>JAYESA010000001.1:29806059-30531034 GCA_036927795.1 Iris macrosiphon | reverse complement strand
GCAACTCTAAGCTCCAATGCTCCTTGAGTGATAAGAATGAGAGAAAATGTGAATGAATTGAGAGGGATTGATGGAGGGATGAAGTGAATTGGGGATCTAAAAATTTGGGGATCTAAATTGAATGAACAAATGGAGAGGAGAGTGAGAGAGAGAGAGAGAGAGAGAGAGAGAGAGATGACCCCTCTTATGTGGTTGGTCCCCTTTTTCCCTCTCCAAGTTACCAACAATTGTCCGCAATGCCCTACATGATGAATTATGAAGAATAATTAATGATAGCTATTTTGAAAAGTTTCTACACTAATGCATATTAATCTAATCCTCCTAATTAATCAGTAAAAATGGGTCTAATGGGCCTAGTCCATGTTGGACTGAATAAGTTGTCATGACAAATCTAATTGGGTTCACTAGTGTCAAGTATAAATAATAGGCTAGCCCACTAACTATAAATAATTAATACCAAACACAAATAAATATATATATCACTCTAATTAAATATAATCTCTGAAAATAAATTAACTATGCCATATTACTAAATTATCCCTATTTGGAAAAGTGAGGCTGATAACGACTCCATGCGTCCCTCAGCTTGCATGATCTTTTTTGTTGCAACCAAAAAGATCTTCCAACAATCAGTGCTGACTACGTGTCCAATTGACCAAGTCACGTACACAATGGGTTAAAAATGACCATGTCTCCCAACCGAGATTTTATCAACATCATATCACAACCAATGTCACGTGGCAGCCCGACCATGAAATGCGCCCACAGTTGAAACCATATTCTGTTAAGAAGCCCTATGCGGCCACCAAGCAGTGGTGCATAGCATATGCACGCGCATGAGTCCATCAACATGATGGCTATAAATAGGAGAAACTTGGACGTTCCCAGGGTCCTCTTTTCAGAGACCAGGCATACAGGGCCGGATAGGTAGTAGCATAAGAGAGAGAAAGGCAGGGAAAGCATCACCATTCCCTCGTCGGACCGTCAACAAAGTAAATGAGTCACTACAATACTCGATCTTCATCGTTACACTCCTTAGAATAAAAAAAACAATTGTACTTAGATATAAGGGAATCATTATAAAGCTTAAACAAAGAGGGGTTCCTCATTGGCCTAACAACAAACACTTGGGGGGCGGAGGGGATATAGGGGCAGCCGCAGGTCTGGGGGGCACTTGGGCATGGTGCAAGGTGGCAGCTTGGTCTTAGACGAACCACCCAGAGTACTCGAATTCACAGGGGGAGGTCTCCTAGTCGTCGGACCAGAGATGCCCGTTGATTTCCTCCTTTTTTACCGACATAACACTTTGTCAAACCCTCTTTAGTGGAGTAACCGGGGGGGGACAAGGGGAGAGGTGGACCAGAGATGCCCGTCGATTTCCTCCCTTTTTACAGCTGACTCTTTTTTTCTCATGTTCATAATATACATAAATAAATAATTTTTTAAATTAATTTATTTTTAATTAAAGTTATAAATAAAGTTACTAGCTTAATTATACTATAAATAGAACTAAACAATTAAGATAATTAGTTAGATGATAAATTATTAACAAAACACTGTTAAGATAATTAATAATTTTTAGTAATCCTAAATGCTTATTTTTATTTTGTAATAAAATTAATTAATAAATTTACTTAATTAATATTAACTAGTCTTTAGGATAAATAATAAGTTAAATTAATAATAATAATGTGGGATTAAAAATTAATACTTAATTTATATTATTTAATAATAATAATAATAATAATAATAATAATAATAATAATAATAATAATAATAATAATAATAATACTTAAATTTTTAATCTAAATAATAATGAATAGTACTAGTTGTGGGTAACCTCATCTTATTCAAAAGTGAAAAATCATATCACTTCTCAACAACAACTTCATTACAAACCAAACATAGGAACTACAAAAGTACACTTTCAAACTCACTTCAACAACCATCCAAATGAAGGAACTCATAAAATATGCGTACGCAAACTCTCCACTTCCAAAAGTTTCACTATGTTCCACTTCACCAAACAAAAGAGGGGGGGGGGGGGGGGGGGGTAATGTTTATACATCATTTTTGGTAAAATTGTTTTTGCATCATCACACAAGAATAACTTAAAGATTCCCACAATTGTTAAATAATTTTAAATTTCAAACATTTATGTGTATGCAATTATATTAAACTTGTATATATACACGTGCCATACACGTATTTTATACTGTTCGGGAGAACAAACAGTATATTTTTTATTTTTTACTACTTGAAAAGAACAAATATATATATATATATATATACATTTTGGAAAAAATAAACAACAATTTTCTTTTATTTTTTTACTCATGTTAAATTTAATTAATAATTTTAAATAGTAAATATATATAAAAATATTTTATGAACAAAATTTTTACCGTAAAGTTTTGACTTTTCTGATTATACAGCAGTACACAGGATAATCAATAAGCTTTTTTTTTTTTCCCCTTTCTGATCCATCCTGATGTGCATGCATTTTTACATGCATCTATCCTAGATTTAATAATTTCGGGACTTAAAAAAATGTCTTTACGGAACACTTTGACAGCTTTTAACATCATTTTTAATAATTTCGGTTCTATAAACTTATAAAAATAAATTTACGATAATAACTTTTGCTAAGCTGGACGGGACCACCATGTTTAGTGTAGTGGTCCATGGTTCTACCAATGGAAGGGAGGAACGGGAGTCCATAGTGAAACATTGAGCAGGAGCAAAATGAATCAATAATGAACAGGAGTCCATAATGAAACATTGACTAGGACCTAATTAAAAAAAAATTAAAGGTTCAAATTTTCTAGTTGGAAACGTCAGGATAAGCTGATATAAAATCGACCATCTAAACGTTAATTAGTCATTAAAAGAAGACAAATTCTATAGTCATTTCATTTTTTGCTTACGTCAGTTCAATTTTTTTTTAATTTATTTACAAATTTGTCATTCAATTTCTTTATTTGAGGGCTGTTTATGTTAGTTTTGATTTTGTTTGTTTCTTGCAAAAGTTCAATTCCTCTCCCTTTCTTTAGTCCCACATCGGATGGGGCAAAGCCTTCCTATGTACATATATTACTTTCTCCTCTTTGCTCTATTAAGTTGTTGTGTGGGGAACCCCTTGGGCCACACGCGCGCGCCGCCGCCGCCGCCCGGCCAGGCCCGGTTCGGTTCGGCGCGCGTAACGGGCGCCGAATGTCGATCCGATTTCCTCTTCGGGTTCGGGCTGGGACCCTAAAATTCTTTTTGCTCCGTTTTTCTTTCTTTCATTTATTTTTCCTAACGTTGGAATTAATTTCTGAACGTTACAATTGTTTGAACGTTATATTTTTTCATGTCCAGGTTCACCCATTTAATTCCATTGTGTAACGGCTGAATTAATCAGAAATTAATTCAGACCGTTTTCCTTTCAGCTTATATATACTTCTGTGTTCTTTGTAAATCTATGAAAAAATAATCTCTACGAAACCTCTGTCAAATTCTGTTCCATTCGATCTTCATCTTCTCCAAGCTCTGGGCAGAGCTAAGTCCTGGTCGTTCTCTCCAAGTCGTGTGCGGCAACGAGATACCGGTAGTGCGGGGGTTTTACCACTAGGAGCTTCGGGACCGTCTGCACACAGATCCCGAATAAACTCTTAGGGCAGTGCTTCGTGCACGACTTCCCCAGAGGCCGGTAACATCTGTTTAATTTTTTTTTTTTTGTATTCTGAAATTTTAGTATAAAGAAAAACAACAATAATTCTAACAATCTAAGAGTTTATTCGTGTTAGAATTGATTTTTTTTTTTCTTCTAACTGTTCATTTGTTCTACAAAGAAAAAAAAAAACAAAAAAAACAAAAATATATTTAGTTACTGTTGTGCCGTTAAAATTTAGTTATTCTTCTCACTGTTAATTTCCTACTGTTAGAAATTTGCTACTTAAGATTGCTACTTAATTTGTTACTGTTACAAAATTGCTAATTAGAAAATTGCTACTTAAGATTGCTACTTAAATTGTTACTTGTAAAAATTGTAATCTAAGTGCTGGATGATCAGCACTGCTTATTAGTTCTAATTAGCAAATTTGTCACTGTTGCTTAAACATATTCAAATAAATAGTTACTATTCAAATAAATAGTTACTGTTTAAATAATTTAAATTGTTACTGTTTAAATAAATAGTTACTGTTGAATTGAAATAGTTTAAATAAATACTTACAGTTACTAAAGAAAAATATCAGTGTTTTATTCTAAAGAAAAAAAAAATTTTACTGTTTAAATAAATACTTACTGTTGAAAGTACTTGATGTTGAATTGAAATAGTTGATAAATACTTACTGCTGATTTATGTACAAAATAGCTACTGTTGAATTTGACTATAACATTTTGTTCACAACTTGTTACAGTGATAAAACATTAGATACAGCACTGATAAAACATTTTATTCACAACTATAACATTAGATACAGCACTGAAATAGTTATAAAACACTGATAAAGCAGTGATTAATTGTTTACTTATCAACACTGAAATAGTTGATAACATTTTGTTCACAACTATAACATTTTATTCACAACACTGATAAAACATTTTGTTCACAACAAAATAGCACTTAGTATTTTTGAAATTTCTAACCAATAGTTACTGTTACTGCTACTTCTAGCAATTTATTAGAATTGATTTCTCAAACATCTGTAGCAATTTTTTAACACTGTAGAAATTTGTTTCAATTCCTCAATTTCTGATTAATTGTTTACTTATCAAGTTGCTTACAACTTTGTCAATTGCAAATACATTTTAATAGTTGATTTCGTAGCAAATATAATTTTGTCATTTGCTTCATTTTAATCACTTAGTATTTTGAAAGCAATCTAGGTCCAAAAGAAAATAGTTTAGTAAAAGGAAATTGCAAATAAAATCTTGAATCTAAAGTTTCAAAGTAGAGACAAACTCGGGCACAAGCCGAAAGGGTCCTTCTGTCAACCGGGTGTAAACAACCCTAAGCGACACGGTACTTAAGAGTCTTCGGACCACCGCTAGCTGGGAACCGGCCCCTACAGCTAACCTGAGTTGATCAACACTTGAAAAACTAAAGATTTTAAGATTGATTAGCAAAGACCACCTAAACTATTATCCTAGACATTGTTATTAAATAATTTATATATTTTCCTAAGACTGAATCTAAAGCTAAGATAAATCTTGTAGAAGGCCAAGGAAAATCCAAGTCTATTTTTCCTTATAAACCCAAGGAGAATTTCTTCAAGAAGAAGAAAAACTTTCAGTCTAATCACCACAACCTTCATCACCAGAAGCGAACATGCTTCACAAAGGTTCTTCGAGTTCCTTTAGGTCTGTAAGCTTTCAACCCCTTATTAACCTCTCTTACCATTCTGATGATTGGTGGTTGGATTCTGGAGCTAATGTTCATGTTTCGTTTGATCGCTCCTGGTTTTCAAACTATCAGGAATCAAGTGGAGGAGGTGTGACCCTAGGAGATGGCTCAACGGCACAAATTATTGGAAGAGGAAAAGTTAACCTGAAGATGACATCAGAAAAAAATCTTAACTCTTCATGATGTTCTTCATGTGCCGTCTGTCAGGAGAAACCTAGTTAGTGGATCCCTTCTTGTAGCCTCAGGATACAAAATTGTAATGGAGGCTAATAAAGTAGTTTTTCTAAGCATGACTCTTTTATAGGAAAAGGCTTTGTAAAAGACGGTCTTTTCAATTTAAGTACAATGAATAAAATGTCTGATGGTTCTCTCATTGTCTCTAATATAGAATCTTCAAATGTTTGGCATGGCAGACTAGGTCATGTGAACCTAGGTTCTATTAAAAGAATGATGACCTTAGATCTTATTCCCAAAACTCCAATAGATAACATCCTTATCCTAGGTTCATCACAGGAATTGATAAATACTACAAAGTACTATTTATCTAGCCAGTTTGATATGAAAGGCGTAGGAGAAGCCAACTTAATTTTAGGAATGCAAGTGACCAAAGGCAAAAAGGGTTATACTCTATCTTTAGCACATTCAATTGAAAAAATGCTAAAAAGATTTGAGTTATTAGATAAGAAATCTGTCCTTACTCCTTATGACAGCAGTATTGTACTGAAAAAGAATAAAAGACCACCTTTGGAACAACACAAATATTCACAGATGATAGGCTCCCTTATGTATATAACAAACAGGACAAGACCTGACATTGCATTTGCTATTGGGAGACTAAGTAGATATACCAGTAACCCAAATCAGTCACATTGGACTGCCTTGGATAGGGTATTTAGATATCTCAAGGGCACCCTAGATTACAAACTTCATTTTACTAGGCACCCTGATATCATAGAAGGTTATTCAGATGCAAACTGGGTAACCGACTCACATGATATAAAATCCACTATTGGATATGTATTTACTCTAGGAGGATCTGCGATCTCCTGGAGCTCTTGTAAACAAACTATCATAGCTAGGAGTACAATGGACTCTGAAATGATAGCTTTAGATACAACTTGCACAGAAGCTGAATGGCTTAAAAATCTTATTATGCATATACATGTTTCTCTTAGTCCTGTTCCTGCAATTTCTATAAATTGTGATAATAAATCTGTTATTGAACTACTAAAGCATGATTCTGTGAATGCTAAGATGAACAGGCACCTGCAGCTGCGCTTCAAGTCAATCAAAAGCCTACTAGGCAAATATGTGGTTCTTGACTATATAAAGTCAGAAAAGAACCTTGCAGATCCCTTGACGAAGGGTCTGTCTAGGACTTTGATCCTAGAATCATCGAGGGGGATGGGGTTAAGCCCATAAATTAGTCACCAGCAGTGGCAACCCAACCAAGTCTGACTGGAGATCCCAAGAAGCCGGTTCAATGGGTAGGAACAAGCTGAACTTAGGTGACTTTATGGAACACTGACTCGAGATTAAAATCTCATTAAAATAAAGCCCAAGCGGCTGTACATGTGTACAATTACTCCCCATCCCTATGGTGACAGTGTTCCTGTGTGATATGGTTAGGATGAGTTTAAACTCTTAATAGGTCCAAGCTGTAATGCTAGGTTGATTCATATCACCAACCTTTAAGGACTTACCTATATGAGAGGTCGTGAAGGCCGCGACTATGGGACAGGGCGATCCCAGACAACTCTCATGAATGTGGAAAGTGCGCATGGCCATTTAAAAGCGCCACCCGATAGACCAAGGACCTCTAGCGTACTATGTGTGCTATTTTCTAAATCTGGTACAAGAAGTCTGATTCAAGGCGTAGTCCATCAAGCACTTCTTCAGATTAAGACAATAGTTACTACGTGAGATTCAAGGCTGTAGTCCATCTCATCTATGCATAGTATTTTACTGCCCAGATGCTCTCTCTCTCTCTCTCTCTCTCTCTCTAATTTTACTTCACTCTTATCTCTGTTTCGGAACTTGACCTTTTGGGGGGGGATTGTTAGTTTTGATTTTGTTTGTTTCTTGCAAAAGTTCAATTCCTCTCCCTTTCTTTAGTCCCACATCGGATGGGGCAAAGCCTTCCTATGTACATATATTACTTTCTCCTCTTTGCTCTATTAAGTTGTTGTGTGGGGAACCCCTTGGGCCACACGCGCGCGCCGCCGCCGCCGCCCGGCCCGGCTCGGCTCGGTTCGGCGCGCGTAACGGGTGCGGGTACGTGCCCACATCTGCGGGCGCCGAATGTCGATCCGATTTCCTCTTCGGGTTCGGGCTGGGACCCTAAAATTCTTTTTGCTCCGTTTTTCTTTCTTTCATTTATTTTTCCTAACGTTGGAATTAATTTCTGAACGTTACAATTGTTTGAACGTTATATTTTTTCATGTCCAGGTTCACCCATTTAATTCCATTGTGTAACGGCTGAATTAATCAGAAATTAATTCAGACCGTTTTCCTTTCAGCTTATATATACTTCTGTGTTCTTTGTAAATCTATGAAAAAATAATCTCTACGAAACCTCTGTCAAATTCTGTTCCATTCGATCTTCATCTTCTCCAAGCTCTGGGCAGAGCTAAGTCCTGGTCGTTCTCTCCAAGTCGTGTGCGGCAACGAGATACCGGTAGTGCGGGGGTTTTACCACTAGGAGCTTCGGGACCGTCTGCACACAGATCCCGAATAAACTCTTAGGGCAGTGCTTCGTGCACGACTTCCCCAGAGGCCGGTAACATCTGTTTAATTTTATTTTTTTTGTATTCTGAAATTTTAGTATAAAGAAAAACAACAATAATTCTAACAATCTAAGAGTTTATTCGTGTTAGAATTGATTATTTTTTTTCTTCTAACTGTTCATTTGTTCTACAAAGAAAAAAAAAAGAAAAAAAACAAAAATATATTTAGTTACTGTTGTGCCGTTAAAATTTAGTTATTCTTCTCACTGTTAATTTCCTACTGTTAGAAATTTGCTACTTAAGATTGCTACTTAATTTGTTACTGTTACAAAATTGCTAATTAGAAAATTGCTACTTAAGATTGCTACTTAAATTGTTACTTGTAAAAATTGTAATCTAAGTGCTGGATGATCAGCACTGCTTATTAGTTCTAATTAGCAAATTTGTCACTGTTGCTTAAACATATTCAAATAAATAGTTACTATTCAAATAAATAGTTACTGTTTAAATAATTTAAATTGTTACTGTTTAAATAAATAGTTACTGTTGAATTGAAATAGTTTAAACAAATACTTACAGTTACTAAAGAAAAATATCAGTGTTTTATTCTAAAGAAAAAAAAAATTTACTGTTTAAATAAATACTTACTGTTGAAAGTACTTGATGTTGAATTGAAATAGTTGATAAATACTTACTGCTGATTTATGTACAAAATAGCTACTGTTGAATTTGACTATAACATTTTGTTCACAACTTGTTACAGTGATAAAACATTAGATACAGCACTGATAAAACATTTTATTCACAACTATAACATTAGATACAGCACTGAAATAGTTATAAAACACTGATAAAACAGTGATTAATTGTTTACTTATCAACACTGAAATAGTTGATAACATTTTGTTCACAACTATAACATTTTATTCACAACACTGATAAAACATTTTGTTCACAACAAAATAGCACTTAGTATTTTTGAAATTTCTAACCAATAGTTACTGTTACTGCTACTTCTAGCAATTTGTTAGAATTGATTTCTCAAACATCTGTAGCAATTTTTTAACACTGTAGAAATTTGTTTCAATTCCTCAATTTCTGATTAATTGTTTACTTATCAAGTTGCTTACAACTTTGTCAATTGCAAATACATTTTAATAGTTGATTTCGTAGCAAATATAATTTTGTCATTTGCTTCATTTTAATCACTTAGTATTTTGAAAGCAATCTAGGTCCAAAAGAAAATAGTTTAGTAAAAGGAAATTGCAAATAAAATCTTGAATCTAAAGTTTCAAAGTAGAGACAAACTCGGGCACAAGCCGAAAGGGTCCTTCTGTCAACCGGGTGTAAACAACCCTAAGCGACACGGTACTTAAGAGTCTTCGGACCACCGCTAGCTGGGAACCGGCCCCTACAGCTAACCTGAGTTGATCAACACTTGAAAAACTAAAGATTTTAAGATTGATTAGCAAAGACCACCTAAACTATTATCCTAGACATTGTTATTAAATAATTTATATATTTTCCTAAGACTGAATCTAAAGCTAAGGTAAATCTTGTAGAAGGCCAAGGAAAATCCAAGTCTATTTTTCCTTATAAACCCAAGGAGAATTTCTTCAAGAAGAAGAAAAACTTTCAGTCTAATCACCACAACCTTCATCACCAGAAGCGAACATGCTTCACAAAGGTTCTTCGAGTTCCTTTAGGTCTGTAAGCTTTCAACCCCTTATTAACCTCTCTTACCATTCTGATGATTGGTGGTTGGATTCTGGAGCTAATGTTCACGTTTCGTTTGATCGCTCCTGGTTTTCAAACTATCAGGAATCAAGTAGAGGAGGTGTGACCCTAGGAGATGGCTCAACGGCACAAATTATTGGAAGAGGAAAAGTTAACCTGAAGATGACATCAGAAAAAAATCTTAACTCTTCATGATGTTCTTCATGTGCCGTCTGTCAGGAGAAACCTAGTTAGTGGATCCCTTCTTGTAGCCTCAGGATACAAAATTGTAATGGAGGCTAATAAAGTAGTTTTTCTAAGCATGACTCTTTTATAGGAAAAGGCTTTGTAAAAGACGGTCTTTTCAATTTAAGTACAATGAATAAAATGTCTGATGGTTCTCTCATTGTCTCTAATATAGAATCTTCAAATGTTTGGCATGGCAGACTAGGTCATGTGAACCTAGGTTCTATTAAAAGAATGATGACCTTAGATCTTATTTCCAAAACTCCAATAGATAACATCCTTATCCTAGGTTCATCACAGGAATTGATAAATACTACAAAGTACTATTTATCTAGCCAGTTTGATATGAAAGGCGTAGGAGAAGCCAACTTAATTTTAGGAATGCAAGTGACCAAAGGCAAAAAGGGTTATACTCTATCTTTAGCACATTCAATTGAAAAAATGCTAAAAAGATTTGAGTTATTTGATAAGAAACCTGTCCTTACTCCTTATGACAGCAGTATTGTACTGAAAAAGAATGAAAGACCACCTTTGGAACAACACAAATATTCACAGATGATAGGCTCCCTTATGTATATAACAAACAGGACAAGACCTGACATTGCATTTGCTATTGGGAGACTAAGTAGATATACCAGTAACCCAAATCAGTCACATTGGACTGCCTTGGATAGGGTATTTAGATATCTCAAGGGCACCCTAGATTACAAACTTCATTTTACTAGGCACCCTGATATCATAGAAGGTTATTCAGATGCAAACTGGGTAACCGACTCACATGATATAAAATCCACTATTGGATATGTATTTACTCTAGGAGGATCTGCGATCTCCTGGAGCTCTTGTAAACAAACTATCATAGCTAGGAGTACAATGGACTCTGAAATGATAGCTTTAGATACAACTTGCACAGAAGCTGAATGGCTTAAAAATCTTATTATGCATATACCTGTTTCTCTTAGTCCTATTCCTGCAATTTCTATAAATTGTGATAATAAATCTGTTATTGAACTACTAAAGCATGATTCTGTGAATGCTAAGATGAACAGGCACCTGCAGCTGCGCTTCAAGTCAATCAAAAGCCTACTAGGCAAATATGTGGTTCTTGACTATATAAAGTCAGAAAAGAACCTTGCAGATCCCTTGACGAAGGGTCTGTCTAGGACTTTGATCCTAGAATCATCGAGGGGGATGGGGTTAAGCCCATAAATTAGTCACCAGCAGTGGCAACCCAACCGAGTCTGACTGGATATCCCAAGAAGCCGGTTCAATGGGTAGGAACAAGCTGAACTTAGGTGACTTTATGGAACACTGACTCGAGATTAAAATCTCATTAAAATAAAGCCCAAGCGGCTGTACATGTGTACAATAACTCCCCATCCCTATGGTGACAGTGTTCCTGTGTGATATGGTTAGGATGAGTTTAAACTCTTAATAGGTCCAAGCTGTAATGCTAGGTTGATTCATATCACCAACCTTTAAGGACTTACCTATATGAGAGGTCGTGAAGGCCGCGACTATGGGACAGGGCGATCCCAGACAACTCTCATGAATGTGGAAAGTGCGCATGGCCATTTAAAAGCGCCACCCGATAGACCAAGGACCTCTAGCGTACTATGTGTGCTATTTTCTAAATCTGGTACAAGAAGTCTGATTCAAGGCGTAGTCCATCAAGCACTTCTTCAGATTAAGACAATAGTTACTACGTGAGATTCAAGGCTGTAGTCCATCTCATCTATGCATAGTATTTTACTGCCCAGATGCTCTCTCTCTCTCTCTCTCTCTCTCTAATTTTACTTCACTCTTATCTCTGTTTCGGAACTTGACCTTTTGGGGGGGGGATTGTTAGTTTTGATTTTGTTTGTTTCTTGCAAAAGTTCAATTCCTCTCCCTTTCTTTAGTCCCACATCGGATGGGGCAAAGCCTTCCTATGTACATATATTACTTTCTCCTCTTTGCTCTATTAAGTTGTTGTGTGGGGAACCCCTTGGGCCACACGCGCGCGCCGCCGCCGCCGCCCGGCCCGGCTCGGCTCGGTTCGGTTCGGCGCGCGTAACGGGTGCGGGTACGTGCCCACATCTGCGGACGCCGAATGTCGATCCGATTTCCTCTTCGGGTTCGGGCTGGGACCCTAAAATTCTTTTTGCTCCGTTTTTCTTTCTTTCATTTATTTTTCCTAACGTTGGAATTAATTTCTGAACGTTACAATTGTTTGAACGTTATATTTTTTCATGTCCAGGTTCACCCATTTAATTCCATTGTGTAACGGCTGAATTAATCAGAAATTAATTCAGACCGTTTTCCTTTCAGCTTATATATACTTCTGTGTTCTTTGTAAATCTATGAAAAAATAATCTCTACGAAACCTCTGTCAAATTATGTTCCATTCGATCTTCATCTTCTCCAAGCTCTGGGCAGAGCTAAGTCCTGGTCGTTCTCTCCAAGTCGTGTGCGACAACGAGATACCGGTAGTGCGGGGGTTTTACCACTAGGAGCTTCGGGACCGTCTGCACACAGATCCCGAATAAACTCTTAGGGCAGTGCTTCGTGCACGACTTCCCCAGAGGCCGGTAACATCTGTTTAATTTTATTTTTTTGTATTCTGAAATTTTAGTATAAAGAAAAACAACAATAATTCTAACAATCTAAGAGTTTATTCGGGTTAGAATTGATTATTTTTTTTTCTTCTAACTGTTCATTTGTTCTACAAAGAAAAAAAAGAAAAAAAACAAAAATATATTTAGTTACTGTTGTGCCGTTAAAATTTAGTTATTCTTCTCACTGTTAATTTCCTACTGTTAGAAATTTGCTACTTAAGATTGCTACTTAATTTGTTACTGTTACAAAATTGCTAATTAGAAAATTGCTACTTAAGATTGCTACTTAAATTGTTACTTGTAAAAATTGTAATCTAAGTGCTGGATGATCAGCACTGCTTATTAGTTCTAATTAGCAAATTTGTCACTGTTGCTTAAACATATTCAAATAAATAGTTACTATTCAAATAAATAGTTACTGTTTAAATAATTTAAATTGTTACTGTTTAAATAAATAGTTACTGTTGAATTGAAATAGTTTAAATAAATACTTACAGTTACTAAAGAAAAATATCAGTGTTTTATTCTAAAGAAAAAAAAAATTTTACTGTTTAAATAAATACTTACTGTTGAAAGTACTTGATGTTGAATTGAAATAGTTGATAAATACTTACTGCTGATTTATGTACAAAATAGCTACTGTTGAATTTGACTATAACATTTTGTTCACAACTTGTTACAGTGATAAAACATTAGATACAGCACTGATAAAACATTTTATTCACAACTATAACATTAGATACAGCACTGAAATAGTTATAAAACACTGATAAAACAGTGATTAATTGTTTACTTATCAACACTGAAATAGTTTATAACATTTTGTTCACAACTATAACATTTTATTCACAACACTGATAAAACATTTTGTTCACAACAAAATAGCACTTAGTATTTTTGAAATTTCTAACCAATAGTTACTGTTACTGCTACTTCTAGCAATTTGTTAGAATTGATTTCTCAAACATCTGTAGCAATTTTTTAACACTGTAGAAATTTGTTTCAATTCCTCAATTTCTGATTAATTGTTTACTTATCAAGTTGCTTACAACTTTGTCAATTGCAAATACATTTTAATAGTTGATTTCGTAGCAAATATAATTTTGTCATTTGCTTCATTTTAATCACTTAGTATTTTGAAAGCAATCTAGGTCCAAAAGAAAATAGTTTAGTAAAAGGAAATTGCAAATAAAATCTTGAATCTAAAGTTTCAAAGTAGAGACAAACTCGGGCACAAGCCGAAAGGGTCCTTCTGTCAACCGGGTGTAAACAACCCTAAGCGACACGGTACTTAAGAGTCTTCGGACCACCGCTAGCTGGGAACCGGCCCCTACAGCTAACCTGAGTTGATCAACACTTGAAAAACTAAAGATTTTAAGATTGATTAGCAAAGACCACCTAAACTATTATCCTAGACATTGTTATTAAATAATTTATATA
This sequence comes from Iris macrosiphon, assembly GCA_036927795.1. Lineage (NCBI taxonomy): Eukaryota > Viridiplantae > Streptophyta > Magnoliopsida > Asparagales > Iridaceae > Iris > Iris macrosiphon. The sequence goes on along the minus strand of JAYESA010000001.1, from coordinate 30,516,920 downwards.
TTTTCCTAAGACTGAATCTAAAGCTAAGGTAAATCTTGTAGAAGGCCAAGGAAAATCCAAGTCTATTTTTCCTTATAAACCCAAGGAGAATTTCTTCAAGAAGAAGAAAAACTTTCAGTCTAATCACCACAACCTTCATCACCAGAAGCGAACATGCTTCACAAAGGTTCTTCGAGTTCCTTTAGGTCTGTAAGCTTTCAACCCCTTATTAACCTCTCTTACCATTCTGATGATTGGTGGTTGGATTCTGGAGCTAATGTTCACGTTTCGTTTGATCGCTCCTGGTTTTCAAACTATCAGGAATCAAGTGGAGGAGGTGTGACCCTAGGAGATGGCTCAACGGCACAAATTATTGGAAGAGGAAAAGTTAACCTGAAGATGACATCAGAAAAAAATCTTAACTCTTCATGATGTTCTTCATGTGCCGTCTGTCAGGAGAAACCTAGTTAGTGGATCCCTTCTTGTAGCCTCAGGATACAAAATTGTAATGGAGGCTAATAAAGTAGTTTTTCTAAGCATGACTCTTTTATAGGAAAAGGCTTTGTAAAAGACGGTCTTTTCAATTTAAGTACAATGAATAAAATGTCTGATGGTTCTCTCATTGTCTCTAATATAGAATCTTCAAATGTTTGGCATGGCAGACTAGGTCATGTGAACCTAGGTTCTATTAAAAGAATGATAACCTTAGATCTTATTCCCAAAACTCCAATAGATAACATCCTTATCCTAGGTTCATCACAGGAATTGATAAATACTACAAAGTACTATTTATCTAGCCAGTTTGATATGAAAGGCGTAGGAGAAGCCAACTTAATTTTAGGAATGCAAGTGACCAAAGGCAAAAAGGGTTATACTCTATCTTTAGCACATTCAATTGAAAAAATGCTAAAAAGATTTGAGTTATTTGATAAGAAACCTGTCCTTACTCCTTATGACAGCAGTATTGTACTGAAAAAGAATGAAAGACCACCTTTGGAACAACACAAATATTCACAGATGATAGGCTCCCTTATGTATATAACAAACAGGACAAGACCTGACATTGTATTTGCTATTGGGAGACTAAGTAGATATACCAGTAACCCAAATCAGTCACATTGGACTGCCTTGGATAGGGTATTTAGATATCTCAAGGGCACCCTAGATTACAACCTTCATTTTACTAGGCACCCTGATATCATAGAAGGTTATTCAGATGCAAACTGGGTAACCGACTCACATGATATAAAATCCACTATTGGATATGTATTTACTCTAGGAGGATCTGCGATCTCCTGGAGCTCTTGTAAACAAACTATCATAGCTAGGAGTACAATGGACTCTGAAATGATAGCTTTAGATACAACTTGCACAGAAGCTGAATGGCTTAAAAATCTTATTATGCATATACCTGTTTCTCTTAGTCCTGTTCCTGCAATTTCTATAAATTGTGATAATAAATCTGTTATTGAACTACTAAAGCATGATTCTGTGAATGCTAAGATGAACAGGCACCTGCAGCTGCGCTTCAAGTCAATCAAAAGCCTACTAGGCAAATATGTGGTTCTTGACTATATAAAGTCAGAAAAGAACCTTGCAGATCCCTTGACGAAGGGTCTGTCTAGGACTTTGATCCTAGAATCATCGAGGGGGATGGGGTTAAGCCCATAAATTAGTCACCAGCAGTGGCAACCCAACCGAGTCTGACTGGAGATCCCAAGAAGCCGGTTCAATGGGTAGGAACAAGCTGAACTTAGGTGACTTTATGGAACACTGACTCGAGATTAAAATCTCATTAAAATAAAGCCCAAGCGGCTGTACATGTGTACAATAACTCCCCATCCCTATGGTGACAGTGTTCCTGTGTGATATGGTTAGGATGAGTTTAAACTCTTAATAGGTCCAAGCTATAATGCTAGGTTGATTCATATCACCAACCTTTAAGGACTTACCTATATGAGAGGTCGTGAAGGCCGCGACTATGGGACAGGGCGATCCCAGACAACTCTCATGAATGTGAAAAGTGCGCATGGCCATTTAAAAGCGCCACCCGATAGACCAAGGACCTCTAGCGTACTATGTGTGCTATTTTCTAAATCTGGTACAAGAAGTCTGATTCAAGGCGTAGTCCATCAAGCACTTCTTCAGATTAAGACAATAGTTACTACGTGAGATTCAAGGCTGTAGTCCATCTCATCTATGCATAGTATTTTACTGCCCAGATGCTCTCTCTCTCTCTCTCTCTCTCTCTCTCTCTCTAATTTTACTTCACTCTTATCTCTGTTTCGGAACTTGACCTTTTGGGGGGGGATTGTTAGTTTTGATTTTGTTTGTTTCTTGCAAAAGTTCAATTCCTCTCCCTTTCTTTAGTCCCACATCGGATGGGGCAAAGCCTTCCTATGTACATATATTACTTTCTCCTCTTTGCTCTATTAAGTTGTTGTGTGGGGAACCCCTTGGGCCACACGCGCGCGCCGCCGCCGCCGCCCGGCCCGGCTCGGCTCGGTTCGGTTCGGCGCGCGTAACGGGTGCGGGTACGTGCCCACATCTGCGGGCGCCGAATGTCGATCCGATTTCCTCTTCGGGTTCGGGCTGGGACCCTAAAATTCTTTTTTCTCCGTTTTTCTTTCTTTCATTTATTTTTCCTAACGTTGGAATTAATTTCTGAACGTTACAATTGTTTGAACGTTATATTTTTTCATGTCCAGGTTCACCCATTTAATTCCATTGTGTAACGGCTGAATTAATCAGAAATTAATTCAGACCGTTTTCCTTTCAGCTTATATATACTTCTGTGTTCTTTGTAAATCTATGAAAAAATAATCTCTACGAAACCTCTGTCAAATTCTGTTCCATTCGATCTTCATCTTCTCCAAGCTCTGGGCAGAGCTAAGTCCTGGTCGTTCTCTCCAAGTCGTGTGCGGCAACGAGATACCGGTAGTGCGGGGGTTTTACCACTAGGAGCTTCGGGACCGTCTGCACACAGATCCCGAATAAACTCTTAGGGCAGTGCTTCGTGCACGACTTCCCCAGAGGCCGGTAACATCTGTTTAATTTTTTTTTTTTTGTATTCTGAAATTTTAGTATAAAGAAAAACAACAATAATTCTAACAATCTAAGAGTTTATTCGTGTTAGAATTGATTTTTTTTTTTCTTCTAACTGTTCATTTGTTCTACAAAGAAAAAAAAACAAAAAAAACAAAAATATATTTAGTTACTGTTGTGCCGTTAAAATTTAGTTATTCTTCTCACTGTTAATTTCCTACTGTTAGAAATTTGCTACTTAAGATTGCTACTTAATTTGTTACTGTTACAAAATTGCTAATTAGAAAATTGCTACTTAAGATTGCTACTTAAATTGTTACTTGTAAAAATTGTAATCTAAGTGCTGGATGATCAGCACTGCTTATTAGTTCTAATTAGCAAATTTGTCACTGTTGCTTAAACATATTCAAATAAATAGTTACTATTCAAATAAATAGTTACTGTTTAAATAATTTAAATTGTTACTGTTTAAATAAATAGTTACTGTTGAATTGAAATAGTTTAAATAAATACTTACAGTTACTAAAGAAAAATATCAGTGTTTTATTCTAAAGAAAAAAAAAATTTTACTGTTTAAATAAATACTTACTGTTGAAAGTACTTGATGTTGAATTGAAATAGTTGATAAATACTTACTGCTGATTTATGTACAAAATAGCTACTGTTGAATTTGACTATAACATTTTGTTCACAACTTGTTACAGTGATAAAACATTAGATACAGCACTGATAAAACATTTTATTCACAACTATAACATTAGATACAGCACTGAAATAGTTATAAAACACTGATAAAGCAGTGATTAATTGTTTACTTATCAACACTGAAATAGTTGATAACATTTTGTTCACAACTATAACATTTTATTCACAACACTGATAAAACATTTTGTTCACAACAAAATAGCACTTAGTATTTTTGAAATTTCTAACCAATAGTTACTGTTACTGCTACTTCTAGCAATTTATTAGAATTGATTTCTCAAACATCTGTAGCAATTTTTTAACACTGTAGAAATTTGTTTCAATTCCTCAATTTCTGATTAATTGTTTACTTATCAAGTTGCTTACAACTTTGTCAATTGCAAATACATTTTAATAGTTGATTTCGTAGCAAATATAATTTTGTCATTTGCTTCATTTTAATCACTTAGTATTTTGAAAGCAATCTAGGTCCAAAAGAAAATAGTTTAGTAAAAGGAAATTGCAAATAAAATCTTGAATCTAAAGTTTCAAAGTAGAGACAAACTCGGGCACAAGCCGAAAGGGTCCTTCTGTCAACCGGGTGTAAACAACCCTAAGCGACACGGTACTTAAGAGTCTTCGGACCACCGCTAGCTGGGAACCGGCCCCTACAGCTAACCTGAGTTGATCAACACTTGAAAAACTAAAGATTTTAAGATTGATTAGCAAAGACCACCTAAACTATTATCCTAGACATTGTTATTAAATAATTTATATATTTTCCTAAGACTGAATCTAAAGCTAAGGTAAATCTTGTAGAAGGCCAAGGAAAATCCAAGTCTATTTTTCCTTATAAACCCAAGGAGAATTTCTTCAAGAAGAAGAAAAACTTTCAGTCTAATCACCACAACCTTCATCACCAGAAGCGAACATGCTTCACAAAGGTTCTTCGAGTTCCTTTAGGTCTGTAAGCTTTCAACCCCTTATTAACCTCTCTTACCATTCTGATGATTGGTGGTTGGATTCTGGAGCTAATGTTCACGTTTCGTTTGATCGCTCCTGGTTTTCAAACTATCAGGAATCAAGTGGAGGAGGTGTGACCCTAGGAGATGGCTCAACGGCACAAATTATTGGAAGAGGAAAAGTTAACCTGAAGATGACATCAGAAAAAAATCTTAACTCTTCATGATGTTCTTCATGTGCCGTCTGTCAGGAGAAACCTAGTTAGTGGATCCCTTCTTGTAGCCTCAGGATACAAAATTGTAATGGAGGCTAATAAAGTAGTTTTTCTAAGCATGACTCTTTTATAGGAAAAGGCTTTGTAAAAGACGGTCTTTTCAATTTAAGTACAATGAATAAAATGTCTGATGGTTCTCTCATTGTCTCTAATATAGAATCTTCAAATGTTTGGCATGGCAGACTAGGTCATGTGAACCTAGGTTCTATTAAAAGAATGATGACCTTAGATCCTATTCCCAAAACTCCAATAGATAACATCCTTATCCTAGGTTCATCACTGGAATTGATAAATACTACAAAGTACTATTTATCTAGCCAGTTTGATATGAAAGACCTAGGAGAAGCCAACTTAATTTTAGGAATGCAAGTGACCAAAGGCAAAAAGGGTTATACTCTATCTTTAGCACATTCAATTGAAAAAATGCTAAAAAGATTTGAGTTATTTGATAAGAAACCTGTCCTTACTCCTTATGACAGCAGTATTGTACTGAAAAAGAATGAAAGACCACCTTTGGAACAACACAAATATTCACAGATGATAGGCTCCCTTATGTATATAACAAACAGGACAAGACCTGACATTACATTTGCTATTGGGAGACTAAGTAGATATACCAGTAACCCAAATCAGTCACATTGGACTGCCTTGGATAGGGTATTTAGATATCTCAAGGGCACCCTAGATTACAAACTTCATTTTACTAGGCACCCTGATATCATAGAAGGTTATTCAGATGCAAACTGGGTAACCGACTCACATGATATAAAATCCACTATTGGATATGTATTTACTCTAGGAGGATCTGCGATCTCCTGGAGCTCTTGTAAACAAACTATCATAGCTAGGAGTACAATGGACTCTGAAATGATAGCTTTAGATACAACTTGCACAGAAGCTGAATGGCTTAAAAATCTTATTATGCATATACCTGTTTCTCTTAGTCCTGTTCCTGTAATTTCTATAAATTGTGATAATAAATCTGTTATTGAACTACTAAAGCATGATTCTGTGAATGCTAAGATGAACAGGCACCTGCAGCTGCGCTTCAAGTCAATCAAAAGCCTACTAGGCAAATATGTGGTTCTTGACTATATAAAGTCAGAAAAGAACCTTGCAGATCCCTTGACGAAGGGTCTGTCTAGGACTTTGATCCTAGAATCATCGAGGGGGATGGGGTTAAGCCCATAAATTAGTCACCAGCAGTGGCAACCCAACCGAGTCTGACTGGAGATCCCAAGAAGCCGGTTCAATGGGTAGGAACAAGCTGAACTTAGGTGACTTTATGGAACACTGACTCGAGATTAAAATCTCATTAAAATAAAGCCCAAGCGGCTGTACATGTGTACAATAACTCCCCATCCCTATGGTGACAGTGTTCCTGTGTGATATGGTTAAGATGAGTTTAAACTCTTAATAGGTCCAAGCTGTAATGCTAGGTTGATTCATATCACCAACCTTTAAGGACTTACCTATATGAGAGGTCGTGAAGGCCGCGACTATGGGACAGGGCGATCCCAGACAACTCTCATGAATGTGGAAAGTGCGCATGGCCATTTAAAAGCGCCACCCGATAGACCAAGGACCTCTAGCGTACTATGTGTGCTATTTTCTAAATCTGGTACAAGAAGTCTGATTCAAGGCATAGTCCATCAAGCACTTCTTCAGATTAAGACAATAGTTACTACGTGAGATTCAAGGCTGTAGTCCATCTCATCTATGTATAGTATTTTACTGCCCAGATGCTCTCTCTCTCTCTCTCTCTCTCTAATTTTACTTCACTCTTATCTCTGTTTCGGAACTTGACCTTTTGGGGGGGGGGGGGGATTGTTAGTTTTGATTTTGTTTGTTTCTTGCAAAAGTTCAATTCCTCTCCCTTTCTTTAGTCCCACATCGGATGGGGCAAAGCCTTCCTATGTACATATATTACTTTCTCCTCTTTGCTCTATTAAGTTGTTGTGTGGGGAACCCCTTGGGCCACACGCGCGCGCCGCCGCCGCCGCCCGGCCCGGCTCGGCTCGGTTCGGTTCGACGCGCGTAACGGGTGCGGGTACGTGCCCACATCTGCGGGTGCCGAATGTCGATCCGATTTCCTCTTCGGGTTCGGGCTGGGACCCTAAAATTCTTTTTGCTCCATTTTTCTTTCTTTCATTTATTTTTCCTAACGTTGGAATTAATTTCTGAACGTTACAATTGTTTGAACGTTACATTTTTTTATGTCCAGGTTCACCCATTTAATTCCATTGTGTAACGGCTGAATTAATCAGAAATTAATTCAGACCGTTTTCCTTTCAGCTTATATATACTTCTGTGTTCTTTGTAAATCTATGAAAAAATAATCTCTACGAAACCTCTGTCAAATTCTGTTCCATTCGATCTTCATCTTCTCCAAGCTCTGGGCAGAGCTAAGTCCTGGTCGTTCTCTCCAAGTCGTGTGCGGCAACGAGATACCGGTAGTGCGGGGGTTTTACCACTAGGAGCTTCGGGACCGTCTGCACACAGATCCCGAATAAACTCTTAGGGCAGTGCTTCGTGCACGACTTCCCCAGAGGCCGGTAACATCTGTTTAATTTTATTTTTTGTATTCTGAAATTTTAGTATAAAGAAAAACAACAATAATTCTAACAATCTAAGAGTTTATTCGTGTTAGAATTGATTTTTTTTTTCTTCTAACTGTTCATTTGTTCTACAAAGAAAAAAAAACAAAAAAACAAAAATATATTTAGTTACTGTTGTGCCGTTAAAATTTAGTTATTCTTCTCACTGTTAATTTCCTACTGTTAGAAATTTGCTACTTAAGATTGCTACTTAATTTGTTACTGTTACAAAATTGCTAATTAGAAAATTGCTACTTAAGATTGCTACTTAAATTGTTACTTGTAAAAATTGTAATCTAAGTGCTGGATGATCAGCACTGCTTATTAGTTCTAATTAGCAAATTTGTCACTGTTGCTTAAACATATTCAAATAAATAGTTACTATTCAAATAAATAGTTACTGTTTAAATAATTTAAATTGTTACTGTTTAAATAAATAGTTACTGTTGAATTGAAATAGTTTAAATAAATACTTACAGTTAATAAAGAAAAATATCAGTGTTTTATTCTAAAGAAAAAAAAAATTTTACTGTTTAAATAAATACTTACTGTTGAAAGTACTTGATGTTGAATTGAAATAGTTGATAAATACTTACTGCTGATTTATGTACAAAATAGCTACTGTTGAATTTGACTATAACATTTTGTTCACAACTTGTTACAGTGATAAAACATTAGATACAGCACTGATAAAACATTTTATTCACAACTATAACATTAGATACAGCACTGAAATAGTTATAAAACACTGATAAAACAGTGATTAATTGTTTACTTATCAACACTGAAATAGTTGATAACATTTTGTTCACAACTATAACATTTTATTCACAACACTGATAAAACATTTTGTTCACAACAAAATAGCACTTAGTATTTTTGAAATTTCTAACCAATAGTTACTGTTACTGCTACTTCTAGCAATTTGTTAGAATTGATTTCTCAAACATCTGTAGCAATTTTTTAACACTGTAGAAATTTGTTTCAATTCCTCAATTTCTGATTAATTGTTTACTTATCAAGTTGCTTACAACTTTGTCAATTGCAAATACATTTTAATAGTTGATTTCGTAGCAAATATAATTTTGTCATTTGCTTCATTTTAATCACTTAGTATTTTGAAAGCAATCTAGGTCCAAAAGAAAATAGTTTAGTAAAAGGAAATTGCAAATAAAATCTTGAATCTAAAGTTTCAAAGTAGAGACAAACTCGGGCACAAGCCGAAAGGGTCCTTCTGTCAACCGGGTGTAAACAACCCTAAGCGACACGGTACTTAAGAGTCTTCGGACCACCGCTAGCTGGGAACCGGCCCCTACAGCTAACCTGAGTTGATCAACACTTGAAAAACTAAAGATTTTAAGATTGATTAGCAAAGACCACCTAAACTATTATCCTAGACATTGTTATTAAATAATTTATATATTTTCCTAAGACTGAATCTAAAGCTAAGATAAATCTTGTAGAAGGCCAAGGAAAATCCAAGTCTATTTTTCCTTATAAACCCAAGGAGAATTTCTTCAAGAAGAAGAAAAACTTTCAGTCTAATCACCACAACCTTCATCACCAGAAGCGAACATGCTTCACAAAGGTTCTTCGAGTTCCTTTAGGTCTGTAAGCTTTCAACCCCTTATTAACCTCTCTTACCATTCTGATGATTGGTGGTTGGATTCTGGAGCTAATGTTCACGTTTCGTTTGATCGCTCCTGGTTTTCAAACTATCAGGAATCAAGTGGAGGAGGTGTGACCCTAGGAGATGGCTCAACGGCACAAATTATTGGAAGAGGAAAAGTTAACCTGAAGATGACATCAGAAAAAAATCTTAACTCTTCATGATGTTCTTCATGTGCCGTCTGTCAGGAGAAACCTAGTTAGTGGATCCCTTCTTGTAGCCTCAGGATACAAAATTGTAATGGAGGCTAATAAAGTAGTTTTTCTAAGCATGACTCTTTTATAGGAAAAGGCTTTGTAAAAGACGGTCTTTTCAATTTAAGTACAATGAATAAAATGTCTGATGGTTCTCTCATTGTCTCTAATATAGAATCTTTAAATGTTTGGCATGGCAGACTAGGTCATGTGAACCTAGGTTCTATTAAAAGAATGATGACCTTAGATCTTATTCCCAAAACTCCAATAGATAACTTCCTTATCCTAGGTTCATCACTGGAATTGATAAATACTACAAAGTACTATTTATCTAGCCAGTTTGATATGAAAGACCTAGGAGAAGCCAACTTAATTTTAGGAATGCAAGTGACCAAAGGCAAAAAGGGTTATACTCTATCTTTAGCACATTCAATTGAAAAAATGCTAAAAAGATTTGAGTTATTTGATAAGAAACCTGTCCTTACTCCTTATGACAGCAGTATTGTACTGAAAAAGAATGAAAGACCACCTTTGGAACAACACAAATATTCACAGATGATAGGCTCCCTTATGTATTTAACAAACAGGACAAGACCTGACATTGCATTTGCTATTGGGAGACTAAGTAGATATACCAGTAACCCAAATCAGTCACATTGGACTGCCTTGGATAGGGTATTTAGATATCTCAAGGGCACCCTAGATTACAAACTTCATTTTACTAGGCACCCTGATATCATAGAAGGTTATTCAGATGCAAACTGGGTAACCGACTCACATGATATAAAATCCACTATTGGATATGTATTTACTCTAGGAGGATCTGCGATCTCCTGGAGCTCTTGTAAACAAACTATCATAGCTAGGAGTACAATGGACTCTGAAATGATAGCTTTAGATACAACTTGCACAGAAGCTGAATGGCTTAAAAATTTTATTATGCATATACCTGTTTCTCTTAGTCCTGTTCCTGCAATTTCTATAAATTGTGATAATAAATCTGTTATTGAACTACTAAAGCATGATTCTGTGAATGCTAAGATGAACAGGCACCTGCAGCTGCGCTTCAAGTCAATCAAAAGCCTACTAGGCAAATATGTGGTTCTTGACTATATAAAGTCAGAAAAGAACCTTGCAGATCCCTTGACGAAGGGTCTGTCTAGGACTTTGATCCTAGAATCATCGAGGGGGATGGGGTTAAGCCCATAAATTAGTCACCTGCAGTGGCAACCCAACCGAGTCTGACTGGAGATCCCAAGAAGCCGGTTCAATGGGTAGGAACAAGCTGAACTTAGGTGACTTTATGGAACACTGACTCGAGATTAAAATCTCATTAAAATAAAGTCCAAGCGGCTGTACATGTGTACAATAACTCCCCATCCCTATGGTGACAGTGTTCCTGTGTGATATGGTTAGGATGAGTTTAAACTCTTAATAGGTCCAAGCTGTAATGCTAGGTTGATTCATATCACCAACCTTTAAGGACTTACCTATATGAGAGGTCGTGAAGGCCGCGACTATGGGACAGGGCGATCCCTGACAACTCTCATGAATGTGGAAAGTGCGCATGGCCATTTAAAAGCGCCACCCGATAGACCAAGGACCTCTAGCGTACTATGTGTGCTATTTTCTAAATCTGGTACAAGAAGTCTGATTCAAGGCGTAGTCCATCAAGCACTTCTTCAGATTAAGACAATAGTTACTACGTGAGATTCAAGGCTGTAGTCCATCTCATCTATGCATAGTATTTTACTGCCCAGATGCTCTCTCTCTCTCTCTCTCTCTAATTTTACTTCACTCTTATCTCTGTTTCGGAACTTGACCTTTTGGGGGAGGATTGTTAGTTTTGATTTTGTTTGTTTCTTGCAAAAGTTCAATTCCTCTCCCTTTCTTTAGTCCCACATCGGATGGGGCAAAGCCTTCCTATGTACATATATTACTTTCTCCTCTTTGCTCTATTAAGTTGTTGTGTGGGGAACCCCTTGGGCCACACGCGCGCGCCGCCGCCGCCGCCCGGCCCGGCTCGGCTCGGTTCGGTTCGGCGCGCGTAACGGGTGCGGGTACGTGCCCACATCTGCGGGCGCCGAATGTCGATCCGATTTCCTCTTCGGGTTCGGGCTGGGACCCTAAAATTCTTTTTGCTCCGTTTTTCTTTCTTTCATTTATTTTTCCTAACGTTGGAATTAATTTCTGAACGTTACAATTGTTTGAACGTTACATTTTTTCATGTCCAGGTTCACCCATTTAATTCCATTGTGTAACGGCTGAATTAATCAGAAATTAATTCAGACCGTTTTCCTTTCAGCTTATATATACTTCTGTGTTCTTTGTAAATCTATGAAAAAATAATCTCTACGAAACCTCTGTCAAATTCTGTTCCATTCGATCTTCATCTTCTCCAAGCTCTGGGCAGAGCTAAGTCCTGGTCGTTCTCTCCAAGTCGTGTGTGGCAACGAGATACCGGTAGTGCGGGGGTTTTACCACTAGGAGCTTCGGGACTGTCTGCACACAGATCCCGAATAAACTCTTAGGGCAGTGCTTCGTGCACGACTTCCCCAGAGGCCGGTAACATCTGTTTAATTTTATTTTTTGTATTCTGAAATTTTAGTATAAAGAAAATCAACAATAATTCTAACAGTTTATACTCTCATATAAAAGCCAACGACTTTTATTTTTCAGTACAATTTTTTTTTTTCATGATTGTCTCGAATTGGACTGTAAAAAAAATTGTTACAGTCCTTCCAATTTATCAACATTATTACAGTCCTAAATAATTAGGACTATAAAAAAAATTGAGAAGGACTGTCAACATTATTAAAGTTCAAATTATTTAGGACTGTCACAAAGCTGACAGTCCTTCCAGGAAGGACTGTCAACTTTGTGACAGTCCTAAATAATTAGGACTGTAAAAAAATTTGACAGTCAATTTTGTTTACAGTCCTAATAAGGAGGAAAAGAAGAAGAAGCAGAAGCAGCAACATCATCATCAGAGGCGACGACGCGGGGCGGCGGCGAGCGGGGCGACGCGGGACGGAGGTGCTGGGTGCGTGGCGGACGCAGGACGGACGCGTGCGGGGTGCAGGGGGCTGTGCGCGGCGGGGGCGCGGGGTGCAGGGTGAGCACGACGGAGGCGGATGCACGGGGTGAGGGGGGCTGCGTGTGGCGGAGCCGCGCACTCGCGCGCTGGGCTGGCCGGCGACGGCGGTGACAACAGCAACAACCCCCACATCTCGCGCGCCTCCGCCTCCTCCCCCGCCTCCCACCGCCGCTTCCTCCTCCTCTTCCTCCTACGGCGGTTGGGGTTGTGGTTAGGGTTATGGTTTGAAAATTTGGAAAGAGAATTTAGAATGAAGGATTTTGGGAAGGTATAGAGGGAGAAATTGGACTGTCCTGAGTAAATTTTTGGCCGTCCTAAGTAAAAGTTACAAAAATTTGGACTGTCCTGAAGTAATGGAATGTCCTATGTAAGTATTGGAGTGCCTTTAGAATTTGCCTAAAAAAGAATACTAAATCTCAGCTTGATATCCTCAAATTATTTACATTTTACAACTTGATATTCTAACTTTTAAACTAGACAACTTATTACTCTCAACTAATGAATATTTTCAAGTTGATACCCTGTTAATCAGAGATGAAGTTTTTCGTTATTTTTTTTGGGACTAAGCATCCCATCGCTGCAGCCCACCCGTCCCTCCTACTGCAGCTCACCCGCTCGCAGGAAAGGGGGGGAGGATGAAAGTATATTTGTTATTTAATATTTTTCGTTAACATTGTTAAAATATTTAGTTATATAATTATAATTTAAAATATTAAGTTGTCTATTTTTTAAATTTAGAATATCAACTTAAAAATTGAAATAGTTGAGAGTGTGAGGTTGAAATTTAGCGGAAAAAAAAAATTGCAATAACACAGCTGAAGAGCCTGGACTACATAAGCCCCTCCTGCCAGCTCTCATCATTCATTCTTCTCCTTCAGTTCACACACACACACACACACACACACACACATATGATGTGGTGGGGGAGAGCTTGTTCCTTTGTTGCTCCACTGTTGCTGCTCCTGCTTGTTAGCTTGGCCACCACCGCTCAGGCTGCCAAGTCCCCTTGGCTCACCTTGACTGGTATATATATTACATTTAAATCTTAATTATTATTTTTTTGCTTCTTCTCCGTCAGTCTCTTGTATGTCTTCTTTATTATTATCATCAAATAATGTCTTTAATTCATTTCCTTGCCTGCAGATAATTTTCTTTTTATAATTAGACTTTTGATAAGGGACTACAAACTTTACTAAGGGCTAGTCCAGAATTGGGACTAGCCCATTAATGAACAAAGTTTACTCATAGTAGTCCAATAGTTTACTCATACTAGCCCAAACACTCCTAATCTCCACCGGAGTTCTCCTCCCTCCTCCCTTTCTTGTCGGAACCCTCCTCCTCCGCCTCCTTTTCCGTCCTCCACCGCAGCCTCCCGTCGCCGTCGTCGCCTCTGCCTCCCCCCCCCGCCTCCCGCCGCCTCCTTCCTCTACTGTTTCTCCGTCTCGTACCCCCTTTCGGTGCTCGACTACCTCGGCACCCTCGACATCCGCCGGTCCTCCCTCCCCTCCTTCCTTGGTCGCTACCACCAGGTCCTCCACTCCGCCGCCGGAAGAAATGAATAATAACACAATGACAAAGAAAAATAACAGCACACATGAAACCAAAAAAGAAAAAATAAAAATAAAAGAATTGTCAAAATTTGACATATATGTTGATTTTTAGGACTGTCAAAATTTTGACAGTCCTACCAATTGGAAGTACTGTCAAAATTTTGACAATCCTAAAAATTAAACATATATTTTTAGGACTGTCAAACTTTTGACAATCCTACCAATTGGAAGGACTGTCAAAATTTTGACAGTCCTAAAAATTCAGAGTCCTAAAAATATATTTTGAATTTTTAGGACTGTCAAAATTTTGACAGTCCTTCCAATTGGTAGGACTGTCAAAATTTTGACAGTCCTAAATTTTTTGACATTGAAAGTCTAAAAATCATGATCTAAAAATTTGACAGTCCTAAATTTTTTGACATTGACAGTCTAAAAATCATGATCTAAAAATTTTGACTGTCAAAATTTGACATATATGTCAAAATTTGACATACAGTCCAAAAATTTATTTTTTATTAATTTATTTTGTTAATTGATGGCCAATTTATTTTGTTAATTTTCTGTTTTATTTAAAAAAATATATTTTAACGAAATAAAATTAAAATAAATTAACAGTAAATTTACTCTATCGAAATTTCAAAATTAAAAAAAAATTAAAATAAATTAACTCAGTTGTCGATATGTATCAAAATTTTAAAATATCCCAAATTTCTATCCTTAAAATTTGTTAAAATATTCTGTTATTTAAAATAGTAAATTTATTATTGGTACATTAATATTTTGTAAAAAAAAATTTACCAAAAGTAAAATTTGGAGAACGAAACATCGTTTTTTTGCGATTCTAAAAATTTTGCGATTCTAAAAATTTGTGATTCTGTTATGATACTTTAAAGTTTTATATTCTATATTTTGCCTGTAATATGTACGTCTTAGTTCAGATGAAAATTCTCTCTACACGAATTGTGTTACTCTCGTCGAAAACAAACAAATCAACCTATTGTGTGACGAAAGACGATTTGAAAACAAATAGTTATGCCTGTTCGAAGTCTGATCGACGGCAGACGTAATATTCGTACGGTAGAATTTTTTTTTTTTTTTTTGGGTTCAATGATAACATATTTTATTTTGGATGTTAAACTAAATAAAAAAATCAAAATCCAAAACTAACTAAATAGAAAAAACTAAAAAAAAAAATCCTGACAATTAAAATGAGGACTGTCAAAATTTTGACAGTCCTCATTGTTTATGGGACTGTCAAAATTTTATATAAAATTTTCAGTGGGTTAAAATTAAGACTGTCAAAATTTTGACAGTCCACATAGCTTGTGGGACTGTCAAAATTATGATAGTCCTAACAATTTGTAGGAATGTCAAAATTTTGACAGTCCTTCCAAGTGGTAGGACTGTCAAAATTTTGACAGTCCTGATTATAGCAGTCCCGAGTGAATTTTGGGAGTGGCAAACTTGTAATTATCAATGATAAAAATTTGGACTAGTTCCAAGTAATTTTTAGGATGACAAACTTATAATTTTTTGTAAATTTTAATGGACTACCCCCAAGTAAAATGTGTAATGCCCTTATCAAAAGCCTATAATTATTCTTGTAATTTTGTTTCATCCAGATGGGAACTTGCTTGGGGTTTGTCCATTGGTGGAACTTTCATGAAATCTCTGACCGTGGACCTAGCTTTGTAATTGCAACCCATGACAAAAAGACCCTATACGGACTAACTTACAATTAATAAAATATAAAATTTCTGCGCATAAGCTAAAACAAATAACTCCAAGGAAATTGTATCCAAGGTTGGTAGCAGAAATGACGAAAGTGAAGGAACGAGTTTACCCCAAATTGTGCGAAGACACATCCGAATAAACTTTCAGAAGAGAGGTCGATCGTTATGTGTCAATCCTTTAATCTTGAACTTCGAATTCAACCCAAAATCTTCCTGTAAAAATCTGAATTTAAATACGAATTCACTATCGAATCCTTGGTGAAGGACATAGCTGAATCGGTAACTTCTTGCTGGTGAAGAAGATAAAAATCATGGAGGGGAGGATTTCAAGGAGGTTGGCATTTGGCAGGTTCTTGCGATTCAGCTTACGGAAAGAACTTCCGCTTCCGGCTAGAAGAATGTAGAGGTGGTGGTGATTAGTGGTCAGTCAGGCGAGTGGTCTGCGAAGTCCAGGTACAGAAGATGGTTGGCGAAGACAGCCTGTCGTCTCCGCCAGCTAGGATTTCGGCGAGAATCTCGTCTGACTTAGCCAGGTGAAACAAACGTCATCGGTTGTTGTTGGTAGGACTCGTCGAGCTCCGACAAGTGTGCATGCGAGGCTGTGAAGCACATGCGATTAGGTCCTCGAGGGGGAAACAAATTTGGGCTCTTAAAGTTAGGATTTGTAGAGAAGAGGGATGGTAGAGATAATGAATAGTAAAATAATGGGTTTTTTCTTGTTGAACACAGATGGTAAAGATAAAGGAAAAAAAGAAAAGAAATAAGACTAGTAATAATTATTATCAACTTTTTTCACGAGCCCTCGGAAAATCCTAAAATTACGATTCAGGTGTCATCCTCGCACTTGTAATCACAATTTACAATTTCTTCAATTTTACTCGTATATTCATGAATTTTAAATGGGCATGTCTTGCCTTTATATATAGGCTCTACATGTCCAATCCTAGTTCTATCTAATTCCTTTTAAATGCTAACAAATCATATGGGATGCATATAAATTTTAATTTAACCAAACAAATTCTAACTGAAATCGAACTCGGACTCCGGTCAATGAATGGCCCCGCATCATTCTCGCAGTTTCGAAAGTTCACCACATGATGAATATGGTAAAGATAACTCAAAAGTAAAATGACCCATACGACGATACTACCTATCATCGTATATGTACCATATGATCATATATGTATCATATGATCAACCTATATGTAACAAAATTATAGTGTATTGTGTCGTATGTAAGATACTAACATAGAATTCGATATACAAGATGACTAGATGATGACTATAAATCATAGTTTGCAGTATCGGCCGATACCAATATGATAAGGAGATACTGATTCAGTTTGGCATGTCCCAATCCGATACCGACCGCTACCATACTGACCGATACCGACGTTGGGATCTCTTTCCCAATCAATTCGACATAGAGAATTGAACGAAAAAGACCAATCAATAAGAGTGTGAAAGCATAATAAGGTTGTAAAAACATATAAATGAAGAAAACTTATTTACTGTAGGTAAACCAATCAGCAATGATGAATATTATTTCATTCAATTTCAAAACTATTAAGAAACAACACAGAAAATACTTAAAATTATGTCTAAATGTTTTAAATATTTTTTTCCTAATTTTTTAATAATTATTTGTTTTCCGAAACCAAAATTCTGATACTCTGATTCGAAACCGCTAATAATGCTGATCATGATGCTCATAGGATGATGCTCATAGGAAAGGTTCGATTCCGATACCTATACTCCGAACCTTGCTATGAATAAGCCCCTTAGAAATCTTAATAACCATTTAGAGTAAATAGCGTACAAAGTCACCAAGATACCCCTATACTAGTTTTAAGCACAAAAGTGCAATAATCATCAAACAAATATGGGTCGGCGATTTTGCCCATGACATCCCAACTAACTCTGTGTAGCACACATTCCAAGTGAACTATGCAGACACGCAATGTGAATATTGGGTGTAACTAAACCATCTTGGGGACAAAACAATTTAAATATGATTCAAAAAATCCCAACAACATGGATACTCCTGTGAAGGAACAAATCCGAGCCATTACCAAATCTGACACATATTGGACAACATACTTCCTCAACACTCGTGTTAAATGTGGCTTGCCCATTTCTAGCTCCAAAAGAACTCAAAACATGGTTGAAAATGTCGTAGGGTGGTGATCGAGCCAAACATACTTGAGATACAAGAAAATAACATTTCTTTACAACAAATCCTTTCTCAAAACCTTTGGAATCTAGTTACTATCCTAAACATACATAAACTTAGATATTTTTAAGATCTATTGTATACATGTTTATAAATATGTTTTATGTGAATATATAAACATATCCACGCCCTAATCGTATCCTGAATTTTCTAAATCCCTACCATCTCCGAGTTTGTGCAACCCAGATTATAGCCAAACATCACAGTCTAGTTGGAGTTTTCTGACAGATACTGATCCGTTCCACATATTGGGATACATTAATGATGATCATAATTCCAATGAGGCTCAGAATTCAGAGGTTCCCCCCTGTTCTTCTCCACATAATATGGCTTGAGAAAGTCCATAATAGTTGACAATTTGTGAATTCAAGAATGTAATATCCTCCACATAGGTTACAATGTTATGTCAAGGAAGATACTATCATAGATTTTAAAAATGTAGTAATATTGAATAAATCATGCCATATTTATCTGCCAATCGGATAGGTGCTGGCTAAACCTTATCCAACCAGTTATCAATAGATTCAGTACACATGTGCTTCTTTCCAGGATGCACTATGACTAAGCTCATTTCCTTGCCTTTAATTAAGAGTTCAATTAAACAAATTTCATTCGACCAAATACGATATTGGCTATTAAATTTTTATCTGACTTCCTAATTGCCAACTAGCCAACTAAGTTTTATGACACAACCCTCTCATGCTCATAACTAACTTGGCTAGGATTTTAGCACCAGATAGAGGGTTGATATCAAACCGACAACCAATCAAGCTTTGTCAATTCTTTTGTGGAGCTTTCTTATGCTCCATAGCTGACCCCATTCCGATGGGAGAAGGCTTGTATGATGATGATGTAACTTTTGTTTCACTGCTTCGTTTCTTCTTCCTTCGGGATTCTCTTGTTGATCAACCATTTGATTTTGTAATGCAGGTAACACACCAGCTGTTGTTGCTAGGGGTGGATTTTCAGGGTTATTTCCGGACTCTAGTGAATTTGCTTATCAATTTACATACACAGTTAGTTTACCTGATACAATTTCTTGGTGTGATGTTCAATTGACAAAGGATAGTGTTGGTATCTGTTTACCAACCATGTTATTAGATAACTGTACAACTATTGCAACCTATTTTCCTGGCAAAAGCAAGAGATACTCTGTCAATGGTTTGCGGAAATCTGGGTGGTTTTCTGTGGATTTTGACTTCAGTGACTTGGCAAATGTTTTCTGTAAGTTGACATTCCTGATAATTGACGCTGTTAATTTCTCGTACGCTCGACATTGGGTTAAAGTCTCTTAATGGGGATGGTTTGTGAAGAAGATTTTATCAACCTAACCAAAATAGATGGGGCAAGTCTTCATAATTCTGAGTTAGGTATCTCTCATGAGAACTCAGAGTTGATGCTGTTCCAGACGTTCACTTGTTTGCTAAACAAGGACTCATTAATTGAAACTAGTTAACATACTATGACACACATGTGAATTACATACTGCAGAGTTTGAGCTGATTATGGAACATTTTGCATTTTCCGTTTATAGTATCTAAGTATCCATGAGCTTAAATTGAATGACCAAAAAGGTAGGTAAACCTACCTACCACCTAGTCTTCTAGGTTTTATAGCAAGGACCTCTCTTGCTCATAGGTACCTTGGCTTGGAATTTGGCACCGGCATGGAGGGTTGATGTCAGGATGATAGACGGCATAAAATTTCCGTCAATTATTTTATGGAGGTCATTTTCCGTAGCCGACCCCATCAGACCTGTTATGATGAGAAAAGGTTTCGTACTTCATTTTTGAAATGTTTGTATCTACAGTCTAGTAAATCCACATGTCAACACAAAGATACATTCATAAGCCTTTTAGTCTCCAAATGGTATGCTCCCTTGTGCGCCTCCTTTTTCCTGGATACAACAACAGCAATGACGTGGTACTTCTTGCCTATAGCATCATAAGGCAAAACTAGAGTTTTACAGTTCTAATACTTGTACTTACACTTTCTTTTTCACTCTAACTCCAACAAGGAAAAATGTATTTCTTATGTTATTTATCATTTTCTTTTCCAACAAACTGGAACTTCTGTTTGTACACAGCCTGAAATTTTAAGATCAGAGAATAACTGAAAATCTCAGTTCTTGATATGCAGAGCTCCGTTCTGAACCACATTTCCAATTCGTAACAGAAGGGATTTCCTGTTCTAGGTTCTCTTCCTGCAGCATCACACAGAGCAGACTGGAATCTTCTAGTTTATCTTAAACTTGTAATTTTAGTTCATTTTTAACTCCAACAAGATGAAAACTAGCTTATCTGGTACTTCTCTGTTCTGGCACATGAATTCATTGTATCTGAAACTTGATCCATATTATTTGCTTCTTTTTCGTTTTGTTTTGGTATGAAGAGAATATTAGGATGGTATTTTTTGTGAACATTTTGAATGATCTTCATATTTTTCATGGTTATTATATTTGATTCTGACTCATGATTTGGGGATATAATTGGTCTCTAATGACTTTTACAGTAATTCGGCAAATTTTTTCTCGAAGTCAAAGATTTGATGGCGTTTTTCCAATACTTAAGGTTGAAGATGTGGCTGAAACTAAGCCATCTGCCCTTTGGTTAAATGTGCAGGTATTTTGATAAGAAATTAGTTAATTTATGTAATCGTGATATCCATGTAGGTCAGTATCTGACTTACTAGTTCTAACCAATTTTCATGATTTCCTACTATTCAGAATGATATATTCTACAGTCAACATAATTTGAGCATGAGAAGTTATCTGCTTTCTATATCAAGAAAAGTTGTTGTGAACTACATATCATCACCAGAAGTGGATTTCCTTAGAAGTATAGTGGCAAGATTTAGCGGAGGCAAGACAAAGCTTGTGTTCCGCTTTCTAGATGAAGACATGATTGAGCCTTCTTTGAACCAATCATATGGTTCATTATTAAAAAACCTGACTTTTATCAAGACATTTGCCTCTGGAATTCTCATCCCCAAGTATTACATATGGCCTGTGACATCTGACTTTTATCTACAGCCTCACACCTCTGTTGTCATGGATGCTCATAAGGAAGGGCTAGAAGTTTTTGCATCGAACTTTGAAAATGATGATCCATTTATTAGCTACAATTACAGCTATGATCCATTAGCAGAATATCTCAATTTCATTGACAATGGGAACTTCTCGGTTGATGGTTTTCTGACAGACTTCCCTATAACTGCAGCAGAAGCCATAGGTGATGCTTTCATACTTTCCATGAATATCATGTCATATTCTGTTGGTAGTGGTTGGACTGTTTCTATCTTAGCGAACTTCTCATGAATAAGTCAGTTGTTGCATATGTAACATTAGCTTTGATTTGCAAAGGTAATTTCTTTAGCTTCTGATGAGTTAGCTGTGAAGACTGCAAGGACGTGCTTCAGTTGTAAGCTAAGCTTCCTATCGTTTAAAATTCATTTTGTATGTAGATGCATTTAGATATGACTAAAAACTCCCTGAGAATCATAGCTACTGTATGGTTTAGGATTCAAGAATATTTACTTTCTGCACCGTTAATAATACTTCATTATTATTATTATTATTATTATTATTTTTCTATGACTGACCAACTGATGGAGAAGATAGTAAACTATTTCCTATTACCATCGTTTACATCATCGATCAACATTAATTCCTTACTTTTTTTGCAGTAGTTATGAATGAAATTAATACACATATATAGGAGGTTCCGTGGTTTGGTCGATGATCCTAGAGAACGGTTATATGCTAAAATGTAAGTTTTAAGAGAAACTTTGGAATCTAATGGATTTAAAAAGTAGGACAAAAACATAGTATATAATGTAATTTCAACCGTAGGTCAAAGAGAAATGAGGGAGGGGGCATATAGATGGACAATAATACATAAGTGTGACAAATTTTGATATTTAGGATCAATCATTCATCATGATGGAGAGAAGATTGTCCTGCATAAAATTAAACCAAGATAGTTGAAATAGAGGAGTACTTCTGAATTCGTAATATACCTCTAAAGTTGAAAGAAAAATTCTAGAACATTGCTACTAGACTAGCCGTGCTTTATGGACCAGATTATTGAGCAATGAAGAAAGAACATCTCCATAAAGTTAGTGTAGACGAAATAATAATGTTTAGATTGACGAGTGACAATATATTAAAGAAATGAGTGTATTTGTCACAAGTTAGAGGTGACACCAATTGAGGATAAAATTGAGAAAATTGTCTTAGATTTGAGAATGTGTAATGCAGGCCATAGATGCTCTCTTAAGGAGTGATAATATAGTAGTTAATGGAACCGCTAGGACTAGAGGTAGGCCTATACGAACATAGTTTGAAGTTTAAAAAAGGATATGGTTTTTTTTAGCATTATAGATGACATGACCCTTGACAGAGCGGGATGGAAGTAAATGATTCAAACAATCGACCCCAAAAATTTGGTATAAATGTTTCGTTGTTGTTGTTGTATTATATAATATTATTAGATCTTTTGGACCTTGAGGACTTGTTTTGTGGTATTATTTCAAATTGTGAAAAGTGTTGGTACTTGAAAAACTCTTGTAAAATTTCTATGAGAAAGATGGCATCACTCCTCTCCTCCTAATAGAGGAATTTCATTTTCTGTAATAATAATGGTATTCTAATATGCAACAGTGCTTCTATACCCAGATTTTTCAGCTATATCAGAACCTTCAGTTTTTATTGACTACTCGGTGATGAAAAACACATTTTGATTTACCACTAGATTGTAAGCTGTCTGCCAATGAAAGGGCACTTTATGAGCAAAAGAAGCTTATGAGTTGCACATTTACAGTTTTCCTTTGCTATTCCTTTCTTGTCATGTTTCTTTATTATTCCCCATGAAGTATATTAGTTCAAGCTAACAATAATGAAGTAATTTCAAACAGAGAATATAAGTTCAGCCAACTCTTACTATGACAGTAAAAATATATTTAGAATAACTAGCTATGTTGATAGTACCCCTACTGCAGATGTGATCCAACTGAAGTACCCAACTTGAGTCAAGCAATTAATGTAGACTGATCACTTATTTGAAATTGGTTACTTTAAAATCTAAAAATTCTAAACTAGTCTCATCAATTGGCACCACACATCTCTGTGGATAGTATGCCAGTATAAACTTGTTAAAGTGTGATTATTATTATCTGTTTGAACTCAATTCCCTTTATGAGATTTTTCTATCGCTAATGTCCGGTTTTGATGAATGAATTTTCTAAATATGTGAAAGGTTTTCTGCTGCTTCAAACCTATTTGTAACAGTACCTATCTTCTCTTCTTCCTTCTGTGGAGAAAGTAGTATAACATTACATTCATTCTGTATTGAAACAATCAAGAACATAATATACTTTAGTGATTACTTCATTATAATATACTATTTGATTAGAAAATCCTAAAGATAACCATATAAGAAAACACAATGTTTAATAATGAATACCCTTTTTTTTCATCGAACTGGCCTTTTATCCTTTTGGTGGATCTACTTAATGCTTTGAAGATGGAAGCAACTAATAGACAGCTAGGAGGTGGCCTAACTCCTAGGGGCTTAGGGCCTAGGCGGCATTAAAATGTTTTCCAACAATATACTCTAATATATATATATATATATATATATATATATATATATATATATATATATAAGAGCCAAAAATGACTCAAAATGATAGATCAATAAAAGTTCTATGGATTCTTGGTACAGCCTCTTGGTGGTCTACTTCTTTTGTACCACAGTTGGAATCATCTCGTAGTGGTTCCTTCCCTTCTCTGTGGCCTGATTCTGTTGGACTTTTAGAGGCCCTAGCATAGGCCCTATCAGCAGAGGAAGGAGCCATCTGTTACGTGCATTAATATAAATTCAATCTTAAATTATATTTTAACTTTGGACTTGCGTGTCTATTATGGATATTATTTAATTCAATTAAAAGGTGTCAGTAATACAAAAAAATTTGTGCAGTCTACTATTTTATTTGTTGGGCTGGAGATATCATTGTAATCTAGCCTTCATGTTGGAGAGATGTTCAATATGCAATAAAAGAAACTTGTCATCATAGTTTATCCTTGTCCAAACTATTATTTAGAGGCAACCTTAAGTGGTTATGGGTTACTGCAGACAAGTACAAAAAGCTGCCACTACCATTATTCATTTATGGTCCATACAATTGGATATGTTCTCTTCTGGTTTTTTGTGTTCGTAACCAACTTGCTGATGTTCTGTACTGGATATGGTTTGGTATGAACGTTAATATTCTTCAATTTGCAATGCAGGAGATTGTGCTTTACAAGGACTATATTCATTATGGTATTTTTTGAGATAAGGACACTAATTAATGACCGTCCTTGTCCTGGGCTAAACACCACGACCTCCTCCCATTTAATTAAATTTTGCCTTTGCTGGGATTCGAACACACGCCCACTCCTCTTCCTTTACCAGTGCTACCACTGGACCACCCTCTTGGTGGTTATATTGTTTATGGTATTAATTTTTTTCTTTCTTTTGGCAGGGTGCTTTGCTAATGTGAAAAACTCTAAATCTGAAGATGGTAGCCATTTCTTTTCCAGGCACTTATTTTTCAGGGTTTTAGTATGACTGTGCGAGTTAGTTGATGAAATGTTGACAACACAATTTTCTCTTTGGTTTTCAGGAAAGCCTGTAGTTATCTCTCACAATGGAGCTAGTGGGAATTATCCGGATTGCACAGATCTGGCGTATCAGCAGGCTGTTGAAGATGGTGCAGATTTTATTGACTGTCCTGTTCAAGTAACTCAAGATGGCACTCTCATATGCATGAGCTCCATAAATCTTCTTGATGATACTACAGCCGCTACATCAAGCTTGCGTTCTCGTTCCAGTGTTATCCGTGAAATCCAAGGCACTCCTGGAATTTTTACCTTTAATTTTACCTGGGAGGAGATTCAAAAGAATGTCAAGCGTAAGATGGCATCATTTTCCTGAATTTACAATGTCTTCTAACTTGAAACTACGCATCCTAAAGAAGGAAGCTATATCGTTTTAGGTTGCCCTTTACTGGAAAATAACTTTTTAAGTAGGGTTTATAAGTAAGATGAACAATAATATTATGTTTCATCACAATGATATCTAGAGGCTCGTACATCTAGCTTTATTAAATTTAAACACTGTTTGTGTTATTTTCATTTTTGGTATAATTTTACTTGTTTTGATTAAAGACTATCGTAAAGGCGTGGATACATGTTTCTTTCTATCATTCTATGTGACGTTTATACTGAATATTTCATGATTATGTTAAAGCATTCAAACATCTTATCTTTTAATATTTTCTCCTGTTGAATTGAAGAATTATTTTCCTATTGAAACAAACATATCATAACTTCCCCTCAGGCAAACTGTTTATATGATGAAATTGTAACGTTACACATTGGTCCCGGTGTTTTTTTTTTTTGAATGAGATGTGTTCTGGTTTATATGTTGACATTGGTCCCGGTGTTACTGATTGAAGATAAGATGTGTTCTGGTTTCAAGATAGGTTTGTTTGGGTTCACATCATGTTTTGCAGTGTCAGCGGATACTGATACGATACGACCAATACGTATCGGTTTAGACATGTCCCAATTCGATACCGACCGCTACATATACCATATACTGACTTATACTTATGTTGGGGGTGTCCTTCCTGTTCAATTTGGCAGAAAAAAATTAAAGAAAAAAGATAGAACAATGAATAGTGTTAACATAATGGTTCAGTTGTTCTAAAAGTTGATAATGTTACAATGTGTCTATCGATGAATTGTAGCAATTACAATTTGTCGAAATTTGTATATCTATAAATTCAAAAGATTCATCCATATTAATTAGTATTATTTAATTCAAAACTATTTATTGTGGTTGCACTGTCTAAAGACAAACAAATAAACAATTAAAACCTTATTCCATTTAAAACATTGTCTATTATAAGTAGAATATTATTCCATTTAAAACTAACGAGAAACAACATATAATATAAAAAATTATGTCTAAATGTATCAATTTTTCTTCTACCTTTTGAAAATACTTTCTATCATTTTTGGTTTTCTGAACGAAAATCCTATACTCCAATTCGAAACTGCCGAAACCGTCGATTCCAATTGTTTGCCATTGAAGTATGTTTGGGAAACCTTCGTTTAATAACAAACAAAAAGTACAACAAAATTCTAGACAGAAAATCTAAGTACAATATTTTTGATCTAGGTAATGTGACGATGGAGATCGAGTACTGCAGCGACTCTTTTACTTCGTTGACGGTCCGACAAGGGAATGAGGATGCTCTCCTCTCTTCTCTCCTAAGCTTGTGTGCACGTACGTAGCTCGACTGGATGGGTATGGTCTCTGAAGCAGAAAAGTCAGCCATTGGAACGTCCAAGTTGCTCCTATTTATAGCCATCATGTTGGTGGACTATAGGTGTCGCATTGCTTCTGGTTGGTGGCTGCAGGGGGCTCCTTCAACAGAATGCGGTTGCAACTGTAGGCGCATATTATGGACAGGCTGCCATGTGTACATCCTTAACATAATGTAGTTGAGTCCAGGTCGAGCTGCCATGTGGACGTTTGTTGCGATTTGCTGTTTCTGAAGATCTGGACGGTTCTCGTCTTTTTTTTTTGCGTGACTTGGTCATCTTGTCACGTGACCCGCATTTAGTTGGAGAGAATCATTTCAGTCGCAACAAAAAGATTTCGTCTCAGGGAACCATGCCACATTGGACCTATGGAGTCTGGGATGCATGGAACGCATAGAACGCGTAGAGTCTGAAACGCATGGGGCCAGAGACATATGGAGTCTGGAAAGCATGGGGCCAGAGACGTATGGACCGCATGGAGTCTGGAATGCATGGGGCCAGAGACACATGTAACATATGAAATCTGGAATGCATTGGGCCAGAGACGCATGGAGTCTGGGACGCATGTGGTCTCGTACACGTGGCGCTGCACGCCTGTCAGGAGTAAAGTTCATGCTGACATGAGGTTCTGTCGTTTAGCGTGCTCACGTCTTTCGAGGCATTCCGAAAGTCCTATTTGTCAGGATTCTGTGTCAGACATATATGTCAGGCCTTTATGAGGCCAGTATTGGGGCGCAGAGATGTTTGAGGGAGTAGTAGCGCATGACACTACTGGCGCATGTAGACACTAGTTACTTAGTGGCGCATACAGACACTAGTTACTTAGTGACGCATGGCACTGCTGGCGCATGGAAACACTAGTTATGTAGTGGTCGGCGTATGACAATAGATCATTATGACGTCGGGGGACCTGATCACTGCGGCACATAGCCTTTGATTATTGTTGGCGCATGGTAGCTTCTTTTATGGGCCGCATGGTCATTCTGCGGTCTGATTTCTTCTGAGTTGATCTTAGGGCGCATGTTTGGTGGACGTATGGATCTAGATTTTTCATGCTCCTACAAGATCCCCTTTAAAGTTTTCAAACTGATAAGTTTTGGAATACTTTGAATAAGAGGCATGGAGGAGAGGACCTTGGGCCGCATCTGAGTGACATGCCGCATAGGCACGTTGTCGCATAAGTGCTTTCGTCAGGCTGTCAGATCATTAAATGCTGAGATTTGGCTCGATCCTTGAGTGGATCTTCTTGGGTTCTGAACCATCTCTCAGCAAGGATCCCGAAATGACAGTTTCTCAAAGGATAAAGTTGAGTGAAAAATTCAAGCGTCGTCGTCATAATTAATGCTGACATCGCGGCGCGAGAATTAAGGAGTCGCTACTATCTCCTTTGCGCTATAAATAAGAGGTTTTGCTAAAGAGAGTACTTTTTCTCTCTGCTCGAGTTTTTCTCTTTTGTCTTTGACCTTTCCTCTGTCTGTCGCCCTCTGCCCGATCGCCATGGCCCCCAAAGCTTCGTCCTCTTCGTCAAAGATCAAGAAGGCCGACGACAAGGGGAAGCGCGCCCTGCATCATCGTCGAAGGCTAAGGATGAGGTCCCGACTTTCCACCCAGATGTTCAAGTGCCCATCCAAGGTAAGGATTGGAGGAGTCTGGATGCGTGGACACTTTGCACACAGTCCGCCGCATGGATTAGAACATGTGCGGACTTTCCATATGACCCCGCCGCATGTTCTATGCGCGGGTCTCACCTTGGCCGTATGCGTCGATCTTGACCTGGTTGCATTGATGGCATCACATGCGCCTGACATGACTTGGTCGCATGCGAGTCACTCGTCCGCATGGATGTCCTGTCATGCGCTTGACATGACTTGGCCGCATATAAGGCACCATATGCGTCTGACATGACTTGGCCGCATGTATGCCTTTATGTCCAAGTTGTCTCTTGGTGCACATGCTATCTTGATGGCTGTCTTCTGATTCTTGACTCTTACAGCGACTTTACCTGTTGCTCCGTCATGGGAGGTGCTTATTGGGCGTGTTCAGGCTGCATTGGACGTAAGATTTGACCATATAGTGGCAAATGTCTAGGCCCTAATAAACAAGGGTTAATCTGAGGCGAGGCTAAAGTTGATAGCGGACCAGCCTTCGTTTTACTTGCTTAGCCAACTAAACTCCGGGCCGATTGAGGATAGCAAGAACTTTTCTCATTTGAAGCTCATCTTCCTATTCGGGGATGCTCTTATTATCTCGGACCCCAATGTGGTAAAGATTAAAGAGAACTGATACTTCTCTTCTGGCGGGATGAAGATACACATACCTACGATGCAGCGTCATTTGCCCTTGTCGGCTTTCAATATGGTCTCTTCCAAGGAGGATGTTGGGCAACCTGACTCCAGACCAAAAGCAAGTTGGTCGGCCGTATTCGTCATAACTCCAAGCTGAAGATGGAAGTAGCAACTTCCAAGGAATCGTTTTCTTACTCCCTTTGCGGGTTGGAACCCGGTGTCTTCGCGAGTGAGATGGGGCCAAATATTCATTTTTAAGGCGCTGATACCTTCCTGAACCAACTCGCGGACAAGGGGTCCTATCCAACGTGAAAAATACGCTTGCTTAACTGGGTGCATTCTTCTTCTTTTTGGATTGTTTTGACCATGTGGGTACTGGAGAAGTACAAACAATTTTTAAAGGAGGCCAATCTCTACTAAGCCATAAGGGGTTCCTGTTATGGCTTGGAGAAGAATCCGATGTTATTCGTGGCTTTGACCGAGATGTACAACTGTCGCACTGGGACCTTCTTTATCCCTGGCGGGGAGATGGGACTCTCCCTTCATGAGATGTACGATGTTTCACAGTTCTCCTGGGGCGAGGAGCCGTATGAAGAGTACACTCCTGATAACGAGGAATTCGAGGAATTGGAGAAACAACACCCAGGGTTCCTTGCAGTGTACAGGGAACTGTTGCGTCACCATAGCACTTGTCAGCAGACTTCGAAGAAGAGGGATAAAAGCACGGAGGGACGTTACCTCATACCACTACCTGGATCCTTCACATTTTTGAAATTGAAGCTTCGGGCCAGGTCACCGCTCGAAAACCTCGGTCTCATACGGGTGTCCGTGATCTGGTAGGCAGCACTAAGAGAATGACTGCAACCGGTGAGGGGTTTGGTAGATCTGGCGATACCTTCAGTTATTTTTATCAAGATACCCAGCCATTGTCGGACAAAGCCGTGCTGGCTGAATTCTTGATGATATGGCTACGAAATTGCGTAGTCCCGGAAGGTTTCGGGTCGATTGAGAGGGCTAGCCACAATCTCATCCTCTGCTGTGAAGTTAGTTTTTGGTCACCGCCTCGCCTTACTCCCAGCGATGGTCTGCAGCTTCCATCGTGGACTTCGTGCTTTTACCAGCACCCCATGATGTTCCCGGGGATTGGGGATTTCAACCGGGTTGAGATGCCTTATCATTATTTAATGGGTTGGCTGTTAATGCACTACCCATCTCTGATGAGTCCTGGCCTCGAGGGGATGACGACAGAAGCTGATGCCTTTATTCGTCGATATGGTGGGATGCCCTGGGCTCATATTACGGTTCTCGCATGTCGGCACGCACTCGTCCATATGGCAAATTATTCTTTTTTCGTCTCTCCCGAAATTCACCGAGGATGAGGTAAATAGAGTTCATTGTGATGGTGGCGCTGACCGTCAGGTCTTGTCTCCGAGGCTCTTCTGCTGGTTACTCTCTATCCGACCTTCGCATTTAGTTTATCGGAATCGTAACCTTATCTTCTTGGAGCCTTATCTGCCAAGTAGGTTTGCTCGTCAGTTCGGATACAACCAACTCTTGTTGAGCAATCCCAGTCCATGTCTTGGTTTTGAGGGTAGCATTCTTGATGGAGCTCGAGCCTGGGATTATTATTTTGCAACCAGTACCCATGTCCGATTCACGCTGCCGAACGCTAAAGTTTCTGCACATATTATTCATGCAGCGGCTAACTTTCATGTAGCAGTGAATGCATCACCATCCAGCTTTGATCGGGATACTAACTTCATTGTGGGCACTAAGTTGAAGCCCCGGAGCGGTGGGTCCAACAATGGTCGGGGAAAAGGCAAGGGGAAGGCTACATTATTGCCTATTGACCCCGACTCGACGACGGAGGAAGAGAATACTTCCGACGACCCCTCGTCTCCGGTGGACTCTCCAATGAAGCGCAGGGCTTCTCTGGTGCGGAGCCTCCATCTAAGAAGAGAAGACATGGACCCTCTGCGGCCGCGAGGTCGAGTTATAAGAAAATCGTTGCTACCAAGGACCCTACGCAGGCCGTGGGAGAAGAGGAATAGGAGGTAGGATCCCTTGCATTGGTGATTCGCCAACCGGATCCCATTCTTGATGCTGAGGCGGTATCCCTACTTCCTCTTAGCTTTATTGCTATGTCCCCTTTTTATGACACTCTTCGTCCTGCTTTATTTGAATTTATGTAAAGACCGGGAGCTGGGGTGAGGACACTTCCTCCACGGGCCGTCACAGCTGGGGTTTCTTACCGGGAGGAGGAGACGACTTAACACCGCTGACGTACTTCGAGTTAAGTACGGGTGATAAGTATAGATGACGACCGATATTAGAGGTATTATGGACGTGACAATCGATAGTCATATAGAGAGGTTTGCTTAGAGGTAAGGACATGGCAAACTCTACTGGGGAGGATATAACGACGATAGCTCAGAGGTAACGTGGACGTGAGCTACTCGATAGTCATACCGAGATATTAGATATAATCCTGGTATTTTTGTGGAAGAAAAAGGAAACGAACCAGAGGTAATATGGACATGGCTGTTTTCTTTGGATGAAAAAATGGTCAGCTCATACTTCAGAGGTAATATGGACGTGAACTGTTTGCTTTTGTTGAGGATATCCCACTGGGGATCTTTGGTGGACCTATTACTTCTTGCGCACTGGAGTGTAAGTAATAAGTTCGAAACGAAACCCTATCAGAGGTGATATGAAGGTGATATATTTTGTGGCCTCATTATTTCTTGTGCACCTGAGTGCAAGTAATAAGTTCGAGACAAGCTCTACCAGAGGATTTGGACGTGACAAGTTTGTGGACTTAACACCGCTGAAGTACTTAGAGTTAAGTACGGGTGATAAGTTTAGATGACGACCGATGTCAGGGGTATTATGGAAGTAACAATCGATAGTCACACAGAGGTTTGCTCAGAGATAATATGGACATGGCAAAACCTGCTGGGGATAATCGGTTGGGACAGTAGTTCAGAGGTAATGTGGACGTGAACTAATGCCCAATGGAACTGATTGTGAGTAGTCTACCGAAAGTGTGGATAGACCTGAAGGTGGCTTCGTTGGGGAGCTTTTTGAGGATCCACTGTCTATTGCGTATTCTAGATTCCTGAATACAGACAATGTCTCTCATCAAACTTTTGTGGAAAAGAAGTGCATATTGTGCTTACACACTTGCTGTGGATGAACACCGGGGAACGTACACTGTACATTTTGGTTGTCCAGCTGATAGTAAAGGGAGTACAAGTCTAGCTTAGACATAGTACTTATTGAGGAACTTGTCGTTGATAGGCATCATGAGCAAGTCGCCATTGGGTTTTGCGAGCCGATAGGCGCCGTTGGAGAACACGGACTCCACAATGAATAAGCCCTCCCATTTAGGTTAGAATTTACCGGCCGTCTTGTGGGTCATAAGTATTGGTCTTCTTACTGTCAAGACGAGGTCACCCACTTAGTAAGTCCTCTTCTTGACCCGTTTGTTGAAGGCTCCTGAGAGGCTTGGTACAACTCAATGCGCTGTTGAGCTAAGAGACGTTTCTTGTCAAGTGCTTCCAACTCTTGTAGCCGTCGGCGGTGATTGTCGTCAACGGTCAATCGGTTGGAAAGAGCCACTTGGAGTGACAGAATTTATCTCGAGTGGGAGGACTGCTTCGCTTTCGTAAACCAAGGAGAATGGCGTGCTGCCAGTAGGTGTCCGGACCATTGTGCGATAGGCCCAGAGACATTCACCCAGCTTCTCATTTCAGTCGCGCTTATTGGATGACACAAACTTCTTAAGTAGCTTTATGATGGTCTTGTTGAATGCTTCTGCCAGATCATTTGTTGCTGGGTAGTAGGCAGTCGAGGCTACATTTTGGATTCAGTTTTTGTCACAAAATCGGTAAAAAATATGACTTGCAAACTGTGGACCATTGTCGTGGATAATCCTCCGTGGCAAGCCGAAGCGGTATATGACGTGATGCTTAACAAAGCTGATCATGTCCATTACCCATGCTTCAAACTGTGGACCATTGTCGTGGATAATCCTCCGTGGCAAGCCGCCCATTTGGGGAAGTAGTCGGTGATAGCCAAGATGAATCGATGTCACTTAGAAGAAGATGGACTAATTGGTCCGATAATGTCCATTCCCCATGCTTCAAACGGCCAAGATGCTACCATTGGGTGTAGGAATTCTGAGGACTGGTGGATAAAGTCTGCGTGGATTTGACACTCTTGGCACTTCCTCGCATTGTCAACAGCCTCTGCTACATTGTCGGCCAATAGTAACCCATTCTCTGGAGATGGTCCTGTAGCTTGGGTCCGGGCTGATGGGTACCGCAAACCCCGTCGTTAGCCTCGCGGAGAGCCTGCTTCGCTTTTGCATTCGATAGGCATCGTAGCAAAAGACCGTCGTAGGAATGACGATACAACATTTTGGTAGCCGTATCGCAATAGAACCAGAGGGAACACCTTCTGATGGAAGTGGCTTCCTTTGGGTTCTCGGGGAGAATTTCATAGACTGCGTAGTCGATGAATGGGAGGTTCCAGCCTTGGTTGTTGGTGTTTGTCTCTACTGAGTAGCTTAGGCACATACGTAGATTGTTTTTCGGGCAGACCAACTCTTGACCGACCTCTGTGATCAGCTGATGAGTTTTGACCGGAATTGCCAGGGAGGCGGCGAGGTCGGCCAGGACGTCAGCCTCGATGTTTTGCAGCCGAGGGACGTGGTCTATAAAGAACCCTTCGCAGGTGGAGATTATTTCAAGCGCGGCTTGATAGTAGGGAATTAAGTCCTCGTGCCGGACCTCGTATTTGCCTCGGACCTGACTGACTATCAGATTGGAATCGCCGTAGGCTTCCAGGTAGTCTACTCCCACTTGTTTAGCGAGTTGGAGCCTAACGACGAGGGCGTTGTACTCAGCCACATTGTTGGAGCATGGTTATGTGAGGGAGTAAGCGCGGTTTATGACCAGATCGTGTGGGAAAATCATTACTATCCCGACGCCAGCGACAATATCGTCTTTGGGTCCTGTTCTTGAAGCACCGTCGAAGAACATTTGTCAAACGACTTCTGCGCTTGTTGTCATGTTTGAGTCCGCTAGTTCGTCTGGAATCTTCTCGTAGAGCTTTGAGGTTTCCGGTACAGGGTAGGCTGCCAGGAAATCTGCCAATGCTTGGTCTTTGACCGCATTTTGTGGGACAAATACCATGTCGTACGACGACTGCAGTATTGCCCATGTGGCTAGGCGAGAGTTGAGCGTTCCTGGTTTAGTCATAAGGACCCTGAGAGGATTAACTCGCGAGATCACATGGATGGTTTGTCCTGCCACGTAATGTCGTATCTTCTGAATGGCGAAGACCAGAGCGAGACACTCCTTCTCAATAGGGTTGTACCTGTGCTCCGTGCCGGCCATCATTCTGCTGAGATAGTAGAAGGCATTTTCGTGACCTATATCACTTTTCTGGGCTAGTAGAGCTCCGAGGGACTGATCCATTGCCCGCACATATAGCAAGAAGGGTCTTCCTACAACGGGAGCCACCAATACTGGGGGGTTCATGAGATACTCCTTGATGTCGTCGAAGGTGCGTTGACATTCTTCGTTCCAGACAAAGGAGACTCCCTTCTTTATGAGCTGAGTGAATGACTGATGTCATGACCCGCACCCGAAAATTGGGCATGAGTTGTGAGTACGTCCAGCCTATGCCGCAGCATTGGCGGTAGGACGCTGGAAAGGTCCACAATACTATCTAACAAACTCACGCAATGATATATATATATATATATATATATATATATATATATATATATATATATATATATATATATATAACCTGTCAATGGTAACTCAACTCCATAAGGAGGACAAGATGAATATATAGCATCAATATTCAATCACAATGAACTAGAGGCAAATAATGGCACGATATCATAAAAAGGAATGAGAACTCAAAGTCACAATAAATATCTGAGTCTATATGTCTAACCATATCACATAAGACTAAAATATCAATAACAACTCAATGTCTAAGCTGGAGACATATCCAGTACAATATGAAGTACTAAGTCTAAGCAATAGCTAGTTGGGCCTCAGCAACATCTAGTACTGGCTCCTCCTGTACCACTGGTGAATCTCAGCTAACTCCACATCCTGTGGGCCATAGTGTGTAGGACACTATTCCTCTAAATAGTCATATGTAAAAAAATATATCCAGTCAGGAATGGAGCGAAGTACAAAACTCTGAAAGCAGTTTCATATACATGGTAGAGGATATATATAACAAATAATAGAAATGAATACAAGATGCACATGTAACTAGAAAATAAAATATAACTGAAAAAAGCAAGTAAACACGATGGATAACTGGAAGGATAAATACAACAATATGATGTGAACTGTAGATAAGAGAGCTTGTGATACTATCTAAGTGATATAGAGCACAAGTTCATTATGTGATCGACTTGGGTTGCACAAGTCTATACTACGGTAACTCAATTATACGTGTATTGTATAATTGGCATGCACAAGTATACGCTAAAGGTTTGATCACATAACCAACTCCTACTCCCCCGTCCCGACTAATATTCATGGATCCAATCACGACACGTTACACACACGAATATAATATGAGCACACGGAGCACACAAATATGGCATGAGCACACGGAGCACACGGATATAGCATGAGCACTCGGGGCCCACAAATAGATACGAGCACAAGGAATACCCGATGCAATCGATAAAATACATGTGTAAGAAGTACCCAATGCACACGTCAAATAAATAATATCTCATGACTCGATCCATATAATACCAGCCCGTGTAACATGGTGTCAGAATCAAGTAAAACAGATCTAGAACATGTGATATATACACTATCAAGTACTGAAAACTAGCAGAGAAATATACTCGCCTGAGGTCCTGAGTAAATGATACGAAACGGTGTCCGAACTGGTGTCACACAAACCTATATATGAATTTACATGTTTTGGGTGTAAAGATAAAATATCAAACTTAAATAAGCTTAAAATATGGTTTTCTAAGTCAGGACTAGGTCTCTCTAGTCAAACTGGGTCAAACTAGGTCAATACTAGTTAATATTACTAAGTATTATAACTTACATATATATATATATATATATATATATACATTAGTTATCTCTATTACCTATATTTTCTTAGTATATAGATTGGTATACTAATATCAATAC
Source organism: Iris macrosiphon (assembly GCA_036927795.1). Classification (NCBI taxonomy): domain Eukaryota; kingdom Viridiplantae; phylum Streptophyta; class Magnoliopsida; order Asparagales; family Iridaceae; genus Iris; species Iris macrosiphon. The sequence goes on along the minus strand of JAYESA010000001.1, from coordinate 30,481,047 downwards.
CTTGGAACGTGGCCTTGGTATCCTAGTACCAATACCTTGGCACGTGGCCTTGGTATCCTAATTATCACAACCTACCCTAAGTATTTTAGTTATATATATACTAATACCCCATTGGTATATGGGCCATCTCAATAACATATGATACCAACCCATACCTATGATACTAGCTCATACCTAGGCTTATGGATACCCTAACTAGTATCTAACAACTTGACACCTTAACTCATCTCTAGATACTAGCCAACACTTACATCCATCACCTGACCTACACTAGGTATCTGGAATACCCAACCTATGTATCATATATATATATATATATATATATATATATATATATATATATATATATAGATATATAGATACCAATGCTATATATTATATGGTATCTTAAACTTAGTTAATGTCTTAACCAAATCAATACCCAATACCTACACAACAGCACTAGGCTTCAACCTCAGTTGTCCGAGCTCTTCCCCAAACCTCACTGCTATTGGCAGGTTGCAAGCCCTTCACTCCAAGTCTGTACAAACTTGCTGTCTCAAAACACACAAAGAATGTTCATTACAGCTGTGTTTGTATCACACTGGTATCCTACACATGAACTTCATGATCCCCCTTTGGATATCTACTGCTACCTGGTCTTGATTTCCCCCAACTACTACTTAGCTTAACATACTAAAATAACTATGATATCTACACTCATGACACTAACACTAGCACTTCACACTCAAACCCCAACTACATTCCCCATCACTCTTATCTTGATGCCCACCACACTCTTGTTGCTGCACACAGAGTACATACTGTGCAGTTCCAGTTTGGAACATAACTCACACAAGTGCAGTTCTCACTCCCCTCACTCTACTGCAGATAGCACCCCTTTACTGACTGCACATAGCAGTCCCCTACATGCCTGCAACGTGGCTTGGTCAACACAATTCCCTTCTACCTGAAGCACACCTGAACACTACTAATTTTGGTGTAGGCTTTACTCTGCTGCTGCCATCGCCTACTAGGTACTTCCTCACACTTCTCGAGTCCACACTTGTATTGGTCACTGCCCCAAGCTTCCATCACTGCTAAAGAGCAAAGCCCGATACTGCTGCTGCTATGCAGTGCACGATTCAGCAGTGCTTGGAGTTGCTGTTGCTGCAACCCAAAACAGTTGGGTGCACAACCAAGCCTAACACTCAACCCTTAAAACAGTGAGCATCAACTGCTGTGTTGCTCTATCACTGCTCTGATACAACTCCACATCACACACACACATACAAATATACACACACACACAGTTCACTGACACAAACCCAGTGAACACACTGTCACAGTAAGCTCACAATGAAACACACAATCTAATATAGCTAAACACCCATACTAATATAAACACCCACACTTATTTTCATATAGACATATCATTATATATATATATATATATATATATATATATATATATATATAGGTACAAGTGATACGCATGCACTAAGTGCATTAAATCAAACACTTGGTGCTCACTCATGTGATATTCTAGGATACACACTCAAATACCCATTCCATGTGATACCACTCCTCAAAATAGATCATACACCTCCCAATATACCAAATACAACACAAAATAACAAGGAATGACCCATTAGGCATTTTATCAAACACTTGGTGTGCCACATCGGAGTTTTCTCCAAATGGACACAAAACTTAATCTAACTTCCTCCATAGGTCGCCTATGGACCTAATTCTTCTTCCTATGGGTAGTCTTAAACCAAGGAAGGGGTTTTTATGGGTTTATTTCACCATTCAAATCTGAAATGACAAAAAAAAAGGGATTTTTACCTATTGGGAGATGGATTCCCAATGTGGTTCATTCCAATGAGCACCAGAGGGAGGAATGAATACCAATCTCTAGCCAAACTCCTCTTCCTCAAGCCTCTTGCAACCTTCAAGCTTCTAGCTCTCCTTGGGGATGAAAATGAGAGGGATTGTGATTGATTTGAAAGAATTTGGTGGAGGAATGAATGCTTGGGGGAAGAACTCAATTTAGGGTTTCTTCATGAACAACTAATGAAGAAGGGGGCTCCCTCCTCCTAAATAGGGCCGGCCACTCTAGGTTAGGGTTTGCTTCGTTTGAAAAGTCCAAAATGTCCTCCAAGGTTTGTCATGAAGAGTAAGTAATGAGGGGTTTAACTAATGAAGGTTCTAATTTTAAATAAATGAGATACCCTAGCCATTCTCTCTACTTTATCTAATTAACCAAGACTAATTAAATGTGTTACACTATTGGTCATGACAAGTCTAGTTGGGTTCAAGTCTAGTTGGGTTCATTAGCAACTAGTCTAACTAAGGGGCTAACATACAACCATCATCTATATATATATATATATATATATATATATATATATATATATATATATATATATATATATATAACAATATTAAATATGTATGAAGCATGAATATAATAATTTAATTATTAAGAAATGACAAAAATATCCATCTCCGGAAAAGTGATGGTTACAATCGACAACGTCCAGAGAGGTTTTGATATGAACCTCCTGATGTATGTCAGCTTCTTTGAAGGCCATGAAGTTCTCTGAGGTTCTTCGACGGGTGCATCTCAATGATTGCTTTAGTCTTGTTGGGGGTCTACGAGGATACCCTTCGAAGTTATGAGAAAACCCAAAAATTTGCCGCTAGAGACTCCTAGGGAGGATTTGGTAGGATTCATCTTGAGCTGGTGCGCACGCATCAGATCGAACACAGTCTTCAAGTCTCGGAGGTGATAATCTTTAGAGCGACTCTTGACAGCGATGTCATCAACGTAACACTCCACTGTCTTGCATAGATGTTCACGGAAGATTGTGCTCATAGCTCGCTAGTATGTAGCACCTGCGTTCTTCAGACCGAAGGACATAACTTTGTAGTAGTACACTCCTATCGGCGTTCGGAATGATGTATGCGTCTCGTCGTCAGGAAACATCTTGATTTGATTGTAGCCTGAGAATCCGTTCATGAAGGACATGCGCTCGGAGCCACAAGTGTTGTCGATCTTTATATCTGTGATCGAAAGGGAAAATTCGTCCTTAGGGCATGCCGTGTTTAGATCACGGAAGTAAATGCATATCCGGATCTTTTCGTTCTTTTTTACGACGGACACGATGTTGGCTACCCAATCCGGATGTTGTTCTTCGTGGATGAAGCCACTAGCTATCAGTTTGTTGACTTCAGCTTCGATGGTATTCATGATGTTCGGCCGGAACCGCCGTTGCTGTTGCTTGACCAGCTTAGTGTTTGACAAGATGTTGAGTTTGTGGACCGCGATTTGGGGGTCCAGTCCTGGCATGTTTTCATAACTCCAGGCAAAGACATCGATGTACTCCCTGATGAGCCGTAGTAGGGATTTCCGACCCTCATCGGATAGATTTTTGCTGATGAAGATAGGTTTAGGGGAGGATTGGTCGTCCATATCGATTTGTACGACTTCGTCCTCAGTGGGAGGTTTTCGTTGCTCGAACCGCATCTTTCATTGTGCGTCTAGGCGTCAGATCCACGGTTAAACTTCAAAGAGTTCAGGTGGATCCTCGTCGTCTTTCTCAGGATCAGCTGACACCATGTTAGGAGACAATTTTTGTTTGAGCATCTCTCTGATACTGACATCGGAGTCCCAAGAGAAAGATTCTGAAGAGTGAGTGTAACTCATCTTCTTCATCCGATCCTTCGGGGTTCGTGGGAGGCGTGACGTACCCTAAGCCATGCCTGGTCTTATGGTAGTAATCCTCGGACTTGCCTGCAGGAGCCTGCAGACGTAGAGGCTGCCGTCGGCCTTTGCCGTAGTTCAATCCCCATCGGCTTTCAGATCGTATCCTATCTTCTGGATGAGGTGCTTGGTTTGAGAGCTGTACCGGTGAAGTGGTATTTGGCCGGTGTTGAGTTCTGGCTCCAGTTCCTCTGGGACGGAGGATTGGGGACTTTCTACTCTGCAGAAGATGATGACTTTGTTTTCCCTCTTCCTTGCCGGAACTATGAAGTAGGAGTTTTGACTGGAGAGAACTCGGTTTACTGCATAGGTGGAAGTCACCTGTGTATGCAGGTGCATGTTTAGACCGTGTTCCATGGAATACAATGTGCTAAGATGTGCAACATCCGAGTAGTTCAAAGATAGCCCTTTATTCATAAAATAATGTATCTTATCCTCAAGAATTACATCGTCAAGAGAAGGGATGTTAGCATGAGCGACTACGTACTCCTCTAGTTCGTCCTTCCCGAGATCTACCCACAGTGCGAGCAACGGCTTCGGAGGTCTTCTGCGCAGCTTTACCACTAGAGGTTCGAAAGTCGTAGTAGGTGCCAGATCTTTCTTTAACGGTCGACTCGGTCTACGAAGGGAAGCGACCAAAGGTTCGGGTGCTTTCTTTTACAATTTCACCATAGGGGGAGGGGCTATGTTGGGAGTGCGTGTTTTGAGATGGACTCTCAAGGGTTCGTCCGATGTTGTCCCAGTCTCTTGCTTCATTGTCGGCATCATTGCCACCTTCATGTTGGTGGACTTGCTTGTAGAGGATCGAGTCAGAGTAATAGGCCTCAACCCCTTTGAATGGATCAACGTCGACAAATTTCGTCTTGATGATGTCATGATCGTCCACGTACTTCAAGCATTGGTGCATGGTCGACGGTACGATCATGTACTGGTGTATCCACGGACGTCCCAACAGGACGTTGTAGGATACGTCTACGTCTATGACGTAGCAGGTGACCTCTGTTTTCAAATCGCCGATCTGATATTTCAAGCGAATCTTGCCCAGAGGGTAGCTCCTTCCTGCGTTGAAGCCACTGATGGCAATATTGGTTGCTGCCAGGCGATGCATCGGGATGCCCAAGGTCTGTAGCAGACTCTGCGGGATGATGTTGATTGACGAAGTAGGGTCGATGTGCATCCGGTCCACCTTGATGGCGCCGATGTACCCACTGTAAAACAGAGGGCGATCGTGGCTATTGTTCTTTAGCAACATGTCTTGTTGCGAGAACGTGGTGTTGGGTATCGCCTCCATCACATTATTGCAGTGGGAGCATGCGGCAGGATCCTCAGCTGGCGGCTTGACCTGCGCCAGGTAGGTGTCGGCATTCTACAATGCCTCACTCAGAGCAATCCGAGTGTCTGAGAGTGATAACTTCACTGGGGTATTGGCCAGTTATGCCAAGATGTCGAAGTTGTAGAGCTTCTCCAGTCCTTGAGCTGTATCTTTGTACAACGGTTTGTCAAAGCAAGTTTCTTACTGCTTGGATTTGTCCGCTGTCGGAGGCTGGGATGGACCCGGATCGGATGTTGTACGTGCGGCGGTTCGGAGCGCACCATCGTCAGGGATGTCATACTCTCTTTGGTACGCCAGTCCTGATCTTGTCGTTCCTGCTATAGCTTCTTCGGAAGGGAGATAAACCGTTTAGCAGGACTTGGACTTCTTGCCCTTGGACTAGGTGGCGGAAGGTGTTGCCTACTGCATTAAGTCAGGAGCAAGATCCAGATGGACCCACATGACATCCCCACGTAATGTGGTAAGAGGTATCAGCCCGGCTGTTTGGTTATGAGCTGACGGGAGATTGACAACCTCCATTCTTGCCTTGGGGATCGAGATCACTCCGTCTTGGGCTTCCGTTGCCGGAAAGTTATCGAACTGGAGAGACCATGTTAGCGGTAACTGTTTTGTCATTGAAGTCCAAGGTGAGGGCCTTGGTATCGAGCAGATGCTGGATGTACCGCTTCAGTGTGTAGCAATCCCGTGTCGCATGGTGGACGCATCGATGGTAGTAGCAGTACTTCGGATTATTCACATCGACTGCCTCAACATGGTGCTTTACATCGGGGAGCCGAAGCTTGTTTTCCTTCATTAGCACGTCAAAGATTGTTGTGACGTCATCATCTTCGAAGGAATAAGTTTTCTTCGATTTTGGAGCCTCTGCGGACTTTTGCTCGGGCTTCTTGGTTATACTGGCGACAAGAGCCTGCTTCCCCTTGCCATCCCGGATGCTATTGCCGCTGTTGTCGTCGCAGATGATAGGGGCCACCTTGTTTGCTATTGAAGTATGTTTGGGAAACCTTCATTTAATATCAAACAAAAAGTACAAAGAAATCCTAGACAAAAAATTTAAGTACAATATTTTTGATCTGGGTAATATGACGATGGAGACCGAGTACTGCAACGACTCTTTTACTCTGTTGACGGTCCGACGAGGGAATGGTGATACTCTTTTCTCTCTTCTCTCTCCTAAGCTTGTGTGCACGTACGTAGCTCGCCTGGAGGGGTATGGTCTATGAAGCAGAAAAATTAGCCATTGGAACGTTCAGGTTGCTCCTATTTATAGTCATCATGTTGGTGGGCTATATGTGCCGCATATGCTTCTGTTTGGTGGCCGCATGAGGCTCCTTCAACAGAATATGGTTGCAACTGTAGGCGCATGTTATGGGCAGGCTGCCACGTGTACATCCTTAATATGATGTAGTTGAGTCCAGGCCGAGCTGCCATGTTGACGTTTGTTGCGATTTGCTGTTGCTGAAGATTTGGGCGATTCTCGTCTTTTGTTTGCGTGACTTGGTTAGCTTGACACGTGGCCCGCATTTAGTTGGAGAGAATCACTTCAGTCGCAACAAAAAGATTTCGTCTCAGGGAACCCTGCCACGTTGGACGCATAGAATCTGGGACGCATAGGATGTATGAAACGCATGGAGTCTGGTATGCATGGGACTAGAGACGCATGGACCGTATGGAGTTTGGAACACATAGGGCCAGAGACGCATGGAGTCTGGAACGCATGGGACCAGAGACGCATGGAGTCTAGGATGTATGTGGCCTCCTACACATGGCGCTGTACGCCTGTAAGGAGTAAAGTTTATGCTGACACGAGGTTTTGTCGTTTAGCGTGCTCACGTCTTTCGAGGCGTTCAAACAGTCCTATTTGTCAGGATTCTGTGTCAGATATAATCTTTGTGTCAGGTCTTTATGTAGTCAGTATTGGGGCACATGGATGCTTGAGGGAGTAGTGGCGCTTGGCATTGCTGACGCATGGCACTGCTAGCGCATGCGGACACTAGTTACTCTGTGGCACATGGCACTGCTGGCGCATGGGAACACTAGTTATGAAGCGGTTGGCGCATGACACTGGATCATTATGGCGCCGGGGGCTTAATCACTGCGGCGCATGGCCTTTGATTACTGTTGGCGCATAGTAGCTGCTTTTCTGGGCCGTATGGTCATTATGCGGCCTGATTTCTTCTGAGTCGATCTTGGGGCGCATGTTTGGTGGATGCATGGATCTAGATTTTCCATGCTTCTAAACCAATACTAATATGACATTTCTGAAATCAATTCCGATATCAATACTACGAACCTTGGTTCACATCAATTTCGATACCGATACTGCAAGCCTCCGTTCACATCAATCCATGGGAGATAAATGATTCTAGTAACTTATTAGTATTTTAAGTCTGTTAGATTTTGTCTATCCAAATTAGTTGAGACTATACGTAAGTGTATACTGATGGTTTGGAATCCACCGACCAACTCCTTTCGTATGAAAAATGGAGATCATAAAATGTAAACACAAGATTTACATGAAAATATTTATGGCAAAAATTACGGGTTAAGTCCGAACATAATCAATTATATTCAAAGTTACACTTCTCTCGAAATCATAAGGATTCTAGGTATCTCTACAACCCTAATAAATCAGGAGAAAACAAGAGAAACTCACAACACTTCAGAACAACTCACAACACTTCCCAATGAATAAATATTGCACCAACCAATCCAAGATTGTCAAGATTGTTAGGAGATGTCGATTCCACAACAACATTGACGACGTCTTCTTCATTTTTCTCTCTTTTCCTTCTATAGAATGATCCTACAACCAAGAAGTCTCCCGAAGAATTTGTCGTTGTCGTTTGCAATTTAATCTCTCTTAAATCGCTCACTTATATTGTTCTATGAATTTTTGCACTCCTTGAATTATTATTTATTTTGATCGAATATAAATATTTAACTCTCAAACCTTATCGTAACACTAGAGTTTGGTGTACTGGTAGAGACTTTAACATAGTCTTGATGCAACCTAGATTTGAATCCTCTAGCATGCATTTAAATAAATCTTATGAAAAAGTTATACTGCAACGTGAAGTCAGCTATGTATCCAAAATGGGCCTGAGCCTACAAGCTGTGTTGTAACAACATAAATATTTAACCCTCAACCCTCATCATAACTCTAGAGTTTTGGTGTAGTAATAACGACTTTAACAACTAGAAAGAGATCCGGTTTATATAAGAAGAAAGTCTAGTTTTAGAATTTGAATCCTCAATTGAAAACACAAAGTTCATGCATAATCAGAAAGTCTTGCTTCTATTATGACATAGTTAAAGTCCTTGTCACAACACCAAAATTCTAGGGTTATGGTGAGTATTGAGGATTAAATATTTATATTATTCTATTATGCCTTCGTAGTTCGAGGTTTATTTTGGCCAGTTATTTTTTCTATAAAATCTGCTTAAAATGTGTGCCGGAGTATTCGAATCTGGACTGCTCTAATACCATATTAAAGTCCTACCGTTGCACCAAACCTAGAGTTGTGGCAAGGGTTGAGGGTTAAATATTTATATTATTATGAAAATATTGATCATATGCAATATCAGGACTTGCCCAATAATAAATATCCGGTTATATATATATATATATATATATATATATATATATATATATATATATATATAAAGGAAATATAATAGGAAAAAGGAAATATAATAGGAAAACCACAATTTCTTTTCTCTTTATCCTGCATGATTTTCTAGCATTATAATCCAAATTTCTAAGTAAATGATATTCCAATGATTTTTTTTCTCAAATACCATAATAATGCTCATTGCTTGGTATCCGATGCATAATGTTTATGAGATGCCTATGACACTAGTATATTTCAATCCACTTTTGTTATTTCCTGTTATATAGGATAACTGTAGAAGAAACTTTTCCACAGTACGATTGTATTTTGTTAAAAATAGGATTGAGGCAATATTATAATTTTGCCTGAGTACTTTATGCCTAAGATGACATCATCCATGTCCTTTATATCAAGTTTAAGAGAAGAAATTAACTGTGTTTTCATGAAGTTAATCAATAGAGCTCTTTCATAACAGTTTAACACATTGGAGTTTTGTACTTTGCTTGTCTTGTTTAGATGAAGACCAAATTCATACATCTTTTGGTTATTTATAATTTTCTAATGTGCATTTTGACTTATGTCATAGTGCCCAGTTAATGCTCTATACCTTTGAACTATGTAATCATGAAGCAATGTATCTTATTGCAATGTTTTTGGATGACATTTCAAAATCATGTACTCAGTCCTAGTATGACATACAAGAGATCAAACTTCAGATGCTTCTTTCTTCTGTCAAAAGTGCAACTTTAGTAACTCATTTTATTTATTGCAGCTCTTATATCGAGTCCGAGTGCAGAATCAGGTTATCCATTGACCCGAAACCCACGATATAAAAATAAAGGAAATTTCATGCAATTGTCTGACTTTTTGGCTTATGCAAAAGCCCAGGATCTATCAGGAATCTTAATCTGCATAGAGGTAAAAACAAGAACATACATTTTCTTGCAAAATTTATACGGTTATGTTCTCAGTTACATGCTAATGCATCAAAATTGTCAGACAAAGCCATATAGATGATGTTTTCTATCAACTAGTGGTTTAAATGAAAATCTACTTTGCCAATTAACTATAAACCGTGAATTAATAATAAGTGCGTCAACTTCTCTTTCCAATTAACTCACTTATATAACTCTCAACTCTAGAGAAAGACCTAATGCCGTGATGCATTTTTCAAGAAAATTAGCTGTTAATTCCCTCTTACACTCTCATATCGGGTAGGGACATTTTCAATAGAACATGTTCATAGTCCACTTAGTTTGTTTTTTATGCTCTATAATTGTAGAAACAAATTATATTGTTTTTGCTCAATATGTTTGTGGGGATTTATCCCACCGTTTTATCTCAAAATAGTAGAAGCAACTTGTCTTATATTCATGGGAGAACTAACTGAGATTCCATTAAGATGGAAAGAAGTATTATTATCTTCAATCTCTCATCATGCGGGTCTCTGCATTGTCTCATAATCATTAGTCTCATTGTCTCTTAATCTTTAGTGAAGATCCTAACGAAGACTTCCCTCATCGGACGACAATACAGTGAAGGGTAAATGTCACTCGAACATTTGAATTCAATATGCCCAAGGAAACTAAGTTCTTGAGATAAAAGGACATGCCGCACATGCCTAGTTACTACATCATCACATATGGTGAATTGTCCCAATACCAACTCTCTTACAGGGGATTGTTCCCATCAAGCCATTTCTTATTTTCGTTTGCAAGGTTGAAAAAATCTTCTTGCCGAGGTTTTGGTTGGATTCTTATAACATCTCAATTAATTATTCAGAGAAACAAAAAGATGGCTATCAGTAAAGTAACATATCCAATTCAATATATAATCTAGGGAAAGGACCCTACAGGAGTGAGGAAGCGTGGAAAGCAGTTTTGTCGATGTTGGCACCACCCAAACAATGTTTGGGGGGAGGATAAATGTTGTTGCAGAATATGTTGCTCAAATCCACGATCAGTATCTTAATCCAAGTATGGAACCTAAATTTACGGGGGTTATTGAATCCACAGGTCCTTGAACTCCACCAAGACGAAGAAAAAGTTATCTTTGAGGACAATAACAGCAAAGCCTTTCTCCCAAATTTTTGGGGTCGGGCTGGTTGAATCTTTTTCTTCCATTCAGCTCTGTTAAAGGCATTCTTTGTAACACTAACAATAATGATATCCTTAAAACTTCAATGCATGTTTGTTTAGGCCCACCTCCAGTCAAGACGACTCTTTTAACTCTGATCTTATTGCTCCTCCCTACAGAAGTCTATGATTTCGTTGAGTTGTTGTGAAGAGATCACAAATATGAGACTGGAACTCTTTATGCTTTGTTCTTAAATCATCTCTAGTTGTAGGTCCACCAAGGACATTGTAGGATGTGAAAAGACTAGTACATTCTAACTTTATTTATTTGAGTTTTACTGTTCTCGTAAGTCACTAGTTTAGAGGAGAGGACACTAGCTAGAAGTGTAGATGCTCGTTACATAAACGAGTTAACTCAATTGAAGGAACTTTTCAATGGAGTCTTTATGCAGCATGTCAATAAGAAAGTTCTCATTGTCAATGGTACAACTGGTTCCTAAACCTGAGATCATAATAGCATTCATAAGTATGCAAATGTACTTAAAATTTGTCCTAACAAGGCTCTCACATTATGGAAGTATAGTTTTCGGTGCCTCCATAGGGTTTATGGAGGTAGTGAGTAATCAGTAAGGAATCGTCACTTTGGGCATAAGAGTATTTAGTGATACGTTGTATGTGACCTAGTATTATTACTTTCTCTGAACCCTTGCTCAAGGTAATATGAAAAATACAAAGGTTTTTTTTTTTTTTTGGTCATAGATGAATGTTAAATACATGATCGAGATATATATTATATAGAACTAATCTAGTTGGACTTGATATTACGATCCATGTCCATCTACATCTGGACTTTGCATGATGGGTGACTTAATTATACTATTACTGTATACACAAGGGTTCTAACTGGATCAAGCATCATCTCTAAACACATGGGTAGTCGTAACACACTGCTAGGTGTTAATCTTGATTTGAAGTGTTCCAAGATCCATAAGTGTTCTGTATCCGGAAAGTAACCGATTAATCGATAGGATAATTGTTGACTTTTTTACGGTTCAATCTGAGTATGGACTTGTCACTATCGTGTTGTAGAGCCATAAGGTTCACACAATAGGTATGTCCCACAGTTGCCTAATTCGCCAACCCCTCCTACGTACCACGAATTGGGACGAACGACCCCGAACGGGGTGCGTTCGCGACCCGTTCGTCAAATTTAGCTACCCGGATTTTGATGGCTTGGTTATGAACTTATGAAATTTGGTTTAGTTACAAGAATATTGTCTATGCTTTCCTTCACTTGGATTTTGATGGCTTTGGTTATGAACTTATGATATTTGGTGTATACTTCTATATAATTGTATATGGTACAAAAGACGACCCACATAAAAACGAACATCGACCCCAAATAGCTTACCGAATAAGCCTACCTCCACCGCACCGCGTACCGGCTGAGGTACTGTACCGCGTACCCGTACAACTTACCAAAGCGACCCATGATCCTGGTAACATTGGTATGTCCAACCAAGTAAGGGTGATCAAGTTTAGACTTTAGATTTGGAAGAAATTGAATTATAAGTAGTTTTAAGTCAAACCCAAATAGACTAGTGTCAAACATCCAAAATCTAATTAGAATTTGAAGACCAATTAATTCCTAATTAATTTTGAAATTTATTAGGAATTAATTCTAGAAGCTTCCATAGATATTTTAATATACATCGAAATATATGATGAGAGATTTGATATGACCAAATCTTATCATAAGGTGACGTAGGTTGGTGCCCAAGCAACCCTATTCTTTCAATAAATAGAGGGACATAGAGGAACCCTAAAACACCTCGAGAAATCCTAAGAATTCGTGCTAGCCACCGGAACACCAAATCTCCTTTCCTATCTTTGCTCTCGACTAGTATACAAAATCCGATTGGTCGATCCACCGGTAAACCAATTGGTTTGTCGTCCGTTAAATCGATCGGTTTGTGGCCAGTCTAGTCGAGCCCAACAGATAACAAAGGGTAATTTCATGTCAGTTCGCGAGAGCTTTTGATAGAGGTTTTAAAGATCGCATACTGTAAGGAGAGGTAAGAGTTGCCTATGAAGTGTACACGCTCGTGGAGTAGTTCTTTTGCGGGTTGAGGCATTTGCGGAGAAGTTTCTCGATCTAGCCCTTGATTCGGATCGCCATTATGGTTTGTCACTAGAAGTCGGACACTTGTGTGACTCGTCGAGATCACGTCGGTATAATACTAACCATCTCTTTGTAGATTTATATTTTGCTTCATCTCTTAGAGCGAAATAGTTTCTTGTCGCTCGATCGGGACGTTGAAAATTTCGATGTCTTAATTGATCGATGTATTACTATTAATTGTATCACCAACGTTGATCTAAAGATCGAATAAGTAAACAACGTCCGGATAGACACGTGAAGGGTTCGTGTGTCTGTATCCTAGTGGATGTATTGGAATTTTTTTTGTTATCCATTGTATACTGGCATGTCGTTTACTTCAGTGCTCTAGATGTCAGCCGATATTTTGGGCCAATTCCGTTATTTACATAAGTTGAACTATATTTGAAGAATCATGTTTTTTGCGATCTTAGGTCTGGTTTGATTATCAAAACAGGTTAACCCATAATGAATAACTAACTCCTAACGAAACTATAACCTACCTCTCTCTCTCTCTCCTCTCTCGATTTGATATTGTTGCTCAAACACAAGCCAGACAAGCTCCACTTCGGCCACTCCAAGCCCTACCCTCACGAGGTATACACCATATTATATTTACTTCTAAATCATTTGATATTTGTATTAGAAATTATATTTAGATTTGGCATTTGGGTAATATAATTTATATAAAATATTACATATTTGTTGATATCCAACATTTTTAAATGACCTCGACATGTTTCCGACATTCGGCATCCGACATTAAAAACCTCAATCTGACATAAACCCTGCATACAATATACGAATTTAGTTTACTTACAATGCTTTCATAAGATATTAGCCAACTGAGCACTAGAGAGAACATGAGAAAGCGACACCACCTTCATGTGAACCTCATCACATACAAAATAGCACTCAATATGCTATGTTGGCTAATAAAGCTCTAGATTTTCAGAGGTGTGGCCGCTGCTTGATTATTTTCAGAGGTGTAGTCAATATGCTTTGTTGCGACAATCAATGATAAGAGTCGGCCTAATCAGTATCAGAGAAGCCTCGCAAGGAGAGAGAGAGAGAGAGAATTCCTTGACCTAGAGACTTCTTGAGGTACCGCAAAATGCGAAGAGCAGCCTCCTAAGGAACTGTGGTTGGTGTAGGCATAAAGTGATTCACATAATTGTCTGCAAAGTCTTTGGCAGGTCAAATCAGTCCGTTCGATGAGTTTCCAACCAAACGACAATATCGACAAGGACCAAAGAACAAAATGTTAATGTCACAAGTCACAAATTTGATATATGGGTGTTTTACTAAGACGACAATGAAGAAGACATGTCAATGATAGTAGATCTAACATATACATGCTCTCTGAGAGAATAATGTCACTGTTAAATTTGTCACTGAACATACCATTCTAACTTTTTTATGTTCTGTTGGCAATGCAGATTGTACCATTATGACTTTTTATGGGTTGTTGACAATGTAGATCATGTTTATATGTTTGCAGCATGCAGCATTTCTGGCAGAGAATGTGGGATATAATGTAGTAGATGCTGTCATCAATGCTTTGAAGGATTCAGGCTATAACAATCAGACTGTCAAGGACGTTATGATTCAATCCACAAATAGCTCGGTTCTTACCAACTTCAAGAAGAAAACTAACTACAAGCTTGTTTACAAGGTTGATGAATCCATTGGTAGTGCTGACCCGTCTGCATTAGCAGATATGAAGAAATTTGCAAATGCTGTGGTGGTCAACAAGCAATCTATATATCCTGTTAGCCTGGAGTTCACAACAGGTCAAACTGGTCTGGTCAAGAACTTGCAAGCTTCTGGCTTCTCTGTGTATGTATATTACCTTACCAATGAATTTGTGTCTCAAGCATGGGACTTCTTCGATGATGCAACTGTGGAGATCAATTCATTTGTCCAAGGAATTGGGGTGGATGGTATCATCACTGATTTCCCGTGGACATCGACACGATATAGAAGTATGTATCACGTTCTTCTGTATTTTTTACTATGTATCACCTTCTTCTCTATTTTTTACTGTCTTATTGTCACCTCTATTGTCTTTACTGCTACCATAGGTTGCAGTGTTAATACTGTTGATATGGTATGTTGGGTGTCATATTTAAGTATAGTATAAGCACATGGGAATATCCTGAGGACATATTTGGGATGCCAGAATATGTCACAGGATATTCCATTATGAGATTATTGTCATAATGATTGAGATCATTGTATTAATGACTGTAAGGCTATATAATGCCAATGAGACAATCAATAAAATAATCAACTAATTTCAACATGGTATCAGAGCCAAGTTTCCACAAACCCTAGCCGTCACCAAGCTTCCACAAACCCACAGGAGGATTTTCTAGATCTCCTCCACCGAACTCTTCCACGCCCCCCCTTCTTCCCCTTCTCCGCCCTTCGCAGGCCGCCCTTCGTTGTTGCTGCCCCGTCCCGCTACTGCTGCGGCTACTACTGCTGCTGCGACTGCTGCGACTGGTGACACCGGCTAGACCTTCCGGCAATCACTTCTGAACTACTGGGTCCAAGGCTGCTGCTACTCCCTCCTGTAGTCTGTAATAAGTCGAACACTAATCTTCCAAGTCCACTGAAAAATGTTATCCAGTCAGGATGGAACGAGTACAACTCCAATAACAGTTCCAATTAAATGACAAGGACTATAAAACAGTAATAGTGAGTGAAATAAATGATGAATAAAAGCAGAACTATCAGTATATCCTGGCAATGACAATTTGAGGAATATGTAAACACTGAGTATAAGGTATACAAGTAATGAGAAGTAAGTAGACGGAGCAAGTAAAGTACAACTCAATAAGTATGAAGTAGACATGAAGAACTATAACTAGCTGTGTATTTTGAAATACTAGTTTCGATATGTGATCGACTTGGGAACTTGTACGATAGCTAAATAGTCTGGCTAATCATACGTGAGGTGTAGGATTAACACTAATAATGTTTTACACTACTACGATGGGTATGATCATATATCTAACTAGTATTTTTTCCGTCCCGACTAGTACAGTGGATCCAATCATGACACGTCACGATACACTGATCAATGTCCAATAACAATACCATATACGATGTCTAATGTCAATACCATATACGATGCCTAATATCAATACCATGTACGCTGTCTATATTCATACAATGTACGATGTAACATCTCATGACTGAAGATCCAATGTGTATACTAGTTCGTGTATATAACATCACTAACTACATGAATCATAGTAAATATCAAATAATGGAAACTATCAGAGAATATACTCGCCTGAGGTCTGGAGCAATGAATATCAAACAGTGTCTGCACTGGAATCCAAGTGACCTACATATGAATTATCATGTCAAAGGGGGATCTTGGAATAATAAATATACTTAACTAGGTTGAAATGAGGTTTCTAGGTCTTTTGGTGTCAAACTAGGTCTTTATCTTGATTCGGATTCTAAAACACCTATTTAGTTGGCCTACAAGACAATTTTAGCTAATACTAGTCTATACTAGGTTATACCAAGTCAACTCTAGGTATTCTAAGTCATTCCTCATATGTATCAAGATACTAGGTATCATAATGCCATATATATACTATATGTATATAGGTATTAATATCTTAGCTTATTTACCCAATATCCCGTAACACCTTAGTACCACAAGTACCCATTACCTTGGTATCTTGAATACCTCAAACTTATCCATATCTAGATATCTCGATATATCTCAAGTTATATATATCCATAACATAGTATTAACTCTATAACTTAATATCAACCAATACCTTGTACTATACTCCTCTCATAATATCCTAGCACTAGAACCTTAATGTCACGCCCCGATCTCCCGCAGGCAAATCGGCCGTTCCCGCTAGGCGGGAATCACCCTCTCCAGCGCTCCCGCGGAACGATCGCTTAACCCATCCGGGCGTGATGCCGCACGAGCGTGATCCACGCCCGTGCAAGGCCATGGTTCATTGGCTGGCGGCAAGAGTTCTAAGCCACAGAGTCGCACAGATTGTCCGAGTGCAACGGAGTTTAGGAACGCATAGCGATCGGTAACAGGTTCACTGAGTCGACAATATAGCGGAAGCATCGAAACAAGTAAAGTAATCTCTTTATTGATATGAAACATGTATTACAGGCGGCGTATAGCCGAGATTACAAGTCGCTCAAGCCTCTCTCTCTGAAACAGTAAAGCGTGCCAAGTGGCTACAACTGTGGAATGATTTGTACAGGCGATGGTCAGGCGATGTTCACAACTTATGTCTTGTATAAGCGCTTCAGTCCCGGACGCACCGTTGCAAGGCTTCAGAGGGAACTCCTGGCCTTAGCACGCACGAAGGAGGCGTCCGCACCGCACGAGGTTCTCCCGCACCCTGCATACAAACTGGTGGATTATCAGTACATTGAATGCACTGGTGGGGAAGCTACTCGCCCGCTCGACAAATCCAAACACGTAATACAGGTTCCGTGCACAACTATTCAGTTGTCTTTCTAGTTGCCTTAGGATCAGTTTCATGCAGACATTGAATAGCTTATCGTGTCGGGCAGTGCGCCGTGCGATGTTTGAGGGAACACGGCGAGACTTACTAACTTACCATTTATCCTTCCCTGTCCAGGCAAACATTGCTAATTCAAGCAGGGGCATGTATAAACATTCAGGAGGCATAGCATATGCAAACAAGAGGGTCGTTTTAACAGGATCGTTCAGGTGTTTATTTGTTCTTGATGCAATGCAGTGACTCGCACGCGGATAGCCGCTAAGCGAGGATGACTTATCTATATGAACATAAGTCGCTGGCGTAGCCATTATGGACGGTTCACAGTCTCAAGACACAGAATGATATGCAACGCAGGTGGCGAGCCCCGCTGCATAACACCTTGCCCCATAACATACGACTGCTCATACGTCCCGTCCGGATCGGATCGGCTCCGGTGCCCCGGTGTAGCCGTCCGCGGGACTCTACATAACATACCTTGTGCACAAGCTGTCCGCGACAATGCAGGTCAGGGTCTATCCATATTCCATAGCTTGACATGATAATCATGAAACTTAAACTTAGTCTGAACGAGGCATATTGCTCCACGAGCTGGGATTCCATCAGTACATAACACGATCCTCGTTCAGATGCATACATAGCATGATTATCATTCAAGGTGATTTACGTTCAGTATTTATTCTTGCTTAGTGCATTCCCCTGGTTCGGGGATTGCCTTAGATGACCTGACGGTCCCGGATACTTGCAGGGTCAATCATACACGGAACGACTACTGAGTAGTCTCCCGGAGTAAGGATGAAAACAATGCACATTCAAGCAGACAAGCATGCGTTTTTAAGGAACATAAGCAGGCACGTTGCTCGGACCCGAAGGTAAGCCGAGAGTTGAAACCGTTAAGGGACTTAGCATGCGAGGGTCTGAATGTAAGTAGTGTTTCATTTCCATGTTCTAGCAAGCAATACAAGTTGGGATTATTCCCTTAGCTAGGTGTGTTGGATTTATTAGCATGCAGGGGGTGAATCACCTAGCGACTAGCATGAATATTCCAGATTTTATGTGTGCTGGCTAAGCAAAGACAAGTTCACCGTAGCCACCTACCTTAGCGATGATTCGCCTCGGTAGAGCGATACGTCTGAGCGAGCCTCTGAAAGCCTAAGCGGATCCTTGTAGGGACAAATCTGGATATCCTTTGCTTCTTGATCGAGGCAAAGCAGGTCGGGACAGTTGCACTATTGCCGATTGAGTCGGCCGTCCGCTTGAGCGGAACGGGGTATTACATCCTACCCAACTTAGAAAAAGTCTCGTCCTCGAGACTTACTAAGGACAAGCAGTAATCTAGGGTTGAGGCAATCCTAGACAAGTCGTTGCACTTGTTCATTTGGATCTTCACTTGCACAAGCATCGAAATCAGCATATCGCTTAGACTGGATCGTGCGCACTTTCGAAGGGCCCCTCTAGCGTGAACACGTCAACCAGCTTAGTGATAGCGAAGTCTCAGCACTCGAGTTTCACCTTTTCTTAAGTCTTGGATGGTGCACTAGTTCAAGGCGTCCCTCGAATAGATGCATTCAACCAAACTTAGGGTTAGTGAAAATCGGACAAGCTACTAGCGATACTCTCAAGGGTTCGCACAGGTTGGCACAAAGGCCACTCGCAGCATACAACCAGACAAGCAAGCATAACATTCAAAACGCATTTTGAAAGTATTTAGACTTATTGTTGGAACATCCCATCGAGGCATTGAGAGAGAGCGCGCATAAAACCCACGAACGAGCTTTCGAAACAGAGATATCGAATTGAAGTCCAAAGGCGTAGAAGCCAGGCTCTGATACCAACCTGTCACGCCCCGATCTCCCGCAGGCAAATCGGCCGTTCCCGCTAGGCGGGAATCACCCTCGCCAGCGCTCCCGCGGAACGATCGCTTAACCCATCCGGACGTGATGCCGCACGAGCGTGATCCACGCCCGTGCAAGGCCATGGTTCATTGGCTGGCGGCAAGAGTTCTAAGCCACAGAGCCGCACAGATTGTCCGAGTGCAGCGTAGTTTAGGAACGCATAGCGATCGGTAACAGGTTCACTGAGTCGACAATATAGCGGAAGCATCGAAACAAGTAAAGTAATCTCTTTATTGATATGAAACATGTATTACAGGCGGCGTATAGCCGAGATTACAAGTCGCTCAAGCCTCTCTCTCTGAAACAGTAAAGCGTACCAAGTGGCTACAACTGTGGAATGATTTGTACAGGCGATGGTCAGGCGATGTTCACAACTTATGTCTTGTATAAGCGCTTCAGTTCCGGACGCACCGTTGCAAGGCTTCAGAGGGAACTCCTGGCCTTAGCACGCACGAAGGAGGCGTCCGCACTGCACGAGGTTCTCCCGCACCCTGCATACAAACTGGTGGATTATCAGTACATTGAATGCACTGGTGGGAAAGCTACTCGCCCGCTCGACAAATCCAAACACGTAATACAGGTTCCGTGCACAACTATTCAGTTGTCTTTCTAGTTGCCTTAGGATCAGTTTCATGCAGACATTGAATAGCTTATCGTGTCGGGCAGTGCGCCGTGCGATGTTTGAGGGAACACGGCGAGACTTACCAACTTACCATTTATCCTTCCCTGTCCAGGCAAACATTGTTAATTCAAGCAGGGGCATGTATAAACATTCAGGAGGCATAGCATATGCAAACAGGAGGGTCGTTTTAACAGGATCGTTCCGGTGTTTATTTGTTCTTGATGCAATGCAGTGACTCGCACGTGGATAGCCGTTAAGCGAGGATGACTTATCTATATGAACATAAGTCGCTGGCGTAGCCATTATGGACGGTTCACAGTCTCAAGACACAGAATGATATGCAACGCAGGTGGCGAGCCCCGCTGCATAACACCTTGCCCCATAACATACGACTGCTCATACGTCCCGTCCGGATCGGATCGGCTCCGGTGCCCCGGTGTAGCCGTCCGCGGGACTCTACATAACATACCTTGTGCACAAGCTGTCCGCGACAATGCAGGTCAGGGTCTATCCATATTCCATAGCTTGACATGATAATCATGAAACTTAAACTTAGTCTGAACGAGGCATATTGCTCCACGAGCTGGGATTCCATCAGTACATAACACGATCCTCGTTCAGATGCATACATAGCATGATTATCATTCAAGGTGATTTACGTTAAGTATTTATTTTGCTTAGTGCATTCCCCTGGTTCGGGGATTGCCTTAGATGACCTGACGGTCCCGGATACTTGCAGGGTCAATCATACACGGAACGACTACTGAGTAGTCTCCCGGAGTAAGGATGAAAACAATGCACATTCAAGCAGACAAGCATGCGTTTTTAAGGAACATAAGCAGGCACGTTGCTCGGACCCGAAGGTAAGCCGAGAGTTGAAACCGTTAAAGGACTTAGCATGCGAGGGTCTGAATGTAAGTAGTGTTTCATTTCCATGTTCTAGCAAGCAATACAAGTTGGGATTATTCCCTTAGCTAGGTGCGTTGGATTTATTAGCATGCAGGGGGTGAATCACCTAGCGACTAGCATGAATATTCCAGATTTTATGTGTGCTGGCTAAGCAAAGACAAGTTCACCGTAGCCACCCACCTTAGCGATGATTCGCCTCGGTAGAGCGATACGTCTGAGCGAGCCTCTGAAAGCCTAAGCCGGATCCTTGTAGGGACAAATCTGGATATCCTTTGCTTCTTGATCGAGGCAAAGCAGGTCGGGACAGTTGCACTATTGCCGATTGAGTCGGCCGTCCGCTTGAGCGGAACGGGGTATTACACTTAACCTACTATATCTAGTATCCTCACGCACACTTGGATTACTGGTACCAACTTTTCCCCAAGCACTTCACACTTGCACACATAGATACTACCCCTTGCCCAACACTTAACCCCACATAATACCTATAGCAACCAACACCACACTACTACCTGTGCACAGATGTGCCCGATCCCCCTTGCAGGTACCCAGTCTAGTATACTCTCCTACACAGCAACCAAGCTCCTCCCCATCTATACTAATCCATGAATTAAACTCTAAAACTACCATTTGGTCATTTCTCAAACACTTGGTGGACCAAATTCGGATTCTCCAATTTGGCCACAAAAATCACCATAACTATCATAATAGGGAATTCTAGCACCTAGTTCTTCTCCCTAAGGGTGGTTCTTAGCCATGGATGGGTTCCCAAAGGTCCAATACCACAAATTAACTATGAAATTGATAGAAAATAGTAATTATATCTATTGGGAGTCGAATCCCAATGAAACTCCTCCAAATGGACACGCAGGGAATGGAATGGACACGAATTCTTTAGCAATCTTCCCTCCAATGGTTCTCCTTAGCAATCTTCCCTAAAGCTCCATAGGATGATGAATGCATGGGAATGAGTGGATTAAAATTTGGTTTTGGTAGGGATTTGGATTGGATTGGGAAAGAAGTCACTTTGAGGAAGAATGAGGCTAATGAGAAATAAAATAATGGATTGGAACCCTAATTAAAACTTATCTCTTATAGTAAGGTTTTGGTCATGCTACAATGTCAAGTTTGTTCCTTTCAATTCTCTAATAGTTGTCATGAATGGAATCTTTCATTAGGAGGAAAGCATCTAACTAATCAATAGAAAATATTCTATCCATGCACTAACTAGTATTAACCATTCTAATTAGCTAGTTACTAACTAACATCAATCACCAAGTTAACCCAACTAACACTATAATAATTCTAGTCAACTAAGTCATGAACCAACATATTTGTCACTAACCATCCCCAATTAGCACACAACAAATTCTAGTTAGTCAGGATACTAATTAACACAAACAACAATCTAATTGGCTAGCATAGTATTAACACTAAATACACTACCGGAATAAGTCAAATTAGCGACGTAAAGAAACGTTGCTAAATGATCAAAAAACGTCGCTAAATGATTTTAGCGACGTAATTAGCGACGTCCTACTGAAGTCGCCTTTAAACTAGTCGCTGACAGAAAAAATATCGCCAAACGTCGCTATGCCGACATTTTCTAGCGACATAAATGCGTCGCTAGATTAGCGACGTTTAGCGACGCAACGTTGCTAAATTAGCGACGTGTATATTTGTCGCTATATGTCGCAAATTAGTGACGTAGGTAGCGACGTACGACTTTGTTTAGCGACGGATATAGCGACGTATTTAGCGACGTGTGTGAACGTCTCTAAACGTCGCAAAACGTCGCTAAAAACGTCGCTAAGATACAGTGAAAAAATAAAAAAAAATGAATACTGAATTGTTTCCAAACTATTCTTCCTGCAGTTTATTAATTCACAATTTGTACAAATAGACCCGGAGCAACCCTCCGTTGAATTTGTTGGGTTCGCCGCCCCCCTTGGGTTGAACACTCAACATCGGTAAATTAACATATATTTAATATGAATAATATAATAAAATTTGAAGAAAACAAAACATTGAAATTACAAACCGAATCAGGAAAAAATATCGTCGTAAAGAATACAGCAAATATCCATACAACTGAGTCTGAAAGCCTCGTCCTAAAGAATACAAGAAATAATGTCTCAGACACAAACAATCAATAATAAAACGGTTCTAACTAGGACTACTGCGGATCTGCAGGAGGATGACCACCGGCACGCATGAAGGATAAGAACATATCATACTGCTCTCGTGAAATCGACACCGATGTCGATGGAGAAGGCAATGACGTCGGTGGAGTCTGTGTCGATGTAGGCGCACCAGGAGGACGTATCCGCTCCAACTCTGCTAGTTGTATGAATCCATGGTAGATAACAGCCTCGTACTGCTATGAACCATTGAATCCTGCATCATCGTCAGCCTCTCACCCATGGATACCTGTGATGCCTGCAGCTCCGTCACGCTGCGCTCTGTCGAGGCTCTAAGATCAGCTGTCAAATTTCGGAGCTCCATGATGCTGCTCTCGAGCATATCAAATCGTGCGATGAGCGTCGCATCGTCTGCCTGTGGCTGGGACCGGGGCTGCTCCTCCATCCTTCGCAGCAACTCATCACGGAGAGATACAATCTGATGGTCAACGGCCTCCTGGACTCGGACCGACGACTGCGAGGGCTGTGGGGAATGCACACTTGTCTGGGTGGCCCTAGATGATTGCGTCGCAACAAGGGCGCCATAGGATCCCGTACCGTAGTACGTACCCCTCTGGTGAGCACCAGCGGCGGTCACCCACAGCTCGTCCGTCGACGGAGCTGGAGAGGGCTGCGAGGAAGTACCAGCCTCTCCAGCTGTAGGTGCACTAGCAGTCGCCCGCTTACGCAGCCTAAGATACTCGGCCTAGAAAAGTTTGGATACTCGATAATTGTCTAAGTTATATTAAAATTAACACAAAGTAAAGTAATACTTACATAGGTCTGCGAGGCCCTCTCATCAATGAGATTTCCGTCCTTACGATGGGTGGCCAGGAAGACGGTCACTATGTTTGCATCCTCACCCCTCTGTACCTGTTAAAAATATATTATTTAGTACTAAAATTAAACATTTTTTCTACTACCATTTTATCGTACTTATATTAAAATAATATATCTGAAATAAAAAATATACCAAACGACGAAAATGTTCCGTCATCAGAATCGAGCCACCACATCACTTTGCTGCATTCCGCCTAGCCGCCTTGGCCTTCTCAGACCTTTCTTTGTACCTCGGATCGTCGAATCTAGCCCTCATCTGAATAGTGATCCAACCTTGGATCGGTTTTCCAACGCGATTACGAGCCTTCTGGTCATCCAGAGCATCACGGATAAGCTTGGCGGCAACGGCAGGAAACATCCGCTCGATCAACTCGGCCCGGTGCGGAGGATAGAAATACGTTTGCTACAATAAATAATTTAGTAAGTTATATAATATGCATAAATTAGAGGATTTATATAATATACTTTTATCTTGAAGTGCGCAAACCAGAACGCCTTCCTCTCCTCCGGAGCTTCAGAGTAGTTGATCCAAGGGCCACCATAGTTGTTTCTCAGAAAGAGACCCAGGCGTCTGTGAACCGACGATGGACGATATCTATACAGAGATAATTATTTTGATCGAAAAAGTCAATATATGATGAATAAAGAAATACACAATATATATGATGCTAAACCATCTAATTGACTTACTTTGTACCGTCGACCCAAATCTTTGTCCTCGTCTCCTCCGGAGGTGCGCATGGAGGATCTAGCTGATGCTGGGACAATGTCGGCATGACCTCCATATGCTCACCTGTCTCCATGGTTCCGTCAGTAGGAGGAACGCTGGACGAGGGAGTACTATCAGGCCTGGAACTACTCGTCCCAGGAGTGATGCCATGTAACGTCGTCGCAGTCGGAGATGTGACTGATCGATATACTGGAGTACTAGGCGACAAGGATCCAGAACCAACAGTAGGCAGTACCGGAGGAGCACTCTGTCTACCTCGGGACCTGTCGAACCCTCCGCGTCGTCCTGTCATACCTGATAACAACATATGATGAATAAAGAAATACACAAATATATAGTACATTCTACAGTCAAAATGTTATGCATATCTCACAACATTCATAGAATTGTACAGTAAATAATTAGTGGTGTCACAAGTTTAAATGGATAGTACATTCTACAGTCAAAATATAATACATATCTTTGTCAAAATAGTACATTCTACAGTCAAAATATAGTACATTCTACAGGCAAAATATTTTATTTTCAATCATCTTCAGAAAATTCATCTTGTTTGCCTTCCTCGTCCACCTCTTCCTCTTCCTCGTCTTCACTTTCATCTACTTCGTCTTCGTCTTCGTCTTCCTCTTTGGATAATTCTACATCTTCTACATTATTACACGTGTAATGAGTAACTTTCGTTGAGTCCACATCTACAATATTTGTTACAAGAGGTAACTCGTCCTCCTGATAAGCTATTTTGTCAATGTCAAAGGTATTTCTAGCTTTAGTCTTGCATACTGTCCACCAATCCCACCTCGCTATCCCCCGTCTAGGATAAGTTGTGAAGTACACGAGTTGAGCCTGTCTTGATAGGATAAATGGTTCGTAGCCTTGATATCTACGCTTGTAGTTTATATCCACAATGTCATACTTGTAAATTTTTCAATCTTGATCTTGAATCGGATCGAACCATTCACACTTGAATAGCACGATATTAGCAGGTTCTGTGCCATAATTATATGTCAACTCCACAATCTCTCATAAGATGCCAAAGAAATCATTGCCTGGATCGACGTCTTTGTAGTTCAAATATTTGATACACAAACAACTGTTTTTCGTGGAATCAAGATCCAGAAAGCAGTCTCTGATAGGAGCATTTGTTTACTTGAACCTAAACCCATTCACACAAATACTTGGCCATATTTTAACGGCAGTAATTGGTCCCTTGGCTAGAGTTCTAATAAATTCAGTCTCGGGTGTTATTAGACGATCGACCTAAATACCAAAGTAGCGATAGTAAGTTATTTATTGTGCAAGTGCAGAAAGAAAAAGTAATTACCAAGCTCTTTACATATTTGCTCAACCAAGAAGGAAAATGGCATCTCATTTCTTGTTCTACTTCTTCGTCTGTTATGTAGGGTCTAACCGACCTCAACTCATCATTATATGTGCTGAAAAACAACTAAGCAACTGCTGATTAGTAGCATAATAGTAGCTTATACTATTACATTGAGATGATGTAAACGTGGACGTATTAATTACTTACCCCTCTAGCTTCTCCACTTCATCCTCGTCGCAATTGAGTAATATATACAACTGAGTAGCCCTTAGCTCGTCGTCATTCAAATATCTCTTCTTTATTTTCCCCGAAGACTTTCCGGACGCATTGAATACTTTGAGTATTGCATCATTAGATTCCTGATATCCGTCGTCGTTTCTCGGAGCTCTCGTTCTATTAGTAGCAACATGAGGTTTGAAATACGTCGAGCAAAAGTTTGTAATCTCCTCGAGAACATAAGCTTCACAAATAGAGCCCTCAACCCGTGCCTTGTTTTTCACCTTTCTCTTTAGGTAATTCAGATGCCGCTCGAAGGGGTACATCCACCGATAACCGACAGGACCACCAACACGTGCCTCATAGGAAAGATGAATTGGCAAATGCTCCATAGAGTCGAAGAATCCAGGAGGAAACACCTTCTCGAGCTTACATATTGTTACCGCAATGACCTCTTGCTTTTCTAGACGATCGACGAGGAACTTAGTATAACAAAGATCTCTGAAGAATATGCTGAGCTCTGTCAATGGATTCCAAATGACCTGCGGTAAGAATTCCCGAAATGCAATCAAAATTAACCTCTCCATGAATACGTGACAATCGTGGCTCTTCATACCCGCCAGTTTGTTTTCTTTGAGGTCGACGCATCTTCTAAAGTTCGACACGTACCCGTCTGGAAACTTTAGATCCTGAATCCACCTACAAAGTCTCCCTTTATCCTCTTTCTCCAGTGAGAAAACTGACTTAGGCTGCTTTAACTTTCCATTCCCCTCCTCTATTAAATGCAACACAGGACGTTTACATATTTCTTCTAAGTCCAACCTGGCCTTCGGATTGTCTTTCATCTTCCCCTTTACCTCCATTACAGTATTAATTATGTTATCAAACATATTCTTCTCGATATGCATGACATCAAGGTTATGTCTGATCAGATTGGTGCTCCAATATGGCAGATCCCAAAATATACTCCTCTTCGTCCAGTTATGGGTGCGACCAAATCCGTCACACTTGTACCCCTTAGCAGGGTCTTTGATAGCACTTGGTAAATCTTTTACCTCTTCCCATACCATGTATCCGGGCCACCTTGGCAGTGGATTGGCCTTCTCCACAACGCCCGCACGAAAATCATTCCTTTTCCTCCGGTACGGATGATCTTTCGGCAGAAATTGTCAATGACAATCGAAGAAGCACGGTTTGTCTCCGTGTTTCAAACGGAAAGCCTTAGTACGGTCCATGCAATACGGACATGAGAGACGACCATGAGTGCTCCATCCCGATAACATTCCATAGGCCGGAAAGTCGTTGATGGTCCACATAAGTGCTGTCCTCATCTGAAAATTCTGCTTTCTAGAAACATCGTACTTGTTGGCACCTACTTCCCGCAGCTGATTCAAGTCATCTATCAAAGGCTGTAAATACACATCGATGTTCCTCTTCGGATTATTCGGACCCGGGATAATAACGGTTAGGAACATATACGGAGTCTTCATGCACATCCAAGGCGGTATATTGTACGGAGTGATGATCACAGGCCAACATGAATACTGGGAGCCCGAAAGTCCGAATGGGGTAAAACCGTCAGAGGAGAGCCCCAATCTGACATTACGCGGATCCGAAGCAAAATCTGGATACTCTCGATCAAAGTGCTTCCATGCTTCTCCATCGGATGGATGATCCAATACTCCTTCGATCTGTTTCCTCCTGTGCCAACTCATGTTTTCTGCAGCCTCCTTAACCATAAACAACCTCTGCAACCGCGGCGTCAAAGGCAAGTAGTGCATCGAATCGGTAGGCTTCCTTGCACCGACAAACTTTCCTCTACCAGTGGCCTTGTAGCGATCAACACCACAGAATCTGCACGCATCTTCATCCTTGTCGTCTTTGTAGTACAATATGCACCCGTTGCGACATGCATCGATTTTTTCGTATCCCATCCAGAGCGATCTCACCATCCTCTTAGATCGGTAGAAATCTTTAGGCGACTTTGCACCCTCGGGCAAGATCTCTATAATCAAATCCGTCATTTGGTTATAGCATTCTTGCGACATGTTAAAATTGCACTTGATGCTCAACAATCTTGTAACTACCTCCAACGGTGAATGATCCTCACAACCAGGATATAATGGAGTCCTTGCATTCTCCAGCAACTCCATAAACTTTGCAGCATCGGCATTCGGTGCCTCTTCAACTGCATCATGATTGTCCGGATTGAAACTAGGCCCCGTCGCATCAAAAACCATGTTCACCCACTCGTCGTCGTAAGCAGCGTGGTCGTGGACATCCATATATGGCTCCACATAAGGCTCCGACTCCGATGCTAGAGATACAAGTTCTCCGTGTGCGGTCCACTGATAGTAATTCGGCGTGAAGTCCTTCGAGTACAAATGATATGTGACTTCCACTTCTGGATGATATTTCAAGTTGCGACATCTCACACACGTACATTTAATTTTGGTACCGTCCATGTACTGAGGGAACGCCTTGGCGAACTGCAGGAACTGCTGTACACCCTCAATGAATTCATCCCGCACACTGCACATGTCATCAGGATGGCGGTTGTACATCCACGAACGATGACGCAAATAGTAATTCATATCCATTTCTAGATACTTCTGCAAAAATGACAGTATGTGTCCTATAAATCGTTAAATACAGTGTGATTCTCTGGAGGACGGTAAGAACTGCTCTAACTTGATACACAATGCCCTATGTATGTGTGTGTGTGTGCATATGGTTGTTTCAGTGATTGAGTGAGCTCGGGTCACTAGGGAGAGCAGTTCACAGTTTTCAGTGTGCATCATTTGGCAGTGATCGACTGAAGGGAGAGCAGTGTGCCAGCTCTGTGCTAGCACAACAAGGTAGAGCATAACTGAGCAGTGTGCAGCTCTGTGCTACCACAATACAAGGGAAAGCATACAACAGTTTATAGCAGTAGCAGCTAGCTGTACTGCACAGTGCAACAGTGAGGAATCAGTGTGCAGCAACACTGTGCAGTGCACAGCAGGAAGGATGTACAACAACAAGTAAACTCAGCAAGTAGCAGCAGAGCCAGTGCATTGCAGAGCCTTCAACAGCAGGTTTAGCAGTCTGCAGTAGCCAATGCAACAGCTCGTGCAGCAAGAAGCATCAGCCCAAGTTGGATACGAGTTCTAGAAGAACCCAATACCGTATCGTGTCTCGGCTTTGAAGAGTCATTCCCGTGTCCGTTTATACGACTCTTCTTGAGTCGAGATCTGCATCGTATACGCAATGTTGCGTCTAAACTGAGACAGCTAACTAGAAGAGAGATAGGGTTAGGGTCTGTGTCATATTTCGTGTCATGTCAGTGTATGTGTTTGTGTCGTATCCCATGTCATGTCTATGTCATATCTTGTCTATGTTTGTGTGTGTCCGTGTGTCCGTGTCAATATTAGGGTTAGTGTCCGCATGCGTTAGTGTATCCACGTGCGTGTGTGTGTTCGAGTTAGGGTTAGGGTTAGTGTGTGTCATGTCGTGTCGTGTTGTGTCGTGTTAGAGAGAGAGAGAGAGACAGAGAAAGGAGACAGAGAGAGGAGCTCACCGAGTGAGGAGGAGGGGAGCTGTAGAGCTGGAAAGAGGAGAACGCCGGAGGGAGGAGGAGCCTCCGGAGGGACAAGGACGCCGGAGGGAGGAGGGGATGCGGCCGGGGGAGGGTGTCACCGAGGTGGGGCGCCGGGAGGGAGGAGGGGACGCCGGAGGGAGGAGGGGAGCCGGACACGACGGAGGAGGGGGTTTAAAAATTTGGAAGATATAAAAGGAAATGGAGGAAAGAGAATTCGTCAACCCTAAATGAAATAAATTAGCGACGTTATAGACGTCGCTAAATACGTCGCTAAATATTTAAAAGATTAACGTGGCTAAATACGTCGCTAAACGTCGCTAATCATATAACTCAGCGACGTTTAGCGACCTTAAATAAATTTATAGCTACTATTCTTTTAAAAAACTGAATTACAGTCGCTAAACGTCGCTATATGTCGCCAAACAGCGACGTATAGCGACGTTATTCTTTGGAGTCGCTGATATCTTTAATATTAGCGACGTTTTACTTTGACGTCGCTAAAAACGTCGCTAATCCCGCAATTTTTAGTAGTGATATTTCTAATTAGCAACATGCAAATTACAAAAAATACCCTTAAAGTCGAAAGTGGTGGTTACAGTAGGGAAGATAAATTTCATCTCTACTGTTTTACAGATAAGACGTGCCAATGGAAAAATCAAACTTTTGAAAGTAAAGGTAAACAACCATTCACTTGGCAGCTTTTGTAAGCTTTAAAGACATAAGAAAAACACAGATAAGAGGCTTGATATATGGACAAAGTTCAGTTTCAATTATAATTAGAATGATTACACGCGGGTTGGGAGAGAGAGAGAGAGAAGGGGGTGGGGGGTGGGTGGGGTGCATATTGTCTTACAGGAAAAGGCCTTTGGATATTGTCTAACATCTTTAGTATTAGATACAGTTACCCGATAAATCACAGACAAACTTGAGGATAGTGCATAACATCTTTAGTATCAATTTCTGCTTTGTATCCAATAAATTTATATGCCAACTTGTTAGCAGACTATAAGTCACCCATGTGCAACCTAGATTGTCAGATCGAGATACATGTCATGTATCAATTTGTTTGATTAACATCTTATACATCATATATGTATGACAAGAAACATTATATGGTAGTAAATTAGACAAGAAATTAATATATTCCTACATATATGGATAAATTTAGCACATACATTGAACGATAGTAAGGAGCATTGTCGACAATCATTAAGTGACGAGTTAATCATAAAGTCGTTATTTAAGAGAAAAAAAACATTAGCATCAAATGATAGTATTATTCATGATTATAGTATCTTTGCCTTAATAGGAATTTAACAACTAACAAGCAGTGACTTTAGATTAATGTTTTATTGTCTATTATAGTTTCTAAACAATTTATAACCCTATAAAGACGTTAGAAGACAGATAGAAAAGTCCTCTAAGAAAAAAACTAAACGCAAACATAAACAAGGTTCAAGAAATCTATAAAAAAGAATATAAAACAAAAATCAAAACATTCCTTACACACACACACACACACACACACACACACACAACACCAAAATCATTCCTTAGCATATTGAGTTTCAAATGAAATATTACTGTAAAGGTAAGTGATACCAACTCTTGCTGCATCTTTATCGAGATACTTCTGATAGCATCATGATCATCAAACCCTAGTGTGTGTGTCCATCCAACATTCTGAATGCCTTTTGATTGTTGATGCCTGCAGGAAGCCCTTGTCTAAAGCTAGGTAACAATACCCCAAACTACATGGAACCTGTTGGAGGTGGTAGATTATTGAGCACTCTCATCCCTTCCGCACTGCCGCCAGCCCTGGCTCCACTGCCTGTACTGGATGCCTCCGATGTTCTCGAGCCACCGCTGCCTTCTGCCTCGACAAAACCACCTGCCTCAAATTCTGTGCCGCCGCCTGCTTCGCAGCCTTCGGCTGTGGGTTCGCAGCCTTCGGCTGTGGGACGACGATGTATGACCATGTCAATCTTCGGAACTCTAGTGATGCTAATACTCTTTGGATCTTTCCTGCTGCGTATCTGAGACTTCCTTTGGCAGCCACATTGAGATTTTGACAAATAGCTGCCCACTGTCTTGGGATATTAGGGTTCAGGAGCTTCTACTAATTTTCGCATCCCCCTCCCCCCTTCTTTTCTCTCTCTGTCTATATTTTTAGAGTAGTATTTTGTTGAGCTAAATATATTGCTCATTCTGATACCTATAAGAAGAAGACTGAAGAAGGAATATATGGGAAATATGTTGGTATATTTTAGTCTCTTGCAGGTCTGATATGGGGGGCTTGAATTGCGACTGGGAGGTGAATGTGATGCCCTGAATCAAATTGTCTTATCCTGAACGAATACCAGAAATGTAGGTTATGGACTCGAGGAAGAAGAAAGATGAACAAAGGTTCAATGAGTTTATCTTTATTTTTTTGAATTATATAAGATTTTTCACTGTTTAGTGTAGGAATAGCCTCGTAAGTATAATGTAGGAATAGCATCCGTCTAATTTTCAGTGTTTCCTATTAACCTTGTTTCTTCTTTCCATTTCACACCAACTAGTTTGGAGTTCTTCCTATGGCTACTTTCAACTTACCTAGACCATCTTCTTTTTCTTGAATCTCCATTAAATTTTCCTTTAATATATTCTCTTCTTTTTCTATCTGCATTGATTTTCTTTTTTCCTTTTATGTTATGGAGAAGCACATTTATCTTTCAGGAACTCGTATGTGAGCAATAATCAGGACTTGGTCCTTAGCCGTTCCTTGCATTCTGCATAGTAGTTGAAGTGGCACCCATGAGAATAGGTCCACAAGCATGCACATTACAGATCCTACATTGTAGCTCCATGAGCACGTATGGCGTAACTTTAGGCATTTTAGTTATTTGCTTTCATGTATTTAAGCAGTCTACTTGTAACTCTTTCTGCAGTGTTGAATCAAGCATTATCAATACAACAAAGTTCCTCTTTCTTCTTTGCCTTCCACGAGATTTTGTTGTCCCCTTTGAGTATCACAAACAAACACCTGTTTGTGTGATCCCTTTGAGCGAACACGTGGTATCAGAACCTGCGTTTGAGAAGATGGGCAAGCATGGAGCTGCATCGCCGAAGACACCCGAGTTCTAGCGGGAGTGCAATTACACAGCCGCTGTCCACACTGGTGAAGGAAGGCAACTTGGCACTCTCATACCCTATCATTACCAGTACTAACTACTCTATGTCGGTGGTTAAGATGAGGGCTAACATGCGCGAGCAAGGCGTTTGGAGCGTGGTTGAGCCCAAGGCCGACGAGGAGGTGAACGAGCGCAAGGACAAGGCAGCCCTTGCACTCATCTTCAATGCGGTGGACGAGGAGTGCTTCATGCACATCTCCGACAAGGAGAATGCCAAGGAGGCATGGGACGCCTTGCGCACGGTGCATCTGGGAGATGATCGTGTCAAGGAGGTCAAGCTCTAGACACTCCGATGGGAGTTTGAGGGCTCCGTATGTCGGAGTTCGACACGATCGATGGCTATGGTGCGAAGGTGACAAACCTGGTGAATCATATCAGAACTCTTAGTGACACGCTCGAGGAGTTGTACGTTGTCAAGAAGGTATTGCGATCACTACCTGAGAGGTTTGTGGCGCTCGCCACAACCATTGAAGAGTTCGGAGATCTAAAGAAGAAGAAGTTGGAGCAGGTCTTTGGCTCCATGAAGGCGCATGAAGAGATGATGTGCGCATATGCACCACGGCAAGGTCAGACCATGCTACTGAAATCTGACCAAAAGCCATCACAAGAGGTGGCGGAGAGCTCGAACGCCGGAGGGCGTGGGCATGGCAGAGGTCGTGGTCGTGGTTGCGGAAGGGGCCGCGACAGAGGCGTGCGTGACAATGATAAGCCCTTTCGCGACAAGTCGAAGTCCAAGTGCTTCAAGTGTGGGGACTTCAGGCACTTCGCTGCCGAATGCCACAACAAGCCAGAGCCAGAAGTTAACCTAGCCAAGGTTAACTTCAAGGATGATCAAGACATACTTCTGGTGGTATCTCACGTGGAGAAGTCATGCCAGATGATGAGGGGGCTGGAAGCATCCTCAAGCATGGTGGTGAAGACGTTGTCAGACCCGAGGAGCTTTGGTACCTGGACAACGGTGCTAGCAACCACATGACCGGAGAGAGAACCAAGTTCTTGGAGTTCGAAGAGAAAGACCTCGGCGGTGTAAGGTTCGGTGACGGCTCGGAGATCAACATCAAGGGCATTGGTAATGTTCTTCTGCAATGCAAGACAGGGGAGCACAAGCTACTTGAGGGTGTCTACTACCTCCCTGAGCTGGAGAGTAACATCATCAGCTTGGGGCAATTGGACAAGCAAGGGTGGCAAATCATCATAGGAGGTAATCAACTAAATCTTTACGACAGGTACAACGCCCTTGTTGCAAGGGTGTAGCGAATTAAAAACTGCTTGTACAAGCTTGCCTTGAGAGTGTGCTCGCCTGTGTGTTTGTCGGTGAAGACACAAGATGTGGCATGGATCTGGCACGTGCACATGGGCCACCTCAACTTCCATGCACTACGAATCATGTGCGCGAAGAAGATGGTCGAGGGGATGCTGATGATAGAGCACTTGAACAAGGTTTGCAACGGGTGCCAAACCACAAAGATGGCACGACAACCATTTTCCGACAAGGCGGAGTTCAGAGCGAAATCGCCACTGCAGCTGGTGCGTGCAGATGTCTGTGGTCCCATTACTCCAGCAACACCAGCAGGTAACAAATTCATTCTGCTCATAGTCGATTAATACAACAGAATCATGTGGGCGTACCTACTGACGTTGAAGAGCGAGGTCTTCAACACTTTTCGGCGATTCAAGGTGGTGGTGGAAGCTGAATCAGGTCACAAGCTGAAGGGGCTCAGACCCGACCGTGGCGGCGAGTTCATTTCACATGAATTTAACAAATATTGCGTGGGCGAGGGCTTTCGACGCTACCTCACATCCTCGTATTCACCGCAGTAGAATGGAGTTGTGGAGTGCCACATTCGAACTGTGTTGGCGACAACACGAAGTCTGCTGCATTCTCGAGGTATGCCCGCTTGGTTCTGGGATGAAGCTGTTCGACATGCCATGTATCTACTGAACAGGTCTCCGACGAAAGCTCTAGACGACGTGATACCATACGAAGCATGAACAGAAAGGAAGTCGAACCTACATCAGCTGCGCACATTTGGCTGCTTGGCTATGTCAAGGTGCTTCGTGATCACCAAGGAAAGATGGAGGACAAGAGCACTATCATGGTGTACCTTGGAGTTGAGCCTGGCACCAAGGGACATCGTCTTTATGATCCCATGACCCAGTCTGCACGTGTCAGCTGTGACGTTGTGTTTAGAGAAGATGAACAACACGACTGGAGCACTGAAGCAAACCAACTTGAGGTCGTCCCTGTTACCTTCACCGTACAATACAATGAGGAGCATGTACCCCTATCTCCAGCAACGATGTCGAGCTCTCCAAGTACACCAAGTACGCACCAGATGGAGTTGGTGCAACAACATCTAAACCTGAGACCTCGGAGTTTAATGTGCCTGCAGTGAGACAGGTGTCTAGAGCAAGTGATGCAACGCCGCCAACTGGAGAAGCTTCAGACCCCAACATCGACGGGAGTGGGCCACATAGATACCGTGACTTGTTTGATATCTATGACAACACAAGTGAGCTCCATATGTGTAAGTTGCTCAACAATGAGCCCCAAAGCTATGATGCAGCTGCACATGATCTCAATTGGAAGCAGGCTATGGAGGTTGAGATTGAAGCTATCCAGAAGAACAAGATGTGGAGTCTTGTAAAGCTGCCGGAGGGCGTATGAGCTATAGGGCTGGAATGGGTGTACAAGCTCAAGAAGGATTCAAATAGCTACGTCATCAAGTATAAGGCTCGGCTGGTTGCCAAGGGCTATGTTCAACACCATGGCATCGATGTCGATGAGGTATTTGCACCGGTGGCTATGATAAAAACCATCCGGCTCATTCTTGCAATAGCATGTCAGCGAGGTTGGCGTGTGCATCACATGGACGTCAAATCTGCATTTCTGAACGGCGAGATTAAGGAGAATGTCTACGTTGCACAGCCAACTGGGTTCGACGTGATGGGTCACGAGGACAAAGTATACAAGCTTCATAAAGCCTTGTATGTTGTACATCAGGCGCCACGAACATGGAACTCAAGGATTGATGTATACTTGTTGTCACTTGGTTTCAGCAGATGCCCACAAGAGCATGCCATGTACATGCGCTGTCAAGAGAACGAGGTGCTGCTTATTGGAGTCTATGTTGACGACCTTATCATCACCGGCTCAAATCTTAGACATGTGGATGAGTTCAAGCAATAGGCGAAATATGAGTTTAAGATGAGTGATCTCGACGACCTCAGCTACTACCTTGGCATAGAAGTACAGCAAGGTGCCAAAGAAGTCAAGTTGAAGCAAACGGCCTACGCCAAGAAGATCCTTGAGCAGACCGGTTTGTTGGAGTGTAATGCAAGCAAAACACCCATGGAAACAAAGCTGAAACTCACAAAGTCAGATACAAGCCCAAAGGTGGATGCAACACAATACCAGAGTATCGTCGGAAGTCTTCGATACTTGACACACACCCGGCCCGACATCACATACTCTATTGGCATGGTGAGTCGATTCATTGAGGCACCGACGTAGACTCATTACGCTGCCATCAAGCAGATACTGCGATATGTGAAGGGCACACTACATTATGGCCTTGAGTTTGTCAGAGGACAAGCAAAGGAGCAGCTTCAAGGCTACTGTGATAGTGACTTGGCCGGAGATTTGGACGACCGCAAGAGTACCACTGGGATCATCTTCTACTTTTGTAAATGTCCGATCACTTGGATGTCACAGAAACAGAAGACAGTGACATTGTCTTCGTGTGAGACGGAGTATATGGCGGCGTCGGCAACAGCTTGTCAAGCTATTTGGCTGAATCACATGGTGGAGATGAAAACATGGAGTGCAAATTGTTCAGCAAAGCTACCGGTGGACAACAAGTTTGCAATTGCATTGGTGAAGAATCCTATTTTTCATGACATGAGCAAGCATATAGATGCACGCTATCATTTTATCAGGGAGTGTGTCGAGAATGGGCAGGTTGATGTCGAGTACGTGAGCAACAAAGAGCAAGCTGCAGACATTCTGACAAAGGCTCTGAACCGATCCATTTTTGAAGAGCATCGTAGAAACATTGGAGTCAATGATCTGTCAGAGTGAAGTCCAGATTAGGGGGGGAGCATGTGAGCAATAATCAGGGCTTGGTTCTTAGCCGTTCCTTGCATTATGCATAGTAGTTGAAGTGGCACCCATGAGAATAGGTCCACAAGCATGCACTGTACAGATCCTACATTGTAGCTCCATAAGCGTGTTTGGCGTAACTTTAGGCATGTTAGTTATTTGCTTTCATGTATTTAAGCAGTCTAGTTGTAACTCTTTCTGCATTGTTGAATCAAGCATTATCAATACCACAAAGTTCCTATTTCTTCTTTGCCTTCCACGAGAGTTTGTTGTCTCCTCTGAGTATCACAAACAAACCCTGTTTGTGCGATCCCTTTGAGCCAACATTGTATTCTCTTGCAGCACTTTTCTCAAGCTTGAAATGAATTATTTGGTGATTTTTTATTTTCACCCTTGAAGTTCATATCTTGATAAATTTTGACGTTAGTGCTTCTATTTTTTTTCCTCCTCAAAGGGCAATGCTATGCTTACAACCATTATTGGTTGTAAGCTTTACAACTGCCTATGTGTTAGTCCCGAGGTAGATCAAAGATGGTGGAACATATGTCATGAACATAGATTCATGTAAGACGTAATCGTCTGCTGTTTGTTTGATCCTGATGTTGTTATTGAGGTTCAGATATTCATGCAAGGAACTTGCTCTATGAAAGAACTTGATGACAACTAAACTTGTTGAACCTCATGTTACAAACTGATAATAATCAAACTCGTTCTTTTCTGCAAACGCAGTTGCAATAGAGATAGAACATGTTACAAAGTTAACCCATTTTTCTTGTAAATGCAGTTGCAATTGAGATATGATATTTACAACTAGAAGATGAAGGAGAAGGAGAAAATAGAATAAAAATTATTCTTGTTGGGGTGATAAAGTCTTTCGTTGCTCAAAGAAATATTTGTTCTCTGTCGATGATATTCTTTCAGGAGCCAGAAAGTTCACAAGATAACTTTTGGAACGCTCATAGTCACTTCCGTGTGACTCGAACAGACTCTCTAG
This sequence comes from Iris macrosiphon, assembly GCA_036927795.1. Classification (NCBI taxonomy): domain Eukaryota; kingdom Viridiplantae; phylum Streptophyta; class Magnoliopsida; order Asparagales; family Iridaceae; genus Iris; species Iris macrosiphon. The sequence goes on along the minus strand of JAYESA010000001.1, from coordinate 30,443,037 downwards.
ACCTTTTTTTTCGTGTCTCTCCAAAATGAGCATGATGAGTCTATTTATAGGGAAGGGTGGACAACCCATATCTAATTCTGGCCGATGTGGGACTAAAATAATAACTCCCCAAAAAATAGGATTGATACACCAAATTTTACAGTCTGCGTATATGCGCACAACCAACGCAGCTTTCGTATATGCGCATACGAGTATACTTGCATGCGCGCATCAGCTCATGCGCACATCCGCATATAGCCGCGCATATGCTCGTACATAGCTTGCACATACACCTACGAATGTAACTTGCACATGCAATTTGCGCATGAAACAAGTGCACGAGAGCCATGCGCCCTATGCGTATCTTTGAAGTGCAAAGTGCGCCATCAAATTGTCACTTTGTTCCCTACGTCCGAATTCGAGTCCGAGTCGCTAAGCCCCTACTAAGCTTATTTCCTATGAGAATTCTCCCAAAGAGAATGACAAAAACAATGATTGTTCCTTTGAGGTTCAAACTACCCTCTAGAAAAATTATCCCACATGGGTCACCACACCCCATGTGCATATTCCAATACAAAGTATATCTATATATTGAGATATACACTTTGGTGGTTTTCTAATGTGGGACCAAAGTTCCCAAAACAAGTTAGAAAACCCTAACAATCCCTCATATGTACCACAATATATGGTTGAGCGTTCCCCACAGTGTTTGTCCATCATGCATTAAGATAGATGTCGCAGACAACTTGAATCTGTCATGCCTCGATCATTCGCAGGTTTGGCCGTCCCTGTTGGATGAAAATTACCATGCTAGCGGTCCCACAGGAAGATCGTTCCCGCCAGGACATGATTTCGTACGAGCACAAGCTGTGCCCGCGCAAGGCCAAGGTCCAAATAGATGATGAAATGACTAAACCACAGAGTCGCACAGATAGTCTCCAATACAGCAAAAATTTGAACGACACGAGTAAACATCCGTTCGATAGCTATTTCACAAAGTCGTTATAGCGGAAATATAAAATGAACACACGTATGATACAAAAATAAGCTCTTTATTGATATAGAAATAATATTTCAAATGACACTAGGCTGAGATTACAAGTCGCTCAAGCTCTCTCTCGAAAAAATAAAGGTGTGCCAAGCGGCTTACAACATGGGATGATACAAAGGCAATGTTCCAACATTATGTCATGTGTATGTGCTTCAGCTCCAGATGCAACACTCCAAGGCTCCAGAGCGAACTCCACACCTTAGCGCGCACGAGGGGATATCCGCACCGAACGAGTTTCTCCCGTACCCTGCAAGAAATTTGGTGGGTTATCAGTACATTGAATGCACTGGTAGGGAGGCTTCTTGCCCGCTCAACAAATCCAAACACGTTATATTAGTTCTGTGCACCAACTATTATGTTGTCCTTCTAGTCTTGACTTAGGATCAGTTTCATGGCATAAAATATAAGTCTAACTCGTGTGGCGGTGCACCGTGCGATATAAGAGTAACACAATGAGACTTACCAACTTACTATTCGTTCTTTCCTACCCAAGTGTAAACCAAGTTAATCAAGCACACACACACACACACACACACACACACACACACATATATATATATATATATATATATATATATATATATATATATATATATACATATATATATATATATAATGAAATCAGAGAATCACATAGCGAACACATATATGCTACGAGCGTGTTTCTAAATCCGGTAAACGAGTTTTCTTAGATTGTGATACATAGATTACTTTGTTACTCAGATTCAGGCATGTTACTTAGGTTATTCAAATGATCATAAAACTTAGGTTACACAAATTAGTTATTTCAATGCAATTGACTCTCGCACACGGAATTTCGCAATCGAGCTTTACTTAATCTATATGAATATCACTGGTACCACAAGCTATTATGGACCGTAGCGGGTTAGACGACGATCCTTGCAACACGAGTAGCGAGCCTCACTACAAGTTCTCGAATCACCCATTTCTATCAGGATTCCGCCTAGGTTGAATAGGGCCCGATGCGCCCCGGTAGCCGTTCGCAGGAACCATAAAAACCTTGTGCACAAGTTTTCCATGACGATGCAAGTCTCTTATTTACTTCCATGTCTTACAACGACTCCACGAGCTGATATTTTTCATTTCCAAACCACGGGCTCCACGAGCTGATTCATTTTCTTATCTTTTATCATTATGTAGCTCTCGGTTCGAGAGTTGCCTCGGCGACCCAAACGTCCTGAAGTCTTTACATATTTTTCTAGTTCTTGGCTCGGAACAACTATTTTGGTAGTCTTCCAGCCTCAAGTGAATGAACCATGTTTCGTGTTGTGCCCAGATCGTGGTATTATCTAGGTGACGAGCATTTCAAATATATGAGGTAGTACAGTACAAGAAACATACAAATATTCTTGAAACATAAGTGCATCTTACTTAATCAAATATATAAAGATAGTTTGAGGATTGAAATCGTGTAAAGGCATATAGAGCGGCGCATAAAAAAATTATTAAGTTACTTCTTTTCCATGTTCTAGACGAGCAATACAAGATGGTATTATTCCCTTAGCTAGGTGCGTTGTATTCTTTATTAGCATGTAAGAGGTGATTTTCCTAGCGACAAGCACGTATCATCCATATTTTATGTGTGTAGGCTACGTAAAGACAGGTTCATCGTAGCCACCCTCCTTAGCGATAATTTGCCTCGGCCGAGCGGGACTACGGGTGCGCCTTTGAAAGTTTAAGTCTGAACTCCTGAAGGGGCAAGTCTGGATCATTTGCCTCAAACGAGTCTTCTCGCCGTGCAAGGCGGGTTGGGTTGTCGCACTTATGTCGTTTGAATCGGCTCTCCGCATTGACGCGGAGTGGGTCATTACATTATACACCACTCAGAATAAGTCTCGTCCTCGAGACTTTTTCGAGCGGTACTCGTCCTACCGATTCTCAAAATCCTTACCATACGCATGCCTTAGTTAATTTCCCTCGAATGAATCTATCATTCGACGACACCGAATTACACTCAACTTAGTCGTTGCATCCATTGACTCAATCCTTGTTGCGCCTAGCGCAGAACCATTCTATCGTACACTATCGAATCTAACTCTTACATATTACTCTATACCACTAGATCCGTTCAAACCCAATTTCCTACTTATTTCCATATTCCGTGTCGTATGCATGCTGGGTCTGTTTCATTGAATGACTCTATTACTCAATTCGAGCTGACTATCTCCACTCGGTCGTCGTGTTCTCTAACTCGGTCTCTAGTGCATCATAGTGCAAAACTTATATCGCTTAATGCGGGACATGATCTACTGTGCACGATGATCTAAAGCTGAGGCTAACTTATCCAAATTATTATACTCATCCATGTGAATCTAAAATTTTTACTTGCACTAGCATTCGAGTTCAGCATATCACGGAGTCTGGATTGTTCATATATTCAAGGCGTCCCCCAAACATATGCTTGTCAACTAACTTAGCGATAGCAAAGTCTTTGCAGTCGAGTTCAATATATCACTGAGTCTTGGATCGTGCACATGTTCAAGGCTTCCTCAAACATATGCATTTTAACCAAACTTAGCGATAACGAAGTCGGACAAGATACTCATGGAAATATCAAGGGTTCTAGTTTACGAATCACAATGATACCTCAAACGGGGTCAATCAAAATCTAAGTCATTTCCAATCCCACTCAAATCAAGCATGCACTACCGTCAAGCACGATCTATCTGATCTACCGACTAGCGTCCAAGTCCTATCATCCAGTCCGTTCATGTCAAACATCAACTTACTAGCACACACTTGTCGTTCCAAGTCTAACTCTAAGTCTTGCTGCCCTAGTTATATAGCTTGCCCAAGCAATACTCTAAAGTCGGTCACACCAGTTCTTTCACTCGACATAGGGTCGTCTGCCTAACCGCTAGGTCGGCTCCCAAGTTCATAGGTACAGTTCACATTCAGGATTTATATCGTGCAATGCATTGCATGAAACTCACCCAATTCCTAAGGTCAAACCATTGTTCTTTCATACGTGATATTCTACCCAAGCTCGCTTCACTCAGATTTCTAAACATCGAGCACAGATCATCCTACTCACATCAACACGTTCGTTGCACAGGGTCTGAGTCCATTTTAATAAAATTCGTTCCTAAGACACGTTTATACGGTTAAATCCCTGATATATCAATGTCGAGCGTCAAACCTAGCGATTCACATTGTCTATTTCCTTAAACAAGTTTGATATAATTTACCTATCCATTCTTTTCTAAGTCTAGACCAGCAAGTCACGATTCAATTTCTAAATCTTTGATCTCATTCATAAACTCTAAGTCGTCTAATATGATTCACGTATCCATTCACGAAACCATCAAGCATTTTTTTACTTCACGTTCTAGACAAACTCGTCCTCAAAATACTTTCGATTCACTTGTATTCTCAAACTCACCTTATCGTGTTGAACCAGAAGTCAAGACGATCCTTCAATTGTCATGCTCTGGTCTCCCGCAAGTTCGATCATCCTCGCTGGACGTAATATCACTACGCTAAAGCTCCAGTAGGATAATCGTTCTCATTCGGGCGTGACGCATGTGTGAGCAAGGAGTTGCGCTCTCACAAGACAAGAACGTCAAATGTTATTTTTATCTTCGAAACGACCAAGACACCTTATCGTTATACTTCATTTCATCCAAGTTATATACTAATCCATCAAGTTGTTTCATCTAATAACTGTTTATGCCGTGATCATAATTCGTTTAGCCAAATCATCCAACATTAATGTTACCGTTTGATCAATTCATAGTCTACCTCTAGCATTCCTCAAAACATTTTTCAAAATCTTTGTTACGCTCAATTCCATCGAGTTCGTCTGAATGATTATCGAACATATTTCAATTCGTACTATCTTCCAACCATTGATTATCGTATCAATTCTTTAAATTCAAAATTCACAACATTCATAATCAAATTTAATTCTATCGAGCGATATCCTACTCAATCCAAAATTTTTATGCGAGCTATCATTCGTTCGCTCCATCATTCCAATTGCACTAACTTCGATCGCATCCTCGATTATTCTATCTCAACTCAAGTTTTAATTCGTTTGATTTAATTTGAAATCGCTCGTATGATTTACTAAGTTTTTTTTTTACCCAGATATTAATTCCAACACTCTAAATTCCTATCCGATATAAGCCTTATCACTTCTTCAACTTATTCTAACTCGTTCGAATAAAATATCGCACGATTCCTTCGAATTTGCTTACTTTCTAGGAATTACTTATATTAAGGCTTTGCACAATCATGTCATTTTCTACTAGACTCGTTTGCTATTCCCAAATCCTCGATTCGCTCAAAAATTTCTAAGACGATCAATACACCACTCAGGGTTCGAGCTATACTCTACTAATCTTTAAATCGCTTATTTGTTCCTGAGCTATCGTATACACCACTCAGAAATTGAATCATCTAATTAAATCCTTAATCGCGTTAGCATCACTCACTCGCATATCCACCAATTCATTCCTTAGAACTCATACGCGATCCCTATGCGTCACCTCGATAAATCTTAGTCTTATATATACCTCTATTGATAGTCATTCCACACAAACTATGTTTTGATTCATAACTTTTTGATATGAATAACTGTTCGAACCATTCCTTAACATCCAAGCACGATTTCGGATATTTTTCTTACCGATATATCGATAATGTCTCTATCGCTAGCAATTCTAAGTCTGACTTACTATATCCGAACGATATCCCAATCTTACTCGCAAACTCACTAGTACCAAAGGGTCTTAGCGCACGATACTCAACACAACTTAGACGAAAGGCTGATGCATAGCTATCCTGTTCGAACGATATTCTAGTTTCATACACAAATCCGCTAGCATTAGGGTTAGGTCATTCTGGTTCGCATATAACTTGCAAATTTCAAGCACGAGTCTATTCCCACGAAGTCCGACACAGTACAACACAAAGGCCTTCGCATAACTATCTTACTGAAGCAATCAAATTATTCACATGCACTTTTAAAATTATTTAGACATTCTATGGAACATCCCAACGGAACAACGAGAGATAGCGTATGTAACATAAACCATGAACGAGCTTTCAAAACAGAGAGAATCAATAAGAAGTCCAAGGACGTAAAGTCGTGCTCTGATACCAATATGTCACGCCTTGATACCAATATGTCATACGCAGGTTCGGCCATCCCCTCTGGATGTGAATCACCGCGCCAACGCTCCCGCAGGACGATCATTCCCATCAAGGTATGATGTCGCGCGAGCATAAGTTGTGCCCGTGCTAGGCCAAGGTTCGAACATGCGGTGAAAAGACTAAGCCACGGAGTTGCACAAATAGTCTCCAATGCAACAACAATTTGAATGATAAGAGTAAATGACCGTTTGATAACTAGTTCACAAAGTCATTATAGCGGAAGTATAAAATGAAAAAAAGTATGATACAAAAATAAGCTCTTTATTGATATAGAAATAATGTTACAAACGACGCTAGGCCGAGATTACAAGTCGCTCATACTCTTTTTTTTGAAACAATAAAGGTGTGACAAGCGGCTTACAATATAGGATGATACATAGGTGATGTTCCAATATTATGTCCTGTATATGTGCTTCATCTCCGGACGCAACACTCCAAGGATCCAGAGCGAACTCCACGCCTTAGCGCACACGAGGGGATACTCCATACCAAACGAGATTCTCCCGCACCATGCAAGCAATCTGGTGGATTATTAGTACATTGAATGCACATGTGGTGAGGCTTCTCATCCCCTCAATGAATCAAAACATGTTATATTAGTTCCACATACCAACTTTTATGTTGTCTTTCTAGTCTTGACTTAGGATCAGTTTTATGGCATAAGATATAAGTCTTAACTCGTGTGGCGGTGCACCGTGCGATATAAGAGTAACACGAAGAGACTTACCAACTTACCATTCGTCCTTCCCTGTCCAAGCGAAACCAAGTTAATCAAGCACAAATATATATAATTAAATCAGAGAATCACATAGCGAACACATGTATGCTACGAGCGTGTTTCTAAATCAGGTGCACGAGTTTGCTTAGATTGTGATACACATATTACTTTGTTACTTAGATTCAAGCGTGATACTCAGGTTATTTAAATGATCATAAAACTTAGGTTACACAGATTATTTGTTTTAATGCAAATGACTCGCACGCGGATTATCACAATCGAGATTTACTTAATCTATATGATTATCGCTGACACCATAAGCCATTATGACCCGTAGCGGGTTAGACGTCGATCCTTGCAACGCGGTCAGCGAGCCCCGCAGCAAATTTTTGAATCACCCATTATTATTAGGATTCCGCCTAGGTCAAATCGGGCCCGGTGCTCCCCGACGACTGTTCGTAGGAACTATAACAACCTTGTGCACAAGTTATCTGCGACGATGCAAGTCTCTTCTTTACTTCCATGTCTTACCATAGCTCCACGAGCTAATATCTTTCATTTCCAAACCATGGGCTCCACGAGCTGATGTCTTACTACGACTCCACGAGATGATCTATTTCCTTATCTTTTATCATTATGCAACTCTCGGTTTGAGAGTTGCCTTGGCGACCTAAAGGTCCCGAGTCTTTTCATATTTTTCCAGTACTTGGCTTGGAATAACTGTTTTTATAGTCTTTCTACCTTAGGTGAATGAACTAAGTTTTGTGTTGGGCATCCCGATCGTGGCATTGTCTAGGTGATGAGCATTTCAAATATATGAGGTAGTACAGTACAAGGAACATATAAATAGTCTACTTGAAACATAAGTACATCTTACTTAATAAAATCTATAAAGATAGTGCGAGGATTGAAACCGTGCAGAGGCATATAGAGCGGCGCATAAGAAAATCTATTAAGTTACTTCTTTTCCATGTTCTAGACGAGCAATACAAGATGAGATTATTTCCTTAGCTAGGTGCGTTGTATTCTTTATTAGCATGCAAGAGATAATTTTCCTAGCGATTAGCATGTATTATCTATGTTTTATATGTGCAGGGTAAGCAAAGACAGGTTCATCGTATCCACTCACCTTAGCGATGATTCGCTTCGGCCGAGCGGGACTCCGAGCCCGCCTTTGAAAGTCTATGTCTGAACTCCTGAAGGGCCAATTCTGGATCCTTTGACTCAAGGGAGTCTTCTCGCCGAGCAAGGCCGGTCGGGTCATCGCACTTGTGCCGTTTGAATACAACAGTACAATACATGAATGGACTGAGCCTTGGATTCAGTACCATTTTCCCATGTACACAATAACATCAACTGTGCCTCTGGTTGCACACTAAAGGCCTTGTGCTGATCTAATTTTGGTGTATATATTTTGGCCGTCTACAAGTTTTTTCTCAAGAGACGGCCTACATCTCTATCCATATATTCGAGGTGAGTTCTTTAAAAGAGTTACAACATTAAGCCTTGCGCTTCCTTGCGGTGCTACACTGCTGTGACATAGCATAAAGCTAAGGATACACCATATCGTGGTATCATGCCACTGTAGCATGAGGTCACAAGCCTCTTTGTAGTGCCGTACTACACATCATGAAGCCTTGCTTTTTTTGGCGGTACTACGCCGTTGTGACATGGCTCAAAGTCGAGGCTTGACATCTTTTACCTCTTTGTGGTGTCACACCACTGTAGCATGAGGTCACCGGCCTCTTTGTAGTACTGCCTACCACTCTCCATTTTAAAGCATTAGGCTACCTACCTATATGCGGTGCTACGCCGCTGTGACATTTGTAGGACCGTATGGCAACTCTAGAGGAGGGTGAATAGAGTTTAGCAAAGATAATCACTAAATAAAATTCTAAGTCTAAGGTCTATTTATAAACTACAGTAGAAAGTATTAGAAAAGAATGTAAGCAGAGTATAAGTAAAGTTTAGAGGAGAAAACTCAAACATAGAGAATTTTATCCTGGTTTTCCACGTGGAGGACTAGTCAAGGTCCGAGACTCTTGCTCGGTGTTAATCCACTATTTGTGAAATATGGTACACATGTGCCTTTGATCCGAAGAGCACGCCAACTTCTTATAACACGAGCTTTTGATCTGAAGAGCTCGAAGACTTCATACAAGAATTGAAAGTAGTTTTTAACCAAGCTTATATAACTCGACTCAACTTCTAATCGGAATGACACTTGGCACTTCGAAAAAAATATGAGTTTCCTTGAAAATGAGAAGAGTAAAGCTCTTTTTGGAATAGAGAATATGAAGAATAAATGAGTGATTAGGAATGGAGAATTGTTCTCTATTTATAGGATTTTTATGGACAGATTTTGGGCCGAGTTCTGATGCATAAAGTTCAAAAATCGTAACGCACCACACTCCAAGCCCAGACAATATCTAACTCATTGATGGATATGCGTTACAACTTCTTTCTTTACCCCGGCGGACCGGTTTTTATGGTTCGTGATCCATCTATCTCTGGATATTGCATTGATGATCACGATGCTCAGAGATACTTTAATACTGCTCTACTTTTTATGATCCCAACCGTTCGGTAGAGACTGGTGATGATGATCAGTAGAATTGTAGAGATCATTAGCTTAGCATTTAGTGATCATGTTGATCTTTATGAGATATCTTTAGTTATTTTGCTTTAGTAATGAGACTATTTATGAGATGTTATATTTAGTTATGGTGATGCTTTGTCTATACTTGGTTAACATTGACAAACTATTTATCCTCTGAGTTATGAGTTATGGTTTATGATTCTGCTTTAAAGAATGTTATTAATATTTTCTCTATCAGTGTCATATCCTACTTCACTTTTCTTGTTTACATTGTCTACCGCACTCCAACTATTACGGGAGAGGTTTTCTATTTCGATGAAGTGACAACGGGGGAGACGCCGATATGCACCATTACAAGTCACCGATACGCACCATTACAAGTTACAAGCTATCGTTGCAGGGGAGTAACATTATTGATCATTATATTTCTTAGTTGTCGTATCAGTTGCAGTTTTGTCAATTATCAAAATGGGAGAGATTGATGGCCCATCTGGACATGGTCAAATCGATTTTAATAATCGATCTAAACTACAAGCCGATATGTTGCAACTCCGTTGGATCTTTTCAAAAGATGTCGCGATACTTCGTCATAAGATGCTATGACAAGAAGATTGTGTTCGGTTTCTTTTTACACTTTGTTATATAATTTTTTATTTTTTAAGTCTAAGACTTATGTGAGTCGAAACGCGTATTTGGCATATAGTTGAAACATAATCCAAAGTCCACTCAAACATAAGCCTACCTAAATCAGATTAATACGTATGTTCTAGCCAAGACTCAAACCTACCCAAAAACCAGGTCAATTGAGCTTAACAGAGTCTTGATTTAAACCAAAAGAACTCAGGTAGAGTTCTGACCGAACTCGATGCGAGTTCTGCACAAACTCGGATTGAACTCGGTTACCCAAAACCAAATCCCTAGTTAGACTCATCTCCTGTAGAATAGGGTCCCAACGTTCAAATTTTTGAACGTTATCCATCCGAACTAGGCCCGAACTCTGTCCACAAAAATCCTATAAATAGAGAAAAATTTCTCCATTCCTAATCACTCATTTATTCTTCATCTTCTCTATTCCAAAAAAAGCTTTACTCTTCTTATTTCCAAGACAACTCCTATTTTCTTCTAAGTGTGAAGTACCGTTCCGATTAGAAGTTGAGTCGAGTTGTATAAGCTTGGTTAAAAAGCTGCTTTCAATTCATGTCTGAAGTTTTTGAGCTTTTCGGATCAAAAGCTCAAGTTGTAAGAAGTTGGTGTGCTCTTCGGATCAAAGGCACGTGTGTACCCTATTTTACAAATAGTGGATTAACATTGAGCAAGAGTTCTCGGGCCTGGTTTATTCCTCTATGAGGGAAACTAGGATAAAATTCTCTGTGTTTGAGTTTTTTCCTCTAAACTTTATTTATACTCTGCTTACATTCTTTTCTAATACTTGTTACTGCAGTTTCTAAATAGGCCTTAGACTTAGAATTTTATTTCATGATTATTTTCGCTAAACTCTATTCACCCCCTCTAGAGTTGCCATGGGAGTTTCGATAGATTTTACGTTGTCCATATCGAACTTCCATGACAACTCTAGAGGGGGGTGAATAGAGTTTAGCAAAAATAATCACTAAATAAAATTCTAAGTCTAAGGCCTATTTATAAACTTCAATAACAAGTATTTAAAAAGAATGTAAGCAGAGTATAAGTAAAGTTTAGAGGAGCAAACTCAAACACAAATTTTTTTATTCTAGTTTCCCTCATGGAGGAATACAGGCCCGAGAACTCTTGCTCGGTGTTATTCCACTATTTGTGAAATATGGTACACACACGCCTTTGATCCGAAGAGCACGCCAACTTCTTACAATATGAGCTTTTGATCCGAAGAGCTCGAAGACTTCAGATAGGAATTGAACATAGTTATTAATCTTGGCTCAATTGACCTATTTTTTGGGTAGGTTTGAGTCTTGGATCAAACATAGGTATTAATCTGGTTTGGGTAGGCTTATGTTTGAGTAGACTTTGGATTATGGTTCAACTAGATGCCAAATATGTGTTCCGACTGTGGTGCCCCGTTCCCCCTATTTGGGGAGCGCAGCTAAGAAATACTAGACGGTATCGTTCGATCGGGATAGATTGAATCAAGACCTCATCCTCGTTATGGATTTGTCTCTTCGGAATCGATTCCCATATTCAGTGGACCGTGCCCCAAGGATCGACTTAGCGGCAGAGTCAGGAGGGACCTCTCCGCTGCATTCTTTGTTGCCTAGTTTTCGCTGTCGCTTGTTGCTCTCGTGCCTTGAGTTGGTTTTCGGATTTTGCTTGGGTTTTCTTGAACGGTTTCGATGGATTTCATTGCTTTCGTTCTTAGGACTGCACTTAAATTCCGATAAGGAAAAGAGAGGAAGAAGTACTGATCAGCTGTTCGTGTCAATACAGGTGAACCAGCTGTAGTCGTCGCTTGAGCGGACTCCTAAAGCACCTCTTTCCTTTTCCTTCCAACTACCAAAGTGAGTGGCTACCAACCCGATTAGCTAGCCCTACTTGCTAGTCTTCACATCTAAATCTTGTGTTCGTGCTTTGCCCGATCAAACGATACCAAGTAAATAACTAAAAGATATCAAGATAATAAGGGAATAGACTTGGGAAATATTGCTTGTCAAATGAAACTTGTGAACGGTTACTTACTTATATGCTTGCTCGTTTGGAAATGTTCATCATATGCATAAATATAAGTTAGAATGTATATTTCTTCTTAAAACTGTGCTATGTATAGAACTCATTATCAATGCAATAACTCAACAGGAAGACTATGCAAAAGTAGATCTTGCCCTGTTATTGCCCTGTGCCTGATTTGCCTCAAATGTTAACTTAGTGTACTGCGTTGATCACGGACAACTTGTGCACAAGGTCTTAGTTCCTGCGGACGGTCGCTGGGGCACTGGCACTGTTCCGATCCGGACGAAACTCACGATAGTCGCCTGCTTCGGATCGAGTGGCTTGTGGCGCCTCCTGTTCTCTGCACCGCATGCCATTCCGTCCCGAGACTAGCCCGTCCATTATGGCAACGTGCCAGTGATCCCCTCGTATATTTAAACCTGTTGCTACTAACTTGTGTCTTCTTGTCAGGGAAGGCAAGGTAAGTATTATGCAGATGGTTCAGACGGGCAGGTAAATGTCACCGAACGGTGGCGAGTTATTTCAATGATTCTATATATATGTCTTGCTGTAAAATGAACTAAGGCAAGATAGAAACCCACAAATATGCATGCTTCATTAAAACAACGTGTTGATTGGTATAGTTGGGATAGCTTGCCTTCACCAGTACGTTTCGATGTACTGACCCTCGTTGAAACAGGTTCTCCGCGCTAAGGAGAGCCGAGCGAGGAGCAGGAGACAAACCCCCAATCTAGTCCAGCTGTAGGCACGCCTCGACCGTGCCAACCTTCGAAGCATTTTGAAGAAGAAGAAGCATTTTGAAGTTAGAAGCTAGCCACCAAGCAACCATGCAACTTCGTGGCAAAGCAGTCGTTCCGACCCAAGGTCTTATATTTTGAGTTTAGTAAGGATGTAATGTACAGGACTGCTATCTCATTTTGTGTCAACACTTTTGTAAGCCCATAGAGGCAATCCTTATGACTCAGTTCAAGGAGTTTGTAATAGATGTTCATATTATTAATAAAAAGAGAACTTTTTCATGTTTCAATATGTGTTTCAATTATCTGCGTACTCTGAATATGTGCTCGCTATGCGAAACAAAAATACTGAGCCTTGTGCGGTGCGCAACCTAGGCCCGCACGGCGGTCACGCCCGGGGGACGACTAACGATTCCACGGGATCGGGGCGTGACATGTTGGTATCAGAGCACAGATTCAAAGTTCCTTTGACTCTTAAACTGGAAAAGTTCCCTTAACGATAAATCCCTGTGCGAACTCCTGAACCCGTTAAGGCCAAAATGAGATACGTTCATGCAATAAGTCCATAATACATTATGATCCTAATGTAATTTACCTTCCTTTCAAGGAACGACGCAAGCGCAACCATCAGCGCTGGCGCCAGGCGAGACAAGGACTCAGGAGAGCAGTTCCGGAACTTCAGGAAGCACTCGGAGCCAACGGGGCATGTCTCAATCAGATTCTCTTCAGCAGGTGATACAAATGTTCACGGAGCAACGACAGAGGGATGATGCCCGCCAAGCCAAGTTCGAGAGCAACCTAGAGACACGGCTCTCAGTCCAACAAAAGCAGGTAGATACCCTGCAACAGCTTGTTCAGACCCTGGCCTCCAACCATTCCGCCGCAACGACAGCTACGCCAGTGGAGCAGCCAGTGCTTGAAGTCGAACCACCGCCCGCGCCAAGGACGAAGGAAGTGACTGCCTTCGCTTTTGGCAACTTCAAGAAGGTCTGTAACACGACATTTAATGGGACTGAGGACCCGATCGTGGCCCTAGATTGGCTCGCCGAGCTTGAAGATCATTTTTCTCTCCTAGAAGTGCCGGAAGACAAGCGCGTCACCTGTGCCCAACTATTGCTTCGCCTCAACGCGCACGACTGGTGGGACGTGCATCGACGATCTCTTCAACTTGGCCATGGAGAGGAGGCGATCGCGTGGACGACTTTTCGTGCCGCGTTCGAGGAGGAGTTTATACCCCCACCTCTACGACGTCAACGGGAAAACGAGTTCGTTCAACTCCGGCAGGGCAGCATGACGGTGAAGCAATACTCGGCAGAATTCAACAAACTAGCCAAATTTGCTACCGCTTATCTACCGGATGCATCGAGTCGAGCCAGACGATTCGAAGGAGGGCTACGTCCTGGTATTCATGGGCACGTGTCCGTTCCGCAGTATCAGACGATGCGGGAAGTATTAAACCACGTCCTTTCGCTCGAACCGCAGTATCCTCACGTTGTCGCCGGCGTTGTGCAACCTTCCAATCACAAACGCCAAGGCAACGATAAAGGAAACAACGCTGCAAAGCGTCAAAATAACGGCGGTCGTCAGCGAGAAAACCAGGGGCAGCGTTGCACCTACTGCAACAGAAGAGGGCACACCGAGAATGTCTGTCGCAAGCGGCTCGGCACTTGCCTCAGATGCGGCGATCCTGGCCATCAGATTAGCAGCTGTCCGCGTCGTCCACCGCAACAACCAGATCAGACTCCGGCTCCTCAGGCAAATCGAGCGGCGCCTCAGCAAGGGCGTAATCAAGCTCAAGGCCGAGTCTACACCATGACACGGGAAGAAGCATTAGCTTCGGATACCGTCGTGTCAGGTACCTTACTTTTCAATAATATACCTGCTCGCGTTCTATTTGATTCAGGTGCAACCCATAGCTTTATTTCTACAAACTTTGCCACGGAGAACAATGTTAAAATGACTCCGTTGCATTTAGATTTAAGCGTTAGCACCCCATCTGGTACAAAAATTCATGTCTGTTCAGCATGCCTAGGCGGTTATATCTGTATTGGGGAAAGAAAGCTATCACTTGATGTTTTAGTTCTTGATGTACGGGACTATGATATTATTTTGGGAATGGACTGGCTAGGCGCGTGCGCAGCAACTATTGAGTGTGCAGAGAAGCGAGTCATTTTCCGTCTGCCCGGAGAAGCCGTGTTCTGTTACACCAGTAGACCAGCGAACAATGCGACCAGGGCCTGCATGGTGATTTCGGCAAAATCTGCTCGGCGAATGCTCTACACAGGCTGCGAGGGATTCCTAGCATCGGTTCGGGACACACGGCAGGACTATGCAAACGTCGAGTCAACTTCCGTTGAGGCAGAGTTCCCCGATGTGTTCCCGAGCGAACTACCCGGTATGCCGCCAGACCGAGAGATTGAATTCACTATAGACACATTTCCAAATACACAGCCGATTTCAAAGCCTCCGTACAAAATGGCACCTGCAGAGCTGAATGAATTAAAGTGCCAACTCCAGGAACTACTTGATCGCGGGTTCATCCGTCCGAGCGTGTCTCCTTGGGGTGCTCCCGTGCTCTTTGTGAAGAAGGACGAAACTCTACGCCTCTGCATAGACTATAGGGAATTAAACAAAGTCACAATCAGGAACAAATATCCTCTGCCACGGATAGATGACTTGTTTGATCAGTTACAAGGGGCAACGGTGTTTTCTAAAATTGATCTTCGCTCGGGTTACCACCAACTGAAGATTAAGCCAGAAGACGTGCCCAAGACTGCTTTCAGAACCCGCTACGGCCATTACGAGTTTTCCGTGATGCCGTTTGGACTGATGAATGCTCCTGCTGCATTCATGGATACGATGAACCGTGTCTTTAGGCCCTTCATCGATAAATTCGTGGTGGTGTTTATCGATGACATCTTAGTGTACTCGAAGACTAGGGATGAGCACGCAGGACACCTGCGGATGGTGCTGCAAACCCTTCGAGACCACAAGTTGTATGCCAAATTAAGCAAATCAGAATTTTGGCTGGACAGTATCTCGTTTTTGGGGCATATCATCTCCTCGGAAGGCATCTCAGTTGATCCGAAGAAGATAGAAGCAATCACGCAGTGGAAACGACCGGAGTCAGCTAGCGACATCCGAAGTTTCCTAGGTCTGGCAGGGTACTACCGGAGATTTATACAAAATTTTGCTAGGATTGCTTCGCCCTTGACTCAGTTGACACGAAAGGGTGCGAAGTTTACTTGGACAGAGGACTGTGAAGCTTCGTTTACGGAGTTAAAGCAGCGCCTCATCTCTGCCCCAATTCTCACTCTGCCGAACGGACCGGATGACTTTAAAATATATAGTGATGCCTCAGGAAAGGGTCTAGGATGTGTCCTGATGCAGCGCGATAAGGTGATAGCCTACGCGTCTAGACAGCTAAAGCCTCACGAGCAGAACTACCCAACGCATGATCTCGAACTTGCCGCGGTAGTATTTGCATTAAAGCTGTGGCGTCACTATCTTTATGGCGTACCGTGCGAAATTTATACGGACCATAAGAGCCTGAAATACTTGTACACTCAAAAGGATTTGAATCTTCGGCAGCGGCGATGGCTTGAACTCCTCAGCGACTTCGATCTCACGATCAGATACACGCCTGGAAAGGGAAACGTAGTAGCTGACGCGTTGAGTCGAGTGTTTGTAGGGAGTTTGGTTATTTATGATAGGCTGCACCGAGATCTTGAATCACTGGGTATCACACTGAAAATAAGATATAAGAAGTGGGCGCAAGTAGCTCAACTGCGCCTCGAGCCCGACTTGTTACACAAAGTGAAGGCTGCTCAGAAGGACGACCCGTTCCTGCAGAAGATACATGCCCTCATCTTGGCAGGAAAGGCGTCCGACTTTGCGGTAAGCGCGGATGGGATGCTTCGAGTAAAGGGAAGACTATGTGTTCCGAACGACGCGGCCCTCAGACAAGAGATACTCACGGAAGCTCACTATTCTAGTTATACTTCTCATCTGGGTAGTACTAAGATGTATCGGGATCTTCGCACGACGTTTTGGTGGCACGGCTTAAAACGGGATGTGGCGCAGTTTGTGTCGCATTGCATGGCTTGTCAACGAGTAAAGGCCGAACACCAG
The DNA here is from genome assembly GCA_036927795.1 of Iris macrosiphon. Classification (NCBI taxonomy): domain Eukaryota; kingdom Viridiplantae; phylum Streptophyta; class Magnoliopsida; order Asparagales; family Iridaceae; genus Iris; species Iris macrosiphon. The sequence continues at coordinate 30,425,986 of JAYESA010000001.1, read as the reverse complement.
AAACCAGGCGGAGAGCTTCAGAACCTTGCTATTCCGGAGTGGAAATGGGATGATATAACGATGGACTTTATTGTTGGCTTGCCGAGGACGCAACGGGGACATGATGCAGTCTGGGTTATCGTCGATCGACTCACCAAGTCAGCTCACTTTCTGCCTATCAAATCTACTTGGAGTGCCGACCGCCTGGCTCAGATATATCTCAACGAAATCGTCCGACTCCACGGCGTGCCCGTAACCATAGTCTCCGATCGAGATGGTCGATTCATATCACGTTTCTGGGGAAGCCTGCAGTCAGCAATGGGGACGAAGTTAAAATTCAGCTCCGCCTACCATCCACAGACCGATGGCCAAACAGAGCGCGTCAACCAAATCCTCGAAGACATGCTGCGACTCTACGCCTTGGACACGAAGACTAGTTGGGACCTTCATCTACCTCTAGCCGAATTTGCTTACAACAATAGTTATCAATCAAGCATTCAAATGGCGCCGTATGAGGCGTTATACGGGCGGAAGTGTAGATCTCCTATCTGTTGGGACGAAGTCGGGGAGCGTCAAGTACTTGGCCCTGAGCTCGTGGAGCAGACCGTCCAGAAGGTTCGGCTGATTCGGGACAGATTAAAGATAGCTCAAAGTCGTCAGAAGAGCTATGCGGATGTTCATCGGAGACCGCTAGAGTTTCAAGTAGGTGACCGGGTATTCCTCAAGGTCTCGCCCATGCGAGGGGTCAGCAGGTTCGGAGCGAAGGGAAAGCTAAGTCCACGATTTGTCGGCCCGTTCGAAATACTAAAGCGGGTTGCTTCAGTTGCTTATCAGATTGCCCTACCACCATCCCTAGCTGACGTACATGATATATTCCATGTTTCCCAACTTAGAAAATATGTGTACGATCCAAGCCATGTGGTAGACCTGGGACAACTGAACCTTCAGCCCGACTTGACGTATGTAGAACAACCGGTACAAATTTTGGATAGAAAAGAAAAGCTGCTTCGAACCCGTTCGGTTCCTCTAGTGCGCGTGCTTTGGCGGAATCACTCTGTCGAAGAATCTACTTGGGAGCTCGAATCCGATATGAGGGAACGGTTCCCCTCATTATTTTCTAGTGGTAGGTTTTATTCCTTAAGTTTCGGGACGAAACTTCCAATTAGTTGGGTAGGATGTGGTGCCCCATTCCCCCTATTCGGGGAGCGCGGCTAAGAAATACTAGACGGTATCGTTCGATCGGGATAGATTGAATCAAGACCTCATCCTCGTTATGGATTTGTCTCTTCGGAATCGATTCCCATATTCAGTGGACCGTGCCCCAAGGATCGACTTAGCGGCAGAGTCAGGAGGGACCTCTCCGCTGCATTCTTTGTTGCCTAGTTTTCGCTGTCGCTTGTTGCTTTCGTGCCTTGAGTTGGTTTTCGGATTTTGCTTGGGTTTTCTTGAACGGTTTCGATGGATTTCATTGCTTTCGTTCTTAGGACTGCACTTAAATTCCGATAAGGGAAAGAGAGAAAGAAGTACTGATCAGCTGTTCGTGTCAATACAGGTGAACCAGCTGTAGTCGTCGCTCGAGCGGACTCCTAAAGCACCTCTTTCCTTTTCCTTCCAACTACCAAAGTGAGTGGCTACCAACCCGATTAGCTAGCCCTACTTGCTAGTCTTCACATCTAAATCTTGTGTTTGTGCTTTGCCCGATCAAACGATACCAAGTAAATAACTAAAAGATATCAAGATAATAAGGGAATAGACTTGGGAAATATTGCTTGTCAAATGAAACTTGTGAACGGTTACTTACTTATATGCTTGCTCGTTTGGAAATGTTCATCATATGCATAAATATAAGTTAGAATGTATATTTCTTCTTAAAACTGTGCTATGTATAGAACTCATTATCAATGCAATAACTCAACAGGAAGACTATGCAAAAGTAGATCTTGCCCTGTTATTGCCCTGTGCCTGATTTGCCTCAAATGTTAACTTAGTGTACTGCGTTGATCACGGACAACTTGTGCACAAGGTCTTAGTTCCTGCGGACGGTCGCTGGGGCACTGGCACCGATCCGATCCGGACGAAACTCACGATAGTCGCCTGCTTCGGATCGAGTGGCTTGTGGCGCCTCCTGTTCTCTGCACCGCACGCCATTCCGTCCCGAGACTAGCCCGTCCATTATGGCAACGTGCCAGTGATCCCCTCGTATATTTAAACCTGTTGCTACTAACTTGTGTCTTCTTGTCAGGGAAGGCAAGGTAAGTATTATGCAGATGGTTCAGACGGGCAGGTAAATGTCACCGAACGGTGGCGAGTTATTTCAATGATTCTATATATATGTCTTGCTGTAAAATGAACTAAGGCAAGATAGAAACCCACAAATATGCATGCTTCATTAAAACAACGTGTTGATTGGTATAGTTGGGATAGCTTGCCTTCACCAGTACGTTTCGATGTACTGACCCTCGTTGAAACAGGTTCCCCGCGCTAAGGAGAGCCGAGCGAGGAGCAGGAGACAAACCCCCAATCCAGTCCAGCTGTAGGCACGCCTCGACCGTGCCAACCTTCGAAGCATTTTGAAGAAGAAGAAGCATTTTGAAGTTAGAAGCTAGCCACCAAGCAACCATGCAACTTCGTGGCAAAGCAGTCGTTCCGACCCAAGGTCTTATATTTTGAGTTTAGTAAGGATGTAATGTACAGGACTGCTATCTCATTTTGTGTCAACACTTTTGTAAGCCCATAGAGGCAATCCTTATGACTCAGTTCAAGGAGTTTGTAATAGATGTTCATATTATTAATAAAAAGAGAACTTTTCCATGTTTCAATATGTGTTTCAATTATCTGCGTACTCTGAATATGTGCTCGCTATGCGAAACAAAAATACTGAGCCTTGTGCGGTGCGCAACCTAGGCCCGCACGGCGGTCACGCCCGGGGGACGACTAACGATTCCACGGGATCGGGGCGTGACACCGACTCACCTAAGTCTTAGACTCAAAAAATAAAAAATTACATAACAAAGTGTAAAATAAAACCTAACACAATCTTCTTGTCATAGCAGCTTGTGACGAAGTATCGCGACATCTTCTGAACAGATCTATCAGAGTTGTAATGTATCGGCTTGTAGTTTAGATTTATTATTAAAATTGTTTTGACCATGACCAGATGGGCCAACAACATGGCCCAAAGCCAAGGCTTTACCCTCTCGAGGTATCTCATGTAGCGTCACCCCACTGTAGCATGAAGTACTATATTCCTTTGTAGTGTTGTTCTACCCATGCTTCCTTTAGAGCACGCCGAATATGCAAAGATGCTCGAGAAATCATTAAGGCGTCGAAGGCATCCTCCTATAAGACGTGTTCTATACAATGAATAAGTAGTCGACCACAGTGGTTCTGAGACCTTATTTCGACATTGTCTCAAAGGATTACCCACTATAGCTGATATTTTTTCGCCAATGACCCTCCCTTGAATAGAAAGCTAAATGCCTAGTACATTTATCTTTGAACTAATAGCATACAACTTTATGGAAGGATTATAGTGACATAATATCAAAGGTCCTTCAAGCCCATTTTCTTGTTGTGTGCTTGACCAGCTGGCACTTGAGGCCTTTTGTGAATGGATCCACCAAATTATCTTGGCTTCGAATATCAACTACTGTAATGATTCCATGCTAACTACACTCATTTAGTGCCCTGTTCCATTGTCAAACATTCCTCTTCTTACCATTGAAGAGATCATTCGATGCTACTACTGCAGCCTCCTGGTTGTCGTAATATACCGATATCGCCGAGATCTACGTACCACCACAAGAAGATCATGCATGAGCTCCCAAAGCCATTCTACTTCATCCACTTCAGCTGATAATGCAAAGAACTCAGACTCCATAAATGAGTGAGAGAGCAAATTTTGCTTCTTCAACTTCCACGATATAGCAGCACCACCCATGGAGAAGATATATTCTCATGTAGACCTTTCACTCTTCTCTTCTAAGTACCAACTGACATCATTGAAGCCTTCCACTACTGCAGGGAATCCACTATAATATAGAGCAACCTTCTGAGTCCTCTTGAGATATCTTATGATTCTCTTCAGAACTTTTCAGTACTCAATATCTGGATTGCTTGTAAATTGACTTAACATCCCTACAACTACTTTATCTGTCTGATGCTTTCTCCTAGATTTGGTTATAGCTTCATGTCACACCTGTAAGAAGTATCAATCTCTGAAAGATCCTGATATCCATAGCATGCGAGCATCTTTTTCACGTAGTGAACATATGATAAAGCAAGCCCAGCTTCCTTGTGATGTAGAAGTAGTTCAAACCTTGTCTCTTCTACGATAATCTTCTAGAACAAATAAATAGATATATAGTACATTCTACAGTCAAAATGTTATATATATCTCACAGTATTAATAAAATTGCACAGTAAATACCTAGTAGTGTCCTAAATGGATAGTATATTCTACAATCAAGATATAATACATGTCACAAGTCCAAATGGATTTATTTTATTTTCAATCATCTTCAAAAAATTTATCTTCTTCGTCTTCCTCATTCTCCTCTTCCTCTTCCTCCTCATCTTCACTTTCATCTACTTCGTCTTCCTCTTCGGATAATTCTACCTCTTTTACATTATTAGTCGTGTAATGAGTAACTTTCGTTGAGTCCACATGTACAATATTTGTTACAAGAGGTAGCTCATCCTCCTGATAAACTATTTCGTTAACGTCAAAGGTATTTCTAGCTTTAGGCTTGCATACTACCCACCAGTTTGACCTCGTTGTTTCCCGTCTAGGATAATTTGTGAAGTACACATTAGCACTACACTGGCAACTATAACACACTTTCTACAGTCATCTACACACTCACACTATTCTCTACTTCATAATACTACCAATTTACTCACACACGGCCTATATATGGGGGCAGACACTAATACTCTATCAGTACTCTGATACCAAGAACCCCTGATACTCATATTTCATATATATCTACTATCTCTTCACAACTCCACCAATTTTATATATATTTCCTACAGTCGCTAAATGTGTTATATTCCAAACCAACTCTATTTGACCTTTGATGCAAATGCTAAAAGATAAATTGTAGTCGCATGATTATCAACATTATCTCAACTTTTAGCTGAAAGTTCTACTTTCGATCAATTTGCATATTATATATAAAATTTAGAGATATATAACTTTATTTTACTTATTTATATACTTCACAAGTATGGATCTATATTTTATGTAAATATATATAAATACTAGATATTTAAACCGAACAGATTGGAATGGGTTGAACCGGAATATGTCATATTTTAAAAGTAAACGAGACCCCCTTATATATGCCTGAACTGTGTCGTGTCTATGTTTGTGTAATTTTTGTGTGTCCGTGTTGTGTCTTTGTTTGTGTGTCCTTCATACAAGTCCTAACTCTAGTTTCGTGTCAATGTTTGTGTGTCCATGTTGTGTTTGTGTTTGCGTGTTTATGTCATGTCAATGTGTGTGTATGTATATATTTTTATGTCAGTGTGTCTGTGTCAGTATGTCAGTATTGTGTCAACAAGAGAGAGAGAGAGATAGGGTTAGGGTTACCTGATCCTCTGATCAAGGAGGGGGGTCGTTGGGGTCGATGAGGGCCAAGGGGGGTCATTAGGCTGAGGGGCGCCGGGCAGGGGCCGTGGGGGTCATCGAGGCCGAGGGGCGCCAAGGCAGTGGGCATTTTGGGGTTGCCGGAGTCGAGTGGGGTCGGGGTCGCCAGGGCAGGGGGCCGAGGGGGATCGCCAGAGTCGAGAGGGGTCGGGGTCGCCGGGGCAAGGGGTGGGGTGAGAGGGTTGCATGAGAGTATTTGTGAGAGGGGGAGATCGAGTGAATGGGGGAAAACTCAAAACTCAAAACCCTATATTAACTTTTTAACGATATCTAAATTGAACATCGCTAAACGTCGCTAATTAAAAATATTTGCAACGTCTTGCTACTTTTGTAACTGTCGCTAATTAAAAAATAAGCAACGTCGGTAAAAACGTCGCCAAATGACGCTAAATCAAAAATATTAGCGACATTTAACGACGTTAAAGAAGCGTATAGCGACTATTCTTTTAAAAAACCCAAGTACAGTCGCTACTCGTTGCTATGCGTCGCCAACAACAACGTATAGCAAATTTATTTTTGGAGTCGCTAAAATCTTTAACATTAGCAACGTTTTATGACAACATCGCTAAAAATATCGCTAAAATATCATATTTTGGTAGTATTTTTTGTACCACAACTTCTTTGGAAGTACTAGCCTTCTCGATGCTTGCATTATTCTCTAGAATGTTCACTATAACAATATTCTTGTGCCTGGCAAACTTTTTCTCAAAGAATTCTGCATCACAAGATTCTATGATATGATTTGATTTAATATCAAGGAACCTCCGTGCAACACTCTTTTTAGCATATTCCAAAAATATGGTCTTCGTATTTCGTGTTCCTAACTTCTGAATCTTGATATCAGAAAGCTTCACATATGCCAAACACTCGAATGATATTCAAGTTGGATCTGAATTTGAACCTGAGTTCATGAGAAGTAATGTCAGATGTAGAGAACCATAATTTAATCAAAATAGATGTAGCCATAAGCATATCGCTTCTCCAGAAGTAGTTCAAAAGACCAACCGTTAATATTATACAGTTTATCATCTCTGTCAATGTCCAATTTTTTTCTTTTTGCTGCTCTATTATTGGATTGGGGGAATATGGAGCAGTCATTTCATTGACAATTCTATGTTCTTTTCAGAACAATGTGAATTCAAAGGAACGGTACTCTTTGCCTCAATTATTTCTGAGGCTATTAAGTTGTTGTTCTGTTTGATGCTCTACTTCAGCCTCGAAGTTCTTGAACATCTTGAATGCTTCATCTTTTATTTGATTAGATAGACAAATGAATACTTCGAGAAGTTATCGATAAAAGTAATAAAGTCATCCCAGCCTTTGTGGAATTGCTTGAAGTCATAAACATCTGAGTGCACCAATCCCAGAAGATCTGTACTTTGGTTCACTCGTTTGAATGACTACCACACAATCTTAGTCTACACATAGATATCATATTTATCCACTAATTTACCCCATATTGGCAGATAAGGCCTATATTAGATAATTTTTTAATTCTTTTATAATGAATATGTCCTAGTCTATTGTTCCATAACTCAAGAGAGTAACCAAAAACTAAAACTACATTATTGCTTTCAAAAGGAACTACAATTTGTAATTTAAACATCCCTTAGGTACAAATAGCCTTCACAAAGTATGCTCCTTTGTAGGGCATAACAATCTGGCCAACATTGATGTCCATTCTCAAGCCCACATTGCATATAGCAGACTCTCTGAGATTAATTTCTTGGCAATCACATGTACGTGATGTCATGACCCACACCCGGTGAAGGGACACGAGTACGTGGGTACGTCCAGCCTATGCCGCATCATCGGCGGTAGAACGTTGTCTAGGTCAACAATACTATCTAAACATCTCCCACAAAATACTATCATTGTCCATCTCAACTCCAAATGAGGATAATGATATATGATAATGATAATCAATACTCAATCATAATATAAAACTAGGGAAAGATAAGGTACGATATGAAATATAAGAAAAGAAATACAAAGTTGCCATATATCACAAGTCCAAGTCCAATAGTTTAATCTCAACCCAAACAATCTCAAATAGTACATGTTATAAAGTCTAGCTAAGATCAAATACATCCTCATAATGAATGATCTAAAACTCTCCAACTGGTGGTACTATATCAAGAGGCTCTATGGTGAATTCTCAATGGCCTCGCCATCCTGTTGCCCATAGTAGGTGGGACAATTCTGCTTTAACCAATCATCTAAAAAATATATCCAGTCAGGATTGGAGCGAAGTACAACCCAATAGCAGTTCTAATTAGTTGATAATGACTATAAACAGAAATAGAGAATGTAATACAAGACAAGAGGCAATAAATAATATCTTACTGTGGTAGGAAATGAGACAGATAATCTAGAGCAATAAAATATAAACTGATCATAATAAAATAGAATAAAAAAATAAACTAGAATATAGAGAAGAACTGTAACTACACTAAGTGTTTGAAATACTAGTTAGATATGTGATCGGCTTGGGTTATCAAGATCTACTATCAAGGCTATAACACAATCATATGATCATTATGATTGGCTGTTGTCTACAAGTAATACGATCAATAACATAATCATTTAAGATTGGCTGTTGTCTACGGAGTAACACAATCACATGTGAGGTGTATGCCTGGTTGTTGTCTATATGATACAATATTTAAGGATTTGATCACATATCCTTCTAGCATTTTCTCTGCCCCGACTAGTACAATGGATCCATATCACGACACGTCATGATACGATAATCACTATGCAAGATCTACAATACAAGCATGATGATCACGGTCTATATAATCATAAAAAATATCAAACCAATCACTGAAGAGTAACATCTCATGATGAGGATCCAAGTATACTAATCCGTGTACCATCATGTCAAGAATCAGGTAAAACATCACTAAATACTTGTATTATAGTAATTATCAAATAATAAAAACTATTAGAGAATGTAATCGCCTCTGGTCTTGAGCAAAAGATGTAACTCGGTGTCCGAGCTGGTGTCACACACACCTAGATATGAATGTCATATTAATTTGGGTGTTATAAAGTGATAAATAAGTTAAAATATACTACAATATGCTTTCTAAGCTATTTTTAAGTCAAAAATAGTCAAACTAGATCAATTCTAGGCAAAACAGGTCAAACTAGCTATTTCTAGGTTGTATGAGTATATATCTAGGTTATTGGATCCATATCTACATGATACAAGTCTTACTAGTCTATTATAAATCTTAGGATGCCTCTAGCATATCTTTACCTTATATACTAGTATAAATATAATTACAATTATTCTAAATCAATATATATATCTAATGCACATATATTGATTAACATAGTATCAAAGTTATACAACTCTATGACTATACTCTAGTATCCAATATAACTCAATACCTTGGTAATATCTAGACTACCACTACTACTACCTAACACCCTCACCTTGCCTTAGTATCAAATGGTACTAACCACCCCAATACTAATATCTAATACCTTTACTAGGTTACCCTAACCAAGTGTCAAGTAAAACACTATACCCTTATTAGCTATTACCAAGTATCTGTCAGTTGATACTTGATACTAATTAACACTAGAATATCTATCTTACAGTCAACACACCAAGGTATTCTAGTCTAACCTTCACTTACAATCTACTCCTAAACTCAACTGGTATCAGATTTAATAACTTAATCCTACACAAGTTAGTGATATAAGAACTCCCTAACCTATACTTAGTTACTGCACTTGGACAAGTGCAGTTCAAATTCCTGCTGCCTGAGCTAAAGTGCTCTAGTATACAAAAGGTGATACCCTGTTGATAACTCAGTAACCTACACACTGCACATCAGTGTGCCCATGATACCACTGATACCTCAAGTCCCTAACCAATGGCATCCTAAACCAACAGGGCACAGTAGACATTACTCCTAAAACCTGGTTGCAGTAGCCATCCACTCGCCCCCCTTTACTTCCTATGCTACTGATTATTTTGTCTGTGCCTAATGCAACCGATAGCTATCCTAAATACTACTATAAGATGCACACCAATGCCCCATACCTGGCTTCTCAACCCAGTGCACTAATGCACATCAGTGCACAAACCAACCAAGCTCCAATTGCCTAATATCTAACTGTAACAGTAGCTGAGTATTGCTGTTGTTACTGGTCTGCTCATGTGGTCTTGAACACCATCATCTGTCCCACAAATTCTAATACACACATAACATCCTTAGATGCATATACACATATCTATAACCACAGGCAACCACTTATGTGCTGACCACAGTCACAAGAAGAGCACAATTCCTCTTACCTGCTCACATATACACATTTGAAACTTCATGACTGAGCATACAAGGCCCCTTCACTAATGTATGATACCTAGTGTATCAGTTTCTCTCCCCCCTCTCTAATATGAACTGCTAAGCATCCAAAATTTTCCCCTATACAGTATGTTGCAGCTGCTGCTATTGCAGTCCCCATATATCCCATGCACAACCTTAAACACCACAATGATCACAAGGTAGCACCCCTCACTAGAGAACATATACTAAACTATATATACATATATCATATATATATATATATATATATATATATATAGATCCATACTTGTATAAACAGTAATTAAGAGTCAATTCACCAAACACATTGAATACCCAATTTAGGATACTCATGATACATACCCAATGAAAAGCCAAAACCCAAATTCTCCACAATTATCCATCTACACATATCAAATACAATTATATATGACTAATATAACTAATTACAAAGGAAATTGAGGAGAAATTACACTAACCATACACAATATCCAAATTGGACCCCCGTATCCTATCGTATCATAAAATATTTTGATACGGCCTACTCGTATCTAATTCTGGACACGTAGCTAGTCCCGCACACTCGATCTAAGCCTAATTAGATCTAATTGGTCTAATGACACACACTTGATGTGTCAATCTCGGAATTTTCCCTAATTGGACATAAATCACCATGTAACTTTCACAATACAAGTCATATGGACCTAATTCTTGATCCTATGAGTAGCCCTAAGCCTAGGGATGATTCCTAATGGTTAAATGCATGAATTAGAGTCTAATTTAAGGGCTGGATTAAGAATTTACCTATTGGGGGATGTATTCCCAATGAAAATATCAATGGACACAATTAGAACATGATCTCCTTGCCAATTCCTCTTCTTCAAGTACTTTTTATAAATCCAAGCTCCAATGCTCTTCAATTGATAGAAATGAGAGGGAATAAGGGTAAATTGGTGGAGGAATGAAGTAAATTGGGGATCTACTAAATTGGGGATCTAAAATTGAATGAACAAATGAAAAAGTGAGAGAGAGAGAGAGAGAGGGCCTTTATGTGGTCGCCCCCCCTTAGCCCCTCCTTCAAGCAACATACAAAGTCCACTATGCCTCTATTTGCTAGTTATGAAGAATAATTAAGGAAGGTCTATATTGGAAAGCCTTTAAACTAATACAAATTAAGCTAATCTTCCTATTTAATTAAGGAATATGTCTAATTAGGCTTAGTCCAAAGTTGGGCTCAATGTGTCATGACTAAACTAATCTGGGTCCACTATTATCAGTTCCAAATAATGGCTAGTCTAATCTATAAACCAATAATTATATTAGTAATAATATATAACACGCATCTTATATAAATAAATAAATAAAAATAACATAATATTTATAATAATACAAAAATGATAAAAATATCCCTATTCTGGAAATGTGGTAGTTACACGTGACATAATGGTATCAGACAAATTTGATCCTCTGGCCATATCTTCTTTCATTTCAAATTAAAGATGTCTCCTTGATAGAAGTCCCTTTGCCTCCTTGATATCGTCGATGAAATAAAAGTTCCATACAATAAGTCTGTAAATATTATTATGATGCCGGCATATGTTTTATTGATTGAAAGATGTGTTATTGATATTGAGTTTTCTCGATGATGATGGTGAGGGATGATGACTATCGCTACTGGGAATATAGTAAGTTTCTCCTTAAGTTTCGAGGATAAAACTTTTTTTCGTTGGGTAATTATGTGGTGCCCCATTCCGCGATGACACTATATTGATCAAGATATCGGTTTGCTAGCTCGAGTGAAAGCCTTCATGGAGAGCTCCCTTGTTGGGACATAGATGATTATTCATGGTGAGTGGAAAAGGCTTCACTTTCTGATTCTTTCACACCTAATAAAGAATCCATAAGATCGAATACATGCTTGTTGCTAAGAATAAAGTTTGTAATATTTAAGAATGATACTACATGAATCTGCATGCCTAAAATAAAAGAGCTGTCTACGTGTGTAATGAAATAACCCTTGCTATTCTAAGTCAAGATAAGAATACTGCATGCAATTCGCTACAATTGAAAGAACCATTGCCATGCTAATAAAGAAGAGTAAGAAAATGCTTGAATATGTCCCTACATCGTATGCTGTCAAAGAATAGAATCCCATGCTAATGTTATTCAAAGTTGACAGAATTGTTGCTATGCTTGTAAAGTAAGAATGATTAGATGTTTCCTCTATTGCATATTGAAAATATATAATTGTATGAAATAACTTGTACTGTTACAAAGAGATAATATGAAAGAGATGATACAACTTAACCATATAGAGAAAAGAGAATAGAAGAGCCATTGGATCTAGAAAAGATAGAAAACTTTGCTTATTTATTGACTATTTTGCATCGGAGAGTTTATCTGATAGAAGTTTCCTTTATGCATTAGTCTTGACAACTTGTGCACAAGGTAACAGTATCTCAATGATTCTTAGGGAACTGGAGATCGATCAATTGTAATTAAACCCTGAGGCTTGTACGTTCTTGCGATAAGAGGGGGGTGTTGTGTCTTTTAGTGTAGATCTGAACTGTGAGTCATAGCTGCTAGTATGAGCGTATATAAGTACAGAGTTGAACCGTGAGTCATAACTGCTAATAGTCGTGTCCATTAGTAAGATGGACTTGCACATCTCAATTGCTATCATGAGGAGTAAAGATCATGGACCATCATGCAGATAGGTCTCAATCTAGGATAACATTGTTGCATGCCTAATAGTTGATGCATAGTCGAACATGGAATTGTATGTGTTTATGCATTTTTAAACTACTCTAACACTTGTCTGTTGAAGAGGCGAATCCACACACACATACTTATTTATTTTTTCTCCCCTGGCAGTGGGAGCCTGCCCCCGATCTAGGCCATGACCCAACCCTCGGCTGGGCTGTGACCGGTGTCGTCCCCTCCACTCCTCCTCTGTTCTCCCCTACCCCGCTTTCCAAACCCTCTGCATCGCCATCCACCGGAGCACGAGCTGTTGAGCTGTTGCGCTCGGTAGTTTGGGCGTTCCGATCTCTGACCCTCTCTTCTCCTCCCTTTCGCCTCCATCGGCAGCCCTACGAGTTCCCTCATCTTCTCTCAGGTCGGGGTTTCGCCTTCTTTTCCAGTTCTTCGGTTTGGCGATCAGCACTCCGGCTGGGCTTTGCCGGTAGCGGCCTCGCCCGTATCTACCCCCTCACCCTCCACCACTCCTCCTCCCTCTCTTCCTCTAGTGGTGCCATCACAGACCCTTCACCCAAGCGGTTACGGGTGTCAAAGCTAGGCGTCCCTTAGCGCTACCTAACAAGGCTCCAGAGCTCTTCCAGGGTGAGTCGGCCATCACATTCTCGGTGGAGGACGATAGTCTTCTGTCGTGCCCACTTTTGTCGGCGCTTATTGGGAAGTTTTCCTACAATCGGCCTTCTATAGACATGGTGTGGAAGTGTTTTCTGCGTTCGGCTTTGCGGGAGCTGTACATATCAGAGTTATCGACCACGAATACCTCAATATTGTTCCCCTCCTCGAAGTTGATTTCCTTCGCATGAGGTTAATAAGTACTTGGTTTATGGCGAACACACCTATGTGGGTGTTCCGATGGACTATAGATTTTGATCCGTCAAAACAAATATCCCTCTCCCTTATGTGGGTTAACTTCCCTGCTTTGCATCACCAACCATTTAATGAAAGTCCCTGTTCCAGATGGTAAAAACATTCGTCACTCCTCTGAAGATAGACAATGCTACCTCTAAGTTCTCACAGCCCAGCGTGGCTCGCGTGGTTGTGAAAGTGGACCTTAGTTGTCCTCTTCCTATGCAGGTGTGCATGACCTCCCCGACAACAAGCACTATTGGCTACGATATGAATAAGTGCCTGAATTTTCCAAGGTCTGTCAACACCAAGGCCATGTTGACGTGGCGTGCAAAGCTCTCTCCATAATTCATCTCCAAAGTGCTGCAAGGCAAAGGGATTTAGGTGCGTGAGGACCTCTCTTTTGTTCCTGTTGGTTAGTTACGTTGCTTTTTATTCAAACATAGGAATAAGTCTATGCATGGGACCTAGTCTCAAGATGAACATCATGTGGTGATCCATGATTGTAGAGAGTAAGTTGTTATTATTTCTTCCTTATAAAAGGAATATCAGTGAATGAATAAAGTGAGGGCACAACGACAGAAACACACAATCCATTGTTCCTGTTCTCTACTCTCCTTACGTGAAGTTGTAGTTAAGGTGGACAAGTGGTATCAGAGCCAGGTTTACTGTCCTTTGACGCATTGCGATGTCAGAAGCAGAGGTTAAGAACGGCGACGGCACCAAGTCACCACGTGCACGGATCTCCACCGATCCAGCGGCAAGCAGCACAGGACGCGAGCTTGCGCTACCGTGGATGATGAAGGAGCCGGTCGGGACAACAACCTACCCCACCCTGACTCGATCGAACTACGGCGATTGGGTCCTCCTGATGAGGGTCATCTTGCAGGCGAGAGGCCGGTGGCGGGCAGTCGACGTCGGCGAGGATCTCAAGGACGACGTCGGTTTTCGCAACGATCACATGGCGCTGGAGGCCATCCTTCGCGCTGTGCCACCGGAGATGTTGGCAACTCTGGCAGTGAAACCCACCGCAAAGGATGCGTGGGAGACAATCAAGATGCTGCGCATGGGGTCGGAGCGCGTCCGCGACGCGAAGGCCCAAACGCTCAGGTCCGAGTTCGAGGAACTCAAGCACAAGCCCGGTGAGTCCATTGACGAGCTGTCTCTGCGCTTAACCGGCATTGTGAGCAAGCTCTCCATGCTCGGGGATGAGATCAAGGAGAAACATGTCATGCAGAAGTTTTTGCGCGTCGTCCCCAAGCGTTTCTCCCAGATGGTTATGTCCGTCGAAAGCCTGCTCGACCTAAACACACTAACGTTGGAAGACTTGACCGGCCGGTTCAAGGCGGTCGAGGAGCGGTTCGAGGCAGAGGCGACTGACGAAGACGGCGGGGGGAAGCTTCTGTTGACAGAGGAGGAATGGCTCGCACGCATGAGGCAGCGCGAGCAGGACGGCTACTCCAACATCGGCTTCCCCAAGCACCGAGGCAAGTCCCAGGACGTACACGACGGAAGCAGCAAGACGGCGAGCTCCGACCGCGACGTCAAGAAGGACAAGTGCCGATACTGTGGTAAACCGGGGCACTGGGCTCGTGATTGCAGGAAGAAGAGGAGGGACGAGGCGTCGAACCTCACGCAAGTCGAGGAAGACGAGGAGCCTGCTCTGCTCATGGCTATAGTGACATCTCCACCTCTAGTCGCCAAGCAGGAGCAGGACACGCTGGTGCAGGCCGGCGAGCTCATCCACCTCAACGAGGAGCGCGCCGAGGTCCACCTCGAGAGTGAAGGCGATGCGAAGTACGCTGTGTGGTACCTAGACACTGGTGCTTCGAATCACATGACCGGACGCGGCACGGCATTCTCCGAGCTCGACACCGGTGTTCGCGGCACGATCAAGTTCGGGGATGGCTCCGTCGTTGAAATTCATGGCCGTGGCACCATCCTCTTCACCGCGCACGACGGCAGACACCGGATTCTTTCGAACGTCTACCACATCCCCAAGCTGCAGAGCAGCATCATTTCGCTCGGGCAGTTGGACGAGTCAGGATGTGAGGTGTTGATACACGGCGGCGTCATGCAGCTACGTGACCGTCAGCAATGACTTCTGGCCAAGGTGACGCGGACGCAGAACCGGCTGTACACGGTGTCATTAAACGTCACACAACCTGTCTGCATGTCAGCAACGATCGACCAGGACGAAGCATGGCGATGGCACGCCCGTTTCGGCCACTTGAACTTCGACGCACTGCACAGGATGGCAAGGACCGGCATGGTGCGCGGCCTTCCGCACATCAAATATCTTGATCAGGTTTGCGACGGCTGCCTTGTCGGGAAGCAGAGGCGCGCACCGTTCCCGCAAGCCGCCAAGTATCGCGCCGAGGATCGAATCGACCTAGTACACGGGGATTTGTGCGGACCCATCACACCGGCCACTCACGGCGGGAAGAGGTACTTCCTCTTGCTCGTCGACGACATGAGCCGGTACATGTGGGCGGTGCTACTCCGTTCCAAGGATGAAGCGGCAGCAGCAATCAAGAAGTTTTAGGCCGGCGTGGAAGTAGAGACGGGGAGGAAGCTGCGCGCACTTCGTACCGATCGGGGCGGCGAGTTCACCTCAGTAGAGTTCGGTGAGTACTGTGCCAACCGCGGTATGCAACGACAGCTCACGGCGCCCTATTCGCCGCAGCAAAACGGCGTCGTCGAGCGGCGAAATCAGACGATCGTGTCCATGGCACGGTGCCTGCTCAAGACGAAGAAGATGCCCGGTTCGTTCTGGGGGGAGGCAGTAAGCACTGCCGTGTTCATCCTAAATTGTTCCCCGACCCAGAGCGTGTCCGGCATGACACCGTACGAGGCTTGGCACGGGAGGAAGCTGACGGTACATTTTTTCAGGACCTTCGGCTGCGTCGCGCACGTTAAAGTAATGCGCCCTAATCTGAAGAAACTGGATGATCGAAGCATTCCCATGGTGTTGATCGGCTACGACATCGAGACCAAGGCTTACCGGGTGTACGACCCGGCAAACAAACGCGTCTGTGTGACGCGCGACGCTGTTTTCGACGAGGCGGCGTGCTGGGACTGGGGCGACTCCGACGCTGATCCGTCTTCGTTCACTGTAGAGTACTCACTGCCCGTCGCGACAGTGTGCGGAGGCAGCACCATGTCGACACAAGGGGGAGCGGACTCACCGCCAGCATCCAAGCCGGCCACACCATGTGCACAAACCTCTGAGCCGGACGCCATGGAGTTCGTGTCACCACCGCCTGATGAAACACCTGCAGCTGTAATTGGCGACGATGAGGCGCCACGACGCTACCGCACCATCAACAACGTGTACGCCACGACCAGCGAACAGGTGCTAGACCCAGAGGAGCTCCTGCTTGCGACTGGTGATGAGCCACTGACGTTCCAGGAGGCCAAGCCGCATGCTTGTTGGCGGAAGGCGATGCTCGACGAGCTGGACTCGATCGTCGATAACCACACTTGGACACTCACCGAGTTGCCTGAAGGGAAGAAGCCGATTGGGCTGAAGTGGGTCTTTAAGTTGAAGAAAAATAGCGCCGGCAAGGTGATCAAACACAAGGCCAGGCTCGTGGCGAAGGGCTATGTCCAGCGCGCAGGGATCGACTTTGACGAAGTCTTTGCGCCCGTGGCTCGCCTGGATTCCGTCAGAATGCTGCTGGCGGTCGCGGCACACGCCGGCTGGGAGGTACACCACCTCGACGTCAAATCCGCGTTCTTAAACGGCAACCTGGATGAAGAAGTGTACGTGCTGCAGCCGCCTGGATTCGTGCACAACGGGCACGAACACAAAGTGCTCCGCCTACACAAAGTACTGTACGGGCTTCGTCAAGCTCCTCGTGCGTGGAACGCCAAGCTGGATGACACTCTGTTATCGCTTGGGTTTCGTAAGAACGAGTCGGAGCACTCGGTGTACACTCGAGGAACCAGAGACGAGCGGCTGCTACTCGGCGTATACGTGGACGATCTCATCGTCACAGGTGCGCACACAAGGGCCATTAATCGTTTCAAGGACGAGATGAAGACTCAGTTCCAGATGAGCAACCTCGGCAAATTGAACTACTATCTCGGTATAGAAGTCCAGCAGGGCGCCGGCGAGATCACTCTGTGCCAGAGCACGTACGCGGCCAAAATACTGGAGAAGGCCGGCATGACCGAATGCAATCCAGTTCAAGTGCCGATGGAGCCACGGCTGAAACTGAGCAAAGTGAGCTCAAATCCGCTGGTGGACACAACCCTGTACCGAAGCATCGTTGGGAGTCTCCGCTACTTGGTGCACACGTGACCGGACATCACGTTCGCCGTCGGTTATGTCAGCCGATTCATGGAGTCGCCGACCACCGAGCACTGGAGCGCCGTTAAGCACATACTCAGGTATATTGCCGGCACATTGAGCTATGGGTGTCGCTACGTCAGGGACACTGCAGAGGCCAAGCTCGTCGGGTACAGTAACGCAGACATGGCCGGTGATATCGATGACAGGAAGAGCACCACCGGCTTGGTGTTCCTTCTCGGGAGGAGCCCCGTTAGCTGGCAATCACAGAAGCAAAAGGTGGTTGCATTATCGTCATGTGAGGCGGAGTATATCGCTGCGACCTCGGCGGTATGCCAAGGCGTTTGGCTCGCACGGCTACTCGGAGATTTACTTGACAAGGAGGCCGACAGTGCTACTCTACTCGTGGACAACAAATCTGCTATCCAGCTGTGCAAGAATCCAGTATTCCATGACCGGAGTAAGCACATCGAGACGCGCTACCACTTCATCAGGCAGTGCATCGAAGGCGGCAAGATCATCGTCGACTACATCAACACCGATGAACAGCTGGCAGACATATTGACAAAAGCACTCGGGCGGGTCAAGTTCCAGGGCCTGCGCACGAAGCTTGGAGTCGTCAACACCAGAAGCAACTAGATTAAGGGGGGGTTTTGTTGGTTAATTACGTTGCTTTTTATTCAAACATAGGAATAAGTCTATGCATGGGACCTAGTCTCAAGATGAACATCATGTGGTGATCCATGATTGTAGAGAGTAAGTTGTTGTTATTTCTTCCTTATAAAAGGAACATCAGTGAATGAATAAAGTGAGGGCACAACGACAGAAACACACAATCCATTGTTCCTGTTCTCTACTCTCCTTACGTGAAGTTGTAGTTAAGGTGGACAGTTCCGGACCCAACCCCTATCGTTTCTCCTCGGAGAGCCCTCCCGAGTCAAGTGCTTCGACTCTGCTTATGAGGTTCCAGGTTTCCACTGCCCAGATGGAGATAGGTCAGTTGCCTCCGACCTCTGCTAGTCATGGAGACTAAGTATGTGCAGAGGATGGTATTGGGGTGGCCATTGTGCAATCAGATCAATAGGAAGGTGCTCAGGTTCAGGGGCGGGTCCCCTCTGCTAGGGAATGCCACATTTCAGGGGGTGGGACAGGTAGGTTTTATTTCTATAGGGTTGCTATCGGTTCGGCTATGTAACCCTCTATTTGCTGGATTGTTGGGGTCGGACCCGGACCCAGGAGGAGTTAGGGACGAGGGTGTTGACCCATCCTTGATTTTGGGCTCGGGAGAGAGCTTGGATTTTGCAGTCGCAGTTCTTTCTATCGTTGTCACGTCCCCGGCCCCGCATGGCCAAAACATCCTCGCATTGGCGTGATGCTGCACAAGCCTAAGTTGCGCCTAACAACATTTGATAACTAGTTCACAGAGTCTTCATAGCAAAAACATTAAAAAAACACAAGTATGGAGTAAAATAGAACTCTTTATTGATATTTAAATAATGTTACAAGCGGCACAAGGCCGAGATTACAAGTCGTTCAAGCTCTCTCTCTCAAAATAATAAAATATGCCAAGTGGCTTACAACTTTGGGAAGGATACATATGTGATGTTCCAATACATTACGTCCTGCATATTTGCTTTAGCTCCAAACGCAATGCTCCAAGGCTCCAAAGTTAGCTCCATGCCTTAGCGCGCACAAAAGGAAACTCTGCACCAAACGAGTCACTCCCGTACCCTGCAAGTGACCTGGTGGGTTATCAGTACATTGAATGCCCTCGTAGGGAGGCTTCTCGCCCGCTCAATAAAACGAAACAAGTTATTAAGTTTGTGCACCATATATTAAGTTGTCTTTCTAGTCTTGCCTTAGGATCAGTTTCATGGTATATGGTATAAATCCTAACTCGTATTGTAGTGCGCCGTACGATATAAGAGTAACACGACAAAACTTACCAACTTACCATTCGTCCTTCCCTGTCTAAGATAAATCAAGTTAACCAAACACAAATATATGTAATGACTCAAGGAATTTGCATAAGAGAACACATATGTCACGGGCGTGTTTCTGACTCAGGTGAACGATATATACAGATTTTTCAAATTGTTCAGGTGTGTTATACTCAGATTATTTAAGTTTATTTTACTGAGATTTTTTCAGATTACTTATTTTAATGCAATAACTCACATATGGATTGCCATAGTCGAGTCAAACTTAATTTATACGGCAGAAGGTCCATAGTAGACGATTGTACCCATCCCGCATGAAGCTGATGACTACCATTAGGTCCCATCCGGATCGGATTGGCCCCGGTGCCCTAGCGTATCATCCGCGGAACTAGATTCAATAATCCACCTTGTGCACAAGTTGTCCGTGACCATGCATGTTATCAACTTATATCATTTCTTATTACAGTTCAGTCATTCACTTGTGTCTCATTACAGTTCATTCATTTACTTATACACTTTAATTTTTTTCTTGCATTATGCAACTCCCAATGCGAAAACCGCCTTGGCAACCTTATGGTCCCGTAGCCTTTTCATGTTTCCGTTACTTGGCTCAGAATGATAATTTTATAGTCTTCTTGCTTCAATTTATTGAACTATTATCTATTTTGTGCATCAATTCATGGTACGACCTAAGTGGCAAGAATTTCAATCATGGAAATGAAGTACTATGATGAACACGTAAACGGTCTACTTGTAACATACACAATATTACTAGTACGAGTCAAAAGTGTAGTGTTAGAGTTTAACTACGATTTCAAGTTTATTTTATGTTCTATGCAAATATATAAAGAGTGGGATTATTCTCTTAGCTAGGTTGGTTCACTTCACTTATTAGCATGTAACAATTGTTTTGCCTAGCGACTAGCATGTATCGTCCATGTTATTTAGTGTGCAGGCCAAACAAAGACATGTTCATCGGAGCCACCCACTTTAGCGATGATTCACATCCGCTGAGCGAAACTCCAAGCGCGCCTTTGAAAAGTCTAAGTCTGAACTTCTTCTGAAGGGCCAAGTCTGAATGCCTTTGCATCAAGCGAGTCATCTTACTAAGCAAGACGGAGCAGGTTGTCGCAGTTGCGCCGTTTGAATCAGCTTTCCGCGTTGAGAGAGAGTCTCCTCCCCTTTATGATATGGCCGACCCCCTTCCTTGGGGTTCAAGTAATGTCAAATGTCTATAATATCCCTATGGGCTTGTCATGAAGAAAGTAATTAAGGAAGGAAGATTCTTTTCCTAATGGTTTAACTAATTAAATCATTAACTTAAATAAATTAGGCTAAAATATTAGTCTCAAGTCTAACTAAAATAAATGTTCGCCCATGAGTCAAGTCAAGTCTAGTTAGGTCTACTAACACATGTCCAAAATAAATGTAACATCTAACAATAGATAAATAATACAATAAATAAATATTTAACATGTACGATAATTAATAAATTAATTATGAAATGATCAAAATATCCCTAGTCAAAAAATGTGTTAGTGACACAACTTAATCGTTGCATCATTCGACTCATTCTCTACTGCACCTAGCGCAGGTCCGCACCACTATCAAATCTAACTCTAGTGTATTCCTTCGTGTCATTAGACCTATTCAAACACAACTTTCTACTCGTTTCTCGCATTTTGTGTCACATGCGTGCTTAGTCTGGCTTATTAAATGACTCTATCACTCAATTTGAGCTGACTATATCCACTCGATCGTCACATTCTCTTACTCACTCACTACCGCACCTTAGTCAGGAACTACATCGCTCAATACGGGGTACGTTATAATCCACCATGTACGTTGCTCTTAGGCTGAGGCTATCTTACTCAAATCGTTATACTCCTTCAAGCGCATCTAAATATATTTACTTGCAACTGCATTCGAGTTCAGCATATCACTGAGTCTTGATCGTACACATGTTTAAGGCATCCCTGAAACAAATATATTTCAACCATGTTATCGGTAGCAAAATCTTTGCACTCAATTTTAGCATATCACTGAGTCTGGATCGTACACACATTCAAGGTATCATTCAAATATATGTATTTCAACCAAACTTAGCGATAACAAAGTCGGACAAGCTATTGGTGGAGGCGTCGCATATAATCGAAACTCTTTAAGTTTGAATCTCAACTAGTCTTTCAATTTTATAAACTTCAAGTCTAATTCACTTTCGAAGTATTCTCGTCCTACGAATTTACCATGATACCTCGATAACGTTTTGCTCCTCTCTATCACACGATTTATCCAATCTTCGACTAGCGTTCAAGTCCTATTATCCATTTTGTTCGTGTTAAATATCAACTTTACTAGTGCACACTTCCAGTTCCATGTCCTAACTCTAAGTCTTGCTTCCCCAGTTCTATGGTTTATCCAAGAGATACTCTAAAGTCGGTCACACAAGTTCTTTCACTCGGCATAGGATCGTCTGCCTAATATTTAGGTCAGCTCAGAAGGTGATAGGTACAGTTCGAGTTCACGATTCTCATCGTACAAATTTGTTCCAGTTCGAGTTCACGATGCTCGCCCCAATTCCTAAGGTCAAACTATTGTTCATTCGTATGGGATATTCTACCCAAGCTCGCTTCACTCATATTTATAAACTTCGACCAGTGATCATCCTACTTGTATCAAAATATTCATTGCATAGGGTCCTAGTCCATTTCAGTAAAGTCATCCTACTATAAGCCCGTTCAGTCAAATCCTTTATATATCATGTTGCATATCAAACCTAGCAATTCACATTATTTATCTCCTCAAATATGTTTGATAGAATCCACCTATCCATTTTTTTCTAAGTCTAGACCACCAAGTCATAATTCAATTTCTAAATCTTTGATATAAATCATAACTCTAAGTTGTCCCACAAAATTTATGCATTCGTTCACAAATCCACTGAAGTGTGTCTTACTTCACGTTCTAGACTAACTCATCCTCGAAGAACTTTTGATTCACTTGTATCCTCGAACTCGCCTTATCGTATCAAACTACAAGTCAAAATGATCCTCGAAATCACCAAGCCATTCATTGTTACGCATTTATGTCATCCGAGTCGTAGTTTATATCAAATTTGTTTCCTAAATATCAATATCGTTGTATTGATCCAAGATCCATCCTCAAGCATTTCGTCATTTCCTCAAGTCATATTCCTCTAATAACTTTTCATGCCAACATCAACACTCGCCTAGCCAAATCGTCCGAATTCAAAGTCATCGTTCGATCGATCCATAGTCCGCATCTGACATTCCTCAAGACAACCAACTTCAAAAAATTTAATTCGACAGTCTACCAATTATTCATTCATCTAGAAAATCCTTGATCCACGATCTATCCTCGATATTTCAAAGTCCTCAAGTATGTTCGCGTATATCAAAATTATTCGCACAATATCATATACGTTACACTCCTTGATATCCTCCGAACTAGATTTAATATCTCCCGTCTAACTCAAGTCCAATTCCCGTTATCGCCTACCTCAATTATTGAACCACATAATTCCTTAACTTGTATCCATCCGTGCTATCTTTCAACTACTGATATCGTATCAACTCTTATAAATTTGAAACCACAATATCCATACTCAAGCTAAATTCTATCGGGCAATATCCTTCTAAATCCAAATTTTTTATGTGCGCTATCTTCCATCGTGCTAACTCCGGTTGCATTCTCGAGTCTTCAATCCCGAAACCAAACCTTATTTCCATTAATTAAATATGAAATCAAACATACGATCCACTAAGTATTCTCGACCAAGTTATTAGTTCCATTATTCTGAATCCTTATTCGGTATAAACCTTATCACTTGCTCAACACATTCTTAATCGTTCGAACCAAATATCACATGAGACCTTTGAATTCCTTACTAGTTAGGCATCACTTACACTAAGGCATTGCAGAATCACATCGCTTGCTGATAGACTCGTTGCTAACCTGAAATCCTAAATTTGCTCGAATATTTCCATGATGATCCATACACCACTCAGGGTTCGAGCTACTCGAAAAATCCTTTAAACTCACTCTGTCATCAAATCGCTTATTCGTTCCTAAGCTATCGCATACACCACTCAGGAATCAAGTTGCCAAAATAAATCATCAATTGCGTTCACATTATTTACTCGCATATCCATCAAACTAGTTCCTTAAAACTCCTGTGCGATCCCTATGCGTTCACCCCCATAATCTTAGTCTCTTATATACCTCTATCGATAGTCATCCACACAAACCATATTTTGATTTATAACTTATCAATACGAATATCCGACCGAACCATTCATCAAAATCCAAGCACGATCCTCAATATTCGCCTTAGCGATAATTCAATAACGTCATGATCGATTGCCATTCTAACTCCCACTTATTCTTATCTGAACTATACCCAAATCTCGTTCGCCAACTCGCACGCAGTAAAGGGTCTGGGTGCACTATTCTCAGCACGACTTAGCCAAAAGGCTGTGTGCATAGCTACTCCGTCCGAACGATATTCTAGTTTTGCATACTAAACCACTTAGTATTAGCATAAAGGTAGCCTGGTTCGTATGTAACTTGCAAATTCTAGAATGAGTATGTTCCCATTAAGTCAAACACAGTTTAGAACAAAGGCCTCCGCATAACTATCTCGTCCATTAAATTATTCGTATGCACTTTCAAAAATATTTATATTCATTGTATGGAACATTCCGTTGGAATATTGAGAGAAAGCGTACACCTTTTTTCCTACGAACGATCTTTCAAAACTGAGAGAATCGATATAAATTCTAAAGAAGTAAAGCCGGGCTCTGATACCAAAATATCATGCCCTCGACCCCACAGGGCCGAAACGTCCTCACATGGGCATAATGCCATGCGAGCCTAAGTTGCACCTACGTAAGGCCAGGTCCAAAACGACGTTTGATAACTAGTTTACAGAGTTGTCATAGCAGAAACATTGAATAAACACAAGTATGGAGTAAAATCGAACGCTTTATTGATATTGAAATAATGTTACAAGAGGCGCTAGGCCGAGATTATAAGTCACTCAAGCTCTCTCTCTCAAAACAACAAATGTGCCAAGCGGCTTACAACTTTGGAAAAGTTACATAGGCGATGTTCCAATACATTACGTCTTGTATATGTGCTTCAGCTCCGGACACAGCACTCCAAGGATCCAGAGTTAGGTCCACGCCTTAGCGCACACGAAGGAAAACTTCGCACCGAACGAGGTACTCATGCACCCTACAAGCAACCTGGTGGGTTATCAGTATATTAAATACACTGGTGGGGATGCTTCTTGCCCTCTCAATAAAACCTATAGCATACGCTACCGAAATACTATATAATAATAAATAAATAAGTAAACGCTAGTAATTTTGTGCGTAAATTTTAGTTATAAAATACTAAATATAGTTCATACTTGATGATAATGTAACCCTAGGCTTCATAGGGGCCGTAGAGACTCGTACTAAGGTTTAAATATCATAATTGGGCTATTTTAGAATTTTAGGAATTTTTTTGAGATTTTTATATAACTAAAAAAGTAGGAAAACGTATTTTCCTAAAGCTTCTAGAATTTACTGTATAAACATACGAGCATAAAATATCCCCAAAGTATTTTTCTTGGGTTTAGTATCTCATTTTATATTTTTTAGATTTTTCCAAAATTTTATGATTATTTTTTATATTTATTTTGATTTAAATAAGTAAAAGTAATTAAATAAACTAGTTTTAGAAAATAAAAACCAAAGGAAATTACTTAATACACAGTTAGCTTTTTCCCACAACTCTGGGGCCCTCGTGTCTGCGACCCGCAGCCTAACCGCGGGCCCCATAGGTCAGCGTTCGCGCCACGTGAGTGCAGTTCGAGTCCGGGCCGAATTAAGATATGAGCAGAGCTAAGATCTGAGTCTGAGCCGAACTCGGATTTGAGCCAAGTCGTCTCATCTCGTGGCCGTCTAATTTTTGGCGAGAGTCATCTGGATGATGCCATGTGGCATTCCAAGCTGCGACACTGCCCCCTTTTCTCTCTATATATGTGATATATTCTAGGGTTTTGAGTACTGCCGAATTATAGGAGAGAGAGAAGAGAGAGAGAGAGAGAAGAGAGAGACTTTGAGGATTTTGGTTCTAGAGCTTCTTCAACTTCGTATAGCCATTACTCCTAGCTTCGGACTCCAAACGCATACCAGTTTCTTGCTTGGAACCATATCGAGATATATTTTCTGAATATATAATTAGTTTTCCAAAATTCTGAACCTATTTTTCTGTAAAATTCGTAGAGTGCCGGTTGTCCGAAATCTGACACATTTCGGTGTTTTTGAGGTTCCGGGAGTTTTTGTACTCGGAATCAAGAGATGTTTGAAGTTTCGAAAAGCTGATATGATGAGACGCGACATATATTTTTCTCAGATTTAAATATTATAGTTTACTATCCTGGAAAATTTGTGCAACGTCGACGTAACCAGAAAATCACCAAAAATTGTCATATATGTGCCATATTGGCCATAACGTTTTACCGACATGTAATTTTTTGAATCCACCGATTCCATCATTCAAGTAGTGCTGAAATCTACAGAGTTTCACACAAAAATTAAGTATTTTAGTAAGTAGACTTTTTTGTCAACGAAATGCCTCGATTTGCGTGTCATAGATCCTAAATCATGAAGTTGACTTTTCTTAGACAAAAAATTGGGTTTAACATCAAAATATAATAGTATTAAATTAGTATTTTAGGTTATTTAATTTAGAATTAAAATAGATTAAAATAGAGAAATTATTCAACCCCTTTTGTAATCTAACTTGTTTTAATTTATGTGACGGGTAGATTGAACGACGACTTGAATTGAGACGTTACCCTCTTACGGAGCAGGAAAATATCACTATGACCTATATTGTCGAAATTTTATATTGCATGTGTTTTTTCTTGACATTTTTGGCTTACTTCTTATTGTGATGCATGGGAGTTATATTAGTTATCTTCATGCATGATCACCTAATAATTTTTGTCAATTTTCACTGTTCCTTGTTCATTGTTTAATATTCAAAGTAAAGTTAATATTAAAGTGATCATGTTTACTTGTGAGAGAGTCGGGAGGGGAAATAAAATTAGTATGCATGTGGTCTACGCAATGTTCAAATCCACAATGTCAATGTTGATAACAGACGTTGTACCTCACATACCGATTTTCGTATGTCCTAACCTGTCCACATGCAGAAAGCTTGTATTCTAAAACACACAGTACACATGACTGGATTATTGTTGTTACTTGTCTAATGGTCATCTTCTTTTCATATACTACCAAACTGTTACTACATCATTGTTGTACTCTTAGTGGCCATATTGTCTAGTGGTTAGTCTTACCTTTGTTGTACTCTTATATTGTTCTATGTCTTAGTTGTATTTCAAAACTATTACCAAATTATAGTAGTACTCTTATTATATCTTGTTATATTTATCTTTCCTTTACTATTATTCTTCCATGTTTGTATATTATATTGTATAGTGTAGTGTTATGGTGACTTGCTCCAATCTTGACTGGATAACTATTTTTCAGCTTTAGACGTCACGACTTTCCCCGAGGTTTATGGTGCGTATCTTGGTGACACTAACATTACCAATGTAACAGTTGCTTCTACGAATACGGAGTAGCATATTTCTTGTCTTATGCTTTTTCGTATTATTCTTAGCTAGTGGGCTTAGTGGACTCTAGATTGTAGTTATTTTATTTTATTCTACCAGGTTTATTTCCAAGACCATATGAGTTATAGTGGATATTTATTAAATTAATTATTGAGCATCAACAATAATACGCTATCTATGATAACATGGTCCACAACAAGTACACAATTCACATATCATCCACAAACTAAGTCATGACAAAGAAAAGGAGGTGCTGGTCTTGAAAAGTTTTTATGGTGGCCCATGCAAGTCCGATTTCTCATAAAGTTGTGAACTCATAGTTAGTACTTTAAATTAGTAGTACTAGCTATGAGCCTGCGATTAGAATTGAAGATATGATTTAGAATAACGTTAGGAGAATTGTATCATCCACAAATATAATTCTTAACCCAATGAGTCTTCTATCTTTGTCTATCTTATTCATCTTGCTTGATTTCGTCCAAGATTTTTTCGATATGTTTGCATCTACCATTCTAACCATGTCCCTTTATACCTTTTAGTTAGCATTTATTACATAATTATTGTGATAATTTAGTTAGCTAATGTTAGACCATAGTAGTATCTCTTTATTGTTTTTCTCTATCTTCAGAATGCCACCCAAGACCAGAGCACACAATTCCAGAGGAAATGGTGTTCATCCAACACCTCCTGCATCCCAAGAGGCTTCATCAGCTCCATCTGAAAGCCTTTCTTCTCCACCAAACCAAGGAGGAGTGACCACTAATGGGGCACAACTACATGAGCTCTTCAGAAGTATGATGGTGACGTAATGTCACTACCACTTTTCCAGATAAGGGCATTTGGGTAATTTCACTATTTTGAATAATTATGTGTTTAATTTATCTGCTGAGTTTTAAAACTATTTATATGTTATTAGTGATATTTGGTTTAGGTCAAACCCTAGAATCTTCCATTAGGACTAACCCTAGAGTGAAACCCTAAGTCATGACCTAGCTTTAGTGAAATCCTAAATTGAAACCTAATTCTAGGGAAACCCTAGGATTCAAATTTTAGGGTGAAACCTCAAACCCTAGACTGACTAAACCTTAGTAATTTGGGTTCTACATGACCTAACCTGGGGGTTTAACCTAAACTATGCATTGGAAACCCTAAACTAGTTTTAATATAAAAGGGAGCCACCATTCTTCATGTAGAAAGAAGAAACCCTAGCCTCCTT
Source organism: Iris macrosiphon (assembly GCA_036927795.1). Lineage (NCBI taxonomy): Eukaryota > Viridiplantae > Streptophyta > Magnoliopsida > Asparagales > Iridaceae > Iris > Iris macrosiphon. Next base: position 30,397,322 of record JAYESA010000001.1, on the reverse strand, counting down.
TTGAAAACCATTCCCTCACCCCAAAACTCAGAAGCAAACCCTAGGGATTCCATTTTTCCTCTTTCAAAGCAAGGAGAACAAGAAGCTTGGGTCAAGAAGCCTTGGAGAGGAAGAACCTCCATTGAAGAAGCCATCTCCCTAGGTAAAACCCTATTTTAATTCATTTTATTCTGTTTTATGTTGTTCATGCCCATTAGGAAAACCCCCTATAGTGTAGATCTCGAATCCTAGGGATTCTACATGTAAACCTAGGTCGAATTAGATTTAGGTGTCCCAACATTTGGTTTTCCCCCAATTTTGTGAACCCTAACCCTAGGTGTTGCATTAGATTGATTTCATCCTCCAACGAGAAGGGTTGGATCTCGATTTTAGGGTTTATTTGGGGGCATTCACTGTACAGTAGGTATAGGGGTATTTTCCTGTACAGTCGGGTGTGTACTATGTGTACAGTCGGGTTATTGTGTATGTGAGTTTGATTTCAGCACACTAGGTGCTTGAGAATATGTTTATTAGGGTTTACCTATTTAACGTATTTAAATTCCTGCATATGCTGATGTATCAAACTATATACATAATATAACTTGTGTAGAAATCAGTGTTGGTTTTCTGTGCAGTCAGTGAGGTTCTATATGTGCAGTCGGGCTGGGAGATTTCTCTGCACAGGGGGGGACTTTGATGTGCTGTGCAGTGTGAGTTTACCCGTGTCTCTGTGTGTGTTTCTCTAACTATGTATAATTTAGTATCATTATACCTATGTGTTAATATGTGACTGTATGTGTAGGATTTCAATTTCAGTAGGTGTTTGTGTGCATCCTAGAAACCAACATCTTGAATTCAGTATGTGCCTATGTGACAGTGGGTGAGTGTAGGTCAAGTGTCTCTCTGTGTGTGAACCAATGTGTACCTATGTCAGTTTAAATTCTGTAGAACAGTGTGTATGTATATGTATGTTGTGTGTATCAGTTTAGTTTGTGTGTGCCTATGTGGTATCGAGTTATGGGATACTGTGGATTAGGGTATCAGAGAAATAAATATGTGTTAGGGGTTAAGAGAGGTCAGTAGGTGTGTATCAGTATTTTGCCTCAGTATCTAGTGTGTAGGTCATTGAATTTGTCTCAGTGTGTGAGTGAGGTGCAGATTGGTTACAGTATGTTGAATCTGTGTGGAAAACCTGTGTTCTCAGTGAGGGATTCTGTGCAGTGAGTGGCTCAGGTGTTTATGTGTCCCTGTTATTGAGAGTGAATACCTATGTAGCAGTGTGTGTGCACCTGTGTATATGTGTGTGGTAGTATAGGAAGTTATGGTATCAGTGTGTGAGGGGATCTGGGCAATTTCAGGGAGTGCCACTGTGGGTTATATCAGTAGGATTAGTAGTAATCTGTATCAGTGATGTATCAGACTTGTGTAGAAACCAGTGTGCCTGTACAAATGTGGCTGTATATGTGTGTAGGTATGCCAATACCTGGGTGTTCTCAGTGTGCAGGAGGTTTCTGCTCAGTGTGAGGGCCTGAGTTTATGTGCTGTACTGTGCTGTGGTGTGGTGTGTAACCTGTGAGTGAGTGATAAATTCTAGTTTCTAAAGTATTAATACAGTGTAGGATCTCCCAGTGTGTATGGGTGAAACTGTGTGTGAGTGTCTCCCTGAAAACCTGTGTATATATCCTAGAACCTAGCACCTTGTGTCTGTGTATATTAGTGAGTTACCTATGTGTTATGTGTGTAGGAAATTAGTTCCAATGAGGTAGCAGTGCCTACTTGTTTCAGTATTTTGGACTGAGGGTATAATTGTTGTGTGAGGGAGTGAGGAAATTCCTAGATTCTAACCAGTGAGTGTGAGAATACCTATATGTGTAATGTTTCTGTGTATTAAATTGTGTTAGTGTCAACCTGTGTGTAGCTATGTGTGTCTGTGTGTAGCTATGTGTGTCTGTGTATGAGCAGTAATTCAGTTCAGTGTGTAGTCTTGTGTCTCAGTGTCTATGTATTAAGTGTTACTCTTCAGTCAACTAATAGGGTACAGTGCAAGGTTGGGAACTCAAGTAGCAGTTAAGGTAATATAGATGAGTATGTCTATGACAGTTAAGACATAAGTGTTAGTTATTATATACCAACATATATAGAGTAGCATATTACTTATATATTATTTTCATTAGTTAGTGACCTTGTAGAATAATTAACTAGTTTTGGACCTAAACCTTAGGGTGGACCTAGTTTATCTAGGATAACCTAGTACTGAACAGTAAACCACAGAATTGACCTAGAGGCCTCGCATTTAATTAGCTAAGCATGTTATTTCCTTAATTCAGTATCTGACATTTATATTCCACAAATAGGTCATTGTGATTCCACTTTGGACATCGATCCTCACACCTTGCTCAGGACCACAGGCGAGTACATTCTCTGACAGTTTTTATTGTTGATTATTTCTATAATGTAGTTGTATTACATACTTGATTCTGACACTATGGATACACGGGTTAGCACCCTAGATCCCCATCATGAGGAGTCGTGATTGGAATCCATCGTGCTAGCTGGGGAATGGGGAACTATTAGTAGATTATGTGATCATATCCAACCTTTACATGCATCATAGCACACCCCACTTCTCACGTCGGGTGCGGCCTGACCATTTACATGCATCATAGCTGTTATATATGATTAGCCTGACCACTACATGCATCATAGCTAACCATATGGTTAGCCTGACCTACAAGAATCATAGCTAATCATATATAACCAGCCTGATCAAGTCCCAAGCCGATCACATAATAAACTGATAATTCAAACACTTAGCTAGATGTCTATTTTATTCAGATTCACTTGTTCTAGCATTCACTATCTTTTGTTCATTGCTAGATGCTCAATTGCCTATTTCCATTTCTCCAGTACTTTATATTTCCAGCATTTATTTCCATCTTGTATTTCTTACACTGTTTATAGTCCTTGTCAATTTAATGAAACTGCTGTTAGTGCTTGTGCTTCGCTCCAATCCTGACTGGATAACATTTTTCAGAGGACCTGGAGGATCTTTGCCCCACTCATTACGGCCCAGGATTAGAGGGAGATTTCACTCCAGAAACCCCAGAGGAGTTGCCTAGCCTAGAGGAGAATTTACCTGGCTGTTCTTAGATTATTTTTCTGCAATTATTGTTTTAGACTGAGACTGAGTTGTATTTACTATTCTGTGGTTTTGTGAGGTCATCTAGACCCAAGTTTGAGTTGGACTTATTGTGGTTGGCTTTTAAATAGAGCTCTTTTCTATTCTCATCGTGCCATTATTTTCTTATAGCTTGTGATTGAGTATATTATAGAACTGTGGATTATTATCATTGTCCCCCGTACGGAGTTGAGATTATTGACAGGATATATTATGTTGAGACCTAGACAGCGTTCTACCGTCGATGCTGCGGCGTAGGCTGGACGTACCCACGACTCATGCCCAATTTCTGGGTGCGGGTCGTGACACGTTTTAGTGGTGGCCCATGCAGGTCTAGTCCTAGGTTCGCATTAGAGCGATATCGTAGTGGTACTCGCTTAGAGTATACTACGGGCCTGTTTTAGGAAATAGGAATTAGGCCGAGGATATGCTCAATCATAATTCGGAAATTCTGATTCTTATGACATTACTCTTAATGATTTTTTCCTTTAGAAATTTTTTCTGTCCTTCCTTGATGATATCGTGTCTATTGCGTTAATTAAATCTTTCGATCTGTCTTCAGGATGCCGAGGACCAGGTCCCAGAGACTCGGAGCAGCAGCTTCAGAGAGGTCTGCCACCTCTCGCCCTGCCGGACAGACATCCGCAGCACCTCCTACATCTCCAGTACATGTGGGAGTGTCTGCAGCGTTCGGGGGTCCTCCACCACCAGTTCAGAGGGTTCCCACAACTACGACGGGGCCATTTCCACCACCACCACCACCAGTTCAGTATCCAGGAGGTGTGCCCGTCGATGGGGCACAGGTGTTCGCTTTGATTCAGGGCACGGTCGATGCCCAGAGGACGTCGGCAGAGGCCCAGAGGGTGCAGGCTGAGGCACACCAAGCCCAGACAGAGATGATGAGGGTGAACATGGAGAATGCTTATCAGGTGGCTCTCCAGGCTGTGGAGAGAGTCACTCAGTAGCAGCAGCATCCTGGTCAGTACCACCAGAGGCCGGGCACCATTGTGGATTTCAAGAGGATGATGCCTCGGGAGTTCAAGGGGACAGAAGGGATACTCTACGCCGATGATTGGCTAGAGGACATCGAGAGGAACTTGCGCTTGGCGCAGCTTCCGGAGGCTCTTCAGATCGAGGCCGCCGGCAGCCAGATGTTCGACATCGCCTTGACGTGGTTTCGTACAGAGCCGAGACTCCTTGAAAGGGGACTCACTTGGGAAGCTTTCAAGGAGCTCTTCAAGGAGAAGTTCTTTCCTGATGTTGCCCTGGGAGCTTTGGAGAGTCAGTTCCATGACTTAGTCCAGGGGAGTTCGTCCGTCGACGAGTATGCCGCGGAGTTTTCCCGCCTGAGCCGCTTCGCGCCATCGATGATTAGAGATCCGGGGGACAGGGCCCGGAAGTTCAGAAAAGGGCTGGTAAGGGAGATCAAGTCTCGCACGTCGGGACGTCGCACAGCTACCTACGAGGGCATATTGATGGATGCCCAGATAGCCGAGGACGATTTGGGCCTCAGGCCCAAGAGGGGACGCGATGGTTCCGGAGGAGCAAACAGTAGTGCGGGACCGGGCAAGCGTCCACACTTTCAGCAGCAACAGCAGAGACCCTTTCAGCAGCAGCATCAGGCAACAGCCCGAGGGCAGGTCCAGCAGCAGCAACAGAGACAGACTCAGCCCGCCATCCAGTGTGCGTACTGCGGGAAGATGGGACATACTAGAGATATCTGCAGGAAGAGATTGGGCTCATGTCTATCCTGCGGATCGACGACACACCAACTGAAGGATTGCCCTACCATTCATTCAGGTCAGGGTGGAGCAGCCGCCCAGAGAGGACCAGACATGGTACCTGCCGTACCAGGAGGCCAACAACAAAGGGGACCACTTCCTCCGTAACATCAAAAGTTCGCCCAGCATCAGCAGCAAAGAGGTGCACCCCAGGGGCGAGCATACGCCATGGCAGTCGAGGAGATCGAGCCAGCGGGAGATTTGATCACAGGTTCAGTTCTTCTCGATTGTATTCCCGCATTTATCTTATTTGACTCTGGCGCTTCCTATAGTTTTGTGTCTGTATCTTATGCACTTCGACATCATTTAGATACAGAACCATTAGCTAGGACTTGCAAGATCATGACTGGTGGAGGTATTATCCTAGTTCGTGATCACTGCAAGGACCGGAGAGTGTCAGTAGGAGGCCGAGAGTTGAGCGTGAGCTTACTTGTCATGCCACTTTCGGGGTACGATATTGTACTCGGAATGGACTGGTTGAGTAGGCATCATGCTACTATAGATTGTTATAGAGGCAGAGTATTATTTAGACCACCAGGAGAGCCGGAGTTTGAGGTCGTCAGAGGAGCAGCGGAATAGAGCAGGAGCATATTTTGCGGAGCCAGGGCGGAAGAAGAGGAGTTGCCACATCCTCTGATAGCGGAGTTCCTGGATGTATTTCCAGAAGAGTTGCCAGGTTTGCCACCAGACAGAGATGTTGAATTCTCTATAGACTTGGTTCCAGGAGCGGAGCCCATTTCACAACATGTCTATAGAGTCAACAACAGCGAGCTGGCAGAACTGAAGAAGCAAGTTGAGGAGCTGCAGGACAAAGGCTTCATCAAATCCAGTTTATTACCATGGGGAGCTCCGGTATTGTTCGTACCGAAGAAGGACGGCACGGTGCGCATGTGCATTGATTATAGAGCTTTGAACAATATCACTATCAAGAACAAGTACCCGCTGCCGAGGATAGATGATCTTTTCGATCAGTTGAGCGGGGCGAGGGTGTTTTCAAAGATAGATTTGAGGTCAGGCTATCACCAGGTGAAGGTAAAGAGAGAGGACACACCGAAGATAGCTTTTCGGACCAGATACGGCCAGTTTGAATTCATGGTGATGCCATTTGGTTTAACCAATGCACCGGCAGTATTCATGAACCTGATGAACAAGGTGTTCCACTAGTACCTTGACAAGTTCGTGGTGGTGTTCATCGACGATATTCTTGTGTATTCCAAGACCCCGGAGGAGCACGAAGAGCACCTGAGGTTGGTCTTAGAGACTCTTAGGAGGGAGAAGCTGTACGGGAAACTCTCTAAGTGTGAATTCTTCCTTGACAAGGTCGAATTTCTTGGGCATGTGGTATCGGGTGACGGAATCTCGGTTAACCCACAGAAGATCGAGGCAGTGGAGTCGTGGGCTACCCCCAGTTCGGTAGCTGAGATCAGGAGTTTCCTAAGGCTAGCAGGATACTACAGGAGGTTTGTACAAGACTTCTCCAAGATTGCAGCGCCAATGACCAGACTGACTAGGAAGGATGTGGATTTTGTTTGGACGGAGGAGTGCCAGGCTGTATTTGATGAGCTGAAGAAGAGGTTGACGACAGCTCCAGTTTTGACGTTGCCAGCAGGGACAGGTGGTTTCACCATCTACAGTGATGCTTCAGGGAAGGGTCTGGGATGTGTTCTTCAACAGCACGGGAAGGTAATTGCCTATGCTTCCAGGCAGTTACGCCCTCATGAAAAGAACTACCCCACCCACGATTTGGAGTTGGCAGCTGTTATCTTTGCCCTAAAGCTGTGGAAACATTACCTGTACGGAGAGCGTGTGGAGATCTTCACAGACCACAAGAGCTTGAAGTACGTGTTCACACAGAAGGAGCTGAACATGAGGCAGAGAAGGTGGTTAGAGTTGATGAAAGACTTCGACATCTCATTGCAGTACCACCCAGGAAAGGCCAACGTAGTCGCCGATGCCTTGAGCAGGTATCCGATGGCTATGCACTTGACGACAGATAGACATTTGTTGGCTGATCTGGAAAGCTTGGAGATTGAGGTGTTAGTACCCGGTACCGAGATTCAGATGTGGGGATTACAGATACAGTCCGAGGTGATGGATAGGATCAGAGCTGCGCAGTACGAGGATGAGGCTCTGAGGAGTATCAGGGCACAGGTTCAGATAGGATTGTCGGACGACTTTACTATCGCAGAGGATGGTTCCTTACGGCACGGCACGAGGATGTGTGTGCCGAGCGGGGAGTTACGCGGGGAGGTTTTGCAGGAGGCACACCGCTCTCAGTACTCGATGCATCCCGGTGCCAACAAGATGTATCGAGACTTGAGGGAGCACGTATGGTGGTATGGAATGAAGCGCGAGGTAGCACGCTTCGTATCCCGGTGTCTAGTGTGCCAGCAGGTAAAGGCGGACCGGCAGAGCCCAGGTGGTTTGCTTCAACCTTTACCGATCCCAGAGTGGAAATGGGAGCATGTGACCATGGATTTTGTTTCAGGGCTTCCACGTTCTCCAGGAGGAAAGGACGCGATTTGGATTATCGTGGACAGGTTGACCAAATCAGCCCATTTCTTACCTTTCAAGGTGGGCACGTCGACAGAGAGGCTAGCAGAGATATACGTGCGTCAGATCGTTAGGCTTCATGGAGTTCCTGTGAGCATCATCTCGGATCGGGATAGTCGGTTCACTTCCCACTTCTGGAGGAGTCTGCAAGCTAGCTTGGGCACTCAGCTCAAGTTCAGTACCGCATATCACCCCCAGACAGACGGGCAGTCTGAACGGACTATTCAGACTCTCGAGGATATGCTACGTACTTGCATTCTAGATCTTGGAGGTTCTTGGGAGGATCATCTGCACCTGGTAGAGTTTGCTTACAACAACAGCTACCAGGCCAGCATCGAGATGTCACCATTTGAGGCTCTTTATGGACGGAGGTGTCGTACACCGTTGTCTTGGGACGACGTTGGAGAGAGAGCCTTGCTAGGACCAGAAATGGTCGTGGATACAGCAGAAAAGGTGAAACTCATCAGAGACAGACTGCGAGTGGCGCAGGACAGACAGCGGCATTGGGCCGACAGCCACCGTAGACCCCTTGAGTTTCAGGTAAAGATCGTCATTTTCTGGCTTGTGTTTGTTATTTAGACTGCGTGTTGAGACTGTTTTGTTTTAGGTGGGAGATCTAGTATTCCTACGGATTTCTCCGACGCGTGGCACGATTCGTTTTGGTGGAGGCGGGAAGCTTAGCCCACGCTACATCGGACCCTTTAGCATTCTTGCGAGGGTAGGTGCAGTGGCGTATAGACTGGACTTGCCGCCTGTATTAGAGGGAGTGCATGACGTGTTCCACGTGTCGCAGCTGAGACGATACGTGGCAGACCCTAGTCACGTACTTGATCACTCGGAGATTGAGGTTGGCCCGACACTCAGCTACCCCGAGCAGCCCGTAGAGATCTTGGACCGCAGAGAGAAGGTGTTGCGGAACCAAACTATTCCTTTGGTTCGTGTTGCATGGAGACATCACTCTCCAGGGGAGTCGACCTGGGAGAGAGAGGACGAAATGCGCGAGCAATACCCGTACCTCTTTTAGACTTGAGGTATATCCTTTCTGATTTATTCTTGTTCTGTTCAGTCCAAATTTCGAGGTCGAAATTTCTTTTAGGAGGGTAGACTTGTCACCACCACTTTTCCAGATAAGGGCATTTGGGTAATTTCACTATTTTGAATAATTATGTGTTTAATTTATCTGCTGAGTTTTAAAACTATTTATATGTTATTAGTGATATTTGGTTTAGGTCAAACCCTAGAATCTTCCATTAGGACTAACCCTAGAGTAAAACCCTAAGTCATGACCTAGCTTTAGTGAAACCCTAAATTGAAACCTAATTCTAGGGAAACCCTAGGATTCAAATTTTAGGGTGAAACCTCAAACCCTAGACTGACTAAACCTTAGTAATTTGGGTTCTACATGACCTAACCTGGGGGTTTAACCTAAACTATGCATTGGAAACCCTAAACTAGTTTTAATATAAAAGGGAGCCACCATTCTTCATGTAGAAAGAAGAAACCCTAGCCTCCTTTTGAAAACCATTCCCTTACCCCAAAACTCAGAAGCAAACCCTAGGGATTCCATTTTTCCTCTTTCAAAGCAAGGAGAACAAGAAGCTTGGGTCAAGAAGCCTTGGAGAGGAAGAACCTCCATTGAAGAAGCCATCTCCCTAGGTAAAACCCTATTTTAATTCATTTTATTCTGTTTTCTGTTGTTCATGCCCATTAGGAAAACCCCCTATGGTGTAGATCTCAAATCCTAGGGATTCTACATGTAAACCTAGGTCGAATTAGGTTTAGGTGTCCCAACATTTGGTTTTTCCCCAATTTTGTGAACCCTAACCCTAGGTGTTGCATTAGATTGATTTCATCCTCCAACGAGAAGGGTTGGATCTCGATTTTAGGGTTGATTTGGGGGCATTCACTGTACAGTAGGTATAGGGGTATTTTCCTGTACAGTCGGGTGTGTACTATGAGCACAGTCGGGTTATTGTGTATGTGAGTTTGATTTCAGCACACCAGGTGCTTGAGAATATGTTTATTAGGGTTTTACCTATTTAACGTATTTAAATTCCTGCATATGTTGATGTATCAAACTATATACATAATATAACTTGTGTAGAAATCAGTGTTGGTTTTCTGTGAAGTCAGTGAGGTTCTATATGTGCAGTCGGGCTGCGAGATTTCTGTGCACAGGGGGGGACTTTGATGTGCTGTGCAGTGTGAGTTTACCCGTGTCTCTGTGTGTGTTTCTCTAACTATGTATAATTTAGTATCATTATACCTATGTGTTAATATGTGACTGTATGTGTAGGATTTCAATTTCAGTAGGTGTCTGTGTGCATCCTAGAAACCAACATCTTGAATTCAGTATATGCCTATGTGACAGTGGGTGAGTGTAGGTCAAGTGTCTCTCTGTGTGTGACCAATGTGTACCTATGTCAGTTTAAATTCTGTAGAACAGTGTGTATGTATATGTATGTTGTGTGTATCAGTTTAGTTTGTGTGTGCCTATGTGGTATCGAGTTATGGGATACTGTGGATTAGGGTATCAGAGAAATAAATATGTGTTAGGGGTTAAGAGAGGTCAGTAGGTGTGTATCAGTATTTTGCCTCAGTATCTAGTGTGTAGGTCATTGAATTTGTCTCAGTGTGTGAGTGAGGTGCAGATTGGTTACAGTATGTTGAATCTGTGTGGAAAAACTGTGTTCTCAGTGAGGGATTCTGTGCAGTGAGTGGCTCAGGTGTTTATGTGTCCCTGTTATTGAGAGTGAATACCTGTGTAGCAGTGTGTGTGCACCTGTGTATATGTGTGTGGTAGTGTAGGAAGTTATGGTATCAGTGTGTGAGGGGATCTGGGCAATTTCAGGGAGTGCCACTGTGGGTTATATCAGTAGGATTAGTAGTAATCTGTATCAGTGATGTATCAGACTTATGTAGAAACCAGTGTGCCTGTGCAAATGTGGCTGTGTATGTGTGTAGGTATGCCAATACCTGGGTGTTCTCAGTGTGCAGGAGGTTTCTGCTCAGTGTGAGGGCCTGAGTTTATGTGCTGTGCTGTGCTGTGCTGTGCTGTGTAACCGGTGAGTGAGTGATAAATTCTAGGTTCTAAAGCATCAATACAGTGTAGGATCTCCCAGTGTGTATGGGTGAAACTGTGTGTGAGTGTCTCACTGAAAACCTGTGTATATATCCTAGAACCTAGCACCTTGTGTCTGTGTATATCAGTGAGTTACCTATTTGTTATGTGTGTAGGAAATTAGTTCCAATGAGGTAGCAGTGCCTACTTGTTTCAGTATTTGGACTGTGGGTATAATTATTGTGTGAGGGAGTGACGAAATTCCTAGATTCTAACCAGTGAGTGTGAGAATACCTATATGTGTAATGTTCCTGTGTATTAAATTGTGTTAGTGTCAACCTGTGTGTAGCTATGTGTGTCTCTGTGTGTAGCTATGTGTGTCTGTGTGTGAGCAGTAATTCAGTTCAGTGTGTAGTCTTGTGTCTCAGTGTCTATGTATTAAGTGTTACTCTTCAGTCAACTAATAGGGTACAGTGCAAGGTTGGGAACTCAAGTAGCAGTTAAGGTAATATAGATGAGTATGTCTATGACAGTTAAGACATAAGTGTTAGTTATTATATACCAACATATATAGAGTAGCATATTACTTATATATTATTTTCATTAGTTAGTGACCTTGTAGAATAATTAACTAGTTTTGGACCTAAACCTTAGGGTGGACCTAGTTTATCTAGGATAACCTAGTACTGAACAGTAAACCACAGAATTGACCTAGAGGCCTCGCATTTAATTAGCTAAGCATGTTATTTCCTTAATTCAGTATCTGACATTTATATTCCACAAATAGGTCATTATGATTCCACTTTGGACATCGATCCTCACACCTTGCTCAGGACCACAGGCGAGTACATTCTCTGACAGTTTTCATTGTTGATTATTTATATAATGTAGTTGTATTACATACTTGATTCCGACACTATGGATACACGGGTTAGCACCCTAGATCCCCATCATGAGGAGTCATGATTGGAATCCATTGTGCTAGCTGGGGAATGGGGAACTATTAGTAGATTATGTGATCATATCCAACCTTTACATGCATCATAGCACACCCCACTTCTCACGTCGGGTGCGGCCTGACCATTTACATGCATCATAGCTGTTATATATGATTAGCCTGACCACTACATGCATCATAGCTAACCATATGGTTAGCCTGACCTACAAGAATCATAGCTAATCATATATAACCAGCCTGATCAAGTCCCAAGCCGATCACATAATAAACTGATAATTCAAACACTTAGCTAGATGTCTATTTTATTCAGATTCACTTGTTCTAGCATTCACTATCTATTGTTCATTGCTAGATGCTCAATTGCCTATTTCCATTTCTCCAGTACTTTATATTTCCAGCATTTATTTCTATCTTGTATTTCTTACACTGTTTATAGTCCTTGTCAATTTAATGAAACTGCTGTTAGTGCTTGTGCTTCGCTCCAATCCTGACTGGATAACATTTTTCAGAGGACCTGGAGGATCTTTGCCCCACTCATTACGGCCCAGGATTAGAGGGAGATTTCACTCCAGAAACCCCAGAGGAGTTGCCTAGCCTAGAGGAGAATTTACCTGGCTGTTCTTAGATTATTTTTCTGCAATTATTATTTTAGACTGAGACTGAGTTGTATTTACTATTCTGTGGTTTTGTGAGGTCATCTAGACCCAAGTTTGAGTTAGACTTATTGTGGTTGGCTTTTAAATAGAACTCTTTTCTATTCTCATCGTGCCATTATTTTCTTATAGCTTGTGATTGAGTATATTATAGAACTGTGGATTATTATCATTGTCCCCCGTACGGAGTTGAGATTATTGACAGGATATATTATGTTGAGACCTAGACAGCGTTCTACCTCCGATGCTGCGGCGTAGGCTGGACGTACCCACGACTCATGCCCAATTTCCGGGTGCGGGTCGTGACACGTAAAGAGCTCAGGCAGAGGCCTATAGGCAGCAGATAGAAAGGCTGAGGACATGAATAGAGAATGCCCAACAAGTTGACTTGGCAGCCATGGAGAGGGTTGCCTTTCAACACCAACAACAACCCTCTCAGCCGAGGGTGGTCAACATCCAGGACTTCAAAAAACTGGAACCACGAAAGTTCAAGGGGGCCGAGGGAATCCTCTATGCTGATGAGTGGCTCAAGGATATCGAGTGGATCATGAGGGTTTTTTGACTTGCAGAGGACCTGAAGATTGAGACTGTTGGTTTACAGTTTTACGACATCGCCCACACTTGGTTTAGAAATAAGCCTAGACTTGCGGAGCCAGATTTGACTTGGGACCAGTTCAAGGATCTTTTCAAAAGAAAATTATTTCTTGCGGTGGCCAAAGGGGTTATGGAGAAGCAATTCCAGAACCTAGAGCAGAGTAACTTGATTGTAGATGAGTATACTGTAGAGTTCAGCAGGCTGAACCAATTCGCAGAGTACATAGTGAGGGACCCAGAGGATAGGGCTCGACGGTTCATAAAGGGCTTGAACCAGGAGGTTAAGGGCCATATTTTATTGGCTCATATGACTTTTACTGACATATTGGTAGAGGCTTAAAGTGTCGAGGTAGATTTGGGCCTTCGGACCAAAAGGAACCATGATTCAGCTGGAGGTGGTAGAGATAGTGTCACGCCCTAGTCTCAAAATATGTAGGACTAGGAACGCGTAAGCATGCCATCTGTATGTATATGGCAACTCCAATATATGGATACCATAATACATACGTACGCTATAATATGAATATAAACTCACATGTGGTATATATATGGTCATAAGTCACGGATATACTAAATCTCATCCACACAACAAGTCACAAAAGGAAATAACTAAACAAGAATAATGAGTCTGAATAATCCAAAACTAATAGTCGGGTGGAGACAAATCCACTACCAACGACTATATCAATACTAACATGAGAGAGAAGGGTAAATCTCCAATATAAATGAGATGATGATATAAATGTATCATCGAAGCGATCCATCGCTAGGGATAATCAAAGATTCTTCGAAGGTAAGACATCCTCGGAAGAGATAAGTAGTAAGTCCTGATCCGTGCTCCTGCAAATAGTCATGAACATCTATACCTGGAAAAGAACCATGTCCTTAGAGGGACATAACAAGATACATAGAAGCACGCCAATTGAATACAATGAACATGCATAATATTTGAAAATATATAAGTACGTTGTACAAGACAATCTATATGAATGCAAATGAGGACAACTTTTTGACGTATGGGCATGGGTAGGCTACTCTATCTAATCTTACAACTCAAACACACGTCTAGAACATCATCAGCCGACATACTGCGGGGGTAGCGACCCTCGTGACTCCATCAATCGACATACTGCGGGGGTAGCGACCATCGGACACGACTATAATAGTGCGTGCTAGTTACTACGGTTCACCAGAGTGGTTAAAGCCTATACGCCTACTGATTGTCCTCTCATGATATTAAGTGACATGTGTGTGTCAACATATCTAATATATAGTAATAACTGAAAGAAACTACACATGCAATAAATATACATAAATATAATAAGCATGCAAAGTACTGTAAATAATTTGGCAAGGTATCTTGCCTGGTAAGAAAGCTGCAAAGTGTAACGTCCAGGAGTCAAGCACACAGGATCAGAAACTACGACCTCAGAATGAACGTCTCCGGATGCTGAAATAAATATCACCAACGTTCATAGAATAAGTGAGATAGCTAAAAAACACTACCCTTTCGTCCAATTTGGACACAAGGACAAACAGTAATTTTGGGTCAAAGCGGGGTCCACATGTAGCTCACTTTACACCAAAAAGTGTGCAAGGGGTAAAGGTCTCTAAATGGGACAAATTATAGGTAAAAACAATTCTAAACGTCAATACATACTCAACGGTACGTCCAATTTTGGATTCCGGTGAGCCGAACACAATTTCGCCCAAATAGTCAACCGTGGGGTCCACAAATAGGTGACTTGGTCAACTGTCTCAGAAAGCCCACATGTTTCATCATATTCTGACGTAATACCACGATTTCAATGGCGCAAGTTTCATCATATTCTGACGAGCGTAAAATAAATGGTGCGGTATTTTACAAAAGTCGTGATACTGGGACTTTTTGCGGATACGAGGTGATTCCGACGTGCACATACGTCCGAATCAGTTTTTACGAAAGCCCACACGTCTAGGTATACCATGCGCACCTTTCGGTGCACTTGGTACACGACGGGGCGGTCCCATTTGGCGGGGTGCGGTCTGTATTGCAAATTTTAAAATTTTAAAAACAGTTTTTTATGACTTTTCAACCTAATTTATTTCTGCATATAATACCATATAAAATAATATAACTGACAGAGAATGATCTCGTTCAGGTGGTCTTTCCATAGCAAAAAGAATTTTTAGGTTTGGATCTCTGTGGTGGGAGATACTGTAGCGCCCCGTTCCCCCGGTGCGGAAAGCGCGGCTAAGAAACACAAGTCGGTATCGTTCGATCGGGATAGATTAAAACAAGAACTCGTCCTCGTTATGGATTTATTTCTTCGGAATCGATTCCCATATTCAGTGGACCATGCCCCCGGGATCGACTTAGCGGCAGAGTCAGGAGGGACGTCTCCGCTGTTATCTTTTATTGCCTCAATTTTCGATGTCGCTTGTTGCTTTCGTGCTTTGAGTTGGTTTTGGGATTTGCTTGTTTTCCTTGAACGGCTTCGATGGATTTCATTATTTTTGTTCATTGAACTGCACTTCAATTTCGTAATTGGAAAGAGAGGAAGAAGTTTTGATCAAGCTGTTCGTTATGCAGGTGAACGAGCAGTAGGCGGCTTGCGAGCGGAGTCGTGAAGCGCCTCTTTCCTTCTCCCTTCCAACTACTAAGTGAGTGGCTACCAACCCGATTAGCTAGCCCTGCTTCCAAGCTTTACACCCTAAAACTTGCATTCTTCTTTGTCCCGATCAAACGATACCAAGTAATAATAAAAGAAACCAAGATAAAAGAGAATAGGCTTGGATTATATATATTGCTTGTCATTCAACTTGGGAACGGTTACTCATATGCTTGCTTGTTCATTTGGGAATATTCTATACATGCTTCAAGTTTATTTAGAATGCATCTTCTTCCATAAATTGTGCTAAGCATGAAATACACTTGTTATGAAATAAACTATCAGGAAGACTATGCAAAACGAATCATGTAATGTTGCTTGTCTCATGTTCATATTGCCTCAACGGTATTAACGCTAACGTATCATGAACAATTGATCACAGACAACTTGTGCACAAGGTAACGGGTTCCTACGGACGGTCGCTGGGGCACTGGCACCGATCCGGTCCGGGCGGAACTTCACGATAGTCTCACGTGCGAACGGGATAGCGTGTAGCGCCTCACGTGCTTCGTTGTACACCATCCTCGTTCAATGACTAAACGGTCCATTATGGCTTCTAGCCAATGATCACAACGTGTATATTTAAACCTGTTGCAAACTAACTTGTGTCTTCGTGGCAGGGAAGGCATGGTAAGTATTGTACAGGTAGTTCAGACGGGCAGGTAAAATCCACCGAACGGTGGCACGTTCATTTCAGTAAATTCTATATGCTGCTTACTTGTAAATGAACTAAGACAAGATAGAAACCCACAAATATGCATGCTTCATTAAACAATGTATTGATTGGTATAGTCAGGTTAGCTCGCCTTCACCAGTATGTTTCGACATGCTGACCCTCGTTGAAACAGGTTCTCCGCACTAAGGCGAACCGAGCGAGGAGCCGAAGTCGTCTTCCCAATCCAATCCAGCTGTTGGCGCATCTTCACCACGCCCTTTTGAAGTACTTGAAGACAGAAGCTTGCAACTCTTCATACACAAATACAGCTCAGTAGCAAAACTGTCCTCCAGCCTGGAGGTCTATATCTTTTGAAGTTTAGTAAAGGGATATAATGTACAGGACTGCTATCTCATTTTGAGTCAACACTTTTGTAAGCCCGTGCGGCATATTAGCTGACTCTTTCAAGAGTTTGTAATAGATGTTCATTATCAATAAAGAGAACTTTTTCATGTTTCAATTTGTGTTCAATTTATCTGCGTACTCTGAATATGTGCTCGTTATGCAAAATACTTTAGCCTTGTGCTGGCGCAACCCCACGCCGGCATGGCATCACGATTCGGGGGACGCCCCAACGATTCTACGGAATCAGATCATGACATAATGGTATCAGAGCATAGATTCAAAGTTCCTTAGACTCTCGTACTGGAAAAGTTCCTTTAACGATCAAATTTCTGTGCGAACTCTTGAACTCGCTAGGCCAAAATGAGATACGTTCATGCAATAAGTCCATAATACATTATGATTCTAATGTAATTTACCTTCTTTTGAAGGAATGGCTCCAGCGTTAGCACCGAACGAAATGCAAGAAAGTAGTTCGAGCACTTTGGGAAACTCTCGGAGCCAACGGGGCATATCTCAAGTTGACCCGCTTGAGCGGGTGCTACAAATGTTAGAAACACAACGACAAAGAGATGATGCTCGCCAAGCCAAGTTTGAAAGCAACCTAGAGACCCGATTCTCAGTCCAACAGAAGCAGGTGGATGCCCTGCAACAGATCATTCAGACTTTGGCTTCCAACCATTCCGCTGCAACAACAACGACTCCAGTGGAACAGCCCGTGCTTGAAGTAGAAACGCCGCAAATCCCAAGGTCGAGGGACGTGACTGCCTTCGACTTTGGCCACTTCAAGAAAGTCTGCAATACTCCATTCAACGGGACTGAGGAACCCATCGTGGCCCTAGATTGGCTGGCCGAACTTGAAGACCACTTCGCTCTGCTAGTGGTCCCCGAAGATAAGTACGTCGCCTGTGCGCAACTACAGCTCCGCCTCAACGCACACGATTTATGGGACGTGCATCGAAGATTTCTCCAATTTGATCACGGAGAGGAGGCGATCCCGTGGACGACCTTTCGTACTGCATTTGAAGAGGAGTTTATACCCCCTCCAGTACAACGTCAGATGGAGAACAAGTTCGTGCAACTGAGGCAATGCAGGATGACAGTTAAAGAGTATTCCGCCGAATTCAACCAACTCTCCAAATTCGCTAGGGCCTATTTACCTGATGCAGCGAGTCAAGCTAGAAGGTTTGAAGGTGGTCTCCATCCTGCCATCAATGCGCACGTAGTCGTTAATCAGTACGGGACAATGCGTGAAGTCATGAATCACGCTCTATCTCTAGAACCGCAGTATCCTCACGTTTCCACCGGCGTTGTGCATACCTACAATCACAAACGTCAAGTCAACGAGAGAGGAAACAACGCAGCAAAGCGTCCTAACCATGGCGATCCCCAAAGAGGAAACCCAGGGCCTTCGTGTAATTTCTGTAAGAAGCCGGGGAACACGGCTGACAATTGTCGCAAGAAACTCGGGCAATGTCTCATTTGCGGTGACTCAAACCACCGAATTCGTGATTGTCCTAAGTATTCTGCTCAACATCACGTTCCCTAACGGTAAGTAATATTCTTAAGTTTCGGGATGAAACTTCCAATTGGTTGGGTAGGATGTAGCGCCCCGTTCCCCCGGTGCGGGGAGCGCGGCTAAGAAACATAATTCGGTATCGTTAGATCGGGATAGATTAAAACAAGAACTCATCCTCGTTATGGATTTGTTTCTTCGGAATCGATTCCCATATTCAGTGGACCGTGCCCCCGGGATCGACTTAGCGGCAGAGTCAGGAGGGACCTCTCCGCTGCTATCTTTTATTGCCTCAATTTTCGATGTCGCTTGTTGCTTTCGTGCTTTGAGTTGGCTTTGGGATTTGCTTGTTTTCCTTGAACGACTTCGATGGATTTCATTGTTTTCTTTCATTGAATTGTACTTCAATTTCGAGATTGGAAAGAGAGGAAGAAGTATTGATCAAGCTGTTAGTTATGCAGGTGAACGAGCAGTAGGCGGCTTGCGAGCGGAGTCGTGAAGCGCCTCTTTCCTTCTCCCTTCCAACTACTAAGTGAGTGGCTACCAACCCGATTAGCTAGCCCTGCTTCCAAGCTTCACACCCTAAAACCAGCATTCTTCTTTGCCCCGATCAAACGATACCAAGTAATAATAAAAGAAACCAAGATAAAAGAGAATAGGCTTGGATTATATATATTGCTTGTCATTCAACTTGGGAATGGTTACTCATATGCTTGCTTGTTCGTTTGGGAATGTTCTATACATGCTTCAAGTTTATTTAGAATGCATTTTCTTTCATAAATTGTGCTAAGCATGGAATACACTTGTTATGAAATAAACTATCAGGAAGACTATGCAAAACAAATCATGTAATGTTGCTTGTCTCATGTTCATATTGCCTCAACGGCATTAACGCTAACGTATCATGAACAATTGATCACGGACAACTTGTGCACAAGGTAACGGGTTCCTACGGACGGTCGCTGGTATACTGGCACCGATCCAGTCCGGGCGAAACTTCACGATAGTCTCACGTGCGAACGGGATGGCGTGTAGCGCCTCACGTGCTTCGTTACACACCATCCTCGTTCAATGACTAAACGGTCCATTATGGCTTCTAGCCAGTAATCACAACGTGTATATTTAAACCTATTGCAAACTAACTTGTGTCTTCGTGGCAGGGAAGTCATGGTAAGTATTGTACAGGTAGTTCAGACGGGCAGGTAAAATCCACCGAACGGTGGCACATTTATTTCAGTAAATTATATATGCTGCTTACTTGTAAATGAACTAAGGCAAGATAGAAACCCACAAATATGCATGCTTTATTAAAATAACGTGTTGATTGGTATAGTCAGGGTAGCTCGCCTCCACCAGTATGTTTCGACATGCTGACCCTCGTTGAAACAGGCTCTCCGCACTAAGGCGAACCGAGCGAGGAGCAGAAGTCTTCTTCCCGATCCAGTCCAGCTGTTGGCGCATCTTCACCGCGCCCTTTTGAAGTACTTGAAGACAGGAGCTTGCAACTCTTCATACACAAATGCAGCTCCGTGGCAAAGCTGTCCTCCAGCCTGGAGGTCTATATCTTTTGAAGTTTAGTAAAGGGATATAATGTACAGGACTGCTATCTCATTTTGAGTCAACACTTTTGTAAGCCCGTGCAGCATATTAGCTGACTCGTTCAAGAGTTTGTAATAGATGTTCATTATCAATAAAGAGAATTTTTCCATGTTTCAATTTGTGTTCAATTTATCTGCGTACTCTGAATATGTGCTCGTTATGCAAAATACTTTAGCCTTGTGCGGGCGCAACCCCAGGCCCGTACGGCATCACGATTTGGGGGACGCCCCAACGATTCTACAGAATCGGATCGTGACAGATACGAGTCTTTAAAAAGGGGTGGTTGCAACCATTTTTCTGAGATTAAAATTTGTCGTTTTTCCTCGACTTGGCATCAATTTTTGCCTAGGTTTACACACTGAACGATGGAAACTAATCTACGGGATTGGAAGAGAGATCTGTCGAGATCATACCGGTGAAGACGGCGTCGAGTTTGGTCTAGCGAGGAAGCAGGAATCTGCGCGTGAAGGGAGGTTCGTCGCGACAGTTATCTGCGTGGGGTGCTTGCGGTCGCGGCCGGCCGGCGGGTTCTCCCGCGACGCTGGCGGCTGCAAGGGTTCCGGACGGTGGGGGTCGACGCTCCGGTGGCGGCGGTCGGGGAGAGGGGGTGAAGAGTAGGGTTAGGGTTAGGGAAATATTATATATATATATATAGGGGAGATGAAAGAAAAAAGGGGGGGATCATTTCGCGCACGGAGGGGGGGGAATTTAGGCGGCTGCTGCTGCTGGTTTGCGGTATGGGTTTAGTTGCTTAGCAGGTAGGGTAGGGTTTAGGTGGGTTTGGATATGGGTTTTAATCCATTTTCTAATTCTTTTCTTTTTTTCTTTCTTTTCTATTTCTTTTTTATTCTATTTCTTTTTTATTTAAATTCTATTTCTTATTCATTTCTATTTCTATTTCTTTTAATAACTTTTATATATATATTTATATATATATATATATATATATATATATAGAGAGAGAGAGAGAGAGAGAGAGAGAAAATTCTAGAAATTTATATTAGTACATCCAATAAATCTATCAACTGTCCACAGGATCTCCTACATGAAAATAATTAAGAAAAAATTATGGTTGCTCCATAAATACTCTGTTGCACAATTACCTAAAAATAAAAATCCAATAAATTTTATTTCTTCTAATTAGCTAATAAATACTATAAATTATCAAATAATTAATATGGTTTATTAAAATTAGGGGTTTTATATTCTACCCAACTTACAAAAATTTTGTCCTCGAAATTGACACTAACCCCATATTCATAATAATCATTATAGCTATTACACTTCATTGCTATCTAGTATTGCTTCCTAAAATCATGGTTAGTCACCTTAAAACTTCGCATTTATTTTTTATACACTATTCTATTCTAGCTCATCTACACTACCCAACTTACAAGAATTCTACTAGTAGTCAAAGTCTCTTGAAGCTATTGTCTAGGTTGTAAGACGAATTTATTTATTTGGGTCAAGAATCTTGGGACACTTGTCTGAAATCTCATAACTATAATTTTTTTTGTAATCGTCAAGTATCGTAGTCTAATACTACCATGCCACTTGATCAGTATGTCTGCAAATACTTCGACTACTCTACTATAATGGTCTAGCTGCAGCTGTCACTACTTCGCCAGCGAATTGTCATAGTTGTCAGTTCATAACAAGTGTCTTCAATTCTTTCCCAAGCTTAGTCTAAGTTTTTGGGCAACAGTTACGGTCTTGACTAACTTTATAAAACTATTGGAAGTATGAACTAATTTAACAATCTAACAGATTCCTAATAGACTAAGGGATGCTATTCATGTTTTAAGATAATAAGGGGATACAGATATTGCTATGGTGCATATACATAAAGGTTATCCTTATGTACTCATCTTTTAGTTATTAATCATTACTAACACATTTATGTTTTAACTAACAAAATAAGGGTGAGGTTGAAGTAATTCAAACAATTTCTAATGGCACGAAAAGATACGACTAAGATAGAAAGAGTTAAGTATGAGATAAGAAATTGATATAAAAGAGAAGATGAGCCACCCCAAGGGGCAAGATGGTGATAGGAAAAGAATACTACTACTGCTACTCGCGTCATCTATTGGCATTGTGTGTATGCCATCTGGCCGGGCTTCTTACAGAAATGGCAGGAAGCTTGTTGTAACTGCCTCTGCTGCTATAGTGCCTGGTGAAATGGCGCCCTAGCTGGAGTCTGGTGCTGCTGTGGCTGCTGGAAAGGCCTGGACTAGAAATGAGAATGTTTGGCAGATATTGCACTGCTGTTTGCCCCCAAAAAAGAATTACGGTCTCTCTTGGGCTTCAAACCCAACTCCTGCTCAACCTTGTATGCCTCCGCAAGTATCTCCGAGTATATCTCATAAAAAGACGGAATAAGGATCTTCACTTCCCAGTTTAGACCCTCACAAAAATGAATAGCCCGAATCTCCGGCACTGTAAACCCCCTTATTTTTCAAGATTTTTAAAACTAGATTTTTTCAGAATTATCTGGGATTTTTCGGGAATTTTTGCTAATTAAAAATAAGGTATTTTGGCATTAAATAAAATTAAATAATTTTAAAATATGTTAAAATATTATGAAAATATATTTTATGGTGTAAAATAAAAAACTGGACTTAGGGTAATTTTCTGGGAATTTATTGGACCCCGAAAACATTTTTAAATACCCGAAAACTATTTTTAAAATTTAAAAATAAATAAACCCAAATAAACCAGACTGAACCGGGTTCAAACAGGGCTGAACCGGCCTAAACCCGGTTCAGCTAAACCAGAACCAGACCGCTCCTTATCGGGTCGGGTCGGGCCCGCCCGACCGAACCCGACCCGCCCGGAACCTGCAGACCCGCCAACCCATTTTCTCCTCCCCCTCCGCACGACCCGCTCCGCCTGGCCGCTTCTTCCGCCGCCTCGCCGGCCACGTCGCCGCGCCGTCCGCTCCGTACGTCCCCGCACCCGTCGGCCCCCTCCACCGTCTCGTCTGGAGCCACGACCCCGCCGCCTGCCTATAAAACCCTCCCCTCCGTTCTCCTCCCCCGACCCAGCAATCCCCTACGGCCATCGCTCCGCCCGACACCGCCACCACTCCGCCCGACGCCGCCACCGCCTCGCCGTGCCCTACCCCGCATCCCCCAGCCGCCTCCGTCCCTCCGGCGGCCCTCCGGCGGCTGCTCCGGCTAAGGCAGCCACCGGCGTCCCCCGCCCGCTCCGACGCGCCGCCAGTGCCGCCCCTCCGACCGCAGTGCCGCCCCGAGCCGCCGGAGCTCCGGCAGCAGCTGGAAACCCTAACCCTAGGCGCGACTTTGACACGGACACGGCCCCTTCGTGTCGTGTCGGACACGAGAAAATTTGGTTTCTCGAGCCCTGTTCAGGTACCTGTTTCTCTCTGCTCGCTGCCCCATTTTCGATTCCGTCAGTTGCGTCGCGTAGATTGTATGACCCTCTCGGTGCCCGTACAACCCGCTCGGTGCATCGCGTCCTGTGGCGATCGCGAACCGCGATTTAAAAACAGGAAAAATAATGCCCTTATTTGCCCCGGAACTGAGTACGCCCCGCAAATGGGATAACTTGGTCGTGTTCGGTCTTCACCGATACGTGCGCGTCATTGATACGGACGTGCAGGATTTCACAGAAGTTGATTTGGATGTGCGTGCACACCGGAATCAACGCGTATCCGCGGACACCATCCCGTATCCGTCAGTTCTGAATCGAGTCCTAACTTTGTGTACACATGTCAGATCGAAACAAAACTTACGCTAAATGACTCGTAGCGATACGTTGGTCTTGTGACCCAAATTTGGTTCAATTCTGAGAACGTTGACAAAATTGCGTGTCGTAGGCCCCGTAGGCTCCACTTGACGGGCGGTTTTGTGACCGGCTCATCGGAATCCAATTCTGGAAGTTTTGTTGGGTTCGTATCATCGTTCCTGACCTGTTGACACAAAGTTTGACAAATTTGGAGACCTTTGTCCCTGACACATTTTTTGGTGCGAAGCGGGCCCACATGTGGACCCCGTTTTGACCCGAAATTATCATTTTTGCCCTTGTCTCCAAATTGGACTCAAGGACAGGCGTTTCTAGCTGATTGATATTTTTTGAATCTGATGGTAATATTTGTTTCAGCATTCGGAGACGTTCCTGGAGATTTCACGAATACCAGAGCTACAGTTGGAGCTAGAACCTCAGGCAAGTGTACCTTGCCAAACTCTGCAGCTTGCTACTTATTTCCTTGATGTATTTATGCATCAGTGGGCAACCAACTCGCAGTGATTTCTGTTATAGTACTTTGTCTGAGTTCTTTGTAAAAATATATATAATCTTGATTTAACTGTTCAACCCAGGACCGAGTGACTTTACTTAGCTTCTGATTAATAGTCGGGTGCCAACCCCGTACGCTGAGTTGTGTAACGTCACATAGATATGGATACCGAGACCCGATATTTCTCGTACTTGTCTTATCAAGTACATCATAGCCTAGGACACCTGACACTATTTTATGAGACAGAGTCTTCCTGAGACATTCATGGTAATTCTGTATAGGATACAGGACTTGACAGAGATATTGTATTTAAAGATACTATATGACTTGTTGCATTAGCTATGATCCCGTTTGACATGGTCATGAGACGTTATGGTCATGATATGCGTGGTTACATTGGGTGGGGAGAGACACACAGGCTACAAGTTATTTATATTATGCCGACATCTTAGTCTCACTACGAGCTAGACAACCACATGATATCACTGCTACCGGCTCCCCAACGCAGAGCTTGTAGTAGTTTCAGCCTGAGTTCTAGTGCTGCTCTCATATTGCATATCACTTAGCTGGTTACATAGTTTACCCTATTGTTTATTGCTGCACTGCTTTATTTGTTTTGGCATGAGTTATTTTGTACCTTGCTACGTCCCCTGAGGACCTGGATTTGGATTATGTCCCCATGTATAGCCAAAGAGATCCATCCAGAGATACACCGTATAGGAGCACTTCCAGGAGCTGTACCAGAACCTGAGGACGAGATCGTACCAGAGGACTTCTCCTGAGCATTGGCTGTATATAGTCGGTTATTTCTGGTTCTATTTCCAGTTCCTTTATTTCCTGTCTATTTGCCTTGATGTATCAGACTTGTTCTCGGATTGTTCACCGAGACACTTTTATTGAGATTTGATAGTTATTTCTATTTGTATTATTCTGGCATTTAATCTGTGATTATCTGTTGTGGATGAGATTAGTATAGACTGTGACTTGTAACAATTGATCCACATATTGTTAGACTACAGCTTAAGCATGCCCTGATGGATCCATTAAATTGGGTTGTCCATCGGTGTGTGCTGCTGGCCATTGCCACGTGTCCAGTCCCTCGGTATTTTGGGACTGTGGCGTGACAGGCACTCTTACCAAATACTCTACAAATCGGCTCAACCTGCCGAACTCTGCAGCGTACTCCTCCACAGATATGCTTCCCTGAATGAGGCTCTCAAATTGCCTCCCCAAGTCTAACCTGTCTGCCCGAGCAAAGAACTTCTTCTTCAAGAGGTCCTTGAATACCTTCCAAGATTGTCCCACGTCAACAAAAATTGACTCATTTCTAAACCAAGTACAGGCGACGTCGAACAGTTGAAGTTCTACCGCCTCAACCTTCAGATTCTCAGAAAGACGGGACACCCTCATAAGACGCTCAATGTCCTCGAGCCAATCATCAGCATAGACAATGCCCTCCATCCCCTTGAAGACCCTAGGCTCCAACTTCTTAAAGTCCTGAATGTTGCCTGGCCGAAGCTGAGCAACCTGTGGAGCAACCTGCTGCTGGACTGGAACTCCTCTCTTTACTACAGCACGAGCAAGCTGATGAGCACTCTCGAACCATAAAACATCGGTATGCCTCTAATGTGCCTCTGACTGAGACCTATGTGCCTTGAGCATCTCACAAAATAGTGTAAACATCTGTGTCGCCTTTGCTGGCACGAGTGGTGGAGATGGAAGCCCCTCAGATACAGCTGGTACAGTCCTCTGAGTAGGTAGGGGACCTCCGAAAGCAGCTGACACTCCAATCACCGGAGAAGTGACTGGTGCATTCCCTTGGTGTCACCCCCACTTTTTCGATTAAGGGTATTTTTGTCTTTTCGTAATTAATGAGTAAATGATTGCATGGTAATCAATTTTATTTAACTTACGGTGACCTTAATTTATTGTTGCACTTTATCGTTATTCGATAACTAGGACGCTAGCTTTGTCTTCCATCAGACTCGCACCTTTGTCCTAGACACGCCAGACCGTTCATTGATGCTTGTGCCCCACGTAAATCCAGCCTTGTACTTCTATTTAAATGGTAAAATACCTTGCATTTAATTATTATTAAGCAAACAATAAATCTATTTCGTGCGATTTTCGTAATTTTATTGAACCCATTCGAACCCTAGCCCATTGGAATATCTCCATAATAAGCCAAGGCCTTTTCCTAGTATTGACCAAAGTCAACATATTCTAGGTCAAACCCACACCCTTGTATATATATATATATATATCATCCTATTTACTCTTTCCCCTTAAACCTAAACCTAATACTCCCAGCCGACATCCCCTCTTCACCCTACTAGACTGTCGACCCCCCCCCCCCCCGCGACTGAACGCCAGAGCCGAGCGGTCAGAGCCGACCACTACTCGACTGTCGACCCCCCCCCCCCCCCCCGCGACTGTACGCCGGAGACCGGTCAGACCCGCTGACCCCGAGCCGCCTGGATCCCATCGACCAAGCCCCGACTGCCCCGCTCGACGCTGCACAGACCGGATGACGCTGCACAGACCGGACGACACTGCCAGACCGGACGACGCTGCACAGACCGGACGATGCTGCACAGACCGGACGACGCTGCCAGACCGGACGACGCTGCCAGACAGGACGACTCGCCTACGCACGCCGGACGACTCGCCTGTACGCCGGACGACCGCTGACCTCGCGGTACCCGACCGGAACAGCCCCTCCGACTCGACGACGCCGCGACACGCACGTCTCATTCCCGCGCCCAGATTCGAGTCCCCTCTCGCGTACGTGTATGCGTACACGCACACACATATTCTTCCTTATATGCATGCGTATGATTAGCTATGATAGTAAACACGTATCGTATGATGGTAGATTAGTATGTTGTATGTACATATTATATATCTATATGAATATAAACCTAATTAATATATATGTATGGCACATGTATTAGTATAGGGTTAAATGTATTTTTGGCATATATATGGTATCTCTCAATTAGTATAAATACATATATATATGTATTGTATACATCTCCCTAGTATATGTTTAATATATATATATATATATAGTATTAATTCTATTTAAAATATATATATACATATGCCTACTATTTTGTAACTAAGAGACATTTATGTATGATTAGATCATATTATAGATGACTTGAATGTAACCACGGATACCCCGTAATTACATTGACCTGTGACCATGTAGTATATTAGTAGACTGCCATATGTACACTGACGTACTGGCAAGACCGTACCATTGACTGTCTGTTATGTACAGCAACTACAGACGTGACCCCTAGCATAGTCTGTGAGATCATGGTGTTTGATTGTGTATTAGTGTAATGTCTGATACTATATTGTGTTTATGATATATCTATAGGACTGCTGGATCACTCAGACGGTACCTTAGAACCCGGATATTGGTATTGCCAGCTAAGGACCACAGGCGAGTACATTCTCTGATAGTTTCCATTATGTTGATTATCTTTATAATTCTTGTTGTATAGCGTATATGACTCGGACACTGTTATTTACACGAGTTAGCATCATTGAGACCTATCACGAGGAGTCATGATTGGAATCCATCATGCTAGTTGGGGAAAATAGGGAAGTATTAGTAGTTATGTGATCATACCCAACTTACATGCAGCATTAGCTCACCCACATTTACATCGGTACAGCCTTACCCTTACATGCCTTATCGCTGTTATATATGGTTAGCCTGACCTGTTGGGGATGACCGCTAATCAATGTAATGAGTCATATAGTCCCAAGCCGATCACATGATATACTGATGTTTCACACACTTAGATAGATGATTCTTGACATGTATCTTGATAGATTGATCTTGTATTTCCACATGTTCTAGTTGTTGTTCTTATACACACTTACATACCAGTTCTTTGTACTTGCGTACACTTGTAGTTCTATTCCTTGTCAGATGCATATTGATGATGATGTTCCAGTACTTTATTCCAGCATTTCTTTTATTCCTGTATTTCTTATTGCCAGTCCTTCATATCTGTCGTGTATTTCTTTACACTGTGTTATAGTTTTTGTCAATATATGTGGAACTGATGTTAGAGGTATATTTTTATTCCAATCCTGACTGGATATTTTTTCCAGAGAACCTTGAGGATTTTTGTACCACGCACTACGGACCAGGTATAGATGCAGATTATGTACCAGAGATCCTAGAGGAGACCATGCTTCTAGATGAGGCTTTGCCTACAGCTATCTAGATAGTATTTATTTATGCTTGAGACTTATGGAGGTTATTTCAGTTTATGTTTAGACTTATGTTAAGTTTAATTGGAGACTTGTGTTGGACAGCTAGACTGTGAGTTATCTTTATGTTTGAGACATGGTGTTTAACTATGTCATTTCCTTTTATCTTTTATCGTGCCTTATAGTTGTTGTGATTGAGTTACTTGTGAGATTATTGTGAGATGTATATTGACCTCCTTATGGAGATGGATATCATTGACAGGTGTTTAGCTATATAGTATTACTGTGACCTAGACAGCGTTCTACCGCCGATGCTGTGGCGTAGGCTGGACGTACCCACGCTCTCGTGCCCCTATACCGGGTGCGGATCATGATACGTTTTTAGTGGTGGCCCATGCAGGTCTAGTTCCGCAAGTTATGTGATATCGTGGTAGTACGACAATTTAGTTGTACTGCTGCAAGCCTGTGCTAGGATATAGGGAATAGGATCTAGGATGAGAATATGCTCAATCACGCTAGGAAATTCTGAACTTCTTATTGCTATTCTAATGAATTGCTTCCTTTAGCACTGTAGTGTCCTTCCTTGATAATATCACATCTATCACCTTAATTGATTCTTTGATCTGTATTCAGGATGTCGCCGAATACTAGATCTATGAGAATGGGAGCAACCAATTCAGAGAGGACTGCCACCTCTCAACCTGACGAACAGATACCTGAAGATTCTCCTACATCTTCTGTACGTGTGGGAGTGTCTGCAACTAACGGGATTCCTCCTCCACCTATACAGAGGATTGCCCCAGCTATGACAGACAACCTTCCACCATCACCGACACCAATTCCCGGAGGAGTGCCCGCTGACGGGGCACAGATGTTCGCACTGATGCAGGGCATGCTAGAGGCCCAGAGAGTAACAGCAGAGGCTCAACGTGTTCAAGCTGAGGCGCAGAGAATGCAAGCAGAAGCACACCAGGTGCAGACCGAACTGATGAGAGAGAGCATGGAGAATGCTCATCAGGTGACTCTCCAAGCTATGGAGAGGGTAGCACGACAACCGCAACATCAAGGTCAACAATAACAGAGGCCCGGTACCATAGTGGACTTTAAGAGGATGATGCCTCGGGAGTTCAAAGGCATAGAAGGAATACTATATGCTGACGAATGGTTAGAAGACATAGAGAGGAATCTGCGTTTATCACAGATTCCAGAAATTCTTCAGATAGAGGCCGCTGGCAGCCAGATGTTTGATATCGCACTGACGTGGTATCATACAGAGCCAAGACTCGCCGCTGAAGGACTTACTTGGGAGGACTTTAAGGAACTCTTCAAAGAGAAATTCATTTCTGACGTAGCCTTGGGAGCATTAGAAAGTCAGTTCCATGACTTAGTCCAAGGAGGCATGTCAGTCGACGAATATGCTGTAGATTTTTGTCGATTGAGTCAATTTGCACCATCGATGGTTCGAGACCCAGGAGATAGAGCTCAGAAATTCAGAAAGGGATTAAATAGGGAGATCAAGTCTCGTACTTCGGGATGACGTACTGCTATATTTGAGAGTATTCTGATGGATGCCCAGATTGCCGAAGACGATTTGGACCTCAGGCCCAAGAGAGGACGCGATACATCTGGAGCAACCGGAGGTAACACAGGACCAGCCAAGCGCCCACACTTTCAACAATAACATAGGTCATACCAGCAACAACACCAGCAACAGGCACCAGTTCGAGGACATGCTCAACAACAACAACCACAAAGACATAATCAACTCGTTGCCCCATGTTCGTATTGCGGAAAGATGGGACATACAAGAGACATCTGCAGAAAAAGGTTGGGCACTTGCTTATCGTGTGGATCAGCAGCACATCAGCTGAGGGACTGCCCAACTATTCAGACTCGCCAAGGAGGAGGAGCAGCTCAGAGAGGACCAGCCAGAGCACCTATTGTACCAGGAGGCCAGCAGAGAGGACCTCCACTTCCATCACAGCAGAAGAGGTTTGCTCCGCAGTAGCAGCAGCAGAGAGGAGCACCACAAGGATGAGCTTATGCCATGACCACTGAGGAGGCCGAGCCAGCTGGAGACGTGATTTCAGGTTCAGTTTTACTCGATTCTATTCCAGCACTTGCATTATTTGATTCTGGCGCTTCCCATAGTTTTGTATCTGTATCTTATGCCCTTAAGCATCATTTAGAAACGGAACCATTAGATAGGACTTGCAAGATCACGACAGGAGGAGGTATTATCCTAGTCCATGATTGTTGCAAGGATCGGAGAGTGTCATTGGGAGGCCGAGAATTGAGCGTGAGTTTACTCGTCATGCCACTTCCAGAATATGATATTGTACTCGGAATGGACTGGTTAGGTAAACACCATGCTTCTATAGATTATCACGGAGGAAGAGTAGTATTTTGACCACCAGGAGAGCCAGGGTTTGAGATTGCCAGAGGAGCAGAGGAGCGGAGCAGAGGCACTTTTTGCGGAGCCAGGGTGGAAGAAGAAGAGTTACCACATCCACTTATAGCGGAGTTCCTGGATGTATTTCCAGAGGAGTTGCCAGGTTTGCCACCAGACAGAGATGTTGAGTTCTCTATAGACTTGATACCAGGAGCATAGCCTATTTCACAACATGTCTGTAGAGTTAACAACAACGAATTGGTAGAACTAAAGAAACAAGTTGAGAAGCTACAAGACAAAGGTTTTATTAGATCCAGTTCATCGCCATGGGGAGCACCGATATTATTTGTACCGAAGAAGGATGGCACGGTACGTATGTGTATCGATTATAGAGCTTTGAATAACCTCACTATCAAAAACAAATACCCGCTACCGAGGATAGATGATCTTTTCGATCAATTGAAAGGAGCGAAGGTGTTTTCAAAAATAGACTTGAGGTCAGGCTATCACCAGGTAAAATTAAAGAAAAAAGACATACCGAAGACCGCCTTTCGAACCAGATATGGCCAGTTTGAATTTACAGTAATGCCGTTTGGTTTAACCAATGCACCAGCAATATTTATGAACTTGATGAACAAGGTATTCCACCAGTACCTTGACAAGTTCATAGTGGTGTTTATTGACGATATTCTAGTATATTCAAAAACCCCAGAAGAGCATGAAGAGCACTTGAGAATAGTCTTAGAAACTCTCAGGAGAGAGAAATTATACGGGAAGCTTTCAAAGTGTGAGTTCTTTCTTAAAAAGGTTGAATTTCTTGGACATATGGTAACGGGTGAAGGAATTTCAGTTAACCCAAAGAAGATAGAGGTAGTGAAGTCATGGGCTACCTCCGGTACGATAGCTGAAATCAGGAGCTTTCTCGGACTAGCAGGATACTATAGAAGATTTGTACAAGACTTCTCCAAGATTGCAGAGCCAATGACTAGGCTGACCAAGAAGGATGTGGAATTTGTCTAGACAGAAGAATGTCAAGCCGCATTCGATGAGCTGAAAATGAGATTGACGACAGCACCAGTTTTGACATTGCCATCAGGGACAGGTGGATTCACTATCTACAGTGATGCTTCAGGAAAAGGGTTGGGATGCATTCTTCAACAACACGGGAAAGTAATTTCCTATGCTTCAAGACAATTATGCCCTCATAAAAAGAACTACCCCACTCACGATCTGGAGTTAGCGGCAGTTATCTTTGCCCTAAATTTGTGGAAGCACTATCTGTACGGAGAGCATGTAGAGATCTTCACAGACCATAAGAGCTTAAAGTACGTGTTTACACAAAATAAGCTGAATATGAGACAGAGAAGGTGGTTAGAATTGATGAAAGACTTTGATATCTCATTACAGTATCATCCAGGGAAAGCCAACGTAGTCGCGGATGCCTTGAGCAGCTACCCAATGGCTATGTGCTTGACTTCGGATAGACACTTATTAGCTGATCTTGAGAGCTTAGAAATTGAGGTATTAGTTCCAGGAGCTGAGATTCAGATGTGGGGACTGCAGATTCAATCAGATATGATAGACAGAATTAGAGCTGCGCAGTATGATGATGAGACTCTAAGGAATATTAGGGCACAAGTTCAGGCAGGATTGATAGACGATTTCACTATTGCGGATGATGGATCCTTACGACATGGCACGAGAATGTGTGTGCCAAGTGGAGAGCTGCACGAAGAAGTTTTACAGGAGGTACACCGCTCTCAGTACTTGATATATCCCGAAGCCAACAAGATGTATCGAGATTTGAGAAAGCATGTATGGTGGTATGGTGTGAAGCGCGAAGTAGTACGCTTCGTATCCCGATGTTTAGTGTGCCAACAGGTGAAAGCAGATCGACAGAGGCCAGGGGGATTGCTTCAACCTTTACCCATTCCAGAATGGAAGTAGGAGCACGTAACTATGGACTTCGTTTCAGGACTTCCTCGTTCTCCAGGAGAAAAGGACGCAATTTGGATCATCGTGGATAGGTTGACCAAATCAGCACACTTCTTACCTTTTAAAGTGGGTACTTCGACGGAGAAGCTAGCAGAGATGTACGTACAGCAGATTGTCAGATTACATGGAGTTCCTGTGAGTATTGTCTCAGATCGGGATAGTCGTTTCACTTTCCATTTCTGGAGGAACCTGCAGTCTAGCTTGGGCACTCAGCTCAAGTTCAGTACCGCATATCACCCTCAGACAGACGGGCAGTCTGAAAGGACTATTCAGACTCTTGAAGATATGTTACGCACTTGTGTATTGGATCTCGGAGGTTCTTGGGAGGATCATTTACACTTGGTAGAGTTTGCTTACAACAACAGCTACCAGGCCAGCATTGAGATGTCACCATTCGAGGCTTTATATGGACGGAGGTGTCGTACCCCTTTATCTTGGGATGATGTTAGAGAAAGAGCCTTGTTAGGACCAGAAATGGTCGAGGATGCAGTAAAAAAGGTAAAACTTATCAGAGACAGACTGCGAGTGGCGCAGGACAGACAGCGGCATTGGGCAGATAGTCACCGTAGACCCCTAGAGTTTCAGGTATTGTTTTGATTTATTTTGTTTTGTTTGTGATTGCTTTGTTTAGGTTGCATGTTAAGATCGTTGTTCTAGGTTGGCGATTTGGTGTTCCTACGGATTTCTCCGACACGGGGCAATTTTTGTTTCGGTAGAGGAGGAAAGCTTAGTCCACGATACATCGGGCCCTTCAGTGTTCTTGCAAGGTTCGGTGAAGTGGCCTATAGACTAGACTTGCCTCCTGCTCTAGATGGAGTGCATAACGTGTTCCACGTGTCGCAACTGAGACGGTACGTGGCAGATCCTAGTCACGTATTAGATCACTCGGAGATTGAAGTTGGACCGACGCTCAGCTATCCTGAACAACCGGTGGAGATCTTGGATCGTAGAGAGAAGATATTGCGAAACCAGACTATTCCCTTGGTTTGTGTTGCATGGAGAAATCACTCTCCAAGAGAATCAACTTGGGAGAGAGAGGACGAAATGCGCGAGCGGTATCCATATCTCTTTGAGACTTGAGGTATAATTTATTAATTGATTGCTTGTTCTTGTGTTAGTCATTTTAAATTTCGAAGACGAAATTCTTTAAGGAGGGTAGACTTGTCACCCCCACTTTTTGGATTAAGGGTATTTTCGTCTTTTCGTAATTAATGAGTAAATGATTGCATGGTAATCAATTTTATTTAACTTACGGTGACCTTAATTTATTGTTGCACTTTATCGTTATTCGATAACTAGGACGCTAGCTTTGTCTTCCATCAGACTCGCACCCTTGTCCTAGACACGCCAGACCGTTCATTGATGCTTGTGCCCCACGTAAATCCAGCCTTGCACTTCTATTTAAATGGTAAAACACCTTATTGCATTTAATTATTATTAAGAAAACAATAAACCTATTTCGTGCAATTTTCGTAATTTTATTGAACCCATTCGAACCCTAGCCTAATGGAATATCTCCATAATAAGCCAAGGTCTTTTCCTAGTATTGACCAAAGTCAACATATTCTAGGTCAAACCCACACCCTTATATATATATATATATATATATATATATATATATATATATATATATATATATATATATATATATATATCATCCTATTTACTCTTTCCCCTTAAACCTAAACCTAATACTCCCAGCCGACATCCCCTCTTCACCCTACTCGACTGTCGAACCCCCCCTCCCCGCGACTGCACGCCGGAGACCGGTCAGACCCGCTGACCCCGAGCCGCCTGGATCCCATCGACCAAGCCCCGACTGCCCAGCTCGACGCTGCACAGACCGGATGACGCTGCCAGACCGGACGACGCTGCACAGACCGGACGACGCTGCCAGACCGGACGACTCGCCTGCGCACGCTGGACGACTCACTTTCACGCCGGACGACCGCTGACCTCGCGGTACCCGATCGGAACAGCCCCTCCGACTCGACGACGCCGCGACACGCACGTCTCATTCCCGCGCCCAGGTTCGAGTCCCCTCTCGCGTACGTGTACGCGTACACGCACACACGTATTCTTCCTTGTATGCATGCGTATGATTAGCTATGATAGTATACACGTATCGTATGATGGTAGATTAGTATATTGTATGTACATATTATATATCTATATGAATATAAACCTAATTAATATATATGTATAGTACATGTATTAGTATAGGGTTAAATGTATTTTTGGCATATATATATGGTATCTCTCAATTAGTATAAATACATATATATACCTATTGTATACATCTCCCTAGTATATGTTTAATATATATATATATATATAGAGAGAGAGAGAGAGAAAGAGAGAGTATTAATTCTATTTAAAGTATATATATACATATGTCTACTATTTTGTAACTAATAGACATTTATGTATGATTAGATCATATTATAGATGACTTGAATGTAACCACGGATACCCCGTAATTACATTGGCCTGTGACCATGTAGTATGTTAGTAGACTGCCATATGTACACTGACGTACTGGCAAGACCGTACCATTGACTGTCTGTTATGTACAGCAACTACAGACGTGACCCCTAGCATAGTCTGTGAGATTATGGTATTTGATTGTGTATTAGTGTAATGTCTGATACAGTATTGTGTTTATGATATATCTATAGGACTGCTGGATCACTCAGACGGTACCTTAGAACCCGGATATTGGTATTGCCAGCTATGGACCACAGGCGAGTACATTCTCTGATAGTTTCCATTATGTTGATTATCTCTATAATTCTTATTGTATAGCGTACTTGACTCTGACACTGTTATTTACATGAGTTAGCATCATTGAGACCTATCACGAGGAGTCGTGATTGGAATCCATCGTGCTAGCTGGGGAAATGGGGAAGTATTAGTAGTTATGTGATCATACCCAACTTACATGTAGCATTAGCTCACCCACATTCACGTAGGTGCAGCCTTACCCTTACATGCCTCATCGCTGTTACATATGGTTAGCCTGACCTGTTGGGGATGACCGCTAATCAATGTAATGAGTCATATAGTCCCAAGCCGATCATATGATATACTGATATTTCACACACTTAGGTAGATAATTCTTGACATGTATCTTGATAGATTGATCTTGTATTTCCACATGTTCTGGTTGTTGTTCTTATACACACTTACATACCAGTTCTTTGTACTTGCGTACACTTGTAGTTCTATTCCTTGTCAGATGCATATTGATGATGATGTTCCAGTACTTTATTCCAGTATTTCTTTTATTCCAGTATTTCTTATTGCCAGTCCTTCATATCTGTCATGTATTTCTTTACACTGTGTTATAGTTTTTGTCAATATATGTAGAACTGCTGTTAGAGGTGTATTTTTGTTCCAATCCTGACTGGATATTTTTTCCAGAGAACCTTGAGGATTTCTGTACCATGCACTATGGACCAGGTATAGATGCAGATTATGTACCAGAGATCCTAGAGTAGACCATGCTTCTAGATGAGGCTTTGCCTACAGCTACCTAGATAGTATTTATTTATGCTTGAGACTTATGGAGGTTATTTCAGTTTATGTTTAGACTTATATTAAGTTTAATTGGAGACTTGTGTTGGACAGCTAGACTGTGAGTTATCTTTATGTTTGAGACATGGTGTTTAACTATGTCATTTCCTTTTATCTTTTATCGTGCCTTATAGTTGTTGTGATTGAGTTACTTGTGAGATTATTATGAGATGTATATTGACCTCCTTATGGAGATGGATATCATTGACAGGTGTTTAGCTATATAGTATTACTGTGATCTAGACAGCGTTCTACCACCGATGCTGCGGCGTAGGCTGGACGTACCCACGCTCTCGTGCCCCTATACCGGGTGTGGGTCGTAACACTTGGGATATCGCAGACCTCTCAGAAGCTGCTCTCCTCTGCTGCAATCTAGTCTTAGATGGCATCCTGAGACAAAGTGAAAGAAAGAATCAATATGGCACATGATGTAAGACACTCAAGAAAAAGACAGGTTAAGGATCAAGTATCAATATCAAAGGAGAATAGTTAAATGAATCAAAAGAATTTTTCCTAGATGTGATTGAGTATTCTCAGCCTATAGCCTATATCCTATATCCTGAAACAGGCTCATAATAGCACTTAATTCAGAGCATCACTACGAATCGTACTAATTGCGACCTCGAAGAGACCTACATGGGCTACCACTAAAAATGTGTCATGACCCGCACCCGATATAGGGATGCAAGTCAGGAAAAATGCCCAGCCTACCCCGTACAATCGACGGTAGAATGCTGTCTGGGTAATCTATCTAGCTATATAATGAGCCACCAAAAATATCAATATACTCAATCACAGATCTAAGATAGAAATGAGCACGAATAAGATAAAGAATAGAATAGTCACAACAACTTATGAGTCTAAAATAATACATCAATGAGTCTAAAAGAATACTAACAAATAAGCTGGTGAAAAATCTAGTACAAAGAATACTAAGAAGCTACTAAACTTGGGTCATCTGTCTCAGTTGGGATAAGTCCCTCCTGAACCAGGATATCTGACTCTAAACCCACAATATCCTGAGGTCCATAATGTGTAGGGTACCATTCCTCAGTGTCATCTGAGAAAAATATATCCAGTCAGGAAAGGAGCAGAGTACATCTCTAACAGCAGTTATAATCAATGATAAAAACTATGTAACAGTAAATAGATGTGAATATACAAAATACACAAGAGATACAAGAGATACACAATAAGGAAATACTGAAATAAATACAATAATGAACAATATATCAATGAACAAGAATACTAATGACTAAGTGAGTGAGCACTAGCTTTAACATATGATCGTCTAGGGAACTTGCACAGGAATAATGGCCTGGTTAGTCATACGTGCGGTGTATGACCAACACTCACAGGAAAATAATACTTGCACAAGAAGGTATGATCATATATCTACACTAATACTCTCCACCCCGATTGGTATAGTAGATCCAACCATGGTACGCTATGGTACGAGATTCTCCAAGAAGATAGCTAGTCTTCCCGAGAATCAGTGTCTGTATATGTATAAGATAATCAATGAAACAATACTTGCACAAGATACACCATATATCAAGGAATAATATCTCATCACGAGGTCCGAAAATACCAATCCGTGTAACCATCGTATCAAGAAGACATGGATATCTACACTAAATACAATAAACATAGAAGATATCATAAATAAAAAACTATCAGAGAATGTACTCGCTTGAAGTCCAAAAAATGGTCTCACAGATGTCTAATACGGTGCCTTGAAGACCTAGATAAGGAATATAATATCAATACAAGGTTTCGAAAAGAAAATAAGTTAAACAAGTCAACTTCTAGGTTAACAAGCCATCTCTAAGTCAAAAGTCAAACTAAGTCAACTCTAAGTCAAACTATGGTAAACTATGGTCAAACTATAGTTAATTATGTCAAACTACCTATTTCTAGGTTGCATGAGTCTATCTCAAAGATATTGGGTTCAAACACTAGAGTCTAGGTCATAAAGATACATCTTAGGATACTAGGATACCGTATCTCAGGATACGTAAAATAATAGGTAAAATATCACATATACATATCAAACAAATATTAAATATATAAATTTTTAATTACAAACATTAAATGGATACCTTGGTTTCGAACCAATTTGGTATCACAACACTAACCCATAATCTTGATACCCAAACCCAATACCCTGGGTGTCCTCAAATACGTTAATTTTTATCTTGGTATCTCAAGGTAAATGCCAAACTACATATATATACTAAATACCCATAATAATGTATGCTAACAACTTAAATATTATAAATATAGTATACTAACACACAATTAACAATTAGGAATATATATATATATATATATTTTTTAATACCATATAAATATATATATATATATAATATATTTAAATACCTAAAATCCTAAATTAATCGCAGAAGTGACGCTAAAGGCTGTTGGCCGTTGTTGCAAATATTGTTGCTGCTGTGGTGGAAACTACCGCTACCGCGGCAGATGCCCGCTGCTATCGCCAAAACCGTCGCTGCTGTGTCGCTGTTGCTGCTGCAGTCGTCGCTATTGCTGCTGTTGTTGCTATTGCTGTTGTGGCTGCTGTTGCTATTAACTGCTACTGTTGCTGCTGATGTCACTATAAACTGCTGCTGCTGTCGCTATAAACTGTTGCCACAGCTCCCTGTTCTCCCTCCCTTATATATATATATATATATATATATATATATATATATATATATATATATATATATATATATATATATATAACACAAATATATAATATATAACACATAATATATAATACAACTATAACTTACCACTATATAAATATATGTAAACATACATACACCTCCACAAACATATACATGTACATAATAACTATTATGACATAATATATACATATATATATATATATATATATATATATATATATATATATATATATATATAGTAACATATATACGTACATGCATATATAAACATACACAATATAAATACATATATATATTACTATATATATATATATATATATATATATATATATATATATATATATATATATATATATATACTTACAATATTAACTAGCTCTTACATATGTAGAATAATAGCTACAAAAATATATATAAAAATAGATACATAGATCTATGACATCTAATACATTAATATATATATATATAACAACAATATATATATACATATAATTACACATCACAATAACTAAGAACAATGGAGAAATAGATCTAAAATTAAATTGCACAAACACATAGAATTTATCACGACCGTATCCCACTAGATCTAGGATACGCTTGCGACACGAGTCCACCACACATCCAAACGTACCCTGAATGACAAGATCAAGTATAATATATTATTTATGAACAATACGAAGAGTCAAACACAAATTTATGTGTCCGTGTCAAAATATGACATTCTCAAAGTCCCGTGTCGGAGGAAAACTTCCAAATCAACACGTATCACCAAATTATTGGGATACGACCTACACGTACCCAATTATGGACACGACACTAGCCCCAAACACACAAGCACATGCTAAATTGATCTATAGGACCAATTGACACACACAACAAATGCCAATCTCAGAATTCTTCCAAAATTGACACAAAAAGAACCATAACTTTCTCAATAGGCCTCATATGAACACAAAACCAAATCCTATGGGTAGCCTATGCATATGGGTTGATTTCTCATGGTTAAATCTCAGATTTAGAACCTAAATTAAGGGGGGGAAACTGAATTGTACCTATTGGGAGATAGATTCCCAATAAAACCTCCAAATGTGATAAAATTGGCCTCCAACTTGTAGATCCTTGCTCCTCTTTGTAGATCTTTGCTTCTTCCTTCTAGATCCTTGCTCCACTAGTCTCCAATAGTGATTTGGGAAGAAAATTGGGATAAAATTTGGTAGGAAAATGATATGGAATTAATGAATTTGGTTGAGGGAAATTCTAGATCTAGTTTTCAAATGAAAAAAGGAGAGAGAAACTTTGTCCCCTCTTTTATATAGGCCGGCCCCCTTACCCCTTCCTCAAGCTACTATATAATGTCCATTATACCCTTTGGGGCCTCTCATGAAGAAATAATTAAGGAGGGAAGCTTCTAGTCTAATAGTTTAATTAAATTAATCCTCCTCCTAAACAATGGGCTTTCTAAATGGGCTAAAATCTAACAATTAAAACATGTTGGTCCATGAGTCTAAACTAAACTAGTTAGGTTCACTAACACAAGTCCAAAATAAATGACTAACATCTAACAATAATTAAATAATATAATAAATAATTATTTATCATGCATAATATTTAATTAAATATAAAATTACTAAAATATCCTTTCCTAGAAAATATGGTAGTGATATTGAGTACTGCCAAATTATAGGAGAGCGAGAGAGACTTTGTGGGTTTTGGTTCTACATCTTCTTCAACTTCCTATAGCCTTTACTTCTAGCTCTGGACTTCAAACGCATTGAGTTTGAACCGCCTTGAGGTATAGTTTCTGAATATGTAATTAGTTTTCCAAAATTCTGAACCTATTTTCTGGAAAATTCGTGGAGTGCCGGTTGTCCAAAATCTGACAATTTTGGTGTTTTTGAGGTTAAGGGAGTTTTTAAACTCGAAATCATTAGCCGTTTGAAGTTTTGAAAAGTTGACATGATGAACCACGACATATATTTTTTCTAGAATTAAATATACTAGTTTACTAGAAAAATTCGTGCAACGTCGACGTAACCAGAAAACCACCAAAAACTATCATATATGCACATATTGGCCATAACTCTTTACCGAGTTGTA
The DNA here is from genome assembly GCA_036927795.1 of Iris macrosiphon. Taxonomy (NCBI): domain Eukaryota; kingdom Viridiplantae; phylum Streptophyta; class Magnoliopsida; order Asparagales; family Iridaceae; genus Iris; species Iris macrosiphon. Next base: position 30,356,495 of record JAYESA010000001.1, on the reverse strand, counting down.
ATTTTGTGAAACCGTCGATTTCAGCATTCATGTAGTGCTGAAATCTATAGAGTTTTACATAAAAATTAAGAATTTGAGTCATTTGACTTTTTGGTTAATGAAATGCATCGATTTGCGTGTCATATATCCCAAATTCGTAACGTTGACTTTTCTTAGACAAAAATTAGGGTTTAACATCAAAATCACAATATAATAGAATTAAATTACTATTTTAGGTTATTTAATTCAGAATTAAAATAGATTAAAACAAAGGAACTCTTCAACCATTTTTGTAATCTAACTTGTTTTAATTTATGTGGCGAGGTAGATTGAACGACGACTTGAGTTCAGACATTACCCTCTTCCAGAGTAGGCAAGTATCACTATTACCTATAGCCGGTATTTTATGCTGCATGTATTTTTTCCTTGATATTGTTGGCTTACTTCTTATTGTGATGCACGGGAGTTATATTAGTTATCATTATGCATGATCACCTAATAATTTTTGTTAATGTTCAATGTTCCTTGTTCAATGTTTAATATTTATTATTCATAGTAAAGTTAATGTTAAAGTGATATTGTTTACTTATGAGAGAGTCGGGAGAAAGAATACAATTAGTATGCATGTGGTCTACGAAATATTCAAATCCACAATGTCAATGTTGATAGCAGTCTTTGCACCTCACGTACCGATTGCCGTATGTCCTAACCCGTCCACATGCGGAAAACTTGTATTCTAAAATACACAGTACACGTGACTGGATTATTGTTGTTACTTGTCTATTGGTCATCTTCTTTTGCGTATACTACCATATTGTTACTACGTCATTATTGTACTCTCAATGGCCATATTGTCTAGTGGTTAGTCTTACCTTAGTTATACTCTTATATTGTTCCATGTATTAGATGTATTTCCAAACTATTGCCATATTATAGTAGTAATCTTATTATATTTTGTTACAATCAACTTTCCTTTACTATTATTCTTCCATGTTTGTATATTATATTTCATAGTGTAGTGTTATGGTGACTTGCTCCAATCTTGTCTAAATAACTATTTTTTCAGCTTTAGACGACACGACTTTCCCCGAGCATTATGGTGCGTATCTTGGTGACACTGACGTTACCAATGTGATAGTTGCTTCTACAGATGCGGAGTAGCATATTTCTTGCCTTATGCTTTTTCGTATTATTCTTAGTTAGTGGGCTTAGTGGACTATTCTAGTTATTGTTTTTTATTCTATGGGATTTTTTCCGAGACTATCTGAGTTGTAGTAGATATTTCTTAAATTAATTATTGAGACTATTAGTTTATTTCTCTTTCATGACTTAGTTTGTGGATGATATATGAACTGTATACTTGTTGTGGACTATCGTCGATGCTGCGACATAGGCTGGGATTGGCCACGTACTCGTATCCGAAAACCTGGTATGGGTCATGATAAAACCATACATGTTATGTAAGTTCTGTGCACCATTTATTAAGTTTTCTTTCTAGTCTTGCCTTAGGATCAGTTTTATAGCATATAATATAAAGCCTAACTCGTATTGCAGTGCGCCATACGATATAAGAGTAACACAACAAAACTTACCAACTTACCATTTGTTATTCTCTATCCAAGATAAATCAAGTTAACCATACATGAATATATATAATGAGTCAAGGAATTTGCATAAGAGAACTCAAGTGTCTCGGACGTGTTTCTGACTCAGGTGGACAATATATACAGATTTCTCAAATATCTTATACTCAGATTGTTAAGGTGTGTTATACTCAGATTGTTCAGGTGTGTTATTCTCAGATTTGTTCAGATTACTTGTTTCGATGCAATGACTCATACGCAGATTGCCATAATCGAGCTAAACTTAATCTATATGACAGAAGGTCACTGGCATGACGTTATAGTAGACAGTATAGTCTCAGGGCGGAGATGGTGTGAAAGCAAGAAATATTGGGCATTGCTGTCACGACCCGCACCCGGAAAATCGGGCATGAGTCATGGGTACGTCCAGCCTACGCCGCAGCATCGGCGGTAGAACGCTGTCTAGGTCAACTATCTAGATAAAATTTCACACAAAAATATCGGCCATGACCTCTCCAAAAGGAGGACAACCACACAATCAATATATAAACCTGTCAAGATCTCAACTCCAAACGGAGGAGCAATATCAAATGATAATCACAATATACTCAATCACGAATCTAAGCACGATAAGATAACAAAGAAGACTAACAGCTATAAAGTCTAACCAACAACAACTACTACAACAACCACAACATCCATAATAATACATCATCCAAATCATCCAAAATAATATACAATACAAGGTCTCAATCCAAAACAGGAGACAAATCCGGTGCTAAAGCTAATAAAACAACAACAAGGATCCTAGTGATCCCGGCTACCAACCCGAAAATCACCTCTAAACTAGAGGGTCCCTGTCTGCACCATCGACAGGCTCAGGTCCATAAAACGTCGGACACCAATCCTCCGGATACTCTGAAAAATATGTCCAGTCAGGACTGGAGCAAGTACATCTCTAACAGCAGTTCCATTTAAATGATAAAAACTATAAAACAGTTATAGCAAGTAGCAAGAAGAATGAAATAAAGTATGGAACAAGAAATATACATATGTCACTGGTGCATAAGGTAAAGATGCATGGATATCAGAGCAAAATAGTAATAACTGCAAGATACAGAAAATCTAAGCTAAGATCAAGTCCGTGCACATGAACGTGTAGTGAGTCCAGCATGAAAAACATGTAGTGAGTCAAGTCCAGAAACATGTAAGTAAGACAAGTCAAGAAATGCATGAGAGTCCAGACTATAAAGAATGAACTCGGTGTCTTTGAAATACTTGTTTCGACATGTAAACGGCTAGGGGTAAGTACGGCTCACCGCGCACTGGGTGCGCGGCTGCTATCATTCCAGATTAGACCAGAGGGAGTGATTCCTGATGATGCCAGATAGGAATGTTTACATGTCTACTCGAGTATTTCCCCGCCCCGACTAATACAAGTGGATCCAAGACCCGACACGCAAATCAAGATGAGTCCAGCCTGAACATGAATGATGCCTGTAGTGATGCCTGTAGGTGATGCCAGTAGTGATTCCAGAATAGAGGCCAAAAACATGAAATATACGTGTCACAAGTAAATAAATCCAGAAATACCAGTCAGTGTCTCGTGTTGTGCCAGAATAATCAGATGATACTATACTAGAAGCTGAATCATAATAATCATCAGATAATGAAAACTATCAGAGAATGTACTCGCCTGACGTCCTGAGCAACTGGCGATCCGAACCGGTGTCGCAAGGACCTATACGAAAAGCAAGGTTAAACAGGGTTCTAATGAGTTAAACAGATATAAAATAATTAAAAATAGGCTTCTAGGGTCGTTCTAGGTCAAACGGGTCAAACCGGTGAAATCTGGGTCAAAAAGTCAACTCTGGGTCCAAAAAATCAACTCTAGGTCAAAACTAGGTCAAAAGTTGACTTTGGCGGTCAACCGAGTCAACTACGGTCAAGTCTAGGTCAAACTAGGGTGCTCCTGAAATTTTAGGTCAAACCGAGGTCATTAAGCTAGAAAACTCACAAACTCGCCTCCTTGAGATACCGGGATACCCTCGGTATCCGATACCTCAACCTAGGCTACGCACCCCGCCTATACCCTCTAAAACCTATGCTAGCACGCGTAAATATATACACATAAGCATATAAAAATCACTCCAATACTATTCCTAGGCTATTGCTCAAAAACCCCCGCTCGAAACCCAATACCTTGGTTATCTTAAGGTATTGAGATACCTCGGTATCTCAAGGTATTGAGATACCGCTCTAAACTCAACCCGACTACCCCTCTAGCTAGCTAAGTATGCATAAACATATATATCTAGCTATAATCTAGGCTAAAATATAGATATCTAATACATATAGGCATATACCTATATATCTACACCCAATACCTTATCTTACCTTACCTTACCTTACCTTACCCTCCTCATAAATATATAAATATATCTATATCTAGATATCTAAACTATCTACCTAGCTATATGTAGATATCTATATATAAATCTATCTCTCTCTCTAGATATCTATAGATATATATATATAGCTATAGGTATATATATATCTATACCTAGGTATTTACCTATCTAACTATATAACTATCTATATAGATATCCATCTATCTACCTATTTATGAATTTATCAATCTATTTATATATATCTAGCTATCTAACTATTTATCTAAATCTATCCATCTATCTATCTAGCTCTCTCTCTAATTATCTAGTATCTATTTATCTATCAACTTATCTACCTATTGATCTAATATCTATCTAGCTACCTATTTATCTATTTATCTATATATCTATCTATCTATCAATAGTTATGTCTATCTAACTTATCCATTTATCTAACTATGCCTCTCTCTAACTATTTATACATCTACCTATCTATAAATCTATCTAGTTATCTATATATATCTACCTATTAGTCTATATATCTATTTATCTTAGTTAACTATCTTATTATCTAACTATGTATCAATCTATCTATATCTATATATATATATATATACCTCTCTCTCCCTCCCTCGCATTGCTACTGCTGCTGCTAGATCTTGCTTGTTGCTGCTGCTGCTAAGCATGCTGCTACTGCTGCTGAATTGATGCTGCCTGCTGCTGCTATGGCTGCTCCTTCTACTGCTGCTGCTGCAGCTTCATACTGCTGCTGCTGAAGCTTCATACTGCTGCTGCTGAAGCTGTTCTGCTGCTGCTGGTTCTCAGTCCCCCCCCCCCCCTCTCATCTCACACACACACACAAGACCACATACCCATATACATATATATATATCTATATATATATATACAAACATATATATACATATATATATATAACTCTATAGATATATATATACACACTAACATATATATATCTAACACACACACTCAACACAAATCAACACACACACACATAATTATATACACGTATCTATATATATATATAAACACCATCTATATATATATACACACATATATAACTACACTCATATATATACACACACACACACTCACACACTTAAAAATATATATATATACCCTCACACACACTCATACTCACACTCACACACCCTCACACACACTCTCACACACACACTCTCACAAACACACAACCCCACACACAAACACTCCTACATATATATAAATATATATACATATATACACACTCACTCAAACTCATATATATATATATATATATATATATATATATATATATATATATATATATAGGCACTCACTCACACTCACACACACTCACCTACGCACTAGCACACACTCACACAAGCACTCACCTACACACATACACTAGCACTCACTAACACACTCACAAACACATAACCACACATATATATATATAAATAGAAATATATATATATATATATATATATATATATATATATATATAGGAACACACACACAAATAAATATATATATAGAGACATATACACAAACACAACACTACCACAACGATGCACACAACGCTCACAACGCCCCACCTACGCACGCCCAACGACCCCGACACTCACCAACGCCCTAAAATATATAAAATATAGCTCGAAAACTCTAGCACACACTCTCCGATACTAACCCAACGCGCGCACAAGCCCGAAATGAGGAACCCAAGTCGAAATGGCCATTCGGTCATTTCGACGAACACGTGGTGCGCAGCTCGAAAAACCTCCTGAAACTCACACCAAATGAACTCGAAATCGGCCCAAAATTTACCCACGCGCTCTACACAATGTCTAGATTCTAGAAAATATGCTCCCACGTCAATTCTAGGTCCATGGCGGAAACGCACATGCACTTAGAATCGACGACGACGAAAAGCCCCAATTCGCCCGAAATGCCCGTTTCTCCGCGACGCGGCTTCCCGTGTCCGAACGAAGACACGCACTCACCCTCAAGACATCCGACAATGTCTACCTAGGTCTGTCTAACCTAGGGCATCACCCAAAATTGGGCCAAATTCAGATTTCACCCGAAATTGACACAAAACCTAGTGTTAAAGTTTCCAAACACTACCCAACTAGTTCCAACTTCCTCCCACGGGTAGCCTAAGGGTCTAGGAAGGTTCTAAAATATTAATTACACTATAAAAGAGTAATTACAAGGGGAAAATTAGGGTTTACCTCTTGGAAGTTGGAATCCCAAGCCAAAGTCTCAAAAATGTTCCAAATCCTCCAATCCAAGCTTCCAAGCCTCAAATCCAAGCTCCAACACCAAATCTAGGATCTATCCACCTAGGTTAAGGAAGAATGTAGGGTTAGGGTTACATAAAGAAGGAGGAATGGAAGAAAGAAGGAAGAAAAAGGACTTACTTGAAGTGGGAAGGAGAAAGGAAGAAGAAAAATGAGTGGAGAAGAAGAAGAGGTGAAGAAGAAGAAGTGGAATAAAGAAATGGGGGCTGGGGCTACTGTTCCATGGTCTGGGAGGGGCTGAAATGGTCGGCCAAGGATAGTTAAAGGGGTTACACAAGTTTCCAAATTCCCAAAATGCCCCTACTCACTTGGTTTCGGGTTCCGGGTTCCAAAAGCACTCAAACTAGCTCCAAATCTCTCCTACTAACCTTCTAAAAATAAAATAAATATTTCTAAGCCCCAAAATAATTCTCACAAGGGTGTGGGCTGGGTCGGACATGGGTCCACTAGGGTCTGACATGGGTCCAGGCTAGCAAAAATCCTAAAACAATCAAAAAAAAAAAAAAATGCAATCACTAATTAAATATAAATACAATTAATTATAAATAATACACAATTAACCCAAATTAAAATAAAAAAAAATACCCGGCTCTGGAAATGGGGTGGTGACAAGCCTATCCTCTTTAGAAAATTTTGTCCTCGAAATTTAAGGTCAATCACACTCCTCTAGGTCAAACCCCCAACAATCACAGTCAAGAAATTCTACCTATACAACATACAAGATCAGGGTCCTACTGGTCGTGTTATTACAGTCTCAATCGGGATCACTACACTATCTACCACAGCACAAAGAAAATCTAACAGGTACTAATGAAGCACACCACAGGAATGGAAAAGGACAGGAGAAAGAAACAAGAGACAGACCTGCTAACCCGACATCCGTAGCATCGGCCTCCTCGACCGTCAACGCATAAGCCCTGTCCTGCTGGGGTGTATCCCTCTGCTGGTGCGGGGCATGATGCTGTGCCACAGATGGCCTAGCTCCAACTCTCTGATCCTGTGCTCCACCCAATGGAGGTGCAGTAGGGCAATCTCGCATATGGTGAGCAGCGGATCCACAGAACAAACACACCTTCAGCCTCCTCCTACAAATATCCCAGGTGTGTCCTGCCTTCCTGCAGTAGGCACAAGTGGGCACTCTCTGATCCTGACCCTGCTGCGCTGCCTTCTGCACATAGGGACGCTTAGCTGGTCCCGCACTGCCACTCGCACTGCCTGAATCATCCCTGCCTCTCTTGGACTTGAGCTCCAAGTCATCCTCTGCTCTCTGAGCATCTCCTACTATCTGCTCAAAAGTCGCCTCGCGGTCGCTCCTGGTCAAAGACTTGACCGCCATAACCAAGCCCTTGCGAAACTTCCTCGCCTTAGCTGCCTCACTCAAGCCATCCACGAATCTGCCCAGACGGCAGAACTCCGCTGCGTACTCGTCCACTGTCATGCTCCCTTGGACAAGTGCCTCGAACTGGCTCTCCAAAGCACTGAGCACCACATCTGGGAAAAACTTCTCCTTAAAAAGCCTCTTAAAAGCCTCCCAAGTAAGCCCTGGCGCTGCGATCCATATTGCTATTTCACAATTTAGGATTCTCAATAATTGCTTTTACTCATCATATTATTTCTATCAAAATTTAAATTTCAAACCAATTAATCATGAAGTAATTCCATATTGCTATTTCACAATCTTTCAAAATTCTATATCATCATTTTCCGGAAAATCTTCAAGTTTTAAAATCAAATTCAAATTTTTATCATATTCTCTTCCAAAATTTAAGTTCGTATCTAATTACTCAAGGATTTTAATATCCAATCCTCCAATTGAATTCCAATCAATGTCTATTTATAACATTTAAAAAATCTGTATCCCAAATTTAAATTTTAAACACTAATCCATCATTCATCTTACTCCTCTAACCCAAATTCAATTGATGCTTATTCAAATATAAATCCTTCTCCCGAGAATTGAATTTGACACTATTCCATTAACGATTTATTTCCTGATTTCCTTTTTTCCTCAAATACTCAACGATGCGATACTTTCAGAATCTTCAATGCAACATTCATAATATAAAATATAAAATTTCTATCTTGCAATCAAATAGAAAAAATGATAATCTCTCAAATTTTCTCAAATTTTAACAATCACTTTAATCATATCAAGACCTTCCTAAAATTAATAATCCTCAATTTTGCCCTGTGAATTTCTTAACTCTCTATTTAAGTTAATGTTTATCCTCGAATTTCAATCATACCTCGATCTTCGTAAAATCAATGATCCATCAATTCTGTTATATTACTCATTAACTGTTTATTTAAATGAATGCTTATCCTTAAATTAATCCTCTTGTCCCTTTTTGTCAGTCATAACCTCGTCACAGATCTTTGCTATGGTCAAAATCCTAATGATCATGGTTTAAGAAAATTTCACCTACAGCCATGCAATTTAAGAAAATATATAAGTCATGTATCTTTTGTCATGGTATTACAGTCTCTGTTAAGGTGTACTACTAGTTATATCCTAACAAGAAAATCATGAATATGAACTACAGCACTTAGGGAAATCAATCAATCAAGAGACGGGAACATTAGAAAAAGAACCTGCTAACATATTACTTGTAGTATCTACTATCTCTAACAAACACTTAACTCTAGCACATTCACTAACAAATTCCTATTCATGTACACTGGTACCCATATCAACTACTCATTAATCCACAAAATCCATAAATACATCCGTATTGCACACACATGTTTATTAACACCAAAATCTGATGCCATGAATCTCTAATATAACCATGATTCAATAATGCATCCAAGTTGATACCTCTATCTCTTTAGTACCATACCCTATGTTAGTTCCCGTTCCTACTACAATTGTTCATACTAGTCGTTCTTATCACTCAAATATACGTCAAGTGTAACACCATACTAAATACTGCTCTTTCCAATACAACTTTAGATGGACACCCAAGTCAGTCTGCGGTGCCATCTCAATCATGCTCAATCACCAGATCCTTATAAATGTATATTATCTACTCATATATTAATATTCATATCTCTCATCTACCATAAAATTAATCCTCAAATAATCGTCAAGGTTTAACTTCTCGAACAACTTAAAATAAATTGTATATACTTCCTCAAAATCAGATACTCGATATCGAAATAAAATTTAATCACTCCAAAAATCTTTGTAGCCTTAACCATGTTTATTGAATTCATATTTGAATTCTCAAAATTTTAATGACATAATCTCAACTCCTCAATTATTCTAAAAATAAAACCTTATTTCCACCTTTTAATTTATAATTCTACAAATGTACATATCAGTGCTCACGGTCTCTGATACTCAAGGTGCACTCAATGCATCTAGTGTCTATAATTGCGTACTAAAATTGTACTGCCTGAATCACTTGTACTATTACCTCCAATGATCAAAGTTATCATCACCTGTATTTTCTTTCATGATTTCAATTTATGTCAATGGGTATATCATCTAATTATCATCACACAGAGTGCTTACTGTTATTAATGTCATCCTCGACTAATCCTCGATATAGAATCATTAGCACTCTTGGTATTATATCACTAGCTTCATTAATGCATCATCTCTTCAAGCTCATTATAACTCATGATTACAGGTATCTACTATAACACTCATGTTTCTTTACTCTCATGGGCATGTGTATGGTTCTTCATCTCGATTGATGTATAGGTATTTCCCTTTAACCTGTTACAGCCTGTTAAACTGATCTGTGATACGCCTCACCATTTTCATTACCAATTCCGATATTTCTTTACCCATGACACCTCATTAACTCTTTATGAGTATATATTTCCTTATCTTTAACACTTCCGATATCAATCATCAAATTGAACATCATGTTCCATAAATCCTTAACACAATTACTGGATACTTAATTGTTCACGTAGATCATCCAATTGCATAATCATAATTTTCCAGGACGGGTATGTTGGCTCTGATACTAACTCTTGAACTATCAATGATACTCTATACTCTCCTTCTACTCACAGTCTCTAATGACCTTATCCTAGAACCATTATTACAAGGTACTATGCTATGGGTTAATTCTAGATCAATGCCTAATATTCACATGTCCAACTAGGAAACACTTACAAACTCACGAGCAACACTCAGTCAACACTAATACAAGACACAAACAAAATTACAAGTCACAAATTATCATACTAACAAGGAATCCTCAAAGAAAATAAGCTCAAAAAGGAACTGGATCAAGGACTGAAGGTATCTTTACTGCTAGTAAAGAAAAAGAAGCGATGGAACAAAGTCCTGAATAACAGAAATAGATAAGTCTTGAGATGATACTTTAAGAACCAATTTAAGATACAACCTGATAATCATACACGTCTGTCAGAAATCATGACACACAGAATCCTCGCCACGCCAGTAAGCATAGATGCGATAAACGACAGGTTCCGTAACTAAGGTATGCAACCCTATAATCATGTCATCTAGAATACTCGCCACGCCAACCGGTATGGCTGCGAGAAACTCTAAATCTCATAACTAAAGTATGTACATCCAAGTTAGGTTCCTACGTTCTCGTCACGACAGCTAATATGGCTGCGATAAACTCTAGGTTCCATAACTAAAGTAGACGTTTTACCTTTCTCACTGTCCTTATCAACATATGTCATCAGGTGATACCGTAAAGTTTAGTCCATAAAATTTATCTCGATATGAAATTAAACTCAACAACGGCACCAAGAATTAAATTTAACAACTGGTCAACAAGAATCAAACTCAACAATGATACTAAGATTTTAATTTAATAACTGCTCAACAAGAATCAAGTTCAGTGACAACAAGCGAAAGCGGACGGAAACAAGGAAAAAGATTTAAATTGGAAATTATAATAAGATTCTCAAGGGGTCGTCCCAGGAATCTCTCAAGAATTTGTGATTGAGTATCCTCTCTCATCCTAGTATCCTATGTCCTATATCCTATCGCAGACACGCAGTAGTATAACAAGGATGCCACACTACTACGACATCGCACAACTCGCGAAGTCTGACCTGCATGGGCCACCACTAAAACGTGTCACGACCCGCACCCGGTTTAGGGGCACGAGGGCGTGGGTACGTCCAGCCTACGCCGCAGCATCGGCGGTAGAACGCTGTCTAGGTCCAGTACAATCTAAATAATCTCACACTAGTATCCAACTCCATAAGGAGACATGGATAACACTATAAAATGAACAACATACTCAATCACAACTACAGCACGATAAGAATTTGAAGAAACAAAAGAATACAACACAAGTCTACTGACAAAATAATCATACCTGAAATCAGTAACAACCAATCCCCAAGTGTCAGAAACAAGTCCACTAAGGTCACAGTCTGGAAAAATATTTTCCAGTCAGGAAGGAGCAAAGTACATCTCCAAATAGCAGTTCTATATAAATGACATAAACTATGTAGCAGTTCTAGATGGAAACATACCAGATGCATGTATAGGTACGAGAAATGTACAATAAGAGAAATACTAGAAATACTGTAAGTAAATGCAGGAAAAGAACAATATGTCAATGAGCAAGAACCCTATGGCTAAGTGTGTGAGTACTAGCTTTAATATGTGATCGGCTTGGAAACTTGATCAGGCTGGTTACATGTGATTAGCTATGGTTCATATAAAGTCAGGCTAACCGTTGGTTAGCTATGATGCATGTAGAGATCAGGCTAATCACACGTAACAGCTATGGAGCATATAAATGGTCAGGCCGCACCCGACGTGAGATGTAGGGTGAGCTATGGTGCATATAAAGTTGGGTATGATCACATATCTACACTAAAGTACTCCCCAAACCCCCGACTGGTATAGTAGATCCAATCATGGTACGCTATGGCACGGGATTCCCTAGGAAGGTAGCAAATCTCCCCGGGAATCAGTGTCTGTACATGCACAAGATATCAAGGAAACAAGCCTTGTACAAGCTACACCATGAATAAGGAATAACATCTCATGACGAGATCCGTGTATACCAATCCGTGTAACCAACGTGTCAAGAACAGGGATATTTATACTAGATACAGTGAACATAGGAGATATCATAAATTAGAAACTAATCAGAGAATGTACTCGCCTTGGGTCCTTAGCTGGTAAAACCAATGTCCTGTCCCAGAGTATCGTCTGGAGGAACCAACAGTCCTAAAAATATATCACAAGCAAAACCACATTTGCATCAGATGCTACACTAACACAGTCAAAAAAATACTGGTCTCAGGGCCATGCCAGGTATGGCACTAGTCAACTAGGGTCATCTAGTAGGGATACGTATATAAATACACATATTATTAATTATCATTAATACTTACAATATATATATACATGCACCAATTTAAATGTATTTACAATATATATATCCTTTAAATACATATTTGATTTATACTAGTATATACTTACAATACATATACCAATACGAAAATATAAATCTACATATATATATTTATGCCAAAATACGGTTATATACATATATATACTAATTTACATAATCAAAAATCCTTATATATAATACATAACTAAATTTTACACAAAATAACTAATTTCATACATAAAGAGCAATAAAGCTAATTATATTTTATTTAACTAAACTAATTACATGAAATTACTAAACTAATTATATAAAAATACTAAACTAATTATATAAAAATACTAAACTAATTAATTAATAATTACTAACTGATTAATAATTAATTTCTGATTAATAAATAATTACTGATAAATAAATAATTAACTGATTAGTAATTAATTAACTAATCTAAACTAATTTATTAATTAACTAATTTATTACTTAATTACTAACTTAACACAGAGAGAACAGAACTGGAGAAAGGAAAAGGAAGAGGGAAGTCTTCACCTGAGGGTTTCCCGATCGACGGAGGAGGTCTCGCCGGGGTCGGCGCGGTGGGGTTCGACTCGAGGCGGCGGCGTAGAATTCGAGAGCAGCGGCGGCTTCGAGGCGGCGGCAGCGGAACTCGACGACGGGTCATCGGTCGACGTTCGTCTCGGCGGCGGTGGCGGTTCGAGGAACCGGCGTCTCGACTCAGCGGAAGGAGATCTCGGCGGCTCGACTCAGCGGAAGGAGATCTCGACGGCGGCGTCGAACTCGGCGGGGGCTGGATCAATCGGCTCAACTCGGCGGTGGAAACCCGACCCGGCGGAGGCGGAGGTCCCAGTCGTCGGCGGCGACGGGATCTAGGTTAGGTTTGGTTTAGGGTTCTGTGTGTGTCAGGGGGTGGGATCGTGTCCGGAGCTGGACACGGGGATGGTTGTTGTGTGGTGGCTGACAGGGACGGACGTGTCCGGGTGTTGGACACGAGGGTGGTGTACTGTGGTGTGGGGGTTGTGTCCGGGTGTGTCGGACACGAAAATCTGGTTGTAATATTGTAAATCTGGACACAGAAAATGAATGGATACGGTGGGACACCCGGGGTCGGACCCGAGGCCAACACGGCTGACACGGTGATGCTGGACACACAGACACGAGCACACAAAAATGGTGGTGATGGCTTGTTGGCTTGTGGAGATTTGTGAGGGCTAGCTAGGGTTTCTTGGGAATGGTGATGAGAGACTTAAATAGGGAGAGAGAGTTGTGGGCTAAAGGGTGAGGATTGGCCCAATGATGAATGGCTAGGATTTAATATAAAGGGGCTTTTCATGTGGAAAGAATGAGGGTGTGAATGGGAGACGGTAAACTGGAAAATATAATTTAAGAAAATGTTTTAAGAGGCTTCCAAGGCTAACTGATTCTAATTTAGCTACTAATTAATTCCATTTTTCAAAAACCCTAGAAAATATGAAATTCATTTATTTACTATTCTAAAAATGGATATGAAAATTTATTATGAACAACTAGTCCGTTAAATAATTTTGTTAAACAAATAGTTTTATGATTTCAAGCAAATAAATATCCGAAGCTAGAGTATTACATATCATTATTATTTATCTATTTATTTTATGAGAAAGCGACATTTAGGAAAAATGATTTTTTTTTTATAAAAGATTTTAAATCACCTTCTACAATCAAACATTGTTCAAAATCTAATACAAAAATTTAAGGAGGAAATATTTTATAAACTTGGTATTTAAAATAAATTAAAATCTAATTATTTCGGAAATTGGGAATCGGAGGTTACAAGTCTATCCACCTTAGAAAAATTTCGTCCTCGAAATTTAGGATTCTCAATAATTGCCTTTACTCATCATATTATTTCTATCAAAATTTAAATTTCAAACCAATTAATCATGAAGTAATTCCATATTGCTATTTCACAACCTTTCAAAATTCTATATCATCATTTTCCGGAAAATCTTCAAGATTTAAAATCAAATTCAAATTTTTATCATATTCTCTTCCAAAATTTAAGTTCGTATCTAATTACTCAAGGATTTTAATATCCAATCCTCCAATTGAATTCCAATCAATGTCTATTTATAACATTTAAAAAATCTGTATCCCAAATTTAAATTTTAAACACTAATCCATCAATCATCTTACTCCTCTAACCCAAATTCAATTGATGCTTATTCAAATATAAATTCTTCTCCCGAGAATTGAATTTGACACTATTCCATTAACGATTTATTTCCTGATTTCCTTTTTTCCTCAAATACTCAACGATGCGATACTTTCAGAATCTTCAATGCAATATTCATAATATAAACTATAAAATTTTTATCTTGCAATCAAATAGAAAAAATGATAATCTCTCAAATTTTCTCAAATTTTAACAATCACTTTAATCATATCAAGACCTTCCTAAAATTAATAATCCTCAATTTTGCCCTGTGAATTTCTTAACTCTCTATTTAAGTTAATGTTTATCCTCGAATTTCAATCATACCTCGATCTTCGTAAAATCAATGATCCATCAATTCTGTTATATTACTCATTAACTGTTTATTTAAATGAATGCTTATCCTTAAATTAATCCTCTTGTCCCTTTTTGTCAGTCATAACCTCGTCACAGATCTTTGCTATGGTCAAAATCCTAATGATCATGGTTTAAGAAAATTTCACCTACAGCCATGCAATTTAAGAAAATATATAAGTCATGTATCTTTTGTCATGGTATTACAGTCTCTGTTAAGGTGTACTACTAGTTATATCCTAACAAGAAAATCATGAATATGAACTACAGCACTTAGGGAAATCAATCAATCAAGAGACGGGAACATTAGAAAAAGAACATGCTAACATATTACTTGTAGTATCTACTATCTCTAACAAACACTTAACTCTAGCACATTCACTAACAAATTCCTATTCATGTACACTGGTACCCATATCAACTACTCATTAATCCACAAAATCCATAAATACATCCGTATTGCACACACATATTTATTAACACCAAAATCTGATGCCATGAATCTCTAATATAACCATGATTCAATAATGCATCCAAGTTGATACCTCTATCTCTTTAGTACCATACCCTCTGTTAGTTCCCGTTTCTACTACAATTGTTTATACTAGTCGTTCTTATCACTCAAATATACGTCAAGTGTAACACCATACTAAATACTGCTCTTTCCAATACAACTTTAGATGGACACCCAAGTCAGTCTGCGGTGCCATCTCAATCATGCTCAATCACCAGATCCTTATACATGTATATTATCTACTCATATATTAATATTCATATCTCTCATCTACCATAAAATTAATCCTTAAATAATCGTCAAGGTTTAACTTCTCGAACAACTTAAAATAAATTGTATATACTTCCTCAAAATCAGATACTCGATATCGAAATAAAATTTAATCACTCCAAAAATCTTTGTAGCCTTAACCATGTTTATTGAATTCATATTTGAATTATCAAAATTTTAATGACATAATCTCAACTCCTCAATTATTCTAAAAATAAAACCTTATTTCCACCTTTTAATTTATAATTCTACAAATGTACATATCAGTGCTCACGGTCTCTGATACTCAAGGTGCACTCAATGCATCTAGTGTCTATAATTGCGTACTAAAATTGTACTGCCTGAATCACTTGTACTATTACCTCCAATGATCAAAGTTATCATCACCTGTATTTTCTTTCATGATTTCAATTTATGTCAACGGGTATATCATCTAATTATCATCACACAGAGTGCTTACTGTTATTAATGTCATCCTCGACTAATCCTCGATATAGAATCATTAGCACTCTTGGTATTATATCACTAGCTTCATTAATGCATCATCTCTTCAAGCTCATTATAACTCATGATTACAGGTATCTACTATAACACTCATGTTTCTTTACTCTCATGGGCATGTGTATGGTTCTTCATCTCGATTGATGTATAGGTATTTCCCTTTAACCTGTTACAGCCTGTTAAACTGATCTGTGATACGCCTCACCATTTTCATTACCAATTCCGATATTTCTCTACCCATGACACCTCATTAACTCTTTATGAGTATATATTTCCTTATCTTTAACACTTCCGATATCAATCATCAAATTGAACATCATGTTCCATAAATCCTTAACACAATTCCTGGATACTTAATTGTTCACGTAGATCATCCAATTGCATAATCATAATTTTCCAGGACGGGTATGTTGGCTCTGATACTAACTCTTGAACTATCAATGATACTCTATACTCTCCTTCTACTCACAGTCTCTAATGACCTTATCCTAGAACCATTATTACAAGGTACTATGCTATGGGTTAATTCTAGATCAATGCCTAATATTCACATGTCCAACTAGGAAACACTTACAAACTCACGAGCAACACTCAGTCAACACTAATACAAGACACAAACAAAATTACAAGTCATAAATTATCATACTAACAAGGAATCCTTAAAGAAAATAAGCTCAAAAAGGAACTGGATCAAGGACTGAAGGTATCTTTACTGCTAGTAAAGAAAAAGAAGCGATGGAACAAAGTCCTGAATAACAGAAATAGATAAGTCTTGAGATGATACTTTAAGAACCAATTTAAGATACAACCTGATAATCATACACGTCTGTCAGAAATCATGACACACAGAATCCTCGCCACGCCAGTAAGCATAGATGCAATAAACGACAGGTTCCGTAACTAAGGTATGCAACCCTATAATCAAGTCATCTAGAATACTCGCCACGCCAACCGGTATAGCTGCGAAAAACTCTAAATCTCATAACTAAAGTATGTACATCCAAGTTAGGTTCCTACGTTCTCGTCACGACAGCTAATATGGCTGCGATAAACTCTAGGTTCCATAACTAAAGTAGACGTTTTACCTTTCTCACTGTCCTCATCAACATATGTCATCAGGTGATACCGTAAAGTTTAGTCCATAAAATTTATCTCGATATGAAATTAAACTCAACAACGGCACCAAGAATTAAATTTAACAACTGGTCAACAAGAATCAAACTCAACAATGATACTAAGATTTTAATTTAATAACTGCTCAACAAGAATCAAGTTCAGTGACAACAAGCGAGAGCGGACGGAAACAAGGAAAAAGATTTAAATTGGAAATTATAATAAGATTCTCAAGGGGTCGTCCCAGGAATCTCTCAAGAATTTGTGATTGAGTATCCTCTCTCATCCAAGTATCCTATGTCCTATATCCTATCGCAGACATGCAGTAGTATAACAAGGATGCCACACTACTACGACATCGCACAACTCGCGAATTCTGACCTGCATGGGCCACCACTAAAATGTGTCACGACCCACACCCGGTTTAGGGGCACGAGGGCGTGGGTACGTCCAGCCTACGCCGCAGCATCGGCGGTAGAACGCTGTCTAGGTCCAGTACAATCTAAATAATCTCACACTAGTATCCAACTCCATAAGGAGACATGGATAACACTATAAAATGAACAACATACTCAATCACAACTACAGCACGATAAGAATTTGAAGAAACAAAAGAATACAACACAAGTCTACTGACAAAATAATCATACCTGAAATCAGTAACAACCAATCCCCAAGTGTCAGAAACAAGTCCACTAAGGTCACAGTCTGGAAAAATATTTTCCAGTCAGGAAGGAGCAAAGTACATCTCCAAATAGCAGTTCTATATAAATGACATAAACTATGTAGCAGTTCTAGATGGAAACATACCAGATGCATGTATAGGTACGAGAAATATACAATGAGAGAAATACTGGAAATACTGTAAGTAAATGCAGGAAAAGAACAATATGTCAATGAGCAAGAACCCTATGGCTAAGTGTGTGAGTACTAGCTTTAATATGTGATCGGCTTGGGAACTTGATCAGGCTAGTTACATGTGATTAGCTATGGTTCATATAAAGTCAGGCTAACCGTTGGTTAGCTATGATGCATGTAGAGATCAGGCTAATCACACATAACAGCTATGGAGCATGTAAATGGTCAGGCCGCACCCGACGTGAGATGTAGGGTGAGCTATGGTGCATATAAAGTTGGGTATGATCACATATCTACACTAAAGTACTCCCCAAACCCCCGACTGGTATAGTAGATCCAATCATGGTATGCTATGGCACGGGATTCCCTAGGAAGGTAGCAAATCTCTCTGAGAATCAGTGTCTGTACATGCACAAGATATCAAGGAAACAAGCCTTGTACAAGCTACACCATGAATAAGGAATAACATCTCATGACGAGATCCGTGTATACCAATCCGTGTAACCAACGTGTCAAGAACAGGGATATTTACACTAGATACAGTGAACATAGGAGATATCATAAATTAGAAACTAATCAGAGAATGTACTCGCCTTGGGTCCTTAGCTGGTAAAACCAATGTCCTGTCCCAGAGTATCGTCTGGAGGAACCAACAGTCCTAAAAATATATCACAAGCAAAACCACATTTGCATCAGATGCTACACTAACACAGTCAAAAAAATACTGGTCTCAGGGCCATGCCAGGTATGGCACTAGTCAACTAGGGTCATCTAGTAGGGATACGTATATAAATACACATATTATTAATTATCATTAATACTTACAATATATATATACATGCACCAATTTAAATGTATTTACAATATATATATCCTTTAAATACATATTTGATTTATACTAGTATATACTTACAATACATATACCAATACGAAAATATAAATCTACATATATATATTTATGCCAAAATACGGTTATATACATATATATACTAATTTACATAATCAAAAATCCTTATATATAATACATAACTAAATTTTACACAAAATAACTAATTTCATACATAAAGAGCAATAAAGCTAATTATATTTTATTTAACTAAACTAATTACATGAAATTACTAAACTAATTATATAAAAATACTAAACTAATTATATAAAAATACTAAACTAATTAATTAATAATTACTAACTGATTAATAATTAATTTCTGATTAATAAATAATTACTGATAAATAAATAATTAACTGATTAGTAATTAATTAACTAATCTAAACTAATTTATTAATTAACTAATTTATTACTTAATTACTAACTTAACACAGAGAGAACAGAACTGGAGAAAGGAAAAGGAAGAGGGAAGTCTTCACCTGAGGGTTTTCCGATCGACGGAGGAGGTCTCGCCGGGGTCGGCGCGGTGGGGTTCGACTCGAGGCGGCGGCGTGGAATTCGAGAGCAGCGGCGGCTTCGAGGCGGCGGCAGCGGAACTCGACGACGGGTCATCGGTCGACGTTCGTCTCGGCGGCGGTGGCGGTTCAAGGAACCGGCGTCTCGACTCAGCGGAAGGAGATCTCGGCGGCGGCGTCGAACTCGGCGGGGGCTGGATCAATCGGCTCAACTCGGCGGTGGAAACCCGACCCGGCGGAGGCGGAGGTCCCAGTCGTCGGCGGCGACGGGATCTAGGTTATGTTTGGTTTAGGGTTCTGTGTGTGTCAGGGGGTGGGATCGTGTCCGGAGCTGGACACGGGGATGGTTGTTGTGTGGTGGCTGACAGGGACGGACGTGTCCGGGTGTTGGACACGAGGGTGGTGTACTGTGGTGTGGGGGTTGTGTCCGGGTGTGTCGGACACGAAAATCTGGTTGTAATATTGTAAATCTGGACACAGAAAATGAATGGATACGGTGGGACACCCGGGGTCGGACCCGAGGCCAACACGGCTGACACGGTGATGCTGGACACACAGACACGAGCACACAAAAATGGTGGTGATGGCTTGTTGGCTTGTGGTGATTTGTGAGGGCTAGCTAGGGTTTCTTGGGAATGGTGATGAGAGACTTAAATAGGGAGAGAGAGTTGTGGGCTAAAGGGTGAGGATTGGCCCAATGATGAATGGCTAGGATTTAATATAAAGGGGCTTTTCATGTGGGAAGAATGAGGGTGTGAATGGGAGACGGTAAACTGGAAAATATAATTTAAGAAAATGTTTTAAGAGGCTTCCAAGGCTAACTGATTCTAATTTAGCTACTAATTAATTCCATTTTTCAAAAACCCTAGAAAATATGAAATTCATTTATTTACTATTCAAAAAATGGATATGAAAATTTATTATGAACAACTAGTCCGTTAAATAATTTTGTTAAACAAATAGTTTTATGATTTCAAGCAAATAAATATCCGAAGCTAGAGTATTACATATCATTATTATTTATCTATTTATTTTATGAGAAAGCGACATTTAGGAAAAATGATTTTTTTTTTTATAAAAGATTTTAAATCACCTTCTACAATCAAACATTGTTCAAAATCTAATACAAAAATTTAAGGAGGAAATATTTTATAAACTTGGTATTTAAAATAAATTAAAATCTAATTATTTCGGAAATTGGGAATCGGAGGTTACACCAGTCATCCGCGTACAGGATCCCTTCTGTACCACGGAACTCCTTGGGCCGCATCCTCTGAAAGTCGATAATACTACCCGGCCTCGGATGCTGAATCTGATCTGCCTGTGGCTGAACCTGTGCCACCCTATCCACTGCCGTCATGTCCACCTGGTGGGCGTTCTCAATGTCCAGCCTCATCACATCCACCTGACGGTGCTGCGCGTCCATCATCTCCCTGAAGAACGCAAACAACTGCACGACATCTACTGGAGCAGGAAGTGGTGGAGGAACCACCGGAACGACTGGGGTAGTCCTCGGATCGACAGGTGAAGGAGGATCCCCGAAAGAAGCAGATGCTCCCTCAACCGCAGGAGTGGTGAGTGGAGCGGTAGCAGCTGCCTGAATACGAGCTGGACGAGAGGTAGCAGATCTCTCAGTGGCAACTGCTGGAACGGTACGATGGGATCGTGTCTTCGGAGGCATCCTGAACACAGATCAAAAGATGTCAATACGGCGCAAGATACGATATCATCAAAGAAGGACAGTAATATTTCAAAAGAAGCAATTTCAGAATAATTAGATTGGAATTGTTCCTAGTCGTGATTGAGTACACTCTCATCCTAAATCCTAGATCCTATAGCAGGCTCGCAGCAGTACAACTAAGTTGTTGTACCACCACGACATCGCACTAATTGCGAATCGAGACCTGCATGGGGCCGCCACCAAAAACGTGTCACGACCCGCACCCAGAAAATCGGGCATGAGTCGTGGGTACGTCCAGCCTACGCCGCAGCATCGGCGGTAGAATGCTGTCTAGGTCAACTATCTAGATAAAATTTCACACAAAAATATCGGCCATGACCTCTCCAAAAGGAGGGCAACCACACAATCAATATATAAACATGTCAAGATCTCAACTCCAAACGGAAGAGCAATATCAAATGATAATCACAATATACTCAATCACGAATCTAAGCACGATAAGATAACAAAGAAGACTAACAGCTATAAAGTCTAACCAACAACAACTCCATAATAATAATACATCATCCAAATCATCCAAAATAATATACAATACAAGGTCTCAATCCAAAACCGGAGATAAATCCGGTGCTAAAGCTAATAAAACAACAACAAGGATCCTAGTGATCCCGGCTACCAACCCGGAAATCACCTCTAAACTAGAGGGTCCCTGTCTGCACCATCGACAGGCTCAGGTCCATAAAACGTCGGACACCAATCCTCCGGATACTCTGAAAAATATGTCCAGTCAGGACTGGAGCAAGTACATCTCTAACAACAGTTCCATTTAAATGATAAAAACTATAAAACAGTTATAGCAAGTAGCAAGAAGAATGAAATAAAGTATGGAACAAGAAATATACATATGTCACTGGTGCATAAGGTAAAGATGCATGGATATCAGAGCAAAATAGTAATAACTGCAAGATACAGAAAATCTAAGCTAAGATCAAGTCCGTGCACATGAACGTGTAGTGAGTCCAGCATGAAAAACATGTAGTGAGTCAAGTCCAGAAATATGTAAGTGAGACAAGTCAAGAAATGCATGAGAGTCCAGACTATAAAGAATGAACTCGGTGTCTTTGAAATACTTGTTTCGACATGTAAACGGCTAGAGGTAAGTACGGCTCACCGCGCACTGGGTGCGCGGCTGCTATCATTCCAGATTAGACCAGAGGGAGTGATTCCTGATGATGCTAGATAGGAATGTTTACATGTCTACTCGAGTATTTCTCCGCCCCGACTAATACAAGTGGATCCAAGACCCGACACGCAAATCAAGATGAGTCCAGCCTGAACATGAATGATGCCTGTAGTGATGCCTGTAGGTGATGCCAGTAGTGATTCCAGAATAGAGGCCAGAAACATGAAATGTACGTGTCGCAAGTAAATGAATCCAGAAATACCAGTCAGTGTCTCATGTTGTGGCAGAATAATCAGATGATACTATACTAGAAGCTGAATCATAATAATCATCAGATAATGAAAACTATCAGAGAATGTACTCGCCTGACGTCCTGAGCAACTGGTGATCCGAACCGGTGTCGCAAGGACCTATACGAAAAGCAAGGTTAAACAGGGTTCTAATGAGTTAAACAGATATAAAATAATTAAAAATAGGCTTCTAGGGTCGTTCTAGGTCAAACGGGTCAAACCGGTGAAATCTGGGTCAAAAAGTCAACTCTAGGTCTAAAAAGTCAACTCTAGGTCAAAACTAGGTCAAAAGTTGACTTTGGCGGTCAACCGAGTCAACTACGGTCAAGTCTGGGTCAAACTAGGGTGCTCCTGAAATTCTAGGTCAAACCGAGGTCATTAAGCTAGAAAACTCACAAACTCGCCTCCTTGAGATACCGGGATACCCTCGGTATCCGATACCTCAACCTAGGCTACGCACCCCGCCTATACCCTCTAAAACCTATGCTAGCACGCGTAAATATATACACATAAGCATATAAAAATCACTCCAATACTATTCCTAGGCTATTGCTCAAAAACCTCCGCTCGAAACCCAATACCTTGGTTATCTTAAGGTATTGAGATACCTCGGTATCTCAAGGTATTGAGATACCGCTCTAAACTCAACCCGACTACCCCTCTAGCTAGCTAAGTATGCATAAACATATATATCTAGCTATAATCTAGGCTAAAATATAGATATCTAATACATATAGGCATATACCTATATATCTACACCCAATACCTTATCTTACCTTACCTTACCTTACCTTACCTTACCTTACCTTACCCTCCTCATAAATATATAAATATATCTATATCTAGATATCTAAACTATCTACCTAGCTATATGTAGATATCTATATATAAATCTATCTATCTCTCTCTCTAGATATCTATAGATATATATATATAGCTATAGGTATATATATATCTATACCTAGGTATTTACCTATCTAACTATATAACTATCTATATAGATATCCATCTATCTACCTATTTATGAATCTATCAATCTATTTATATATATCTAGCTATCTAACTATTTATCTAAATCTACCCATCTATCTATCTAGCTCTCTCTCTAATTATCTAGTATCTATTTATCTATCAACTTATCTACCTATTGATCTAATATCTATCTAGCTACCTATTTATCTATTTATCTATATATCTATCTATCTATCAATAGTTATGTCTATCTAACTTATGCATTTATCTAACTATGCCTCTCTCTAACTATTTATACATCTACCTATCTATAAATCTATCTAGTTATCTATATATATCTACCTATTAGTCTATCTATCTATTTATCTTAGTTAACTATCTAACTATCTTATTATCTAACTATGTATCAATCTATCTATATATATATATATATATATATATATATATATATATATACCTCTCTCTCCCTCCCTCGCATTGCTACTGCTGCTGCTAGCTCTTGCTTGCTGCTGCTGCTGCTAAGCATGCTGCTACTGCTGCTGAATTGCTGCTGCCTGCTGCTGCTATGGCTGCTCCTTCTACTGCTGCTGCTGCAGCTTCATACTGCTGCTGCTGAAGCTTCATACTGCTGCTGCTGAAGCTGTTCTGCTGCTGCTGGTTCTCAGTCCCCCCCCCCCCCCCTCTCATCTCACACACACACACACGACCACATACCCATATACATATATATATATATCTATATATATATATACAAACATATATATACATATATATATATAACTCTATAGATATATATATATACACACTAACATATATATATCTAACACACACACTCAACACAAATCAACACACACACACATAATTATATACACGTATCTATATATATATATATAAACACCATCTATATATATATACACACATATATAACTACACTCATATATATACACACACACACACTCACACACTTAAACATATATATATATATATATATACCCTCACACACACTCACACTCACACACCCTCACACACACTCTCACACACACACTCTCACAAACACACAACCCCGCACACAAACACTCCTACATATATATAAATATATATACATATATACACACTCACTCAAACTCATATATATATATATATAGGCACTCACTCACACTCACACACACTCACCTACGCACTAGCACACACTCACACAAGCACTCACCTACACACATACACTAGCACTCACTAACACACTCACAAACACATAACCACACATATATATATATAAATAGAAATATATATATATATATATAGGAACACACACACAAATAAATATATATAGAGAGACATATACACAAACACAACACTACCACAACGATGCACACAACGCTCACAACGCCCCACCTACGCACGCCCAACGACCCCGACACTCACCAACGCCCTAAAATATATAAAATATAGCTCGAAAACTCTAGCACACACTCCTCGATACTAACCCAACGCGCGCACAAGTCCAAAACGAGGAACCCAAGTCGAAATGGCCATTCGGTCATTTCGACGAACACGTGGTGCGCGGCTCGGAAAACCTCCTGAAACGCACACCAAACGAACTCGAAATCGGCCCAAAATTTACCCATGCGTTCTACACGATGTCTAGATCCTAGAAAATATGCTCCCGCGTCGATTCTAGGTCCGTGGCGGAAACGCACACGCACTTAGAATCGGCGACGACGAAAAGCCCCAATTTTGCCCGAAACGCCCGTTTCTCCGCGATGCGGCTTCCCGTGTCCGAACGAAGACACGCACTCACCCTCAAGATATTCGACAACGTCTACCTAGGTCCGTCTAACCTAGGGCATCACCCAAAATTGGACCAAATTCGGATTTTACCCGAAATTGACACAAAATCTAGTGTTAAAGTCTCCAAACACTACCCAACTAGTTCCAACTTCCTCCCACGGGTAGCCTAAGGGTCTAGGAAGGTTCTAAAATATTAATTACACTATAAAAGAGTAATTACAAGGAAAAAATTAGGGTTTAGGGAGTTGGAATCCCAAGCCAAAGTCTCAAAAATGCTCCAAATCCTCCAATCCAAGCTTCCAAGCCTCAAATCCAAGCTCCAACACCAAATCTAGGCTCTACCCACCTAGGTTAGGGAAGAATGTAGGGTTAGGGTTACATAAAGAAGGAGGAATGGAAGAAAGAAGGAAGAAAAAGGACTTACTTGAAGTGGGAAGGAGAAAGGAAGAAGAAAAATGAGTGGAGAAGAAGAAGAGGTGAAGAAGAAGAAGTGGAATGAAGAAATGGGGGCTGGGGCTGCTGTTCCACGGTCTGGGAGGGGCTGAAATGGTCGGCCAAGGATAGTTAAAGGGGTTACACAAGTTTTCAAATTCCCAATACGCCCCTACTCACTTGGTTTCGGGTTCCGGGTTCCAAAAGCACTCAAACTAGCTCCAAATCTCTCCCACTAACCTTCTAAAAATAAAATAAATATTTCTAAGTCCCAAAATAATTTTCACAAGGGTGTGGGCTGGGTCGGACATGGGTCCACTAGGGTCTGACATGGGTCCAGGCTAGCCAAAATCCTAAAACAATCAAAATAAAAAAAATAAAAAAAATAATGCAATCACTAATTAAATATAAATACAATTAATTATAAATAATACACAATTAACCCAAATTAAAATAAAAAAAATACCCGGCTCTGAAAATGGGGTGGTGACAATTGCACCCTTCCAGTCCGAAGCTGACGATTATTATTAGGTCCCGTCCGGATCTGATCGGCTTCGTTGCCCCGGCGGACCATCCGCAAAACTAGATTCAATAATCCACCTTGTGCACAAGTTGTCCGTGACCATGCATATTATTAACTTATCACATTTTTTATTGCAGTTCAGTAATTCACTTATGTTTCATTACAGTTGAGTCATTCACTTATATCTTCTTACTGTTTAGTCATTCACTTATATCTCAATACAATTCATTTATTCACTTATATCTTAGTATAGTTCATTCATTCACTTATACACTTTCAATCTTCTTTCTTGTATTATGCAGCTCCCGATGCGGGAACCGTCTTGGTGACTTTATGGTCCAGTAGCCTTTCTATATTTTTGTTACTTGGTTCAGAATGACTGTTTGATAGTCTTCATGTCTCAATTCATAGAACCATTATCTGTATCATGCATCAATTTTTGGTACGATATATGTGTTAAGCCTTTCAATCATGGAAGTAAAGTGCCATGATGAACACGTAAACGGTCTACTTGTGACATAAGCAACATTACTAGTATAAGTATGAAAGTGCAGTGTTAGAGTTTATCTATAATTTCAAGTTTATTCTATGTTCTATGAAAACATATAAAGTATGGGATTATTCCTTTAGCTAGGTTGGTTCACTTCACTTATTAGCATGCAATAATTACTTTTTCTAGCGACTAACATGTATCGTCCATGTTATTTGGTATGTAGGCTGAGTAAAGACAGGTTCATCTGAGCCACCCACCTTAGCGATGATTAGCATTGGCCGAACGAGACTCCGAGTGCACCTTTGAAATATCTATGTCTGAACTTCTTTTGAAGGGCCAAGTCTGAATGCCTTTGCATCAAGCGAGTCATTTTACTGAGCAAGGTGAGACAGGTCATCGCACTTGCGTCGTTTGAATCGGCTCTTCGCGTTGAGCGGAGCGGGTCGTTAAAATCGTGCCCCCGGGGTCTGGGGATGAGCTATGCTCTATGGCAGCAAGTGCCAGTTTTGAAGGGGGCACTTTGGACGAGATATTTGTGGTTCTGGGTCTGCTCTGAGCATGCAGGGGGTGCTTCAGAAGGACCCAGAGAAGCAGGGGAAGAGGGCTGTAAATTTGGGGGTAGTCAGTTTAGGAGATTTGGGGATCCCTCGGGTTCCCACGGGTGCAACGATCGAGGGGGCTTAGTTATGGTAGACGCTCTGTTCCTCTCCATGGTGGATGAGCGGGAGGAAGAGAGTGGCAGTTTAGATGGAGGACTGGACGCTCCTGTCCGAGCGTTCAAGACGCCCGTTGGTTCCTCTCCCCTTCTCTTGCCTTCCTCATTCCCTACGGAGGTGGATTCAACATCTGATAGGTGCTCTTACTTGGCGGGCAAGAAAGAATTGGCATTGGAGGATTCTGGTAGAATGGTAGACTTAGTTGGGGTTTCTTCAGTTTAGGATATTTTGATCGATGGCAAAAGTTTGGGTTTGTCTCCTATTGTCGGGTCCGAACTGCCGGGCTCGGGTGGCCGTCTTAGCTGGGCGGATGTGGAAGATGCTACCGAGGAGGAGCCCTGTAATGTTTATTCCCCCTGGCTCATGAACTAAGGGCATCTCGGAGACACCAGAGCCAAGGGAAGGTGCGGTGGCGAGCTTTTCGATGCAAGATGAGAGTATTAGCTTAGGAAGGGAGGGACTGTTTCGTTTGCTCGAGCTGCTATCATTATTCTCGGCTCAGGTAAGGAGATCTTGCATCCATCTTCCCGAGATGTTGTCCGATCCCACTTACGGCCAGACTGTGTCCTAGTGATAAAGGGGATTCTATGCTTGGGAAGGGGATGAATGGCAATCCCACGAAGGTCAAGAACCACCATTGGGAAATTCTATAGCATATTCTGAGATCGTCTTCCAAGACAAAGTCCCATGGTAAAGGCTTTTGATAAGGGCACTGCACATATTACTTGGGGCTAGTCCAGGATTGGGGCTAGTCCAGGATTGAGCAAAGTTTACTCACACTAGCCCATTATTTTACTTGAGGCTAGCCCACTTTCCCAAACCCTCCCCGTCCCACCGGAGCCCTCCCCCCTCCCGCCGGCGGAGCTCTCCAACTCTCCGAGACTTCGTCCTCCTTGTCGATGGCTCCCAAAGTCGACAATGTCAGAGAATCGAACACGATTTTAGGGCATAAAATGTCGAGAATCGTCGACAACGTCGAGCAGTATCGGGCGGGACTGTAGATTTTCCTACAGTCCTATATAGATTTAGGACTGTAGGAAAATCGACAGTCCTATGTATATTAAGGACTGTAGAATTTTCTACAGTCCTAAATTTATATAGGACTGTAGGCATTTCAACAGTCCTAAAAATTTAAGGACTGTCCTAAAAATGTATGTTAAATTTTTAGGACTGTCAAAATTTTGACAGTCCTACCAATATGTAGGACTGTCAAAATTTTGACAGTCCTAAAAATTCAACATATATTTTTAGGACTGTCAAACTTTTGACAGTCCTACCAATTGTAAGGACTGTCAAAATTTTGACAGTCCTAAAAATATATGTTAAATTTTAGGACTGTCAAAATTTTGACAGTCCTACATATTGGTAGGACTGTCAAAATTTTGACAGTCCTACAAATTGGTAGGACTGTCAAAATTTTGACAGTCCTAAAATTTTTTTTTCTGTTAATTTATTTTTGTTAATTGTTGGGGGGGCCAATTTCAAAATATCTTTGAAATTTCTATCCTTAAAATTTGTTAAAGTATTCTGTTATTTAAAATAGTAAATTTATTAATGGTACATTAAAAATTTTGTAAAAAAAAAAAAAATTACAAAAAGTAAAACTTGGAGGTCGAAACATCGTTTTTTTGCGATTCTAAAAATTTGGGAAGTCCGTCAAACGGTGAAACGGTTTATCCCGAAGTACTTTTCCATACGGTCATTTTGGCTCAAACTGGAACTTGTTTCGATCTCCCAGTCAAAAGTTATGATACTTTAAAGTTTTATATTTTATATTTTTGCCTGTAATACGTACGTCTTACTTCGGATGAAAATTCTCTCTACACGAATTGTGTTACTCTCGTCGAAAACATACAAATAGACCTATTGTGTGACGAAAAACGATTTGAAAACAAATAGTTATGGCCGTTTGAAGTCTTATCGACGGCAGACGTAATACTCGTACGGTAGATTTTTTTTTTTTTTTTTTGTTCAATGATAACATATTTTATTTTGGATGTTAAACTAAATAAAAAAAATCAAAATCAAAACTAACTAAATAGAAATAAACTTAAAAAAAATCCTGACAATTAAAATGAGGACTGTCAAAATTTTGACAGTCCTCATTGTTTGTGGGACTGTCAAAATCCTGACAGTCCTAGTTTTATATAAAATTTCCAGTGGGTTAAAATTAGGACTGTCAAAATTTTGACAGTCCACATAGCTTGTGGGACTGTCAAAATTATGACAGTCCTAACAATTTGTAGGACTGTCAAAATTTTGACAGTCCTTCCAAGTGGTAGGACTGTCATAATTTTGACAGTCCCACAAGCTATGTGGACTGTCAAAATTTTGACAGTCCTTCCAAGTGGTAGGACTGCCAAAATTTTGACAGTCCTGATTATAACAGTGGGCTAGCCCCGAGTAACTTTCATGATGGCAAACTTGTAATTTTTTCTTATTTTTCAATGGGCTAGCCCCGAGTAAAATGTGCAGTGCCCTTATAATTACCCCATGGTAAATAGCATCACAAGGCCTTTCCTTGAAGTGGTGCATCGGGTGCTTTTTGTGAACAGAGCCATTAGTATTCGGTAGTTAGTATATGTTTGTATCATGTCCTTTAGTGGTTAGACCAGTTTGTCCTATCATGCTGGTCAGGAACGTATATTGTAATCCCTGTACAAGGTATGAATAAAAGTTTGCTTATATATATATATATATATATATATATATATATATATATATATATATATATATATATTGTCAGTCCCCTTTTTCGGTGCACTTTGGCGCATGTTGTCTTTGGCGTACTTTGGCACATGTTGGTTGCTAGCCCAACCTTTGTTTAGACCGGACTCATAATTTGTGGAAAATAGTGGGTTTGGTTGGGTTGGTGGCATGTGTGGCTTGGATGGGTTTGAGTGATCCAATGGTCCACATCTTAAATCTAAACATATATATATTCCCATATCTCTCTCTCTCTGCTCATTACGTTATTTTTGCTTCTCTCTCTTAGGTTTTCTCTTCCTCCGTAGGCAACTACATCTTGCACAAGAGAAGAACTATGGAATTATGCATTCTTTTAATTCTTAATAATTCTTGTTTTTTCTAGCTCATGTTGTTGGGATCGAGCACCCATTCATCTTTAATACTTTTCGTTCTTGATTTTCTTGGTTGGAATTGCATGGACCAGAGTTTGGGTCTTTGGGTTCACTTCTGTTTTCTTGGGGATTAATCTTCCAAAACCTTGTATTTTACAAATTTTTTTTAGCTCATAGTGTAGATCAACATATTTTATGTAACTTTGCTTTTTGCCGTGCGTGTTTTCGAGTCCAGATAAGTTCAGTGCTAAAATTTGATACAATACGTATACCAAATAGCTTAATGGAAAAGAAGAACATTGCTCTGTGAAGAATATACAAGAAAAATCCTTTGACGTAGAAATACATATGATTCACTTTGGGCGCATTGGTGTGCTATCCTAACTCCTTGTGCGTACTAATTATACCGCACTTAGTCTCCAAGCAAAAGTGCGCCAGCCACACTCCTTGAGTCAGTAACGCACTTTTGAGAGAAAACCTAGTTGGCATACTTTGGTGCGTATGAAATAAAAGTTCTTCCAGGAAAACCAAGGGAAGTGCACCACCGTCAGTTCGTGCACATTCTTCGAGTTGGCATTCTGGCGTATTTTCCTATGTTTCATCAGCCGACACACTTTGTTTACTTTTGGTAGCTGCACACTTTTTCCTCTTTATTTTTTGTAGGACAAAGCGTTAGTTGGTTTCTCAATTTTTGTGTTATTGATTTGTGTTTGTCCTCAACTGACGAGTTTCTCGATTATTGAGCTTTAATCTCGGATTATGTGTTTTGTCTTGTAGCTAGCTTGCTTGCGCACTTTTCCTAAAAGCGCACTTTATTCTTGCCCGCGCACTTTTGTCAAGTGCGCCATGATGGTCAACTTAACAAAGTACGCCACCCTTTATTGCTTGCGTACTTTTTTGTTTTGTGCGCCAACCTAGTTTTGGTCGTTTGTTCGTGCCGACCAAGGTTTGGTCGTTTGTGCGCCAACCTTACTTTTATGTGTTTTGTGCGCCAACTTGCTTTGTGCGCCTACTATTTTCTGCGCACGTTAAGCCCTATAGATGTGACCCTATATGCCCTTGCTATTTTACTTGCTAATTAGTTTACTTTTTCTTGATCACCTTATTATACATTGGATAGTATAAGAGGCGTAGTTAAACTCGGGTGACGTTCTGCAATCCTGATCCTTATTTGGTTGAAGGCTTGTGGATCTGATCTCGAGGGATTCTTGTCACGACCCGCACCCGAAATTTGGGCACGAGTACGTGGGTACGTCCAGCCTACGCCGCAGCATCGGCGGTAGAACGTTGTCTAGGTCAAGCACTATCTAAACAATCTCGCATGAGTATCCAACTCCATAAGGAGACACGGATAACACAATATAATATAAACAGCATACTCAATCAAATAACTACAGCACGATAAGATATCGAAGAAAATAAAATAAAATACAACACAAGTCTAAAAGTAAATAATCTAACTCAACAAATATCCAAGTCTCAACAAAGTATGCCGGAGACAAATCCGGTACCAAAATAATCTACTGAAAGAACTAACTAGATAACTAGTAATTCCGGCTAGACCTCCCGGAATCACAACTGAACTACCAAGTCCAAGTCTGCAGCTACTCTCCAAGTGGTCCATAAAATGTCGGACACCGGTCCTCTAAGGCATAGTCTGGAAAAATATTTTCAGTCAGGAAGGAGCAAAGTACATTTCTAATAGCAGTTCTATATCAATGATATACACTATGTAGCAGTATATAGATGGAAATATACAAGATGCGTGTACATGTACGAGAGATATACAATAGGAAATACTGGAAATACTAGAAATAAATGCGGGAAGGAACAATATATCAATGAACAAGAATACTATGACTAAGTGTGTGAGTACTAGCTTTAACATGTGATCGGCTTGGGAACATGTACAGGAATAATGGCCTGGCTAGTCATACGTGCGGTGTATGACCAACACTAACATGTGAACAAGACTTGTACATGAAGGGTATGATCACATATCTACACTAAAATACTCCCCACCTCCGACTGGTATAGTAGATCCAACCATGGTACGCTAGGGCACGGGATTCCCTAGGAAGGTAGCAA
Organism: Iris macrosiphon; assembly: GCA_036927795.1. Taxonomy (NCBI): domain Eukaryota; kingdom Viridiplantae; phylum Streptophyta; class Magnoliopsida; order Asparagales; family Iridaceae; genus Iris; species Iris macrosiphon. Next base: position 30,323,431 of record JAYESA010000001.1, on the reverse strand, counting down.
GTCTCCCCGGAAATCAGTGTCTGTACATGTACAAGATAACAATAAAATAAGACTTGTACAAGCTACACCATGAACAAGGAATAACATCTCATGACGAGATTCATATATACCAATTCGTGTAACCAGCGTGTCGAGAATATGGATATTTACACTAGATACAATGAACATAGGGGATATCATAAATAAGAAGCTATCAAAGAATGTACTTGCCTTGGGTCCTTAGCTGGTAATACCAATGTCCTGTCCCAGAGTATTGTCTGGATGATCCAACAGTCCTATAGACATATAATACAATTCAATATTGCATCAGACATTACACTAACACAATCACAAATACATTAAACTCAGGAGCTATGCCAGGTATGGCACTTAGTCAACTAGGGTCAAGTGTGCGTCTGATTTCACGGGTGTCGCGTCTGTGATTGCTGTGCAAGACAAACGGTCGAAATGATACGGGTCTCGCCAATACGTCAGTGTACATGGCATCCTGCTAACAGTTCACAGGGTCACAAGGTCATGTGTAGTTACGGGATATCCGCATTTACACTCGGTTACCTAGTAGAGATATATATAGAAGTATACATATTATACTCATAATATATATACCAATTAAATACGTACTTAATATATATATAAGTGTATATCAATAATTTTGTACAAAATATGTATAAGTGTATATACACTAAATAGAAATATAAATATTATATATATACATAGGTAAAAATATACATAACACATTTTATATATATACAACCAATATTTATACGTATACAAGGAATATACATATATACTGAATATATATATATATATATATATATATATATATATATATATATACCAATTAATACATATACCAAATACGTATATATGTACATATATATATATACCAATATAAATATATATATATATTTATACCAAAATACATTTATATATATACCAATACAACATTTAACATATATCATTAAATACGTATATACTAATTTATTGAATACATGCATATAAATAGAGAAATACACGATATATATATATATTAATAGAGAAAATACTATATATATATTTATACGCGTATGTATACACGAAACATATATACACTAATGGAGAATATACTATATACATACATACATACACACACACATACACACGTACGCGAGGGAGAAATCGTACCTGAGCGCGTCTACAACGACGGCGAAGACTTCGACGACGATGACGAGGAGGAAGGTGGTCCTGGTGGTGGTTCATCAGCTGGCCACTGGTCGGCCGGGATAAACTGTTGGTGGTGGTGGTCGCAGTAGAGGCAGCGGGAAAAGGGAGAAAAGGAGGTCGTGGTGGTGTTGGGGGTGTGAAGCTGCGGGTGGTGGTCGTAGCAGTCGGGAAAGGGGAGCTCCAAGCGGTGGAGGCTCGACTGAGGGGGTCTCGAGGTGGTTCAGGGTGGTGGAGCGGTGATAGAGGGAGATGCGGGTCGGGGTGATGGTTGCAGCGGATGCTGACTCGCCGGGAAGATGGAAAAGCAGGGTGGTCCAGTCGGCTCCGCTGTGAAGGGATGGACGGTTGATGGTGGTGGACTGAGGCTGATGCAGTGGTGGTTGGAGGAGGCTAGTCGGTCGGGCTATGTGTGGTCGAGCGGGATGTCGGGGCTTGGCCGGGGGAGGATGCAGGGAGGAGTGGGGAAACTCTGGGCTGTGCATCTCGGATGAGGGGAGGAGAGCTCGCCGAAAGTAGCTGGCTGGAGGAGAATGAGCAGGGAGAGGATCACGTCGGGGAAGATGGAGTTGCCTTCTCGAGCTCCGGAGGGTCGGGCTCGATGGAGGGAGATGCTCGCCGGGGTCGGAGTCGGGTGATGGTAATGGAGATGGTGATGATGACTGGTTCTGATGATGATGGTGGTGGTTCTGGTTGGTTCAGGTGGCGGTGGCGGTGGCGGTGCCGGAGACTGGAGCAGGGGACGGGCTGAAGGGATGGTCGCCCGGGGCAGTTGGCCGGAGGAGTGGGGCCGGCCGGGTGAACAGTGGAGAGCTCGGTTTATATTCCCTCTCATTTTTTCCTTTTTTTTAAAAAAAAAGAAGAAGAAGAAAGGAAGAAGAAGAAGAGAAAAGAAAAATTGGAAAAACCTACGGTTGAGTAAGGAGGGAGAAAAGAAAGAGGTGGGGGCTTCCCTAGGTTTGGGGATTAGGGCTTGGTTGGGAAGAGAGCCTTGAGGAGACATTAAATAGGATATTGTGAGTGGGAAATGAGTGGTGATGATGCACCCATTTTGAATGGGTGGTCAGGATTTGACATGGAGAATTACTTATGCAAGGGTGAGGGTTGGGTTGACTAGTCAATATTAGGGCTTTTCAATTGGTTTGAAACAATGTGGTGTTGACACCTAATGCAACATTTGCAAATTAGCCCCCTTATATTTGGGTATTTGCACAGACACATGAAATGATGAAAATTTGGTGGGCGATTTGGTGTTTGGTGTTTTGTAGGGTGAGGGGGTGTTGTGTGTTTTATACGGGCTTAAAGAATAGGGTATTTGGATTAAATTGGGATTAAACGGGATTAGTCAAAATGGTATCCCAATTTAATTAGAAATAAATGCAAGCGGTGTTCTAAAATTAATTAGGAGTACATGGGGCCAAAATTAGGTTGGGTCACAAATATCATTAGTGAAGAAGACTCAGAACAGAATATTACCCTAATTTGGGTTGCACGAAAAATGGGTCAAGATTGCCTCCAATTTCTATTGGAACGTACAACGATACAAAGTTGGAATTTATTTAAAAATTTAAATAAACGTCCGCGATGAATATTGTGCGGCTAAAATGAAGCACAAGAGAGCATGATTATGAGTTACAAAAAGGTCAGAATGGAAGGCGGGCACATCTAGGGCAAGGTTGTAAAATTTGTTGGAAGGCAAAAGTTAGGGTAGCACTCCAAATATTGAAGCAACGGCAAGGCACAACAATTAAATAAAATTATGGTAATTAATTACAACCTCAATAATTAAATCTTAAATAACACAACTTAAATTCATAACCCTACATTTCGGTCAGGTGTTCATCCAGTGGGCTTCTAGGCCAAGTCTACTAGCTCAACATTAAGAATACAGTATATAATATATTTATAAATACACATCTCATGCAATTATTTAAATTAAATACACGCAATATCAAATACATATAAAAAGTCAAAATTATTCCTGTTTTTGGAAAGTGGTAGTTGTAACGCCCCGCTCCGCGCCGGCGTTATGTATCAAGGTGAGTGGGCAGAACTTCGTTCTCTGATTCTTGCACGCCTTAATAAATAACCTGAGTTTTTGCTTGCAATGTTTTCTTAAGAGAATGATAGAACCTGCCTGGCATGTTAATGAACGAACTCACCTAGCTTGTCTTGAAACAATAAGTCTGCTAAACGAGAATCCAGATCGCTTGCTTAGAGTGCATGAACATGTTCACTATCGTCTATGCTTCGAGAGAACCATACTGTGCCTGAATGTGTTCAAGTGATAAGTCGGATTTGCCCCGCAACAAGGATTTACGTTATAGATGGTTCGTCTCGTCTGCATACTAGAGTTTATTTGATAGTGATCCATGCATTCGCACGTGGTCGGACAATGGCTTTTGGTACAGAGCTGAACTGCATGTGTCACGGCTGCTACAGAGATAGTGCAAAGCAACCATGAGTCACAGCTGCTATTAGCATCAGATAAAAGAGTCATTGGTATGCTGTTCCCCCAGCTGCCGATCCTGAGATACTCGGGGACCGCCATTCATATAGCTAAGTCATTGTGTTGGCTTGGATAGAGGACTGCCCCTAAGAATGTGCATCGTGTGTCTAGCCTTGCATCAGACCCTCGAGTCGCACGAGACACACTGCGCACACCCTGAAACATGAACGGATTGCTTGCCTGCTTAGTATATGAAACTCTGTTTCCAACATGTTTCCAAACAAGTAATCTGACTCTGCTAGAACTGCATGAAACGAACCTAGGTAAAACTAGAAAGATCACTAGTAATGTAATGTTTTATAACATGATTACTTAGTGCCTGTATGAGTGAATGCTTGTTTCTGTTCAGTTGATTTATCTCACCAGTACTTGTATAAAGTGCTGACCCACCAACAGTTTACTTGTTCGCAGGTACTGGATCGTCCGAGGAAGCGATAGGCGTGCCACAGTCCCGAAGACCCGGAATCCTGGTTTCGATTGTTGTCCCGAGAATGCTATCGTATAAGAGGGCATAATGTATGGAACGAACGTGTGCCTTTGCTAAAGGAAACCCAAGTTGCCTCGATTGTCCCGAACACTCAGTTGGCTAATGCATTGTATTGCAACAAGTCCCTTTCCGCTGCTTACTCGATTGATGCGATGATAGCCAACTATCAACTTAAACGATTGGCCTTGTGCGGGCGCAACTCCGGCCTTGCACGGGCGTAACCCCAGGCCCGTGCGGCATCACGTCCCCCGAAAGCTCGAACGGGCCATTCGCATAGCTCCCCTTCCTCCCTCGCACCCGCGGGACGGGCACGGTAATTCGCGTCCGGCGCGCCGAGGCACGGTGATTCGTGCCCGGTTCGTTGAATCCCGGCCGCACGGAGCGGGGCAGGGCAGAGCGGCGGCCCGGGCGGGTCCGGGGCGTGACAGAATGGTATCAGAGCGGAATCGATTCTTTGGCCTAAACCGTTGCTATGACTCTGAGATAATATGGTTATGCAAAGAGCGTTCCATACAATAAGTCCATAGATATTCTCAAAGTGCAAAATGTTTCCTGAACTTGAATTGCATGATTGTTTCGATTGAGTACGGCGAGGGACGGCACTATCGCTACTCGGGATATCGAGAAGTTTATCCTTGAAGTTTCGAGGACGAAACTTTTTGTTGGTTGGTAAGTATGTAACGCCCCGCTCCGCGCCGGCGTTATGTATCAAGGTGAGTGGGCAGAACTTCGTTCTCTGATTCTTGCACGCCTTAATAAATAACCTGAGTTTTTGCTTGCAATGTTTTCTTAAGAGAATGATAGAACCTGCCTGGCATGTTAATGAACGAACTCACCTAGCTTGTCTTGAAACAATAAGTCTGCTAAACGAGAATCCAGATCGCTTGCTTAGAGTGCATGAACATGTTCACTATCGTCTATGCTTCGAGAGAACCATACTGTGCCTGAATGTGTTCAAGTGATAAGTCGGATTTGCCCCGCAACAAGGATTTGCGTTATAGATGGTTCGTCTGGTCTGCATACTAGAGTTTATTTGATAGTGATCCATGCATTCGCACGCGGTCGGACAATGGCTTTTGGTGCAGAGCTGAACTGCATGTGTCACGGCTGCTACAGAGATAGTGCAAAGCAACCATGAGTCACAGCTGCCATTAGCATCAGATAAAAGAGTCATTGGTATGCTGTTCCCCCAGCTGCCGATCCTGAGATACTCGGGGACCGCCATTCATATAGCTAAGTCATTGTGTTGGCTTGGATAGAGGACTGCCCCTAAGAATGTGCATCGTGTGTCTAGCCTTGCATCAGACCCTCGAGTCGCACGAGACACACTGCGCACACCCTGAAACATGAACGGATTGCTTGCCTGCTTAGTATATGAAACTCTGTTTCCAACATGTTTCCAAACAAGTAATCTGACTCTGCTAGAACTGCATAAAACGAACCTAGGTAAAACTAGAAAGATCACTAGTAATGTAATGTTTTATAACATGATTACTTAGTGCCTGTATGAGTGAATGCTTGTTTCTATTCAGTTGATTTATCTCACCAGTACTTGTATAAAGTGCTGACCCACCAACAGTTTACTTGTTCGCAGGTACTGGATCGTCCGAGGAAGCGATAGGCGTGCCACAGTCCCGAAGACCCGGAATCCTGGTTTCGATTGTTGCCCCGAGAATGCTATCGTATAAGGGGGCATAATGTATGGAACGAACGTGTGCCTTTGCTAAAGGAAACCCAAGTTGCCTCGATTGTCCCGAACACTCAGTTGGCTAATGCATTGCATTGCAACAAGTCCCTTTCCGCTGCTTACTCGATTGATGCGATGATAGCCAACTATCAACTTAAATGATTGGCCTTGTGCGGGCGCAACTCCGGCCTTGCACGGGCGCAACCCCAGGCCCGTGCGGCATCACGTCCCCCGAAAGCTCGAACGGGCCATTCGCATAGCTCCCCTTCCTCCCTCGCACCCGCGGGACGGGCGCGGTGATTCGCGTCCGGCGCGCCGAGGCACGGTGATTCGTGCCCGGTTCGTTGAATCCCGGCCGCACGGGGCGGGGCAGGGCGGAGCGGCGGCCCGGGCGGGTCCGGGGCGTGACAGTAGTGACAAGTCTACCCTCCTTAAAAGAATTTCGTCCTCGAAATTTAAAATCCTTAATAGTAGTATTTGCTCATTATATTACTTTCCATCAAAATTTAAATTCTTCTACCCACCAAATCATGAAATAATCCACATTGTCATCGCATAAATTTTCAAAATTCTGAAATTATTGTATTCCTGAAAATCCTCGAAATAGAATCAATTTCCATTTTTCTCACAATTTCCTCCGAAATTTTATGTTAAAAAATTAAATACTCGAAATTTAACATTCAATCCTCTAATTTAAATTTACTCAATGCACATTAAGAAATCCCTTTTAAAAACACAAATCCATAAATCCAATCCTTCAATTTAATTTCAATCAACGTATATTCATAAAATTTGAAATGTCATCCGAAAAGTTCGAATTTAAACAATAATCCATTATTAAATTGTATTCCTCGATTTCTCCTTTTTCCACAAAATACTCAACAATGCGATACTTATGGAATCTTCAAATGCAACATTCATCACATAAAATTTTAAATTCATATCTTGTAATCAAATAATGATAATCTCCTTAATTTTCTCGAATTTTAATGGTAACTTCAATCATATCCTAATCTTCCTAAAATTATTAAATCATCAATTCTGCCATATTAAATTCTTAATATTTCATTTAAATTAATGTTTATCCTCGAATTTTAATGATAATTTAATCATATCTCAATCTTGATAAAATCAATGATCCATCAATTCTGCTATATTAAATCCTTAACTCTTTATTTAAATTAATGCTTATCCTCAAAATTTAAGCATCTTGTCTCTCTTGTCAAGTCATAACCTTTTCATTAACTCTACTATGGTCAAACCCCCAATAATCACAATCTACGAAAATTCTACCTACAGCCATTCAATATGCAATCTAAGAAAAACATGTATGGTTATGGTGTCTTTTGTCATGGTATTACAGTCTCTGTCAGGGTATACTACTCACTATATTTTAACAAGGAAATCACGAATAGAAGCTACGGTACTAAGGAATCAACCAATCAATCAAATAGAGAGGACATAAGGAAAGAAAAGAACAAAACATGTTAACACGTTACCTGCAGAATCGGTCTCCTCGACCGTCATCGCAAATACTCCGCCCTGCTGGGGTGGCTCCCTCCGCGGGTGCTGAGCAATCTGCAGTTCCACAGGTGGCCTAACTGGATCTCTATAATTTGGATCTACGTGCTGAGCTATAGGTCAATCCCTCATTCGGTGTCCTGTATCACCACAGCATAAACAAAGTCCTAGCCTCATTCTACAACTCTCCCAAAGGTGACCTGGCTTCTTACAGAAATGACAAGTCTGCTGATCCTGCTGAACATGAACTGGTGCCTGGTACTGCTGTTGACACTGAACCATCCTTGGCAGTTGCTTAATATGGGGACGCTTGGCTGGTCCCGCACTACCATTTGTATCTCCAGAAATATTGTGACTCCTCTTAGGCCTGAGTACAGATCCTCTTCTACAATCTGGGCATCCATCAAGATATCCTCAAAGGTAGCGGTACGACGACTAGAAGTGCGAGACCTAATCTCTCTCGTCAGCCCCTTTCTAAACTTTTGGGCTTGATCTCCTGGGTCCCGAATCATAGACGATGCAAAATGGCCCAATCGACAGAATTCTGCGACGTACTCATCGACCGACATGTTCCCTTGGACCAAGTCATGAAACTGACTCTCCAAGGTTCCCAAGGCCACGTCGGGAAAGAACTTCTCCCTGAAAATCTCCTTGAAGGTCTCCCAAGTAAGTCTTTCGCTAGTGAGTCTCGGCTCCGTGCGATACCACGTGAGTGCGATATCGAACATCTGACTGCCAGCAGCCTCCATCTGCAAGCTCTTTGGAATCTGAGCCAATCGCAGACTCCTCTCTATATCCTCTAGCCAGTCGTCTGTGTAGAGTATCCCTTCGGTGCCTTTGAACTCTCGAGGCATCAACCTCTTGAAGTCCACTATAGTGCCTGATCTCTGCTGTTGCTGGCCAAAAAACTGCTGGTGTTGTGCTACTCTCTCCACAGCTTAGAGAGCCACCTGATGAGCATTCTCCATGCTCTCTCTCATCAGCTCATTTTGGGCCTGGTGCGCTTCTGCTTGCACCCTTGAGCCTCAGCTTGAACTCGCTGAGCGTCTACCATGCCTTGGATCAAAGTAAACACATGTGCCCCGTCAATGGGCACACCCCCGGAAAACGAAGTCGGTGGAGGAGGAAGGTTGTCCGTCACAGCTGCGGCAATCCTCTGAACAGGTGGAGGAGGACCCCCAAAAAGTGCATATACTCCCACATGCATCAGAGATGTAGGAGGAACTACGGATGTCTGTCCATCAGGTGGAGAGATGGCAGACCCCTCTAAAGCTGGTGCTCCCACTCTCATAGATCGTGTCTTCGGCGACATCCTGAAGACAGATCCAAAAGAGTCAATTAAGGAAATAAATACGATATCATCAAGGAATGACAGTAAAGTTCTAAGGAAGCAACAATCAGAAGAAAAAAAAGACAACAAGATAATAGATTAGAAATATTCCTAGTTGTGATTGAGTATTCGCTCTCGTCCTAGTATCCTATGTCCTATATCCTATCGCAGGCACGCAGTAGTGTAACTAAGAGGTCACACTACCATGACATTGCTCAATTGCGAAGTCTGGCCTGAATGGGCCACCACTAAAAACGTGTCACGACCCACACCCGGAATTTGGGCACGAGTACGTGGGTACATCCAACCTACACCGCAGCATCGACGGTAGAACGCTGTCTAGGTCAAGCATTATCTAAACAATCTCGCACGAGTATCCAACTCCATAAGGAGACACGGATAACACAATATAATATGAACATCATACTCAATCACATAACTACAGAACGATAAGATATCGAAGAAAATAAAATAAAACACAACACAAGTCTAAAAGTAAATAATCTAACTCAACAAATATCCAAGTCTCAACAAAGTATGTCGGAGACAAATCCGGTACCAAAATAATCTACTAAAAGAACTAACTAGATAACTAGTGATTCCGGCTAGACCTCCCAGAATCATAACTAAACTACCAAGTCCAAGTCTGCAGCTACTCTCCAAGTGGTCCATAAAATGTCGGACACCGGTCCTCTAAGGCATAGTCTGGAAAAATATTTCCAGTCAAGAAGGAGCAAAGTACATTTCTAATAGTAGTTCTATATCAATGATATAAACTATGTAGCAGTATATAGATGGAAATATACAAGATGCATGTACATGTACGAGAGATATACAATAGGAAATACTGGAAATACTATAAATAAATGCGGAAAGGAACAATATGTCAATGAACAAGAATACTATGACTAAGTGTGTGAGTACTAGCTTTAACATGTGATCGGCTTGGGAACTTGTACAGGAATAATGGCCTGGCTAGTCATACGTGCGGTGTATGACCAACACTAACATATGAACAAGACTTGTACATGAAGGGTATGATCACATATCTACACTAAAATACTCTCCACCCCCGACTGGTATAGTAGATCCAACCATGGTACGCTATGGCACGGGATTTCCTAGGAAGGTAGCAAGTCTCCCAGGAAATCAGTGTCTGTACATCCACAAGATAACAATAAAATAAGACTTATACAAGCTACACCATGAACAAGGAATAACATCTCATGACAAGATCCGTATATACCAATCCGTGTAACCAGCGTGTCGAGAATGTGGATATTTACACTAGATATAATGAACATAGGGGATATCATAAATAAGAAGCTATCAAAGAATGTACTTGCCTTGGGTCCTTAGCTGGTAATACCAATGTCCTATCCCAGAGTATCGTCTGGATGATCCAACAGTCCTATAAACATATAATATAATTCAATATTGCATCAGACGTTACACTAACATAATCACAAATACATTGAACTCAGGGGCTATGCCAGGTATGGCACTTAGTCAACTAGGGTCAAGTATGCATCTTATTTCATGGGTGTCGCATCTGTGATTGCTGTGCAAGACAGACGGTTGAAATGATACGGGTCTCGCCAGTACGTCAGTGTACATGGTAGCCTGCTAATAGTTCACAGGGTCACAAGGTCATGTGTAGTTACGGGGTATCCGCATTTACACTCGGTTACCTAGTAGAGATATATATAGAAGTATACATATTATACTCATAATATATATACCAATTAAATACGTACTTAATATATATATATAAGTGTATATCAATAATTTTGTACAAAATATGTATAAGTGTATATACACCAAATAGAAATATAAATATTATATATATACATATGCAAAAATATACATAACACATTTTATATATATACAACCAATATTTATACGTATACAAGGAATATACATATATATTGAATATATATATAAATATATATTTATTTATTTATTTATTTATTTATATATACCAATTAATACATATACCAAATACGTATATATGTACTAATATATATACCAATATAAATATATATATTTATACCAAAATACATTTATATATATATATATACCAATACAACATTTAACATATATCATTAAATACGTATATACTAATTTATTGAATACATGCATATAAATATAGAAATACACGATATATATATATATATATATATATATATATATATATATATATATATATATATATATATATATATATATATATTAATAGAGAAAATACTATATATATGTATACGCGTATGTATACACGAAACATATATACACTAATGGAGAATATACTATATACATACATACATACATACACACATACACACGTACGCGAGGGAGAAATCGTACCTGACCGCGTCTACGACGACGGCGAAGACGTCAACGACGATGACGAGGAGGAAGGTGGTCCTGGTGGTGGTTCGTCAGCTGGCCACTGGTCGGCCGAGATGAACTGTTGGTGGTGGTGGTCGGAGTAGAGGCAGCGGGAGGAGGGAGAAAGGGAGGTCGTGGTGGTGATGGGGGTGTGAAGCTGCGGGTGGTGGTCGTAGCAGTCGGGAAAGGGGAGCTCCAAGCGGTGGAGGCTCGACTGAGGGGGTCTCGGGGTGGTTCAGGGTGGTGGAGCGGTGATGGAGGGAGATGCGGGTCGGGGTGATGGTTGTAGCGGATGCTGACTCGCCGGGAAGAAGGAAGAGCATGGTGGTCCAGTCGGCTCCGATGTGGAGGGATGGACGGTTGATGGTGGTGGACTGAGGCTGATGCAGTGGTGGTGGGAGGAGGCTGGTCGGTCGGGCTGTATGTGGTCGAGCGGGATATCGGGGCTTGGCCGGGGGAGGATGCAGTGAGGAGTGGGGAAACTCCGGGCTGTGCAGCTCGAATGAGGGGAGGAGAGCTCGCCGGGAAGTAGCTGGCCGGAGGAGAATGAGCAGGGAGAGGATCACGTCGGAGAAGATGGAGTTGCCTTCTCGAGCTCCGACGGGTTGGGCTCGATGGAGGGAGATGCTCGCCGGGGTCGGAGTCGGGTGATGGTAATGGAGATGGTGATGATGACTGGTTCTGATGATGATGGTGGTGTCAAGTGGTGGTGCCGGAGACTGGAGCAGTGGTCGGGCTGAAGGGATGGTCGCCCGGGGCAGTTGGCCGAAGGAGTGGGGCCGGCCGGGTGAACAGTGGAGAGCTCGGTTTATATTCCCTCTCTTTTTTCCCTTTTTAAAAAAAAGAAGAAGAAGAAGAAGAAGAAGAAGAAGAGAAAAGGAAAATTGAAAAATGAGTGGTGATGATGCACCCATTTTGAATGGGTGGTCAGAATTTGACATGGAGAATTACTCATGCAAGGGTGAGGGTTGGGTTGACTAGTCAATATTAGGGCTTCTCCATTGGTTTAAACCAATGGGGTATTGACACCTAATGCAACATTTACAAATTACCCCCCTTGAATTTGGGTATTTGCATAGACACATAAAATAATGAAAATTTGGTGGGCGATTTGGTGTTTGGTGTTTTGTAGGGTGAGGGGTGTTGTGTGTTTTTTATGGGCTTAAAGAATAGGGTATTTGGATTAAATTGGGATTAAACGGGATTAGTCAAAATGGTATACCCAATTTAATTAGAAATAAATACAAGCGGTGTTCTAAAATTAATTAGGAGTACATGGGGCCAAAATTAGGTTGGGTCACAAATATTATTAGTGAAGAAGACTCGGAATAGAATATTACCCTAATTTGGGTTGCACGAAAAATGGGTCAAGATTGCCTCCAATTTTGATTGGAATGCACAACGATACAAAGTTGGAATTTATTTAAAAATTTAAATAAACGTCCACGACGAATATTGTGCGGTTAAAATGAAGCACAAGAGAGCATGATTATGAGTTACAAAAAGGTCAGAATAGAAGGCGGGCATGTCTAGGGCAAGGTTGTGAAATTTGTTGGAAGGCAAAAGGTAGGGTAGTGCTCCAAATATCGAAGCAACGGCAAGGCACAACAATTAAATAAAATTACGGTAATTAATTACAACCTCAATAATTTAATCTTAAATAACACAACTTAAATTCATAACCCTACATTTCGGTCAGGTGTTCATCCAGTGGGCTTCTAGGTCAAGTCTACTAGCTCAACATTAAGAACAGAGTATATAATATATTTATAAATACACATCTCATGCAATTATTTAAATTAAATACACGCAATATCAAATACATATAAAAACTCAAAATTATCCCTATTTTTGGAACGTGGTAGTGACAATTCTAGTACTACTCTCATTCTTATTCATCGATATATTAAAGTGACAAATTATATGACTAGTATTAAACCATCATGTCCTGAATAACTTGCTACCTGATAACTTGTCCATGATCGGGATACTAGAACTTGTTCCTGCCCGCCCTGACTATTATATCCGTGTTGATACACTTGATCACACCGAGAGTGATACTTTATATATATATATATATATATATATATATATATATATATATATTGAGCTTCGTGCCACACACTCCTGCTACGTGATATATGTTATTATTTTTATGCACAGATATGGTAGTTGGACAGTGACTTTATTCGTGGATAGATAGTATTGATTGTTGTATCACACTTAGGTGAATCCAAATTTAACTTTCGAGTGACAATATGGATTCGTATCAAGAGTGCCCGTACTTAAGTATGGCATCTAAGAAAGAATATTCATGTGACCACGGCATGAGATTCTAACTAACCTAGGGTTAACTAGTTAACTTAATTGTAGAGCATTGGGAGGGAACGGTATCTTAAGATCATGCATGTCAAACTACCCTAAGTTAGCTGGGAGTAAAGGCTGGCCACCACGGATACTGTATATTATCCGTACTAATGGAGTGCAATATCTGAATTAATTATAATACCGAGCCAATATCTTTCCTATAGAAAGCTTGAAACTGTTACTGATTATTAATTATCTTATGGCCCTTGCGAGGGCCTGGTGCATCATTTACATATATTCTTGCTGTATATCATTGGTTCATCCATCCATGCTCGATTATGGAACGATATGAGGATACTCATATATTGCATTACTGGGATAAACCAGAGATCATATATCAAGTCGTAATACATGATTGGTCATCAAATTTGCTTATATAGGTGTCTAGTCAGGAAAGTGGGCTATCATGGCATAATGATTCAACCCATGTCCTTGTTTGGTGTCACGCCCCAGTCCCAAAATACCGAGGGACTAGACACGTGGCAATGGCCAGCAGCACACACTGATGGGCAAACCGAATTTAATGGACCCATCAGGGTGTACTTAAGCTGTAAAACAATAGTAAGGGGCTATGGTACTAATCTCATCCACAGAAATAAATACAATCAATAAGAAATATAAAGCAACATCAAGTCTTAATAAAGTATCTCGGGGAACAACCCGATAATATGTCTGATACAGCAGTCAATAGACAAGAAATAAAGAGTATAACAACAGCAAAGACTGAGTATAGAATAAGCAGATACTCAGAAGAAATCCTCAGCGATCACCTCATCCTCTGGTACTGCTCAAATGTTTGCTCATGTCCCGTACACCTCGGGGTAGATCTCCTCTGCTAAACCTGGGGACATAATCCGGATTCCAGGTCCTCAGGGGACATAGCAATGTACAAGAATAACTCAAACCAAAATAAATGCAGTACAATAATAAATGAATCAATAGGGCAAACTAAGTAACCAACTAAGTGATATACAAATGAGAGCATTAGTCATACTCAGGCTGAAACTACCATAGGCTCGGTGCCGGAGAAACCCATAGCAGAATTTATCTCGAAGGGCCAGAACTTGTGCCAAACCTCTGTGTCAGAGTCTAAGGCACCTCCATAAAACTATATATATATAATATATTCATCCTTAATATGGTAATACTATCCCCACCCAACGTAATCATACGTCTCATGTCCATGACATGCAAGATCATGACCTCTAACTGATGTAGTGAGTCATAATGATAGCTAAGCATATGTATAAAATCTTTGTCACGAATCCTGTAACCTATACAGAATCACCATAAATATATCAGAAAGATTATGTCCCATGAACAGTATCAAGTGTCCTATGGTATGACGTACTTGATAATGCAAGCACGAATATGAATAGGGTCGCGATATCAATATCTAGGTGACATTACACAACTCCGCGTACGGCGCTGACACCCGAATATTATTCGAATGCTAAGAAACTTAAAACGGTCCTAGGTTGAACAGATACATCATGTAAATAAATCAAGGAAATAACATGTAGCAAATACTGCAAGATTGGCAATGTACACTTGCCTGGGGTTTGGTTTCCAACTGCTGCTCTAGTATCAACGGGATCTGCAGGTACTCCTCCGGTTGCTGAAATAAATGTTACCATCATGTTCAGAAGATATCAAATAGCTAGGATTGCCTGTCTATAAGTCCAATTTGGATACAGGGGCAAAAGTGACAGTTTCTGGTCAAAGTGGGGTCCACATGTGGCCCGCTTCGCACCGAAAAATGTGCCAGAGACAAGGTTCTCCAAATTCGTCAAACTTAGTGTCTACAAGTCCAAAACGATGATACGAACGCAACCAAATATCCAGAACTGGATTCCGATGAGCCGATCACAAAATCGCCCGTCAAGTAGAGCCGTGGGGCCCACGATACGGGATTTTGCCAACTTTCTCAGAATCGAACCAAACTTGGATCACAAGACCAGCGTATTGCTACGAGTCCAATGGTGCAAGTTTTATTTTGAAATGACGAGTGTACACGAAGTTATAACGAGTTTTATAACAGGGCCGATACGGGGTGTTGTCGACGGATACGCGTTGATTCCGGTGTGCACGCACATCCAAATCAACTTTTGCTAAATCCTACACATCCGTATTGACAGTGCGCACCTTTCGGTAAAGTTTGTACATGATCAAGTCGTCTCGTTTAGCGGGGCACACCCAGTTTCGAGAAAATCAGGATTTTATAAAGACAAAGTTTTTGGCCAATTTACCCTCGAAAATATTACAAACTACAGCTCAATAAAATAAACTAAAAATAGGGTGTAAAACTTGGTCATATGATCTAAATTACTATTTAAGCCAATTTTGAAAACATTTAACAGGTTGGTCGCAAAATGGTCGTAAACCGGGGAGTTTGGGATAATTTCTAATTTTCAGAAATTGGGGGTTTATTTGCATGGGTTTCGAGAGGGTCACGAGGTCTATGCGTCACAACAGACAGAACGGAAAACGAGGCAGCAAGGTGAGAGAAACACTCACCTGAACAGGGGTAGGAACCGACTTCTTTGCTTGCACGAAGCGATACGACGCGGCGGTGGAGGAGCTCGTTGCTGGAGGTTGGGGTTTGTAAACCCCATCGACCAAATTTTGGTTTACTTAGCTTAGATAAAGAGACTAGTTTTAAATTGGAGACAATTAGAATTAGATTACAGTAATTTAGAATTTTGTACAATATTATATCTCTTAGAGCACCTTGACGTTGCTCCGATATTTAGAGCACTGCACTAGCTATAATCAGCAAACAAATTCCGTACACTTTTCCTAGACATGCCAACCTACCATTCTGACCATTGTATAACTCATATCCACTCTCTCTTGTGCTATATTTTAGTCGCACAATATTCGTCGCAGACGTTATTATTTAATTCTAAATAAAATATGACTATGTACCCTTGTGCGTTCCAATCGAAATTGGAGACACAATATTGACCGTTTTGTGCAACCCAAATTTATGATAATATTCTACTCTGAGTCCCCTATGTCCATGATACTTGTGTGCCACCTAATTTTAGCCCCATGTACTTCTAATTAATTCGAGAACACCTTGCGCATTAATTTTAATTAATTTAATCCAATTTCCATCTTTGTACAATTTTCTAATTGTTGGGCGCTTTTATGCAAAAGTGCATTGAGGTGTCCACACCATTGGATATGATACATGAAGAAACCCATTTTTTGTTCATATGAATTTTCTCCATGAATTCTCGGAATGTGCAACGCGCAACATCGCCCCCCATTTAAACCTTGTTCTTGCATTTAAACAATGCAAACTATAGCCTCCAAACATCCCCATGTGAGCCTAAGGCCCAATCCCAAGGAGTGTTGACCAAGCCCTAATCCTAGGTCAACCCTAAACCTAAAAATTCTACATGTATAAATATCACTTTTCCTTTATTTTCCCAAAACCAAAACCCATCACACAGCCGACCCCTTCCATACTATTCTCCTTCTTCCCCCTTCTTCCCTATGCACACCGTCGACCGGAGCTACCTCGCCGGAGCTCTGCCTAGCTTGGCCGACCACCTCGCCTCTACCTTCATCTCCTCCGCCTGTACTTCCTTCCATCACCACCGCTGTACCGAGCGGTCCGACCCTGCTGTACATCTCGTGCCACCTCTCCTCCGTTCCTCCACCGGCGTCGCCGCCTCAGCCGGACCACACGGGAGACGATCACGACACCCCCAGTACACCACCATTACGACCATCACCACCTCCCTATCTTCTTCTCCCTCACTTGCCAGCACCCGCTGCCCAACCCAACTCCTCCGTCGGAGCAGGGACATCTTCCCCCACAGCCCTCTACACATCCCGATAGCACCGCAGCCCCTCACCTCACGAATGCCCCGCCGGGCCTGATCCCGAGCCCATGTACCACCTGAACCATTCCCCGTCCTTTCCTTCTCCTCCTTGCCGGAATGCCGCTGCACCACACAGCAGCCCACCTCGACCTCCATCTCCACCTCTCTTCTCCGATCTCCTTGCCGGAGCCGACTGCACCATCACCACCGACCCGATGTCCTCTCCCCGCTCCCTGTCATCACTAGCCTCCATTTCCTTCCTTTCAACCTCGTCGACGACAGCCCAGTCCGGCCATCTTCTTTCATCTTCTTCCCTCAACTCGACTCCTCCATCACCCGCCAACACCGCTGCTCAGCCTCGTCACGACCATGAACTCCTCCTCCTTTCTCCCTGCTCGACTCGACCTCGCCGAATCTCCCTGTCCGCTCTCCTCCGGCAGATACCCTCATCATCATCAACCCACCATCATCAATAATCATCACCCCATTATCAACCAAACATCATCATCAACCTATCATCATCATCATCATCAACAACCTATCATCATCATCATCAACAACCTATCCTCATCATCATCATCAACCTATCCTCATCATTATCATCAACCTATCATCATCATCATCAACCCCCCATCATCATGATCATCACCATCATCTTCACCATGAGCATCACCATCATCATCGTCATCGTAGTCGTAATCATCGCCATCATCGTAGTTATCATCTCATCATAACCCCAATCATCGTCGTCGTCATCATCATCGTCAACCGCATCATTGTCATTGTCGTCAACCTCATCGTCATCATCGTCATTTCTGTGCGCGTACCCCGAGGTTCGAACTTGTCCCTCTCTTTCTTTTTATGTGTGCTTGTGTATATGCTATTAGGACATGAGTATTGCTTTATGATTGTTAGTTGATATCGAACCCTGAGTCGGTGAACTCAATGACTTGTATGCATACACATACGCGTATTAGAATTTAAGTGATATATATATATATATATATATATATATATATATATGGAGGTATTATATAAGTAATTATATGCTTATAACTATATATGTATTTATATTGTACGACCCTAGGACACTGTGGATTATCCCATGTTTACCTTGACCATGTTGACCCTAAGAACATGTTAGATGACTGCCTTGTGTACATTTACGTACTGGCCTAGACACATGTTATTTTGACTATCTGATTTTGATACAACATTTAATATAGGACACTCGCGTAACTAGTCACGCAATTAACCGTGTTAGTTGACCAGTGTTATCCCTAGCGTACCCCTGAGTCCAGTGTATATATGGTTGTATATGTGCTAGTGTAATGACTGATGTTGTATTGTATTATATCATATGTATATAGGACCTATTGGATTGTTCTACGAGACTTCAGGAACAGCCTATTGGTACTATGCAGCTTTCTTGCCAAGTAAGTATACCTTGCCTTGTTGTACTGTTTAAATTTAGTTATTATTTTAGTTGCCTGTTTATTGTTTTAGATTATATAATTGTGCGCGTCCGAGAGACTCGGGTGCAGTCAACGAATGCGTTGACGTTAGGACTTGTGTCTGACCTAGTGTCTAGTGGACCCACCTAAAGTTGTAGAGTTATCGGTATGACTCCCCAGGCCTTGACACGTATTAATATACGTCATAAAGTGAGTTCATATAGGGACGCGTGCTTCATGACTGACTGGCCATCAATATGAGCAGTATGTGTGACGGTATTTAGCTTAGTTGTTTATTTCTGTAGCGACTTGCATTATAGTATGAGAATTCCACATCGTGTTAACGACTTGTATATTAACATTGGGCGGGGAAGACAATTAGTAGGCGTATGGGACAGACATTTGGCTGCCATAGTTTTAGAGTAAACTGTGGAGCCGTGAGCCTCAGTGTTACCCGGTTATAGGCCAGTATTACCCGGTTATGGGCGTATATGCTCGTCGATACATTCGACAGAGGTTACTAGTTGCGTGCTATCATGATCGGTGATGTAGTCAGTATATACTCCTGGCATCCAGTTTACAGCTAATGCCAGGCACTTAGCCTCCGGCTCGACACTATGCTTTATACCTTTCACCTACCCATACGTACCAAGGTTGTCTTCAAATTGCATTCACTTAGATGGTTAGCACACTCCTTTATTTATTCAGTATTTACTTTATGGCATGCTTCTATGTATCTTGTTATGTCCCTCTGAGAACCTGGTCCCTTTCCAGGTGTAGATGTTCATGAGTATTCGCAGGAGCGCAGATCCGGACTGGTTACTTATGTTCCAAGGAGTCCTCTCTTCGAGCCTCGTGATTGTTAGATATTGTATTTATATTATGGCTGTTTTTATATTCTAGTTGGTAGTGGATTTGTTTTCACCCGACTATCATCTTTAGATACTTTATATTGAGATCTAGTTTCATAGATATTAGTTATTTATTTCTATTTAATTTTATGGATGAGATTTAGTTATGCCCTGTGACTTGTGATAAATATATACCAGTTTTGAATTATAGTTTATGATACATCGTACGCATGTGTTATGGTTTCCATATATTGGAGTTGTCATATACATGCGGCTGGCATGCTTACGTGTCCTAGTCCTACGTATTTTGGGACTGGGGCGTGTGTAAGCCCCCTGATTTTCAGTAATTATTAATTTGGATTTTTCATAATTTTCTAGAATTTTTCGGGATTTTTCTGTAATTAAAACCTAGGCTTTTGGTAATTAAAATGATTTTTAATTGCTGTTAAAAATATTAAAATATTATGGAAATAATATTGTATGGTGTAAAATAGAAAATCGGACATAGGGTAATTTTCTGCGAATTTATTGGACTCCGGAATCATTTTTAAAGCCCTAAAAACTATTGAATATTTAAACCTAAATAAACCTGACTGAACCCGGTTCACTTGAACCAAAACAAACCGAACCAAACCGCTAAATTGAACCAAACCAACCCAGCCTTAACGGGTCAGGTCGGGTCGGATCCGAATCGAACCCGACCCGGACCCGAAACCCTAACCGAACCCTAATCCTATTCCTAGCCGGATCACTGTTCCGGCGGCGCCCTATATAATCCCCCGCCGCGACCACGTCTGAACGCCGACCGGATTCTCCCCCTCGACCACCATCTCCACCACCCGCAGAGCCCTGCCCAGCCTCGTGCAGCCTCGTCGACTAGCGTAGCCCTAGCTCCGACACAGCTGACACGGATACATCAAGCCCTAGACCTGGACACAGCCCGGACACGGTACAGCCCCATGTCGGTGTGTCAAGGCGACCCGGATACGAGAAATCAGTCTTCACGGAGCCCTGTTCAGGTAGCGTTTTCTCTCTCCTCGTTGCCCTATTTTTTGTTCCGTCAGTTATGACGCGTAGACTGTGTGACCCCCTCGATGCCTGTGCAACCCGCTCGGTGCGTCGCGTCCTGTGACGATCACGAACCGCGATCCAAAAACAGGAAAATCAATACCCCGTTTTACCCCGAAACTGAGTGCGCTCCGCCAAACGGGACGACTTGGTCACGTGCGGTCTTCACCGAAACATGCGCACCATTGATACTGACTTGTGGGATTTCGCAGAAGTTGATTTGGATGTACGTGCACACCGGAATCAACGAGTATCCGCCGACAACGCCCCGTATCTGTCTGTTCTGGAACACGTTGTAACTTTGTATACACACGTCGGATCGAGACGAAACTTGCGCCATCGGACTCGTGGCAATACGTTGGTCCTGTAACCCAAGTTTGGTTTGATTCTGAGAACGTTGACAAAATTGCGTATCGTGGGCCCCACAGGCTCTACTTGACGGGCGATTTTATGATCGGCTCATCGGAATCCAGTTCTGGATGTTCCGTTGGGTTCGTATCATCGTTCTGGACTTGTTGACACTAAGTTTGACGAATTTGGAGACCTTTGACCCGAACACGCTTTTCGGTGTGAAGCGGCCCACATGTGGACCCCGTTTTGACCAGAAACTGTTATTTTTGCCCTTGTGTCCAAATTAGACTCAAGGACAGGCGTTTCTAGATATTTGATATTTTCTGAATCTAATGGTGATGTTTATTTCAGCAACCGAAGTAGTACCAGCAGATCACACTGAGACCAGAGCTACAGTTGGAGCCAGAACCCCAGGCAAGTGTACCTTGCCAACATTGCAGTTCTTGTTACATATTTTCTTGACTTATTTATATATTATGGTTCATGCTTGACCTAGGACCGTGTGACTTACTTAGCGTCCGATTGATAGTTGGGTGCCAATACCGTACGCGGCGTTGTGTATTGTCATCTAGACATGGATACCGAGACCCTATATTTCTCGTACTTGTCTTATCAAGTATATCATAACCCAGGACACTTGACATTATTTATGAGACAGAATCTTCCTGAGATATTCATGGTAATTCTGTATAGGATACAGGTTTCATGACATATTCTTTATACATATGCTTGGATACTATATGACTTGTTGCATTAGATATGATTGTGCGTGACATGGACATGATGCATCATGGATATGAGACGTGTGATTACATTGGGTGGAGAGAGACACACAGGCTACAGGCTGATCATATATATAAAACCCCTATTATTGTGAGGCTCAAGACTCTAAGCCCGAGCTTGGCCCATTACTCATTATTACTGCTACCGGCTCCCCGACACAGAGCTTGTAGTGGTTTCAGCCTGAGTTCTAGTGCTGCTCTCATCTTGCATATCACTTAGCTGGTTATTTAGTGTTCCCCTATTATTTTATTTATTACTGGAGAGACACACAGGCTACAGGTTGACTATATTATGACAGCTTCTCAGTCACTCGCTGAGCTAAACAACCACATGATACCACTGCTACCGGCTCTCCGACACAGAGCTTGTAGTTGTTTCAGCCTGAGTACTAGTGATGCTCTCTCTTGCATTTCACACAGATGGTTACATATTTTACCTATATTTATTTATTTATTCTCTGCACTGCATTATTTTGGCTTGAGTTATTTTGTACCTTGCTATGTCCCCTGAGGACCTGGATCCGGATTATGTCCCCAGGATTAGCAGAGGAGATCCACCCAGAGTTATACAGTATATGAGCAGAAGCAGGTGCCTACATTGGAGCAGAACCAGGATCTGAGAACGAGATCGTACCAGAGGACTTCTCCTGAGTATTGGCTTGAGATACTCATTTATTTCTGTTTTCAGTTCCTTTATTTCCTGTCTATTGCATTGATGTATCAGACTTGTTCTCGGATTGTTCTCCGTGACACTTTTATTGAGATTTGTTAGTTTATTCTATTTGCATTATTCTGGCATTTGATATGTGGTTATCTGTTGTGGATGAGATTAGAATAAACTATAACTTGTATCATTGGACCTACTTATTGTTATATTACAGCTTAAGCATTCCCCGATGGATCCATTAAATTGGGTTGTCCATCGGTGCATGCTGCTGGCCATTGCCGCGTGTCTAGTCCCTCGATATTTTGGGACTGGGGCGTGACATGGTTTTTGTGGTGGCCCATGCAGGTCAACGACTAAATTGTTCGGTTTCAACTTAGGGACCAAGCAAGCCTGCAATAAAGATAGGATAAGTTTTTAGGATCTCATCCACTTGCTTGAAACGTTCTTGATATCTATATCGAATTCGAATCAATTTCTTGAATTGCATCCTGCCTTGATTTCTGAGCGCCTTTTATTATTTATTTTGGTTGCAGAGTTATGGATTCACGAATAAATGACGAGATTCCTGCAAGATCACCACGAGATGCTGTGGTGACCAACGAAGATGAAGTAATACTAGTAGATGAAGGTCAAACAGCTCAACGACGCAGTCAAGCAAGTCAGCATGCCTCGAGAATCCAGCAAGATAATGTTCCACCATTGACGCAGTTTGCTCCACCGATGCCTACCGTTCCACAAGGGCAGGCTATGGACGAACAACAAATGTTTTGAATGTTCTACGCGATGATGCAAGCCCATCAGAAGGTTCATGAAGAAACTCATCAAAACCAAGCGGAGAAGTTCATCGACAGATTTAGCTCGGAGTTACGGAAGTTAATCAGTTCAAATACAACTACCTTAGATGAGGATGTTCTTGCTGCAGCACGACCCATGGAGTGCATCACAAGGATCGAGTCCAGCCAGAAGCGGCCGTATGCATCAGCACCAGACCAAGCACAACAGAAAAGAGTTGCAAAGTGACCACAGATGAATCCACCACCGAGAGCAGCACCCAGAGCCTCATTCCTTCCTACTTGTTACTATTGTAGCAAGGTAGGCCATATTGAGAAGGAGTACAGACACAAGTTAAGATTATGCTTGATTTACGGAACCAATCAACACTTAGCTAAGGACTGTTCTCAGCATCGAAAGAAAGCATTGATGATTCATCAACCAGCCACATCAGCACCAGCCGGAGCACCACAAGAAGAAGTTGCAAAGAAGTCTCACATGCACCAGCCACCAGAAGCATCTCCGCAAGTACTACCTATCTGTCAGCATTGTCGTAAGCGAGGCCATATTGAGAACGAGTGCAGATGCAAAAGGAAATTATGCTTAGCTTGCGGATCCAGTCAGCATTTAGTAAAGGAATGCCCCGAACGTCGAGAAAGAGCGTTACCAGCACCAAGGCCGGCCTCTCCAGCATCGGAAGCACCGCAAATGGGAGTTCAAGGAGTCAGACCACCATCCCCAGGAGGGAATCAGTCGAGGCCACCCTTGGCACCACAAACAACACTCTTCCAGCTGGCTCAACAGCAGCAGAGGAATCAATTGCAAGAACGTGAACAAGCTCCAGCGATGACTTTAGAAGACGCACAGACCTATGGAGTAGCTAATGCGCATAATTTTTCGTTGTTATCTGTTTATAGATTTGTTTTATCTCGTGCCTATTGGTTCGTGACCTCAGCCTTAACCTATGTAATTTTGAACTTGCTAATAATTTGTAACCTAAAATATTTTTATAATTGATAACTGTAGAGATTGTAGAGTCTTTTGTTATTGTGCTTATTTTGGGTTGTTTTGTGAACTTGAATTAAGTTGTACCTCCTTTCATCATTATCTAGCGTACTTATATTTGTTGTACTACCTTGACTTATGCTGCTAATATAGCCTAGTTTTGCAAGCTTATCCTTTTATCGAGCTTGTTCATGACATATGTATTATTGGGTCGACACACTAATACAATTGTCTATTCAGAATCAGTGTATTACGGTCTGATCAACCTTAGTGCATTTTGGTTTGCTCTTCGTACGACTACTTCACGTGGATTGAGATATATAGTTGACTAGTATACTTGCCCTCTAGATATGTCTGAGCATATCGTATCAGTTACATAACTATACTAATACGAGCATGCGAACAAAGGATTACCAGAATAGGATTTCAATCCACAATTGTCTTGACAAATTCCATTTGAATTCGTTAAACGCCTTGATCCTGATACTTTTATTCTATTACCTCACCCTTGAACTCTTTATTATTGATCTTCGTCTTCCCTTATTTCGGAAAGACGAAACCTCGTGCTTGGTATAAGTTTGATATATAGACAGTGCTAGATATACCCCACAGGCCGGTCGCATTGTTGATGACCCTTTTATATATGATTAAGGGAATATCATAGGTGATATGTTTGGTGTTAAAGATTTGAGGATTCAATAACATGATTAAATAAGTTGGGGCATAGCTTTATTAGATGTATATCCTTAGATGATAAATGGATAAATTCTAAGTTGGGTAGAGACCGCAATGTTCACTTGAGAGGAATCCTTTAGACTGTAATCAAGTGAGATTGGATAGAGAGAACCCTACAATATTTTAATTTCGAGGACGAAATTTTTATAAGTTGGGTAGATTGTAAGCCCCCTGATTTGCAGTAATTATTCAGCAGCAGTTCGAAAGGTTGACCTATTTTAATTTGGATTTTTCACAATTTTCTGGAATTTTTCAGGATTTTTTCTGTAATTAAAACCTAGGCTTTTGGTAATTAAAATGATTTTTAATTGCTGTTAAATAATATTAAAATATTATGGAAATAATATTGTGTGGTGTAAAATGGAAAACCGGACATAGGGTAATTTTCTGCGAATTTATTGGACTCTGAAATCATTTTTAAAGCCCTAAAACTATTGGATATTTAAACCTAAATAAACCTGACTGAACCCGGTTCACTTGAACCAAAACAAACCGAACCAAACCGCTAAACCGAACCAAACCAACCCAGCCTTAACGGGTCGAGTCGGGTCGGATCCGAATTGAACCCGACCCGGACCCGAAACCCTAACCGAACCCTAATCCTATTCCTAGCCGGATCACTGTTCCGACGGTGCCCTATATAATTCCCCACCGTGGCCACGTCTGAACGCCGACCGGATTCTCCCCCTCGACCACCATCTCCACCACCCGCAGAGCCCTGCCCAGCCCTGCGCAGCCTCGACGACCAGCGTAGCCTTAGCTCCGACACAGCGGACACGGACACATCAAGCCCTAGACCTGGACACAGTCCGGATACGGCACAGCCCCGTATCGGTGTGTCAAGGCAACCCGGACACGAGAAATCAGTCTTCACGGACCCCTGTTCAGGTAGCGTGTCCTCTCTCCTCGTTGTCCTCTCTCCTCGTTTCCCCATTTTCTGTTCCGTCAGTTGTGACGCGTAGACTGTGTGACCCCTTCGATGTCTGTGCAACCCGCTCGGTGCGTCGCATCCTATGACGATCGCGAACCGCGATCCAAAAACAGGAAAATCAACACCCCGTTTTACCCCGGAACTGAGTACGCCCCGCCAAACGGGACGACTTGGTCGCATGCGATCTTCACCGAAACGTGCGCGCCATTGATACGGACGTATGGGATTTCGCAGAAGTTGATTTAGATGTGCGTGCACACCGGAATCAACACGTATCCGCCGACACGCCCAGTATCCGTCTGTTCTGGAACACGTTATAACTTTGTGTACACACGTCGGATCGAGATAAAACTTGTGACATCATACTCATGGCAATACGCTGGTCCTGTGACCCAAGTTTGGTTCGATTCTGAGAACGTTGACAAAATCGCGTATCGTGGGCCCCACAGGCTCCACTTGACGGGCGATTTTATGATCGGCTCATCGGAATCCAGTTCTGGAAGTTTTGTTGGGTTCATATCATCGTTCTGGACTTGTTGACACTAAGTTTGACAAATTTGGAGACCTTTGACCCTGACACGCTTTTCGGTACGAAGCGGCCCACATGTGGACCCCGCTTTGACCAGAAACTGTCATTTTTGTCCTTGTGTCCAAATTGGACTTAAGGACAGGCATTTCTAGATATTTGATATTTTCTGAATCTAATGGTGATGTTTATTTCAGCAACCGGAGTAGTACCAGCAGATCACACTGAGACCAGAGCTACAGTTGGAGCCAGAACCCCAGGCAAGTGTACCTTGCCAATATTGCAGTTCTTGTTACATATTTCCTTGACATATTTATATATTGTGGTTCATGCTTGACCTAGAACCGTGTGAATTACTTAGCGTCCGATTGATAGTCGGGTGCCAACACCGTACGCGGCGTTGTGTATTGTCATCTAGACATGTATACCGAAACCCTATATTTCTCCTACTTGTCTTATCAAGTACATCATAAGCCAGGATACTTGACACTATTCATGAGACAGAATCTTCTTGAGATATTCATGGTGATTCTGTATAGGATACAGGTTTCATGACATATTCTTTATACATATGCTTGGATACTATATGACTTGTTGTATTAGATATGATTGTGCGTGACATGGACATGATACATCGTGGACATAAGACGTGTGATTACATTGGATGGGGAGAGACACACAGGCTACAGGCTGATCATATATATATAACCCCTATTATTGTGAGGCTCAAGACTCTAAGCCCGAGCTTGGCCTATTACTCATTATTACTGCTACCGGCTCCCCGACACAGAGCTTGTAGTGGTTTCAGCCTGAGTTCTAGTGCTGCTCTCATCTTGCATATCACTTAGCTGGTTATTTAGTGTTCCCCTATTGTTTTATTTATTACTGGAGAGACACACAGGCTACAGGTTGACTATATTATGACAGCTTCTCAGTCACTCGCTGAGCTAAAGAACCACATGATATCACTGCTACCGGCTCTCCGACACAGAGCTTGTAGTTGTTTCAGCCTGAGTACTAGTGATGCTCTCTCTTGCATTTCACACAGATGGTTATATATTTTACCTATATTTATTCATTTATTCTCTGCACTGCATTATTTTGGCTTGAGTTATTTTGTACCTTGCTATGTCCCCTGAGGACCTGGATCCGGATTATATCCCCAGGATTAGCAAAGGAGATCCACCCAGAGTTATACAGTACAGGAGCATTAGAAGGAGCAGAAGCAGGTGCCTACATTGGAGCAGAACCAGGATCTGAGGACGAGATCGTACCAGAGGACTTCTTCTGAGTATTGGCTTGAGATACTCATTTATTTCTGTTTCCAGTTCCTTTATTTCCTGTCTATTGCATTGATGTATCAGACTTATTCTCGGATTGTTCTCCGTGACACTTTTATTAAGATTTGTTAGTTTATTCTATTTATATTATTCTGGCATTTGATCTGTGATTATCTGTTGTGGATGAGATTAGAATAAACTGTGACTTGTATCATTGGACCTACTTATTGTTATATTACAGCTTAAGCATTCCCCGATGGATCCATTAAATTGGGTTGTCCATCGGTGCGTGCTGCTGGCCATTGCCGCGTGTCTAGTCCCTCGGTATTTTGGGACTGGGGCATGACAGCGTGACATGTTTTTAGTGGTGGCCCATGCAGGTCAAGAGCATATTGTCTTGATTACGTTACTATACCGAGCAAGCCTGCACCTAGGATTAGAGTATATGATCTCATCCATAATTGACTATGACTTATCTTCCTTCCCGTCTGTTCTATTTAAATAATCGCATCCTGCTTGAATACTGTCCTTCCCTAATAGTTCCTTGAGTATAGCCTCTGCTAGAATATAGGAATCCCTGTTGATAGGATGATAATTAGGGTAACATTCCTATTAAGAATACAACTAGGGCATTGACACATCACTAAGATGAGAATACCTAATGAACCCTAGCATCCCTTACCTATAGATTGATTGATCATTACCCCTTGATATAGTTATGAAGGACTTGAGAGTAGTATAGATGCTACTAGAATTAGTTAGAAGTTTGGCCATATTGTTTGACCCTAGTATTGAGGAACCAATAGAAATTCATGGTTGAATATTAGGACTAAACCTAACTTTCATAATGAGATAACATTAGAACTATAAATTTAGATCATTGTCTTGATATCAGTAGAACAGTACCTTAAGAAGCCAAGAGGAATGAATATAATATTTTTCTTAATCATACCTCGAACACAGAGATTAGCATCCCACTTTCCCTCAAGACACCATGACATTATCTAGAGTCTTTCTATTTAGTTTTATGACTTGTTCCTCTGAACCCTAACGCTCGCTAGTTGTGCGACGACTAATTATGTTCTTCTATTCTTCATCTTTTATTTCGTGCCACATAACCTTTCTGATTGTAGGCAAAGTAATTTTATTTTATATTAGGATATATAGTTTGCTAGGATTATAGTTTGTTAATCTTGAATTTTTAATTTCTGTGCTTGGTAATTAGGACTTGATAGTTTTGAGTTATTCTTGTAGATTATGACCTGATGATTATCCTTTAGTTTCGAATCACATAAATTGTACCCCCACCTCGATATAAGTTACATCCTCTTTCACTTGAGAGTTAGTAACTTCTCCATTCTTAGTATTAACACTTGTATTCTATGAACACTATGTCTAAGACCTAAGATGACCATTCCCTAGATAATGCAATAGGAGACCCTAATAAATACCAAGACCTTTTCCTCGTGTACCCCAATAAGTGTTTCTGCTTTAATTACAAGTGCAAAGTTATTTCGTAGAATCTTCTTTAAGGCAGTTACAGTATTAGTTTATTATTTTAAGTTGGGTAGTATGTCTCATAACAAAGTATCACATAGTCCTCGGGACCCATTAATATAGTATAATTGAATGACATTAACTATATGCTTGCATAAGACGATAGTGTTTATCCCTACTGTAACACTTAGAGGTCTATGCCCCTATTTGGTCGACTAGCGACTTAGACAAGGAGTTTGTATGACAACTGTAGAGATTGTAGAGTCTTATCTTTTTGTGAACTTGAATTATTATGTACCTTCTTTTATCATAATCCAGCGTATTTATATTTTCTGAACTATCTTGACTTATGCCGCTATTATAGCCTAGTTTTGTAAGCTTACTCTTTTATCGAGATTGTTCATGATATATGTGTTATTGGGGCCTGATCAACCACACAATGATATAATTGTCTAATCAGAATCAGTGTATTACGGTCTGGACAACCTTAGTACACTTGGTTCGCTCTTCGCATGACTACTTTACGTGGATTGAGATATATAGTTGACTAGTAGACGAAGGTACTTGCCCTCTAGATATGTCTGAGCATATCGTATCAGTTACATAACTGTACTGATACGAGCATGTGAATAGGAATTACCAAAATAGGATTTCAATCCATAACTGCCTCGACAATTCCCATTTGAATTCTTTAAATGCCTTGATTCCCACACTTCTATTCTATTACCTTCCCCTTGAACTCTTTATTATTGCTTTCCATCTTCCCTTATTTCGGAAACACAAAATCTCATGCTTGGCATAAGTTTGATACACTAATAGTACTAGATATACCCTATAGGCTAATCACATGACTTGGTGACTCCCTTTTATAATTGATAAGGGCATATCATATATGATAAAATTTGGGTGTTAAAACTTTGAGGATTAAATAACATGATTAAATAAATTGAGGAATAGTTTTCTTAGATATATAGCCTATTGTGATAGATGGATAAATTCTAAGTTGGGTAGAAATTGCATTGTTAATTTAAGCTGCAACTCTTTTTCAGATTGTGACCAAGTAAGATTAGATGGAGAAATCCTACCCTATTTTAATTTCGAGGACAAAATTGTTTTAAGTTGGGTATATTGTAAACCCCCTCGATCAAATTTAGGTTTACTTAGCTTAGATAAAGAGACTAGGTTTAAATTGGAGACAATTAGAATTAGGTTACAGTATTTTAGAATTTTGTACAACATTATCTCTCTTAAAGCACCTTGCCGTTGCTCCGATATTTAGAGCACTACACTAGCGATTATCTGCAAACAAATTTCATACACTTTTCCTAGACGTGCCAACCTACCATTCAGACCATTGTATAACTCATAACCACTCTCTCTTGTGCTACATTTTAGTCACACAATATTCGTCACACAGACGTTATTATTTAATTTTAAATAAAATACGACTATGTACCCTTGTGCGTTCCAATCAAAATTGGAGACACAATCTTGACCGTTTTGTGCAACCCAAATTTATGATAATATTCTACTCTGAGTCCCCTATGTCTATGACACTTCTAATTAATTCGAGAATACCTTGCGCATTAATTTTAATTAATTTAATCCAATTTTTATCTTTGTGCAATTTTCTAATTGTTGGTCGCTTTTATGCAAAAGTGCATTGAGGTGTCCACACCATTGGACATAACACATGAAGAAACCCATTTTTTTATATGAATTTTCTCCATGAATTCTCGGAATGTGCAACGCGCAACATCGCCCCCCATTTAAACATAGTCCTTGCATTTAAACAATACAAACTATAGCCTCCAAACATCCCCATGTTAGCCCAAGGCCCAATCCCAAGGAGTGTTTACCAAGCCCTAATCCTAGGTCAACCTGAAACCTAAAAATTCTACATGTATAAATATCACTTTTCCTTTATTTTCCCAAAACCAAAACCCAAAGGAATCACACAGCCGACCCCTTTCATACTATTCACCTTATTCCCCCTTCTTCCCTACGCACACCATCGACCGGAACCCCTCGTCGGAGCTCCGCCGAGCCTGCCCGACCACCTCGCCTCCACCTTCATCTCCTTCGCCTGCACTTTCTTCCATCACCACCACTGCATCGAGCGGCCCGACCCCGCTGTACATCCCGTGCTACCTCTCCTCTGTTCCCCTACCGGCGTCGCCGCCTCAGCCCGACCACACCGGAGCCGACCAGGACACCCCCAGTACACCACCATCACCACCTCCCTATCTTCTCCTCCCTCACCTGCCAGCACCCGCTGCCCAACCTGACTCCTCCGTCGGAGCCGGGACAGCCTCCCCCGCAGCCCTCTGCACATCACGATAGCACCGCAGCCCCTCTCCTCACGACTTCCCCACCGGGCCTGATCCCGAGCCGCTGCACCACCTGAACCATTCCCTGTCCTCTCCTTCTCCTCATTGCTTGAACACTGCTGCACCATACAGCAGCCTACCTCGACCTCCATCTCCACCTCTCTTCTCTGATCTCCTCGCAGGAGCCTATTGTACCATCACCACCGACATGTTGTCCTCTCCCCGCTCCCTGTCATCACCAGCCTCCATCTCCTTCCCTTCAACCTCGCCGACGACAGCCTAGTCCGGCCATCTTCTTCCATCTTCTTTCCTCAACTCGACTCCTCCATTACCCGCCAGCACCGCTGCTCAGCCTCGTCACGACCACGAACTTCTCCTCCTTCCTCCCTGCTCGACTCGACCTCGTCGGATCTCCATGTCCGCTCTCCTCCGGCAGACACCCTCATCATCATCAACCCACCATCATCAATAATCATCACCCCATCATCAACCAAACATCATCATTAACATATCATCATCATCATTATTAACCTATCATCATCATCATCATCATCAACCTATCCTCATCATCATCATCAACTTATCATCATCATCATCAACAACCTATCATCATCATCATGATCAACCCCCCGTCATCATGATCATCACCATCATCTTCACCATGAGCATCACCATCATCATCGTCGCCGTAGTCGTAATTATCGCCATCATCGTAGTTGTTATCTCATCATAACCCCAATCATCGTCGTCATCGTTATCGTCGTCAACCGCATCGTCAACATCGTCGTCAACCTCATCGTCATCACCGTCATTTTGTGTGCGTACCCCGAGGTTCGAACCTGTCCCTCTTCTCCTTTTTATGTGTGCTTGTGTATATGCTATTTGGGAATGAGTATTGCTTTATGACTATTAGTTGATATCGGACCCTGAGTCGGTGAACCCAATGACTTGTACATGTACACATACACGTATTAGAATTTAAATGATATATATATATATATATATATATATATATATATATATATATATATATATATATATATAGATGGAGGTATTATATAAGTAATTATATGCTTATGACTATATATGTATTTATATTGTACGACCCTAGGACACTGTGGATTATCTCGTATTTACCTTGACCATGTTGACCCTAAGAACATGTTAGATGACTGCCTTGTGTACATTTACGTACTGGCCTAGACACATGTTATTTTGACTGTCTAATTTGATACAATATTTAATATAGGACACCCGTGTAATTAGTCACGCAATTGGCCGTTTTAGTTGACAAGTGTTAGTGTACCCCCGAGTCCGGTGTATATATGGTTGTGTATGTGCTAGTGTAATGACTGATGTTGTATTGTATTATATCATATGTATATAGGACCTATTGGATTATTCTAAGAGACTTCAGGAGCATGCTATTGGTACTACGCAGCTTTCTTGCCAGGCAAGTATACCTTGCCTTGTTGTATTGTTTAAATTCAGTTATTAATTTAGTTGCATGTTTATTATTTTAGATTATATAATTGTGCGCGTCCGAGAGACTCTATTGCAGTCAACGAAGGCGTTGACGTTAGGACTTGTGTCTGACCTAGTGTCTAGTGGACCCACCTAAAGTTGTGCAGTTATCGATATGACTCCCCAGGCCTTGACACGTATCATTACACATCACAGAGTGAGTTCATGTAGGGACGCGTGCTTCATGACTGACTGGCCATCAGTATGAGCAGTACGTGTGATGGCATTTAGCTTAGTTGTTTATTTGTAGCGACTTGCATTATAGTATGGGATATCCATGTCGTGTTAACGACTTGTACATTAACATTGGACTGAGAAGACAATTAGTAGGCGTATGGGACAGACATTTGGCTGCCGTAGTTTCAGAGTAAACTGCGGGGCCGTGAGCCTCAGTGTTACCCGGTTATAGGCCAGCGTTACCTGGTGATGGGCCAGTGTTACCTGGTTATAGGCGTATATGCTTGTCGATACATCCGGCAGAGGTTAATAAATGCGCGCTATCATAATCGGTGATGTAGTCAGCTTATACTCCTGGCATCCAGTTTACAGCTAATACCAGGCACTTAGCCTCTGGCTTGACGCTAATCTTTATACCTTTCATCTACCCATACGTACCAAGGTTGTCTTCAAATTGCATTCACTTATATGGTTAGCATACCCTTTTATTTATTCAGTATTTACTTTATGGCATGCTTCTATGTATCTTGTTATGTCCCTCTGAGGACCTGGTCCCTTTCCAAGTGTAGATGTTAATGAGTATTCGCAGGAGCGCAGGTCCAGACTGGTTACTTATGTTTCGAGGAGTCCTCTCTTTGAGCCTCGTGATTGTTAGATGTTGTATTCATATTATGGTTGTTTTTATATTCTAGTTGGTAGTGGATTTGTTTCCACCCGACTATCATCTTTAGATACTTTATATTGAGATCTAGTTTCATAGATATTGGTTATTTATTTCTATTTGATTCTGTGGATGAGATTTAGTTATTCCCTGTGACTTGTGATAAATATATACCACTTATGAATTATTGTTCATGATACAGCGTACGCATGTGTTATGGTTTTCATATATTAGAGTTTTCATATACATGCGGCTGGCATGCTTACATGTCCTAGTCCTACGTATTTTGGGACTTGGGTATGACAGGGTTGGAGGTGCTGGTAGAGAGAGGAGGCGGCCAGAGGGGAGCTCGGCGGCCTGCGGGCTGGAGTTCGCCGGAGCTGGAGAGGCGAAGGGCGGTGGCTGTGGGGTTTGTTGATGGTGGTGATCGTTGGTGGTGGAGATGGGATTGATGGGTCGGCTGAGGGTTCTCGTCGGGGAGGAAGAAGGAGGTGGATGTGTCGTGGTGTGACGGAGGCGGTGGTGGCAGCGGCCTGGGTCGAGGATCACGGCAGAGTCGACGGATTGAAGTGGAGGTGCTCGTGGAGGATGATGGCGGTGGTAGCGGTTTATATAGGAGGCGGGTCGGCCGTTGAGGGGAGGTGGAGAGGCACGGGGAGCAAAAAAGATGTAACCGCCGGCGGAGGCGAGCGGTCGGCGGGTCGAAATGGTCGGCGGTGGAGAGGGGAAAAGTCGGGAAAGTGAAGGGTTCAGATGGGTCGGGTCTAGCGGGTCGGGTCAGCGGTTACAGACCCGAATCCGACCCGCTAGGATTTGGGTAATGGGTTCGGGTCTTAGCGGGTCGGGTCGGTTAACAGGTCCGAATCCGACCCGCTAGGGGTTGGTTTGGTTCAGTTGGGTCGGTCCGGTTCAGGATTAAACCGGTTCAGGGTTAAACTGGTTGGTTCAATCCGGTTTATTTTGGTTTAATTAAAACATTAATTTTTAGGTCTTTAAAAATAGTTCTGGGGTCCAATAAATTTCAGAAAAATTACACTAAGTCTAATTATTTATTTTACACTCAAAAATATTATTTTTATAATATTTTAATATTTAATAAAATCACAATAATTATTTAATACCAAAAAATATTTATTTTAATTAGTTAAAAATTACAGAAAAATTCTCAAAAATTTATTTTTAAATTCTAAAAATCTGGGGATTTATATTTGGTTGTTGGGTTGCGTTGTTGTATTACGATAAACTATGGACCGAAACTACGATGCAAAATATTTTAGCTTGACCATAATTAAGGAACGTATTCTATCTTGATATGAAAGGGCACTTCCTGTCCTTGTTTAGTGAAGGGATATCGTATCATGTCGTGGATGTGATATATGCCATTGATTATTGGCTCATGCATCTCATGCTATAGACCTGGTTTTATTTTTTTATTTAGTGCTTCCTTTGTGGTACTTGCTATTTGGGGTCTGACCCTACTGGTTTTGCATGTCCAGGTTTAGAGCCAGCACCGGAGGATCAAGTTTACTTCTTCCTCACTGATGGCATATACCAGAAGGATAGATGTTGAGGGTCACGAGTGGGTTTCTTATTTCACTACTCGTCTTTTGTAAACTATATTATTTTGGGCGTTTAGCCAACCGACACATGTTAGCCGACAAATTTGGATACTAGTTCCCTATATGAATGTATTTATACTCAGACTACAGTTGATTCACTGTTATGTATACTTTTGATTGTGTATCTGTTATATCAACTTGTATTGCTAGGACTATAGAATCTTCTGATGCGGCATTTGGGATACCTTACAGCTTATTCTGAAATATTCTATTTTATTGCTACTTGATTGAATGATTGAGATATAGAAGTTCTTGACCCTAGGAGACTTGATTGTAGTATGAACCCCCACGTCTCTAGACAACCTTAACACATTACGTGTTACTTCCATATCGTAAGGTGCGGTTGGCTGAGTCATTCCCCCGCTCTCCAGAATTCTGGATCTGTGGCGTGACAAGAGTTTAGGGGTGGCCCATGCAGGTCCGTCTTTCTTTTCAGACTTGTGGGGTGTCTTGATCATAGGATGTCTCTATCAAACATGTTCCTCCTTGAAATCCTGAATTTGTCTCCTCAAAACTCAGTTTAACTATTGTACCATTGGTTCCTCGATCCTTTCACGTTCAATTCTTGATTTATATTGTGTTATTTTCTTTAGGGCTTCTCCAGCATCAGTGGGTGGAGTACCAGCAGTTTCAGCAGGACAAGGATATGTTGGCCCCCAACGAGAGGCAACACTTGTACCTGGAGGGATCAGGGTAGAACCAGTAGAGGAGCACGAGCAACAACATGTACTTGAGGCTCTAGTACCCCCGGTCGTACCAGTAGTGCTTGTAGTACTTGATACACCGACATTGATAAAAATTATACGAGGAATGATGGCGATGCAGCTACATCAACAGCTTCAGTAGTAAGAACAGAATATCTTGGTGAACCAAGGACTACAGACGACCTTGGAAAGAAGTATTAGAACAGATTCAGGGGCATCAACGAGATTCTGCAGACTCACCCCTAAGTACTTTGATGGCACAGAGGACGCCATTATCGCAGATGCTTCGTTGCAGAACATTGAAACAATACTAATAGCGGCAAAGATTTCAGCTAAGAAACAAGTTGATCAGGTCCGATTACAACTCCAGGACCTTGCTAGAGATTAGTGGACAACAAAATAAGTTGGGTTAAGACAACCTATTTCATGGGACAACTTTAGGGCCCGTTTCAGGGTTAAGTATTTCAGAGTGGTAGCACAGTATGAGCTACAACAGAGGTTTATCAACCTCAAATAGTCTAGAAGGACAGTAGATAGCTACATGATGGAGTTCTATAGGCTTACCAAATTTTCTCCGATAATGGTAGCAACAAAACCAGAGAGGGCGATGAGGTTCCAGTATGGACTTCATCTGGAGATTCAGCAACTGGTAGAGGGGCATAACTACCAGACTTTCAACAAAGTATTAATAGCATCTAGGTGACATGAGCTGATGATGTAGAGGTTAGCTTCAAGGATGGGAGGCCAGAAGAGGTCTCAT
This sequence comes from Iris macrosiphon, assembly GCA_036927795.1. Classification (NCBI taxonomy): domain Eukaryota; kingdom Viridiplantae; phylum Streptophyta; class Magnoliopsida; order Asparagales; family Iridaceae; genus Iris; species Iris macrosiphon. The sequence continues at coordinate 30,286,413 of JAYESA010000001.1, read as the reverse complement.
GCACAATGCAGAGGAGGAGGACAAGCACAACGAATGTCAGCACTATCTTTTGGCGTTGACATTCATGACACGGCGCCAAGGAGGCCAGTAGCATTAGGAACAACGACACCAGCTCGACCGATCCAGATGAGGTAGCATCAACAGCAATTGGGAGCCCCAATCGGATGTACGTATTATGGAAAGGGAGGCCATACTAAAGATGTATGTAGGGTAGCACAAGGGCTTTTTCTATAATGTGGTAGTCTAGATCATCAAATTGCCAATTGTCTATTGATGCAGAGGATTGAAGGACAGACATAGCGGTTAGCACTATCAGTACCAGGAACAGCTCAGAAAAGAGGACCAATACTGGCGATCAGGCCATTGGCTCAACGTCCATTGATGACGCAAACTCAGATGTACATGTAGAAGAGGAATCATCAGTATGGGCAACAGAGGCCACAACTACATATTCAAGGAGAACTGCAAGGCCAAGGGAAAGCTTTTACCCTATCTTTGGAGGAGGTCTTGGCATCAGGTGATATGGTGGTAGGTAACATTGTTGTTACATCTTTTTCAGTCATAGCATTATTTGATTCGGGAGCATCACATTCATTTGTATGTGCACGATTTATGACACGTATTGGATCAGAGTTCAAGGCATTGCCAGAGAGGCTGAATATACTCAATGTTAATGGACTCATATGAGTTAGTAGAGTATGTGTAGCATGTCTAATCGTATTATGCGGGCATTCATTACTTACGAAGTTGATCGAGTTTCCTATGGGTAACTTTGATGTTATTTTAGGCATGGACTGGTTGAGAGACAGTCATGCGACGATAGATTGTCGTAGGGGTAGAGTTTTGTTTAACATCCTGGGTGAGAAAGAATTTATCTTCAACATAATAGTGAAGGATCAACATGAAGGTGACATTATAGCAGTAGTAGGAGTTGAAGGTCAGTTTTCCAGAATAATTGAGGATTTTCTTGATGTATTTCCAAAAGAGCTTTTTAGATTACCCCCAGTAAGAGAAGTGGAGTTCTGTAAAGAGTTAAAACCAGAAGCAGATCCAGTTTCCAGCAAGGTCTATCAGATGTCAATGATGAAACATAACCAGTTATATCATCATGTGGAAGAATTGAAGACGAAAAAGTTTATTCGGGCTAGTGGATCACCATGGGGAGCACCAATGCTTCTAGTAAAGAAGAAGGATGAGTCGATACGGTTGCGTATAGACTATAGGTAGTTGAATGCCTTAAATATAAAGAACAAGTATCTATTGCCTAGGATTAATGGTTTGTTTGATCAATTGAGTGAAGAAAAAGTATTTTCCAAGATAGACTTTCGATCGGGATATTATCAAGTGAGAGTCCGGGAGCAAGATATACCAAAGACAATATTTTGATCTCGATATGGGCATTACGAATTATTTGTTATGCCATTCAGATTGACTAATGCACCAGCAATATTCATAGATTTGATGAATCGTATCTTCATGCCATACCTAGATCAATTTGTAGTGGTATTCATAGACGACATTTTTGTCTACTCCAACAGTGAAGAAGAGCATGAAAAATATCTTCAGAAAGCATTGCAAGTTCTGAGGGAGCATCAATTATATGCTAAACTCAGTAAGTATGAGTTCTGGTTAGATCAAGTATCATTCTTGGCGCACATCATCTCAGGAGAAAGAGTATTAGTGGACCCCGAGAAGGTTGAAGCAGTAGAGAATTAGCCAGTCCCGAAGACAATAGCAGATGTACGAAGTTTTTTGGGATTAATAGGATATTACCGGAGGTTCATGGCAGACTGTACAGATTTTAGCACCAAATGACTCGTCTAACCCGCAAGGAGGTACAGTTTGTTTGGATAGCAGAGTGCCAAGCAGCATTTAAAAAGTTGAAAGAGAAGTTGATATAAGCACTGATCCTTACACTTCCAGTAGGATCAGGAGGATTAACAGTTTATTGTGACGCATTGGGGAAAAGGACTTAGATGTGTATTGATGCAACATGGAAGGGTAATAGCTTATGCTTCTCGGCAGCTTTGAGATCATGAAAAAAATTATCCAACACATGATTTGGAATTGGCAGTAGTAGTGTTTGCTCTCAAGTTATGGAGATATTACCTATATGGAGATTGCATAGAGATATTTACAGATCACAAGAGTTTGAAGTACATATTCACTCAAAATAACTTGAATAGAAGACAAAGGAGGTGGCTAGAGTTATTCGGAGATTATGATGTGGTACTTCAGTACCATCCAGGCAAGGCAAATATAGTGGCAGATGCTATAAGTAGGAGAGGCAGCACATTCATCTTGAAAACTCATAAGCACATTCTAGAAAATCTTCAAGAGATGGGTATCGAGGTAGTATTACCTTAAGAGACAGGAGTGTTAGTTAGTCTTCAGATACAATCAACTTTGGTGGAGAGGATCAAGGGGGCTCAAGCAGAAGATCCACAGATTCAGAAGCTTCGGGCAAAATATGAGTCAGATCTTAGGAAGGAATTAAGAATTCATAAAGACAGAACACTCAGATTTGAAAATTGTCTTTGTGTGCCAAGTGAAGATATCCGACAACAAGTGATGACTGAGGCACACAGTTCCCAGTATTTAATTTATCCCGGAGGTACGAAGATGTACCATGATGTCAAGCAATATTTCTGGTGGAACAGAATTAAAAGAGAAACAACTCGGTTTATTTCACAATGTCTCGTGTGTCAGCAAGTAAAGGCAGAACAACAAAGACCAGCATGATTGTTACAACCCCTGCCTATTCCAGGGTAGAAGTGGGAACACGTTATGATGTACCTTATGACCGGTTTACCTAGATTCCCTACTGGACGTGATGTAGTTTGGGTGGTAGTAGATCGACTCACGAAAGTGGCATATTTTTTCCCCTTCCGAATAGGACAGTCCACAGAGCAGATAACAGAGATGTACATGCGACATATAGTGAGGCAGCTCGGATTCCCAACAAGTATAGTGTCAGATCGTGATACTCGCTTTACATCTATTTCTGAAAAAGATTGCATAAGATTTTAGCTACCAAGTTGAGATTTAGTACCGCGTATTTTTCCCAAACAAATGAGCAATCAGAGAGGACGATCCAGACTTTGGAAGATATATTGCAGTCAGGCTCACTAGTTGTCAAGTCTTACTATTGGGCTAGCCTCATAACTATAATAAATAATACAAGTCACAATTAATTTATATAGCGTATTAATAATTAAATAATTAAAACAAGCATCAATTAAATATTATATCACACTAATAATAATATTATATTTCTAAAATTAAATATCCATGCCAAATTACCAAACTATCCCTAGTTGGAAATGTGAGGGTGACAACAACTCCATCATAGAGGATAGTACTTGGTTTGTAGCAGACCTACCTTTAGGTAGTAAACCCATAGGTTGTAAGTGAATTTTCAAAAAGAAACATAGAACAGATGGTACTATAAAGAAATACAAAGCTAGATTAGTGGCTAAAAGTTTTACTCAGAAGAAAGGATTAGATTACTTTGATACATATTCTCTTGTAGCTAGGATTACCTCCATTAGAACACTTTTAGCCTTAGCATCTATTCATGATATGTTGATCCATCAAATGGATGTAAAGACTGTAACGACCCGCTCCGTTCAACCCGGAGGGCCGACTCAAACAGCACAAGTGTAGCGAAGCGGCCCGCCTTGCTCAGCGAGATGACTCGTTCGATGCAAAGGCATTCATACTTGGATCTTCAAATGGAGTCAGACTTAGGTTTTCAGAGGCGCGCTCAGAGTCTTGCTCGACCGATGCGATCCACCTCTAAGGTGGGTGGCCCCGGTAAACCTGTCTCTACTTAGCTGCACACTAAGAAAATGAATGTTACATGCTAGTTTTCAGGCGATAACCTTTGCATGCTAATAAAAGAGATGAACGCACATAGCTAAGGGGATAACCCCGCCTTGTCATTGTATAGAACATGAACATCTTACTTGTTATTTGCATAGTCGGGCTTATTGAGTTGAAATATAGAAACTTCTTACACATTATGCTACAAAAGTTGTTTGAGTTCATACGGAGGCATCACACCGCATAGAACATGACACGGAATAGAGTATAATTATTTTGCATACATAGACGAGAAAGACTATCAAGTAGTCGTTCCGAGTCAGGAAAAGGAAAGAAAGGAAAGTACTCGGGATATGTAGATCACCGAGGCAGTCTCAAATCTGGGAGCTGCGTAAAGAAAGAAAGATTTATGTGTAGTCCTCGGCAAAGATTGAATCGAGTTGTTTCTCGGCTAGGATTGGAAGTGGGAGAGTAGTTGCATGGTCACAGATAACTGGTTGCACACCAGGTAGAGAGAGTCCTTGATACGATTACTGAGGCATCTGAATCGTGTCAGCCCGGGAGGACAGTGCTAGTGTAGTCCTGGTAATACGCTAGCTGATGACTAGCGGGCGAGAGCGGGACATCCAACAAGTCTTGCTACCGACCTGGATGGGCGCCGACTCGTCAGACGGTTCGGGAGGCCCAGCAAGGCTAGCAACCGAGCTGGGAAGACAACCGTCCATCGTAGATCATGTCTATTAGAATGGATGCACAGTAACAAACATAGTTCGAGTAGAATAGGTTTGAGGTAGAGACACAACATAACACATGGGTTCCATAGATGCTCTTTATTATTTAGTAGATTATTGTTTATATTGTTGCATATGACAGGGAAGGCCGAACGGTAAGAAATGGTAAGACGAACTCAGTTGTTCATTATTATGACACTCTTGAGCAGACACGGATATTACTTTCTTTATATTGCCATGTAACTGATCCCAGGCAAAAGACTAGAAAGATAACAAAATCAGTTTGTGCACATAACTAATGAACGTGCTTGTTTTGTGGCGTGGGCAAGAGGCCTCCCCACCAGTGCATTCAATGTACTGATACCCAACCAGTTTGCATGCAGGGTACAGGGGGAACTCGTACAGATTCGGAGATCGCTTAAGGCAATGAGGTATTGTACCGCACTTAGCGCCTTGGAGCGTGGCGCGCGAACCTGGAGCTCACATATATGAGACATAATGTATGGGAACATCATCATCCAGATTGTTTGAATCGGTTCTAAGCCTAAGGGCATATTCATTGTAGAGAGAGAGAGAGAGAGAGAGAGCATGAGCGACTTGTAATCTCGGCTTAGCGTCGCTTGTAATATTTACTTCATATCAATAAAGAGCTTGATTTGGATTCAATACTTGTGTTTATTCTATTTTTTCGTTATGGCGACTCTACGAACTAGTTATCAACGGCCGTTTCAGTATTTTCCTCGCGCGGGCGCAACCCTAGACTCGTGCGGCACCGTGCTCCGATGGAAACGATCGTCCTGCGGGAGCGCTGGCGCGATAATTTGCGCCTAGCGGGGACGGCCGATTCCTGTGGGAGATTGGGGTATGACATTTTGGTATCAGAGCACGGCTTTACGTCCTTGGAATTTGTATCGATTCTCTCGATTTTGAACTTGTACATTAAAAAAGTGATAGATGCTCTCTCTCTCTCTCGATGTTCGATGAATGTTTCATAGAATAAGTCTAAATATTTTTAAAAAGTGCATATGAATGATACGATTGCTTGAACGGGATTATGATGCGAGGGATTTTGTGCCAACCTGTTTAAGACATTGTGGGAATAGACTTGTGTAGAACCGGCAAGTTATATGTCTATACGAAAACACCAAGTGAGTTAATATGCAAGATAGAATATCGTTCGGACAGTTGTCGATACACATAGCCTTTTGGCCAAGTTGTGTTGAGTATCGTGCGCCAAGACCCTAGGTGCTAGTGAGTTGCAGCGAGATTTGGGTATCGTTCGGATAAGAATAGAGTCAGACTTAGAATGGAAACAGATAGAGATGTCATCGGAGTACTGCTAAGGCGAATAATGGGAATTGTGTTGGATTTTCAGATATAGTTTAGACGGTTATTCATAGCGATAAGTTATAATTCAAAATATAGTTTTTATGAAGGATTATCGATAGGGGTACATACGAGGCTAAGATCATTAAGGCAGCACATAGGGACCATGCTGGAGTTCTAAGGAACGAATTGGGAATACGAGTGAAGGATGCAAACGCAATTCAGGAGTTATTATGATGACTCAATTCCTAAGTGGTGTATACGATAGGTCCCATGTTCGAATATACGAATTGAGGATAGAATGAGTTATAAAGATTCATAGAGTATAGCACGAACCCTTAGTGGTGTATTGGTCGGCTTAGAAATGTTCGAACGAATCATGTATTTCGGAGTATTAAGCGAGTCTAACGGCAAGCAACGAGATTGGGTAAAGACTTAGTATAAATAAACAATGTCTAGCAAGTAAGCAAACTCGAAGGAAGCATACAAGATTTGGTTCGAACGAGTTAGAATGAGTTGAATAAGGGATAAGGCTTACATCGATTGGAATTGGTGATATTGAAAATAAGTTGGCGTAACGAGTTGGATCGTTGCTTGGAAGATGTGCGTTGCTAGTAATGCAATACTTGAATTTGGGTGAGATTGGAGTAGACGATAACTAAAATGAACCAGAGTTTGGTTATTCGTGTAGTGAAATGATCGGCAATTCGAAAGATTTTTACGAGTAGCTTGTCCGACTTAGCTGTCACTAAGCTTGGTTGAAATACACATATTTGGGGGACACCTTGAGTATGGGTACGATCCAGACTTAGCGATATGCATAACTCGGATGCAGCTACAAATAAAAATGTTCGAATTCGCATGGACGAGTATAGCAACTGCAATAAGTTAGCCTCAGCCTAAACTTTCATAAAGGAAAGATTGAAACATTCCCCGTGCTATCGAAATAGTTTTATGCTAAGGCGCAGTAAAGAGACTAAGTTTGGGAATGCAATAGTTGAACGGAAGAATCATTCGATAAAAAGTGATTAAGCACTCGTGCAAAACAGAACGAGTAAAATCTGACACTAGTGGGGGTGCTAGTGATGCCTTCGCTCAGTTCCCGGCTGCTAAGGAAGAAAGATGGCTTGGATTTAGAGATAGGGGCTTTCTCGAGCCTACCCATGTGTAAAGAAAAATAGGAAGTTAAATTCGATTGGACCAAAGACGTGAATGATTAGAACATACCAAGTGGGTAATTTAGCTCTGTGCTAAGGCACAATAAAGACAGAGTCAGAAGACGTAGGCGATTTAATGCGACGACCTTGGCCGACAGTAGATTTACTTAGCGAGATTGGACGGTGACTCAGAGAGATATTGATGCAAAATGAGATTAAAAAGTTAGCTAAGATTTGAGCCTTTGGGTTTAGGCGTATCGACGGGTTTCGATAGGCGATGTCAAGTAATCGGTCGAATGCGTTGGGTTCCTATGGAGATAATATAACAAGTTGGGCAAGTCCACCCAATTATGAGTTTTAAGTGCCCATTGAGTTATAGAATACCCTGTGCTTGAGTAATACAGCCCTGCACCAAACGCAGTAGATTTTGAGTCGAGAGTGCAACGATTAAGTTGAGTATAGTTCGATAGCATTGAACGATAGAGTCGTTCGATGAGAATTGGCTAAACATGTGTGTGTCGCGTGATAAAGAAATAAATAAATGCAGTGTTGAGACAGTCCTTGGAAGTTAGGCAAGATGTATAGAGTTTGATTTAGAATTTATCGATAATACGAGTTTCGCTCAAGAAGTCTCGAAGACGAGACTTGTTCTGAGTGGTGTATAATGTAACGACCCGTTCCGCTCAACCTGTAGGGCCGACTCAAACAGCACAAGTGTAGCAAACCGGCCCACCTTGCTCAGCGAGATGACTCGTTCGATGCAAAGGCATTCATACTTGGATCTTCAAATTGAGTCAGACTTAGGCTTTCAGAGGCACGCTCGGAACATTGCTCGACTGATATGATTCATCGCTAAGATGGGTGGTCCCGGTGAACCTGTCTCTACTTAGCTGCACACTAAGAAAATGAATGTTACATGCTAGTTTTCAGGCGATAACATTTGCATGCTAATAAAAGAGATGAACGCACATAGATAAGGGGATAACGCCACCTTGTCATTGTATAGAACATGAACATCTTACTTGTTATTTGCATAGTCAGGCTTATTGAGTTAAAATATAGTAACTTCTTACATATTATGCCATAAAAGTAGTTTGAGTTTATACGAAGGCATCGCACCGCACAGAACATGACACGGAATAGAGTATAATCATGTTGCATACATAGACGAGAAAGACTATCAAGTAGTCGTTCTGAGTCAGGAAAAGGAAAGAAAGGAAAGTACTCGGGATATGTAGATCACCGAGGCAATCTCAAATCAGGGAGCTGCGTAAAGAATGAAAGATCCGAGTGTAGTCCTCGACAAAGATTGAACCGAGTTGTTTCTAGGATTGGAAGTGGGGGAGTAGTTGCATGGTCACGGACAATTGGTTGTGCACCAGGTAGAGAGAGTCCTCGACACGATTGCTGAGGCACCTGAATCGTGTCGGCTCGGGAGGACAGTGCCAGTGTAGTCTTGGTAATACGCTAGCTGGGGACTAGCGGGCGAGAGCGGGACATCCAGCAAGGCTTGCTACCGACCTGGATGGGCGTCGACTCGTCAGACGGTTCGGGAGGCCCAACAAGGCTAGCAACCGAGCTGGGAAGACAACCGTCCATCGTAGATCATGTCCATTATGGCTAACAGAGACAGCGACCTTCATATAGATAAGTCATGCTTGCGTAGCGGCTATCCGCATTCAGAAGAGGAGTAACTGGAAGGAGTACATTTGTACGATATTTTGCATATTTAGAATGGATGCACGGTAACAAACATAGTTCTAGTAGAATGGGTTTGAGGCAGAGACATGACATAACACTTGGGTTCCATAGATGCTCTTTATTATTCAGTAGATCATTGTTTATATTGCTGCATATGACAGGGAAGGTCGAACGGTAAGAAATGGTAAGACGAACTCAGTTGTTCATTATTATGACACTCTTAAGCAGACACGGATATTACTTTCTTTATATTGCCATGTAACTGATCCTAGACAAAAGACTAGAAAGACAACGAAATCAGTTGGTGCACATAACTAATGAACGTGCTTGTTTTGTGGCGTGGGCGAAATGCCTCTCCACCAGTGCATTCAATGTACTGACACCCAACCAGTCTGCATGCAGGGTACAGGGGGGAACTCGTACAGATTTGGAGATCGCTTAACGCAATGAGGTGTCGGACCGTACTTGGCGTCTTGGAGCGTGGCGCGCGGACCTGGAGCTCACATATATGAGACATAATGTATGGGAACATCATCATCCAGATTGTTTGAATCGTTTCTAAGCCTAAGGGCATATTCATTGTAGAGAGAGAGAGCATGAGCGACTTGTAATCTCGGCCTAACGTCGCTTGTAATATTTAATTTATATCAATAAAGAGCCTGATTTGGATTCAATACTTGTATTTATTCTATGTTTTTGCTATGGCGACTCTGCGAAGTAGTTATCAACCGACGTTTTGGTATTTGCCTCGCGCGGGCGCAACCCCAGGCTCGCACGGTATTGTGCCCCGATGGAAACGATCGTCCTGCGGGAGCGCTGTCGCGGCGATTCGCTCCTAGCGGGGACGGTCGATTCCTGCGGGAGATCGGGGCGTGACAAAGACCGTATTTCTAAATAGAGACATAGAGAAAGAAATCTATATGGAGCAACCTAAAGGTTTCATTGCTAAAGGTCAAGAAAAAAAAATTTGCAGATTAGTAAAATATCTTTATGGCCTAAAGAAAGCTCGCAAGCAATAGCACAACAAATTTGACAAAGTAATTTAGAATATGGTTTCTTGCCAAATGAGTATGACAAATGTATATACTCTAAAAATACAAATAGAAGTTGTGTCATTTTATGCTTGTATGTAGATGATATCATTATTGTAGGATCATCACTGAAGTTGAGAAATAATACTAAAGATTATTTATCTAGCAAGTTTGATATGAAAGATGTAGAAGCCAACTTGATTCTAGGATTGTAAGTTTCCAAATCCAAAGAGGGTTATATAATATCCTAAGCACACTCTATCGAGAAAATGCTAAGAAACTTTGAGTATTTTGATAGGAAACATGTCTCTACTCATTATGACAATAGTATCATTCTCAAGAAGAATGAAGGTCCATCTATGGACCAACATAGATATTCACAAATGATAGGTTCTCGTATGTACACTAGACTTGATATTGTATTTGTTATTAGTAGACTAAGTAGATATACCAGTAACCCAAACCAGTCACATTTGACTGCATTGGAAAGGGTATTTAGATATCTTAAGGGTACTCTAAATTATAAACTTCACTATACTAGATACCATGATATCATAGATGGTTATTCAGATACAAACTGGGTAACTGACTCACATGATGTGAAATCCACTATTGGATATGTTTTTACTGTATGAGGAGCTACAATCTCATGGGATTCATGTAAACAAACTATCTTAGCTAGGAGTACAATGGACTCTAAAATCTCGTATTAGACACTACTTGTACAGAAATTAAATGGCTAAAAAATTTTATTATGCATGTACATATTTCTCTTAGTCTTGTTCCTGCAATTTTTATAAACTATGATAATAAATCTGTTATAGAATTACTAAAGTATGATTATGTGAATGATAAGATGAACAGGCACATGCAGTTGCGATTCAAGTCAATAAAGAGCCTATTAGACAAATATGTGGTTCTTGACTATATAAAGTTAGAAAAGAACCTTGCAGACCACTTGACGAAGGGTCTGTCTAGGACTTTAATTCTAGAATCATCGAGGGGGGTTGGGTTAAGCCCATAAGTAAGTCACCAGCAATGGCAACCCAACCGAGTTTGACTGGAGATCTCAAGAAGACGGTTCAATGGGTGGGAACAAGCTGGACTACGGTAACTATTATATGAAACACTGACCCTGAGATTAAATTCTCAAAACTAATGCCCAAGCGGCTGTACGAAGTTGTATATTGATATCCCACCCATATGATGACAGTGTTCTAGTGCGATATGGTTAGGATGAGTTTTAACTCTTAATAGGTCCAAGCATGATATGTAGGATTGACACCTATCACAAACCCTTGAGAACTTACCTATATGAGAGGTCGTGAAGGTCACGACTATGGGACATGGTGATCCCAAACAACTCTTATGAATATAAAAAATTGCACATGACCAATCAAAGGCACCACTCAATGTAGGTGGTTGTTGTCGTACTCAGCTATTGTTATATGGCAAAAAAATCAACTTCTTATGTATGCCTTTAGTCCCACTTCAATTTGTTATGACCATTTTCCATCTTTATTACTCTAAACGTTGGTCGGTAAATGACTTTATTTTCCATTTCTTATGGCCTCCAACGACTCTTATGGCCTCCAAAGGCTAGTTTGTAAAGCAATGAATCTTGATACCATTATTTAATTCTCATTAAATTCTCTTTATTCCTACGAGGGATGTGCTTACTCTATATATATTTGTCAATTCCTTTGTTGTGGCATGGTGGAAAAACCAAGAGCAAGTCTCAAATCTCTGCCAAATTCTTTTCCTTCTCTCTCCTTCAAAGTTATGTTCAAACATCGGAGTAAAACTAAGTTCGGATTACTCTCTCAAAATTGTGTGCAACGACGAGAAGCTGAAAACACGAAAATTGTATCACTAGAGTTCGAGAAAAATCTGCACATAGATCTCGAATCAACTCTTTGGACAAGACAGTACGTAGTGCGTGACTTTTCCAGAGGTCGATAACATTAAACTTTTCATTTTGTTTTCAGGTTTTCAAATGTCAAGGAAAAAATATTGAAAACAGAACTTCCTCCTCCAAATCATTCCTAGACGGCATGCATGATACATGTGATTGTATCCGTTCAACGCTCTCGTGTCATGACCTCCAATGTCAAGTTTAAATATTGTGTCCTCAACTTCGGTACTATATTCACTCTCTCAGCGTGCGTGTTGTATCGGTCACCTATAATCATCCCTAACCTAACAGAGTGTTCAGAACTCAAGAGGCGAATATAGCAGGAGACTCGTGAGTCAATAAAATAGATGGGAGTCCGGAATGAGTAGTACTAAAAACCCACAACGTCTCCAAAGACTAACCAGGCAAACTACAAAAACCTGAAGAATATAAAACCAGTAGATGTATCATGTAACCTGAAGAATGAATATATATATATATATATATATATATATATATATATATATATATATTCTAAAACTAGTAGATATATCATGAGTTGGATTGAAATTGAATAGTTGAATTAAAATGTATGAACACCACTTCTTATATATCCTGTCTCAAAATAACCAAATGACAATCAACATCGCCTTCTTGTAATATTCTACATCAGGACTTTCCACAAATACTATGAGCTGTTCCAGCTGGAAAACACTATTATCAACAAGTAACACAATTGCAATTCCTGATTCCACAATCACCTGCTATGCTTTCCTGCGTCAAACACAGTTATAATGACCAGATTCACCCAAACAAAGTTCAATAAATAATATAAACAACACAAACTAGACGAGTGAAAAGTGCGAGGATAGGGTAATGACAATCTAGTATATAACTTAGATTAGTTTCAAGAGGCAACAGTGCTCTGCAAACAAGTAGTCACCAACTACACCAAAAGTATTAAAGTTCTGGAGAATAATCACCATGAGAAAAATTGAGGAAGAATTTCCCACTACATGCTCAATTATTAGGACTAATTGAAATTCTTTGAAGGTTTCTGCAAAACTAAGAATTAGAAACCTAAAAAGCTTGATTTTCATCACCGTCTATTTGGCAACGACCCTCTGCTTAAGCTCCACCGGAGCCATACTTCTTTCCAAAGAAGATCACCTGCAGCTTGTCATAACCGGAAAGAACACCAGCACCAGCAACAGCCCTAAGAATGTTTGCACCAGCACCCTTGAATAGAGACTTGGGCCCCTCGTTCTTCAGAATCTGCTTGAAGGCATCAAGAGAACTCTTGTACTTGACAGCCTCTCCGGAGGTCATCATCATTCTTCTGCGAACAGTGTCGATGGGGTAGGATGCAAGACCAGCACCATTGGTAATCACCCAACCAAGGGCAAAGCTAGCAAAGAAACTATCCTGTGGCCATTAAAACAAAACAAAATGAACGTATTACAAAAAGTTATAAGCGAAACACTAACACTTCATCTGATCTTAACTGATAAATATCAAGTATAGGAGGTATGCATATTATATTAATTCATTTGTTACACTCCATACATGTTAATAAAATAAAACAATATAAATTTAATATATACATTTAAATTAAAACAGGGAATAGATTATTTAGAATACTACATTTGCACTTATCATAACATAAAACTTGGCTCAAAAGAGAACAAAGAAAAGTGGAAAGACATTAGAAATTGGATCTGCAGTGCTATCTTGTTTTTTTAAATAATATTTACCAAATTAGGGCACAAGAGTAGCTACTTACATTTATCAATGTAATTCAATCCGTGGCAGTGAGCCCGAGCTCCAACCAAACCTTGAACAGTATTCAGGTTGACGCAGACTAAACAGATTCATATTTATAGCAAACAGAGAGAAACAGCTAATGATGATGGTCTAAGTCTTCAAAATAAATCTAGCCCTATGCAAAATCTAATTCGGCATATGCCAAGACTGGGCGAGACTATATAAGCTACTTACATTTATCAATATAATTCAATCTGTGGCAGGGAGCCCAAGCTCCAAATAAACCTTGAACAGTATTATGGTTGGACACAGACTAAACAGATCATATCAAACAGAGCTACAGCTTATGATGATGGTCTAAGTCTTCAAAATAAATCTAGCCCTAGGCAAAATCTAATTCGGCATATGCCAAGACTGGGCGAGACTATATAAGCTACTTACATTTATCAATATAATTCAATCTGTGGCAGGGAGCCCAAGCTCCAAATAAACCTTGAACAGTATTATGGGTGGACACAGACTAAACAGATTCATATTTATATCAAACAGAGCTACAGCTTATGATGTCTAAGCCTTAAAAATATACTTAGCCCTAGGCAAAATCTAATTTGGCATATGCCAACTCAATGACCTTATCAAGCTAACTGATTATCATGTGAGCCTAATTGGTAGAATTAAACAGAATAATACATGCAGCAACAAGATCTAATAACAAGTGAAATGAAAAATTACCTGCATTTTTCCTGTCAAAACTACAGGCTTAATGGAGTCGTACAGCCCAAAGTACAGACCACGGTACACAATGATTCCAACACAAGAGATGTTGAAACCACGGTAAAGACCAGCAATACCGTCGGACTTCAAGGTCTTACGGTACACATCAACAAGACCATTGAACTGTCTCTCCCCTCCCTTCTTAGCTGCCTTGGCATCATTTGCCAAACGGGTACGGGCATAGTCCAAAGAGTACACAAAGAGCAGGGAGGATGCACCAGCAGCACCACCTGAAGCAAGGTTGCCAGCAAACCATTTCCAGTATCCATCCCTATCCTTCTTGAAGTTGAACAACCTCTTGAAGTAATCCTTGAAAGCAAAGTTCAAAGCCTGGTACAAAACAAAAGATAGACAAATTAATACAGTATATTTATGAAAATCAGTATCTAGAATAGCATGAACGACAAAAAAACGAGTCTAATTTAAAATAGTAGAAATGACAAAAAAGCAAAATGTGATGTTCCATGCAGGTGATGCTTTTAAATGAAAGCTTATATGGATGGATACATGTGGTACAGACAATAAACGCCACTAGTACAATTTTAAATATAATTATTAGAAAAAACCATCTGAAGTGCAATTTTAAATATAATTATTAAAAAAACCATCTGATAGAGAAACACACAATACGGTCTAGACTATTAAAGATAATGAGAGCACTAACAGAATAGAAGGAAGTGCTGCAGCTGTATTTTCATTGGAAAAGTATTCTCATTGAGAAATAAACTGTAACCGTATCATAAATAATCCATAATCCTCATGTCCAAATTTTCAGAATTCAAAATTCCTGCAATTCCACAGTAACATCAACAGCAATTTTTTTATCTATATCTACAGACCTAAAAATCATTAGGAATAACCATGTTTCACAGCTAGTAGAAAGAAGCACCTGGGTAGGGAAATAACGGATGACATTAGCTGTGTTGCCTCTCCACAAGGAGCTAAACCCTTCTTCCTTGATCGTTCGGCTAAAACATTCTCCAATTCCCTTGTAGGGTTCAGATAGACGGCCAGACTTGATCATCTCATCTTGGTTCTGAATAAGAAGCTTCACACGCTCAATAGGAGCTGCAGCAGTTTTGGAAACTGCAGCAGAGACTCCACCCATAAGGAAATCAACCATAAAGTTCTTCTCTGCTGGTGCTTGTGCATAAACTGGTGAAACATTGGACACAATGGAAAGATCACGGGCTCCGCAAGCCTGCGACAATGGCATCTGTATCCCACCATTCACGTAGCTGCTACTTGTGTACCGTCTCTCGTACAGAGAAGGCCTGTAGATGTTGTAGTTGCTTGGCTGGAGGTCTTGGGAGAAGCTAGATCCAAGACGGAACTGTCCAGCAACCTTCTGGTAGACAGTTGGGTGATTAACCTGATCCGCCATGAGTCAGACACAGACTAACAACCTGAAACCAAGGAACAAATATCAGAAATTAAGTAAACAATCATGACAATGTTACATATACATAAATTGGGATTGCGCACAAGCAACATTACCACCACCCCCATCCCAAACCACCACACAAACAAAACAGTACAAGAAAAAATAACACAAAAATGACAAATAATAGGTCATTCTACCAATCAGTATCAGTCAGTAGATTGTGGCTGCCACAAATATTTGGTAGATGAAAAAATGCATGCTTCAAAACTAACAACAGGTTCATCTATATATATGATGTGCACATATGGATCTATTCTCACTCCAGAAATACCAGTAAGAAGATGTAATAGAAAATATGGGTGATCAAACTACTTAATCAGATTGAGTAGAAGCGACTCAGACCTCAAACGGCCTCAAACGCTTAGACAGTGACTAATAACCAATGAACTGTTGATTTCAATTATGTTCTTTTCGAAAATATGCTTCAGGTATATAAATCAGAATTGTTCTTAAATAACGATAAATGACAGATACTGGAGGAAGTTTATTAAAGCTATATACTTCGGGACAATCAAAACAATTTGTTGATTTCTTGAGAAATGTCAGATGTTACTTAGATCTTGTTAAACTATAAGTTGTAGTAACAAAAGAATAGATAGTTTATTGATTTGCTGACCGGTGACAGCTTCAACAGAGAATGGTGGAGGACTTCTTCTTAAAACCGTAGTTTTCAGTATCAGCCGACACCGATCTGACAGACTTATGAGGGCTACTAATACCGACTAACAAGGGTGTAAAAGCATGTCCCAATCCGATACCAACTTATGAGGACTACTGACACAGACTTATGAGGGCTACTTTCATAAATGACTACTAGTCCGAGACAATTTGGCATGTCCCAATCCGATACCGACTGCTACTGATACCGACGTTAGAGGGCTCTTTCCCAATCAATTCGGTGGAGAAAATTGAATGTAAAAGACCAATAACAAGGATGTAAGCATTGTAAAGTTGTAAAAGCATGTAAACAAAGAAAATCAATCAGTAAAGGTGACTATTATTTCATAATTCTTAAAATTATGACTAAATGTATAATAAAAAAATCTTAATTTTAAATAATTATTTGCTTTCCAATACCAAAAATATCAGATACTGCAATTCGATATCACCGATCCTCATAGGAAGGGTCCAATACCGATTCCGATACCACAAACCTTGCTTAAAACCATATATATAGACGCAACTACAATATGCTTTGTGAATCAAAGACATTTCGGGATATTTTAGTTTTATATAAAATCAGTAATCAATTTGCAAAACAGTGAGTCTATCTATACTGTCAATAAAGAAATGCATGTTTGCAAAATATAGATATCGTTTTCCCATCATAAGAAATGACAGAATCAATTAGATTTTGGTGATCAAAGAAATTTCAGAGTATGATAAATACCATATAAATTAATTATTTTATGCTGCAACAATCAGAGAGGTAAAATATTGTGGCAAAATTCCAGAATTTAGTTCAAACCACAATCACAAGTGTAAAACATTGTAGCAATTTCTTTTAATTCTCCTAAATTCTCCACACAGTCCCTTTTATTTTTATTAGGGGAAAGTAGTCAATCAACGCATCTCTAAAAAACAAAAGAATTATGTTCATGATTATTTGATGCAGACAATTTCATATAATCAACAAAAACTGATCAAATTACAACATAGAACCTGACGATGAAACGTAAACTTCAAAAAAGTTATTGATGCCAACTTTACTTAAAAAAAAAAATTAGATAATTGAAACAAAACATAAAATTCAACAATTAAGGAGAGTTCACACACAACAGATCAACAGATCTATCAATTAAAGCTATGAACAAGATCGATAGAGTTTACAAACCTAATCGAGACTAAAATTAATAATAATAATCAACAATCAATGGACGATTGATCTAACAATGAGAATCGAGCGATTATTTAAACGATGTGATGAAATAGAAGAAATGGACAGGCTCACCCTTCGGAATCGGAGAGCAGAAGAAGGAAACGGCACTGCGCACGTCTCCGCCTCTCTTTTTCCTTTTATACGCAGTGGAAATGGGATTCTAGGGTTTTCTTTCTCTACCCACGTCAGCTACGGACCGTCTGATTTCAATCGGACGGTGGATGATGATGGATCATCTCTTTATGGCAATTATTTGTTGTCCCGCTAATATCGTGGAATAGATTAATCGCATATTTTTACTAGTTAAAACTAGTTGTGCATAGGGATCAGAATTGGGGTCAGATCAAGTCAGATCGGATCTAATTAGCTCTATAAGAAAATTAAAATAGACTTTTTCGTACCTTAATCGTTAAAGTTGTCTTTGAAAGATTATTTCAATACTATATTCTTAAATTCTACACTTCATGTCTAATGTTAATTCAATCTTTTAGCTAGAACCAAACAATAAGAATAATATAAAAATAATAAAGATTGAAGATGCCATCACTATTTCTTCTAGCTAAAAGATTGTATTGGGCGGACCTCGGGCTGGGCTTGGGCTGACGGATGCATAGTCCAAGCTCACCCTTCGGAATTGGAGAGCAGAAGAAGGAAACGGCATTGCGCTCGTCTCCGCCACTCTTTTTCCTTTTATACGCAGTGGAAATGGAATTCTAGGGTTTTCTTTCTCTACCCAAGTCAGCTACGAACCGTCTGATTTCAATCGGACGGTGGATGATGATGGATCATCTCTTTATGGCAATTATTTGTTGCCCCGCTGTAGAAGCATGAAAAATACGCTGAAGAAATTATACGCACAATCCGCGTAAAGCAGAGTTTCAATGCTGGGTAGCGTAAAGCATGACTTCAGAGCCATTGGCGTACAACAGAGCTTCAACGCTATTCAGCGTAAAATATAGCTCCATAGACAACCCGCGTAATGCAGTATTTCCATATTGCTTTAGCGTATAAAGGTTGCTACCTCGACTTTATGGCGTAAAACCCATCTGCTTTTTAATGCAGCGGGAAGTTATACAAGGAACGCTTCGTATCCCTCGAACGAGCTGTACGAGGAACACTTCGAATTCTGCGGATGAACCTGTCAGACAGTACAATGAACCTGACTCCTGACAAAGGGTACAGCACGACGATCAAGACGACGGCTGTAATGATGATTCGGCACAGAACTCTAGACCGTCGTTTAGTGACATTTTCTTGATACAAATTACTTGTACGCATTCAAAGAAATACGCTGCCTAGTTTTATACAGGCAGATGTGAGCTTTTACGCTCAACAGGAGACGAGACAAACCGCCACGTCAAAAGCTGCTCTTCGTACAGAGCTCGAGGCACGTCCCTGCAGTTAATGCGCGTGATAGGGGCAGATCTCTGCATTTAATGCACGAGATTTGGTTCTACCTTCAAAGACTGGATGAGCCATAAATCTGGCTAATACGTCCACATCATCACCTCTGCATGTTACGCCATCAGGCTATTTTCAGCTATAGGAGTACGCCGTATGCTATCTCCTCGAAATACGCCGACTGGGCTATTTTCAACTATAGGAGTACGTCACAAGCTATCTCCTCGAAATACGCCAACTCGGGCTATATTTGCAAAGGTATGTGAACAGGCTATTTGGTCCAGAACACGCTCAAGACCTCAGTCAAAGAAGGATAACTGGCTATCTCTACGTCGACTACCTATCAGTGCAGCATCAGGCTTCTACGCCTACCTGGCTTCTACGCCAACTTGACAATTACTGGGCTTTTCCGCCTATATGTCAGTCATTGGGCTTCTACGCCTATTTTGGCTTTTACGCCATCAGAACAGCTATTTGGTTTCTACGCCATGGCGACAGTTATTTGGCTTCTACGCCAATCATCTCTACGCGAGGAGCAATTACCTACGTAGCTTGTATGTCGTGATCTTCGCAGCAGTTATACGCATTATCTCTTAATGGGACACGCGTCACACGCTTATTCAGAAGATCATTTATACGTGGGTGGCAGTTATTATAACCGCCGCGTAAAGAGCGCCCCACTCTCCATTGTTCAGTTTTCTACGCCGACTGGATAGTTATGGCAATTGGATTCTATAAATAGAGACCTCTATTGATAGAGGTCAAGGATCGGAGAGAGGGGGATCGGATTTGATTTTTGAGAGAGAAGAATCTAGAGCACAGACAGAGAACAGTGATTGACGACTTTGGCATCAAGCGTCCAATCCTTCTTGCGATCTTTGAAGCTTCTCATTCTTCTACAACACTTCTTCGTCATCGTGTGGTCCAAGGGACAAAGTGATCGACCGTAGATCATACTCCTATAGTAATATTTACCCAGATTAAATTTTGTACTTAACATCCTCGTATAGGATTAATAGTACTTCTTGTTTGCAAACCTAAGAAAAGGTTTCGTATAAACCTATTTATATTCTTTTATTTATTATCAAACACAAGATGGCGACTCTGTTGGGGATATCTTTCTCTTCTGACGAGAAGGTTATTGCTCAACACGATGTTGTATCCGTCGGATCATCGAAGAAGACTCTGGTCGTCCAATTTGACCAATCTGCTTACGAAGACATGCTCCGTACAGGGGGTAGCTCTCGTTCTCTCTCTGTCCAAGACAACAGGAAGCTGCATAAAGTGTGGATGCCCCGGACATCCTCTGCTCTTCCTACAGACTCTCTCAATCCGATCGACAAGGTTGTGGCATCCCAACCTATATGCTCTACGCGTAACGACCTGTCTCCCGTCGCTGACGTGGCTGACACAACTTCTGGCAATGCCTCAGCGCCAATCCAGAAGTCGACTCCGCGCCTTGCACGTAAAACTCAGTCTCCCATCACTGACGGAACAGACAAAACTTCTGGCAATGCCTCAGCGCCAATCCAGAAGTATACAACGCGCACTGCGCGTAAAAATTTATCTCCCGTCACTAGCGGGGCAGACGTAATTTCTGGCAAAGCCTCAACGCCAAGTCAGAAACTTCAAACGCGCTATGCGCGTAAAAATACCTCTCCCACCTATAAGGGGGCAGATGGTTCCTGCAAACTCCGTAAGGGAAAACATGTGGTGGATTTCCCAACCTCTCGGCCTTTACGCCATCAAAAGAAGAATCTGCCTGCTCTCCAGATTACACGAGAAACTGATGGCCGATTGAGGACTTCTCATGTTTTACGCCAACCTGAGCAAAATTCGAAATTACGCCAGGATCAGCCCCTTGGCGTAAAGAAGGTCCCGTCGGTCGATAGATTCGCTCCGTATGGATCAGCTGCTGCTTACGTGGCTGGACTGTTGTATAAATACGGCAGTGAGAGGGTTGGGGTTCCCAATATCCGTGTTTCGACTGATGTAAAAAGGCAAAATAAGCCTTCTTCTTCTGATAATCATCCTGACCTGTACGATTTCTTGATCCAGAAACGCAAAGACAAGGGATCTTCTGATATGTTTATTACACCCCCAGGGATCACTGTTGTAATAGCCACAAAGTTGTAGTTAATTATTGATGTTCTAAGGCAAAACGGTCAGTTTTCGACCGGTTGAACTACTCTTTGTCTTTACAGGAAGAAGAGGCTACATGGGCATCAGTGAATATGGCTTCACACGTTCCTAGAGGAAGGTCAAATTCAAGACGTCATACCTCTAGAACTCCGAGCCAAAGGAGATTCAACAAGCTCCTTGAGAACATTGAAGCTAGGGTGTTCCGAAATACCCGTTCGAGGTTACGACAACCGGCTTCGTATTCTTCTGATTCTGATACTGGGGGTCGCCAGTTTCCCGAATCAAATGTTGAAAGTATAGAGTCAATCTCTACAGAGACCTATACTAATCCCTCGGTAGCACCCAGGGAAATGGGAGTCTATGCAATCGAAAATGAACATAAAGAAGCTTCCCCATCAGGAAGTACGGAACAACGTGTCGCTGTTTTGGAAGCATCATTCAAAGCGATGCATACCATGATGCAGAGTATGCACCAAATATTGCTGACTCAACACACAGCTGCACCTGTTCCCCCAACTCAACTACGGGTGGGGGTAGATATTCCATCAAGCCAGGAGCCTATTCAAGATCAAGAATCGGCTACTCCTCGACCTCTCAACCCGGAAAATGTATCACCTCCTGTTGGGGTCACCATACAGCCGATCTCTCACCCCTCTGCGGTCCCCTTCCCAACTGAAGATCCGAGGTAGTTCGGGAATTAAAAGCCCAATTTGATACCTTAAAACATAAGGATCAACTTAAGAAACTGGGAATCAACCAACCATACCCAGCCATCTGGGATAAGGTTCCTTTTCCCCCAAAATACAAGCCACAGACTATGACTTTGTTTGAGGGAAAGACGTCACCAAGTCAATACATAAACTACTTCAGTATGATGACGGTATTGCTACAAGGGAACGATGCCCTTCTCACTCGAGTATTTAAGGGCTGTCTGTCTGGTGTAGCCTATCAATGGTACCGTAGCGTGGCGGACAATTGCATTACTTTCTTCGAAGACTTCAAGACCTTATTCTTCGCACGATTCTATGAAGGAGGGATGGACATGTCTATGTCCTCACTCATCGAAGTGAAGCAGAAGGAGAAGGAAAACGTTCGTACTTTCATTGAATGTTTTTGTCAAGCTACTTTGCAGATGCCTCCCGGAGTTCCGGATTCAGCCTTGGTGGACATCTGCAGGAAGAACCTTCTTCCACTAATCTCGGTGTTTACAGAACCATATCAGTTCCATGATTGGCCCTCGTTTATCATCTCAGCAGTTGCCGCTGAGGATAACAGTCGCAAAGCGCGTGATAATGGAATCATGATCTCCACCTCTGACAAGGGGAAACTGTCATCTTCCAATAGCGACCATCCTCGTGGTTCTAAAGGAAAAAGAAGCTCTGGCGATTAATACATCCAGGCAACATACTTTCAGGACCACACAGACGAAATCTGGGACTTCCAGGCCCATCGAGTCGTATTCTTTTGATGATGATTACATTCCGAGCATATTTGATTGTCTAATCAAAAGTGGCAAGCTCACTCTCCCCGAGGTAAAAAGGCCAAATGAAGTCGGCAGTACCAATAACCCTAAGTACTGTATTTTCCATAGGTATATACATCACCCTACTAAGGCGTGTTATATACTAAAAAGGAAAATCCAGGAGCTGATCGATGCCAAGGCTATCACTCTGCACAATAGTGAGAAGACGGTCACCGCCAACATGATCTCTCTCCAATTCGGTGATCTGCCCCCTCAAGAAGTCTCGGATGGTATAGTACCTATCCCCCGGACAACGATGAACATTGTTAATCTCCCTCCGGCCAGGGGTCAAAACTATTACTTGGTACCCCTAACTACCCAGCGTGGTGAGATTATATGGGTTCATCCTGATCTGGTGTCAGAGATTGAGGAAGAGACTCGAGCTGCTAACGTTAAGTCTCGAAAGAACTCAAGGCGCAAACCATGCCATATGGTTGTAATATCTCCGACATCAGATGAAGAGGCTTTAGCTACCGGAACCCGGTCAGGCAAAGCATACCTCAAGGATTACGAAGGAAATCAGGAAGAAACAACGACAGACACATCAGCTGCCAAGCCTTCAGAGCCTGAACCTGCCATACCAGAGGCAGGTCCTTCTAGACCAACTCCGACGAACAAAGGCAAACAGAGAGAAGTTCGCTTTGATAAACCTTTGAAAAATATTCAGAACAAAGGTTTAGAGAGGCCATATAACTTCGAAATCCTCGCCCAACTGGCTAATACTCCAGCCAGATTGTCCATTTTTTGAGCTGCTTAGGTTATCCAAAGACACTCGTCAAGCCTTGAGCGAAGCTTTGATGTAGGAGGACGCATGCTTGACCCAGCTCAAGTCCCCCGACAAAGAACCAGTGGCATGTCCTCAATATCATAGTGTAATGGAAGTGATTCCTAACATCACTTTCACTCAAGAAGACATGTTGTTGAAACATAACAGGCATGACAGACCCCTCTATTATACTGGGTACGTCGGTTCCATGGAGGTAGACCGGATTCATATAGATCCGGGATTGTCGATCAGTATTATCCCTCATAGTCTGCTCAGGCCATTGAGGATTCCTACCAGCGAACTGGCTTACACCACCACTACAATCGTGGGCTTCAATGCCAGGAAAAGTAAGCTACTGGGAAAGATCCGTCTGAGGATCCAGATTGGTGACCTTAGATCAGTGGCTACTTGTTACGTCATTGATTCAGAGGTTTCCTACAACATTCTGTTGGGCAGACCATGGATCCACGATCACAACATTGTTCCTTCCATGCTACACCAATGCTTCAAATATGTAGACTCCCAAGGAACAATAAAGACAGAGTTTGCTGATCTCAACCCGTTCAAAGGAGTTGAGTCTTACTACTCAGATGCTATCTTGTATACCCAAGACTACATGCAGGAAGTATCGGGTACGACGAAAGAGGAATCCCTTCGGGAGCCAGGAGAATCGTCTGTTGAGCAACCTCTGTCAATCCAGGTAAAAGGACGGACTACCCGTCCTAAAAGCATGGAACCCATGGTTATCTACTTGGACAAAACCAAATCAGGAGGAGGAAAGGATCCCCTAGGCATCACTCTGAACCAGAAGCCTTCACCCTTGGTCATCAACCTTCGGCGTAACCAACAGCCGATTGATGTAAATACAACGGAGAATATGGTTTCTGATGATAATAAAAAACTCTTTTCCAGTATACTGATGCTCAAAGTCCTAATCAGGAATCATCCCTCCATAACGATATAGAGCCTATAGCACAAAAATTCTTGAAAGCCATAGAACTCTATCAACCGTATGTATGGGAAGTGGCATCAACATCCAATGTCAGCACGACATACGGGTCACATGAAGATTCTATCTTTATCGTCCCACCTACCCGTAAAGATCAACATCCAATAGTCTTCGGCCGTATACGGAATCGATCGATCGTACAAGAGGATTCTCATGAGTCTGATGCTGGGAAAATGCAGGTCCACAGATATAGCCCACAGGCTTTGAAGATTATGCAAAGCATGGGTTATGACCTGAAGGCAGAACCAGGCCTCAACTTTGGAAAAGGCAGGCGAATGCCGTTGCATGGTAATCCCTACTTTCAATGAACCCACTTCGGGTTAGGGTATACCACGGCTCTTACAACCCCTGGGGATACCATTGCCTCTTCTTAGAATGGTTCATCGTCCTCCGATTCAGATGAGGAACTCCCACGATTATTGTCAACAAATACGGTATTGACAGGTTCTCTCGAAGTAGACGAACAAGAATCTGAACCGTTTGAAAATGACTCCTGGGCACAGCAAATGGATACACGATGGGAACTCCGGTTCGAGCAGAGAGAATCGCCCACTGAAGATAAAGTTATCCAAGTCGATGTTGGGGATAAAATTTTACCAAAGCCGATATTTATCAGTAACAATCTTTCCCCAACTGGAAGGGAAGGGATGATCCAATTGATAAAAGAATATATCGATATCTTTGTATGGAATTATGAGGATATGCCGGGTCTTGATCCAAAAGTGGCTACTCATAAACTCAACATATTGCCCAATTCGAAACCTGTAAAGCAGCACCAACGCCGGTTCCGCCCAGATATTATGGACGTCATTGAAGCTAAAGTCAAAAAGTTGATAGCCTGCGGGTTCATCCGTGAAGAGCAACATCCTGATTGGGTCGCCAATGTTATCCCGGTCATGAAGAAAACAAGGAAAGTGCGTGTTTGCATCAATTTTCGAGATTTGAATGCAGCCTGCCCCAATGATGAGTTCCCTCTCCCCATCACAGACGTCATGATCGACAACACATGCGGTTTTGAATGCATGTCTTTCATGGATGGATTTTCAGGGTACAATCAGATTAAGATGGATCCTGAAGACGAGAAGCATACTGCCTTCCACACACCATTGGGGGTATATTGCTACACAGTCATGCCCTTCGGATTAAAAAATGCTGGAGCCACATATCAGCGAGCCATGAGTAACATATTCCACGAGCATCTACGCAAAATAGTGGAGTGTTATGTAGACGACATCGCTGTCAAAAGCCGCCTCAAGGCTAATCACATCCAAGACTCGAAGACAGTGTTCGAGTTGATGCGTCAACACCAACTCAAAATGAACCCTACAAAGTCCTTTCTTGGGGTATCTAGCGGCAAATTCCTGGGATTTGTCATTACCGCTAAAGGCATTCAAGTCGACCTTGATAAAGTAAAGGCCATCCTTGAGATGCGACCACCCTATAATCTGAGAGAACTCCGGGGATTTCAAGGTCGTCTAGCTTATATCAGAAGATTCATATCCAATCTTTCAGGGAGATGTCAACCTTTCTCCCGTCTGATGAAGAAAGGAGTGTCCTTTGTATGGGACGAAGTCTATCAGCAAACGTTTGACGATATCAAACGTTACCTTACTAATCTTGCAGTTCTGGTGCCTCCCGTCATAGGAAGACCATTTTTGCTGTATGTTCGAGCAATGAATCATTCCTTAGGGGCTCTCCTCGCACATAACAACAATGAAGGTCATGAACAGGCTATCTATTACCTAAGCAGGATGATGGTCGGAGCTGAACACCGGTATAATCCAGTAGAAAAAGAATGCTTGGCCTTAATGTTCGCCATTCAGAAGACGCGACATTACGTGACAGGCTAAACTATTCATATCATCTCCAAGATCAATTGTCACTACCACATTTTCTAGGAAAGGGTATTTTAGTAATTTCCTATTTAAATAAATATTGTGCATGGTAAATAATTATTTGTTGTATTATTTAATTATTTTTAGATGTTATTTATTTAATTTGGACTTGTGTTAGTGGACCTAACTAGTTTAGTTTGGACCCATGGACCAACATGAATTAATTAGTTAGACTTAGCCTATTTAGAAAGCCCATTGTTAAGGAGATGTATTAAATTAATTAAATCATTAGACTAGAAGCTTCCTTCCTTAATTATTTCTTCATAAGAGGCCCCAAGGGGTATATTGGATATTTCATAATTACTTGAGGGAGAGGTAAGGGCCGGCCTATTAAAAGAGGAGGAAAATTCCCTCTCCTCTCTTTTTCATTCTAAATCTAGATCTAGAATTTTTCACTACCAAATTTCCTTCATTCCCACTTCATTTCTCTACCAAATTCATTCCAATTCCTTCCCAAATCACCATTAGAAACTTGAGAAGCAAATATCTAGAAGAAGGAAGCAATAATCTACAAAGAGGAGCAAGGATCTACAATTTGGAGGCAATTTTATCTCAATTGGAAGTTTCATTGGGAATCCATCTCCCAATAGGTATAATTCAGTTTTCCCCCTTAAAATAGCTTTTAAATATGACATTTAATCATGGAAAATCAACCCATATGTATATACTACCCATAGGACTTGGTTTTGTGTTCATAGGAGACCCATGGAGAAAGTTATAGTACTTTTTGTGTCAATTTTGGGAAAATTTTGAATTGACATTTTGTTGTGTGTGTCAATTGATCCTATAGATCAATTGGGCATGTATTTATGTGTTTAGGGCTAGTGTCATGTCCACAATTGGGTACGTGTAGGTCGTATCCCAACAATTTGGTGATACGTGTTGTTTTGGGGGATTTTCCTCCGACAAGGGACTTTGCACATGTCATATTTTGACACGGACACATAGATCTATATTTGACATTTTGTTTTGTTCATAAATATTATATGTGACTTGCTTGTGTCCTTCGGGGTGCAATTGGATATGTGTTGGACTCGTGTCGCATGCGTATCCTAGATCTAGTGGGATACGGTGTCATACTCTCCCTTTGTGGTGTGTTTATGTGTAGATCTAATTATTAGTATTTTAATTCTTGAATTATAATTAAGTGTATATTGTCACGCCCCAGTCCCAAAAATACGTAGGACACGTAAGCATGCCAGCCGCATGGATATGGCAACTCCAATATATGGAAACCAAATCCACACATACGCTGTAATATGAATATCAAATCCACAAGTGGTATAAAACATACATCACAAGTCACATGATATAATCTAAATCTCATCCACGAAAATCAAATATAATTAAATAACCAACATCTATAAAACTAGCTCTCGATAAGAAGTATCTAAGGATGATAGTTGGATGGAAACAAATCCACTACCAACTCGAATATAAGAGCAAATACAATATGAGTACAACACAATAAACACTATATAAGAATACCAGCTATCCATCACGGGCTCGAAGAGAAGACATCCTCGAATCCCATGTAATCATCCGAATATGCGCTTCTGCGAATACTCAAGAACAGATACACCTGGCAGGGGACCAGGTCCTTAGAGGGACATAACAAGATACTTAAACACATGCCAATAAAGTACTGAAATAAATAACCAATTGGTCGCCTAACCGTCTAAAGTGAATGCAGTTAAGAACAACTTTCCCCACAAGTGAGCTATCTGGCTGAAAACCTAGGATTTGGCATGATTCTCTATTGGAGATCCAAGGGCCTAAAAGGCACGTCGTCTTTTGAACGCTGGTGGCCCGCCTGATAGTACATAATATATAGTGGTCATCACCACCCGTATCTCCGGCGGAGAATCCGGGCGCATAATAGAAAAAGTGTAAAGGAGCTCAAATGCGGTACTTGTTGTTCTCCCCACCCCATGCTCTAAGCATGTCACATCCATGACACAATTTGGTTCATATCCTATTCTAAGTACCCTAGCCCAAATCCTGCAACCAAACAAGGACAATGATGGGGCCGCCGTACTACAATAAGCTATGTCCCTGGACCTCTAATAACTGCCAAGTCTACTAGCATACAAAGTTTCTAACAGCAGCTATTCCTAACGCACGGCCCACACGTACCGATGATCAATCAATACGTATGTCCGTGATCTATATGAGACTCACAACTCGTGTAAAAATATGTGTCACAGTCAAATAAACCTGATGATGCTACATGATAATGGGGTAGTCTCATAAACAAGGTCAATGCAAATACATAAATAAAATATATCGCGACAACACCGCCGTGCGCATTTTATATAACGGTTAAAATATAAGAACTAAAGACAGAAAATAAAGATGCATGCAACATATGGAATATAAATGACAGTACAATGGCAAGGTATACTTGCCTGGCAAGGAAGCTGCAATGTACCAATAATCTGCTCCAAAAATCGCGCAGAACAAATCCAATATCCTATGTACACATAAATATAATACAATAGAATCATTAGTCTTTACACTAGCACATACACAACCATATTTACACTGGACTCAGGGGGTATACTAGGGGTAACACTAGTCATCTAACACGGTCAATTACGCGTTGAATTACGCGGGTGTCGCGTCTTCAAGTACTGTACGAAATTAGTCAGTCAACTGACAGGTGTCTATGCCAGTACGTTAATGTATGCAAGGCGGACAAATTCATAAGTTCTTAGGGTCAACATGGTCAAGGTAAGTATGGGATAGTCCACGGTGTCCTAGGGTCGTACAGTCTGAATATTTAGTCATAATTATCAATTAGCATTTACTTACATATATATTCATATAACTATATAATAATATAACCATCAATTTATTTACATAATTATTGGAATATATATAGTAATTACGTACATAAATATATATACCAAATTGAATAATATTTGCGTACATGTAAATATACGAACGCGCGTTGGGTTCTCCGACTCAGGGTCTGATGTAAACTAACCGTGGTGGCTAAATACTATGTCCTACTGGAACACTGTCAGAGAATGTACTCGTCTGGGGTTCTGCTGCTGGTATGAATCAGAGTCCAAGTCACAGTCCAAATAGCCTATGTATTACAAATTTATCACGTCAAAAGATAATTTATTTTAATTTATTTAATTCTGGAATAATTACCCTAAAATCCTATTTTAATCTTATTATTCTGATTTTTATGTTAATTCCTAAATTTTGTCCAAAGAAACTGAATTCTATCAACTCGAGACTCATGTCACGCAAATCGAGGCGATCTGTTGACCGAAAAGTCAACCGACACAAACTCAACTTTCATACATGATTTCCTGTATATTTCAGCGTTAAAAACATTCTAGAATTTATGGCTCGTCCGAATTCAAATTCGTTTGGGAATTATGGCACATACAAATTTTGTATTGTGCACCGTTGGTTAAATTCTAACCTAGAAGTTTTACAGAATTAACAGTATAAAAATACTTCGAATTAAATTCTAGGAAAAATATATGTCAATTATCTAGACATTAGCTTTCTGAAATTTCAAACGGTTCATGATTCTGATTCCTGGTTCTCCCGGAATCGCGAAATCATCGAAACACGTCTATTTTCGGACATGCTGTGCTCTACGAATTTTCCAGAATTTAATACTCATAATTTCGTAAAAAAAAATATATAATCAGAAATCTAACCTCAATATCATTCTAACACAAAAAACTAGACCTCGTTTGGAGTCCGGAGCTATACGCAATGGCTTCTGGAAGATGAAGGAACCCTAGATGGCAATTCTCCAAAAATCGGCTCAAGAAAAACCCTAGAAAATAACTTAAACTATTATATATATAGAGGAGAGAGAGAGTGCAGCCACGGCTCGGAGTTGACACGTGTCATCCATCCGTGCAGCCCCGCCCAAATCGGACGATCATGGTTTGACCCGGCTCGGCTCAGCTGAGTCCGAGTCGAACTCTGACTCGGCTCGGCTCGGCTCGCACCCACCCCGCGGTCACTGACAGGCGGGCCCGGCACTGTTCGTTTCGGAAGGCTGACAGGTGGGCCCACTGTTTGCTGACCGGACAGAAATAATTACTTTTTGGTTTTTCTTTTTCAGAAATTAGTTTTTAATTCAGTTTTTTCATAATTAACTCAAAATAAATGCTAAAAATAATCCGAAAATTCTCAAAAAATTCTAGAAAATATATTTTATTATTTAGAACTAAAATAAAAGTTTGGGATATTTTTATTTAAGTTTGAACATAAAATAAATTCTTCAAAGTCCTAGAAAATTAGTGTTACAAGTTTTTAATTAACTAAAAATTATGGAAAAATCCCAATAATCTAAAATAGCCTAAAAATAATTCTAAATAAATATTTATATAAGTAAATATACTAAAAAAAAATTTATTTTCTAATAAACTAATAGAATACTCTAAAGAAATTCAACATCTATAATAAATATAATAATATAAAATATACACAAAATACCTATTTTGGGTGAGGGAGTTTACAATCTACCCAACTTAAAACAATTTCGTCCTCGAAATTAAAATAAGGCATAATTTGTTAAATCCTTCACATTCGTACATAAGGTACGTCAATCGCAATCTCTTCCAAAAATTTAAATAACAAAATCTATTCAAATCTATCGTGATCACTTCAAAATTAAGATAATCATTGTTCAAATCAAAATTCAACTTATTGTAATCTTTTCTCACTTTTCCAAATCATCAATATCCAAATTTAAATTGAATCCATATAATATCTTCAAGATTTAAATAACCCATATCAAATTTTACCTCACGATCTTCAACTATCATAATCTCCTCTAGAAGTAATTCGAGTCCAATATTATTCCTATTTTCACTTATAAATTTTTGTATTCTTTAATTTTTAAATTCTATTCACATCCTCAATATTTCAAATAGGTAGTCCAACCATCAAATTTTAATTCTTAATTTAAATCATCAAATTGAAAAATAATTTAAATGCAGTCCACCAATGTTCAAGTCTAAAATTATATATTTATCCTTCAAATTCAAATTGATGATTTTACCTTCAATACTCAAAAATTTAAATTATGTACTTAAGGTATAAATATTGGGTCCTCAATATCAAGATTTTTAAAATTCATTAATCCTCATTATCTTAGTCATTCTTCTAAAATTCTCAAAATTAAAATGGCTTGAACCTCTCCCAATCTAATCTTACTCGATCACAATCTAAAAGAAATTTCTCTCGAGTTGCCAACGTACTGCTACCCAACTTAGAATTTACCCATCTATCACAGAAGGCTATATACTTTAAGAAAATATTCCTTAATTTATTTACTCATGTCATTCAATCCTCAAAACTTCAACGCCGATTATATCATATATGATATGTCCTTAATTACGAAAGAATAATCCTCAAGTATGTGATCGGCCTATGGGGTATATCTAGTACTCTCTGTGTATCAAACTTATACCAAGCACGAGGTTTCGTCTTTCCGAAATAAGGGAAGACGAAGATCAATAATAAAGAGTTCAAGGGCGAGGTAATAGAATAGAAGTATCGAGATCAAGGCGTTTAAAGAATTCAAATAGGAATTGTCAAAGCAGTTGTGGATTGAAGTCCTATTTTGGTAATTCATATTCACATGCTCGTATTAGTACAGTTATGTAGCTGATACGATATGCTCAGACATGTCTAGAGGGCAAGTACATTCGTCTACTAATCACCATATATCTCAATCCACGTAAAGTAGTTATGCGAAGGGCGAACCAAGTGCACTAGGGTTAGCTAGGCCTTAATACACTGGTCCTGAAATATATTAGTGTGGGCCTCCCTAATAATACATATGTCATGAACAAGCTCGATAAAGAATAAGCTTGCAAAAAAACTAGGCTATAATAGCAGCATAAGTCAAGGTAGTACAACAAATATAAATACGCTGGATTATGATGAAAGAAGGTACATAATAATTTAAGTTCACAAAGAAATAAGATTCTACAATCTCTACAGTTATTATACTAATTCCTTGTCTAAGTCGCTAGTCGATCAAATAGGGGCATGGACCTCTAAATTCTATCGTCTGAATAAACACTGTTGTCTTATGCTATCATATAATTAATGTCATTCAATTATACTACCTCGATGGGTCAAGTGGACTATGTGATACTAGGTTGTGAGGCATACTACCCAACTTAAAAGAATTAAACTAATACTGTAATTGTCTTAAGGATACCGTAGAAACTCCTGTTAAGGTCTACGAGAAGGGGTCTTGGTACTTATTAGGGTATCCTCTTATATTACATAGGTCATGGTCGTCTTTGTCTTAGTCATAGTGCTTATAGAACAAGTGTCAATAGTAAGGATAGAAGAGTTACTAGCCTCAAGGGAAAAGGGGATATAACTTATATTGAGGTGGGGTACAAGTTACGCGACTTAAAACTAAGGGCTAATCATTAGGTCATAATCTACAATAATAACTTAAATTGTCAAGTTCTAATTACCAATCACATTATTCAAAAATTTAAGAGTAATAACCAAAATCCTAGCAAGCTATATATATCCTAAAATAGAATAAAGTTACTTGGTCTATAATCAGAAGTGTCAGATGGCACAAGTTGAAAGAGAAAGAAAAGAAGAACGTAATTTTTAGTCGTCGCACAATTAGCGAACGTTAAGGTCGTAGAGAAACAACATATGAAATTAAAATAGGGGCTCTAGATAGCATCATGGTTTTCTAAGGGGGAGTGGTATGCTAGTTGCTATGTTCGAGGTATGATTAAGGAAAAAGTGTTAATTATATTCCTCTAGGCTTCCTAAGGTGCTGTCTACTAATAATAAGACAATGATCTAAGTTTTATAGTTCTCCAATACTATCCAATTATGAAGGTTAGGTTCAGTCCTAATGTTCAATATTGGTTCTCCATTGGTTCCTCAATACTAGGGTCAAACATTATGGTAAAACTTCTAACTATCTCTAGTAGTGTCTATAATACTCTCAAGTCTTCTTCATACATCAAGGGGTAATGGTATACCAATCTAAAGATAAGGAATTCTAGGGTTCACTAGATATTCTAAACTTAGTGGTGTGTCTATATTCTCGTTGTATTCTTAATATGTGTGCTACTCTAATTATCATCCTAATAACAGGGATTCCTATATTCTAGCAGAAGGCTATATACACTCAAGGAACTTATTAGGGAAGTACAGGAATCAAGCAGGATACAATTGTTCGAATAGAACAGAGAAGAGAAAGATGAATCATAGTCAATTGTGGATGAGATCCTATACTCTAGTCCTAGGTGCAGGCTTGTTTGGTACAGTAACGTAACCGAGACAATATACTCTCGACCTGCATGGGCCACCACAAAAATATGTCACGCCCCAGTCCCAAAAATACGTAGGACTAGGACACGTAAGCATACCAGCCGCATGGATATGGCAACTCCAATATATGGAAACCAAATCTACACGTACGCTGTAATATGAATATCAAATCCACAAGTGGTATAAAACATACGTCACAAGTCACAGGATATAATCTAAATCTTATCTACGAAAATCAAATATAATTAAATAACCAACATCTATGAAACTAGCTCTCGATAAGAAGTATCTAAGGATGATAGTTGGATGGAAACAAATCCACTACCAACTCGAATATAAGAGCAAATACAATATGAGTACAACACAATAAACACTATATAAGAATACCAGCTATCCATCACGGGCTCGAAGAGAAGACATCCTTGAATCCCATGTAACCATCCGAATCTGCGCTTCTGCGAATACTCAAGAACAGATACACCTGACAGGGGACCAGGTCCTCAGAGGGACATAACAAGATACTTAAACACATGTCAATAAAGTACTGAAATAAATATCCAATTGGTCGCCTAACCGTCTAAAGTGAATGCAGTTAAGAACAACTTTCCCCACAAGTGAGCTATCTGGCTGAAAACCTAGGATTTGGCATGATTCTCTATTGGAGATCCAGGGGCCTAAAAGGCACGTCGTCTTTTGAACGCTGGTGGCCCGCCTGATAGTACATAATATATAGTGGTCATCACCACCCGTATCTCCGGCGGAGAATCCAGACGCACAATAGAAAAAGTGTAAAGGAGCTCAAATGCGGTACTTGTTGTTCTTCCCACCCCATGCTCTAAGCATGTCACATCCATGACTCAATTTGGTTCATAGCCTATTCTTAGTACCCTAGCCCAAATCCTGCAACCAAACAAGGACAAGGATGGGGCCACCGTACTACAATAAGCTATATTCCTGGACCTCTAATAACTGCCAAGTCTACTAGCATGCAAAGTTTCTAACATCAGTTATTCCTAACGCACGGCCCACACGTACCGATGATCAGTCAATACGTACGTTCGTGATCTATATGAGACTCACAACTTGTGTAAAAATAGGTGTCACAGTCAAATGAACCTGATGATGCTACATGATAATGGGGTAGTCTCATAAACAAGGTCAATGTAAATACATAAATAAAATATATCGCGACGACACCGCCGCACGCATTTTATATAACGGTTAAAATATAGGAACTAAAGATAGAAAATAAAGATGCATGCAACATATGGAATATAAATGACAGTACAATGACAAGGTATACTTGCCTGGCAAGGAAGCTGCAATGTACCAATAATCTGCTCCAGAAATCGCGCAGAACAAATCTAATATCCTATGTACACATAAATATAATACAATAGAATAATTAGTCTTTACACTAGCACATACACAACCACATTTACACTGGACTCATGGGGTATACTAGGGGTAACACTAGTTATCTAACACGGTCAATTATGCGTTGAATTACGCGGGTGTCACGTCTTCAAGTACTGTACGAAATTAGTCAGTCAACTGACAGGTGTCTATGCCAGTACGTTAATGTACGCAAGGCGGATAAATTCATAAGTTCTTAGGGTCAACATGGTCAAGGTAAGTATGGGATAGTCCACGGTGTCCTAGGGTCGTACAGTTAGAATATTTAGTCATAATTATCAATTAGCATTTACTTACATATATATTCATATAACTATATAATAATATAACCATCAATTTATTTACATAATTATTGGAATACATATAGTAATTACGTACATAAATATATATACCAAATTGAATAATATTTGCGTACATGTAAATGTACGAACACGCGTTGGGTTCTCCGACTCAGGGTCTGATATAAACTAACCGTGGTGGCTAAATACTACGTCCTACTGGAACACTGTCAGAGAATGTACTCGTCTGGGGTCCTGCTGCTGGTATGAATCAGAGTCCAAGTCACAGTCCAAATAGCCTATGTATTACAAATTTATCACGTCAAAAGATAATTTATTTTAATTTATTTAATTCTGGAATAATTACCCTAAATCCTATTTTAATCTTATTATTCTGATTTTTATTATTCTGATTTTTATGTTAATTTCTAAATTTTGTCCAAAAAAACTGAATTCTATCAACTCGAGACTCATGGCACGCAAATCGAGGCGATATATTGATCGAAAAGTCAACGACACAAACTCAACTTTTATGCATGATTTCCTGTAGATTTCAGCGTCAAAAACATGTTAGAATTTATGGCTCGTCCGAATTCAAATTCGTTTGGGAATTATGGCACATACAAATTTTGTATTGTGCACCGATGGTTAAATTCTAACCTAGAAGTTCTACAGACTTAACAGTATATAAATACTTTGAATTAATTCTGGGAAAAATATATGTCAATTATATAGATATTATCTTTCCAAAACTTCAAACGGTTCATGATTCTGATTCCTGGTTCTCCCGAAATCGCGAAAATATCGAAACACGTCTATTTTCGGACATGCTGTGCTCTACGAATTTTTCCAGAATTTAATACTCATAATTTCATAAAAAAATTTATATAATCAGAAATCTAAGCTCAATATCGTTCTAACACAAAAAACTAGGTCTCGTTTGGAGTTCGGAGCTATGCGCAATGGCTTCTGGAAGATGAAGGAACCCTAGATGGCAATTCTCCAAAAATTGGCTCAAGAAAAACCCTAGAAAATAACTTAAACTATTATATATATAGAGGAGAGAGAGAGAGTGCAGGCGCAGCTCGGAGTTGACACGTGTCATCCATCCGTGCAGCCCCGCTCAAATCGGACGATCATTGTTTGACCCGGCTCGGCTCAGCTGAGTCCGAGTCGAACTATGACTCGGCTCGGCTCGAGGTCGGCTCGGCTCGGCTCGCACCCACCCCGCGGTCACTGACAGGCGGGCCCGGTACTGTTCGCTGCGGGAGGCTGACAGGTGGGCCCACTGTTTGCTGACAGGGCAGAAATAATTACTTTTTGGGTTTTCTTTTTAGAAATTAGTTTTTAATTCAGTTTTTTCATAATTAACTCAAAATAAATACTAAAAATAATCAGAAAATTCACAAAAAATTCTAGAAAATATATTTTATTATTTAGAACCTAAAATAAAAGTTTAGGATATTTTTAATTAAGTTTGAACATAAAATAAATTCTTCAAAGTCCTAGAAAATTAGTGTTACAAGTTTTTAATTAACTAAAAATTATGGGAAAATCCCAATAATCTAAAATAGCCTAAAAATAATTCTAAATAAATATTTATATAAGTAAATATACTAAAAAAAATTATTTTCTAATTAACTAAGAGAATACTCTAAAGAAATTTAACATCTATAATAAATATAATAATATAAATATACACAAAATACCCATTTTGGGTGAGGAAGTTTACATATATATATAGATGTTATATAATTATTATAGTGTATTTATTATGGTATTTATTGTAGCATGGATCTATGTATTATATATGTACTATAGAATGTATGAATATATATGTAGCTTTCTTCTACATGCATTAATACATGTTATAATATGTTAGTAATATAAAATATATGAAAATGTTTTATAAAATATATATGTATGTTTAATTAAGTAATTAGATTATTTATAGTTAGTATGTGATTATTTATATATATGTATGGATGTATATTTATCAACATATTTATGTATGTGTGCATTTAACCATGTTGTATTATGTACTTTAGTATATAGGATGTGTATTATAGCTATTTGGTATTTATTTATATAGATATATATACTAGATATGTTTTTGGATTATATATATAGATATATATATAATTATTTATTTGATTATATATATATATATAGATTATATATATATATATATTTACTATCATTTATAGTAACAGCAGCTATTAATGACAGATTCTGTCATTAATACCCGAGAGTAGCAGCAGCCGCTGTAGAGGGCGGCAAGAATTAATGACAGATTCTGTCATTAATAACGCAGCAGCGGGCGGGAAGCATAAGCAACAGCGGCGACGGTTGGTATAATGACGGTTTCAACCGCCACTAAAGAAGAAGCAACAGTGCAAAATGTAGCAGCAGTAGCGACGGCGGTTCAGTGACAGCCAGAACTGTCACTGAAAGTCTGTTTACTGAAAAATCAGTGTTTTTCAACACTGCTTTCAGTAAAAGTTAGGCAGTTTTTAGTATATAGTTTATATATTATATTTATCTAAATATATGTATTAATATTGAGATATAATACTAGTATTGTTATATTTCTTATTTGTATAATATTAGTATATATATATATTATATATGAGGGTAATTACTATATCAAGGTATCTTGAGCATTACCTTGTGGAAACCAAGGTAAGTGGGATACTCAAGATACGGGGTTTGGGTATCAAGTTTGTGACTTTGTGGGGATACCAAGTTGGTTCAAAACCATGGTTCCTATTTGTTTGTAATTAATATTCTATATTATTATACTTTATGTTTGATATATATGTATTGTGAGGTTTACCTTGGGAATTACGTATCCGAAGATACGGTATCCTAATATTTTAGGATGTGGTTTTTATGACTTAGATTTTAGTATTTTGACCCGAGATTTTTGTGTTAGACTTGTGCAACCTAGAAATAGATAGTTGACCTTGGTTTGACCATAGTTGACTTAGAGTTGACCATAGTTGACTTTTTGACTTAGAATTGACTTATTGACCTAGAAATTGACTAGTTTAACTTATTCTCATTTCGGGACCTTGTATTGATGTTGTATTCCATATCTAGGTCTTCGAGGCACCGAGTCAGACATCTGTGAGACTATTCATTGGACTTCAGGCGAGTATATTCTCTGATAGTTTCTCATTTATGATATTCTCTATGTTCATTGTATCTAGTGTAGATATCCATGTTCTCTTGACACTATGGTTACAAGGATTGGTATATCCGGATCTCGTCATATTATTCCTTGGTATATGGTGTATATGGTGCAAGTATTGTTTCATTGGTTATCTTGTACATGTACAGACACCGATTCTCGGGAAGACTAGCTATCTTCTTGGGGAATCTCGTGCCATAGCATACCGTGGTTGGATCTATTATACCAGTCGGGGGTAGAGAGTATTAGTATAGATATGTGATCAATATCCCTATTGAATAAAGTACTGATTACTGAATAGTGTTGATCATACACCGCACGTATGATTAGCCAGGCCGCATTGCATCTTGCCCAAGCCGATCACATGTTAAGCTAGTACTCACACACTTAGTCATTCGTATATTTATTTCATTGGCATATTGTTCATTATTGTATTTATTTCCAGTATTTTCTTATTGTATATATATCTCTTGTATATATTGTGCATCTTGTTTATCCACAGCTATTTACTGTTACATAGTTTTTATCATTAATTAGAACTGCTGTTAGAGATGTACTCTACTCCTTTCCTGACTAGATATATTTTTTCAGATGATACTAGGAGTGGTACCCTACCTATTATGGACCCCAGGATGTTGTGGGTTTAGATTCTGAGACCCTGGCTCAAGAGAGACTTATCCTAACTGAGACATCCTATTTCTGATTCGTTCTCGTTTTGTACTGGATTTGTCTCCAGCTTATTTTGTTACTTCTTCAGACTCATTGATGTATTATTTTAGACTCATGAGTTGTATTGTGACTATTCTATTCTTTATCTGATTCATTCTCTTTTCTATCTTAGTTCTGTGATTGAGTATACTATCATTATTGGTGGTTCATTATATTATTAGATAGATTATCTAGACAACATTCTACCGCCGATTCTGCGGCGTAGGCTGGGCGTTGTTTCCGACTAGTACCCTTACACCGGGTGCGGGTCGTGACATCAATCCTCTTCGGGTATTGATGAGCAAGCCAAGTGTTCTTAATTCCCGACTTGCGACTTGGGCAAAGTCCATAAAGGGCCGAGCCTTGGCTGATTTCTTAGTCGCCCATCCGATTTTGGAAACCTCTAAACTATACGAGGGTCTTCCCGATGAAGTTGCAGAATGTAACTCTGCAATAGAAAATGACATATGGCAGCTATTCTTCGATAGCGCTTCCAGGACTAATCCCAGGGGAAATGTGGTGTCAGGAGTAGGAATTGTTCTGGTAACTCCTGACAAACTCGTCATCTATCGAGCATATTCTCTTAGCGAGCCCTGCTCTAATAATGTGGCAGAGAATAATGCTCTACTAATCGGACTTCAAGTCGCTAAAGAATTGGAGGTCAAATATCTGGAAGCCTTTGGTGATTCCCAGTTGATCGTCTGTCACGCCCCAATCCCAAAATATCGAGGGACTGGATGCGTGATAATGGCCAGCAGCATGCACCGACGGATAAACCTAATTTAATGGATCCATCGGGCATACTTAAGCTGTATTACATCAGTCAGGGTTTACTATTCTCATCCACAGATACAAGATAGCAATAACATCCAAAAGAAATATTAAACAACAACAGTCAAAATAAAATCGGAGAACAATCCGATATTAAGTCTGTTTACACAAGTTCTCAAAGACAGGAAATAAAGAGTTTTAAATTAACAGGAATTAAAGTCTATATGCCATAATACTGAGCAGGGCGAAGCAAATGTTCAGGAGAAGTCCTCAGCGATCACCTCATCCTCAGGTTCAGGTACTGCTCCGAGTAGTGCCCCTGTTTCGTACACCTCAGGGTAGATCTCGTCTGCTATAACTGGAGAACAAAACCAGGTCCTCAGAGGGACGTAACAAGGTACAGAAAAATACTAGCCAAAATATAGTGAATAAACATGCAAGTCAATCAAAATGTTAAACACAAGAGAAGCACAATAAATTAATAAGTCTAAGACAGTGGCATGCCGATGTTGCTATCAAACAAATCCGGGTAAATAATTAATCCAGCTAAGTGATCATGCAATTGAGAGTTATTATTCATACTCAGGCTGAGACTACTACAGGATCAGTGACAAAAAACCATAGTAGTATTTTCTCGAAGGGCCAGTACAGGTGCCAAAGCTCTGTGTCAGAGACTAGGACACTTCCAGATAATAATATATAATATTTATTCAGCCTTGATATGGTAATACTCTCCCCACCCAATGAAATCTCACGTCACAGTTCTCAATGTTCATGTTACGCAAGATTAGAACTAATACAGTCAGTCATTTATTAAGTTCTAAGAAAATAAGCTTAAATCATGAAATCTATATCCTATTATGAAACTCCTTAAAAATCAGGAAGATTCTATATCATGCTTTGTGTCAGGTGTCCTGGGTATAAAGTACTGGATAGGGCAAGTACAACAGTCACAGAATTTAAAGCAAGAGAATCACAATGAATCAATAACTGCATTTATGGCAAGGTACACTTGCCTGAGTTTTCTGTTTTAGTTGTAGCTTGATCTTCAGCTGGGATTGTAGGCACTACTCCGGTTGCTGAAACAAATATCACCATCAGGTCCAGAACATATCAATCAGTTAGGAACGCCTGTCCTTGAGTCCAATTTGGAGACAAGGACAGAAACGTCATTTTCGGGTCAAGGCGGGGTCCAGATGTGGGCCGCTTTGCACCGAAAAATGCGTCAGGGTCAAAGGTCTTAAAAATAGTCCAACTTAGTGTCAACAGGTCAGGAACGATGATACGAACCCAACGGAACTTCCGGAATTGGATTCCGATGAGCCATTCTCAAAATCGTCCGTCGGGTGGAGCCTGTGGGGCCCACGACACACGATTTTTTCCAACGTTCTCAGAATCGAACCAAACTTGGCTCACAGGACCAGCGTATTGCTACGAGTCCGATGGCGCAAGTTTCGTCTTGATCCGACGTGTGTACACTAAGTTACAGCGAGAAACAGAAAGTACGGATATGGGGCGGTGTCCGCGGATACGCACTGATCCCGGTGTGCACGCACATCCAAATCAGCTTCTGTGAAATCTCGCACGTCCGTATCAACGACGCGCACGTATCGGTAAAGACCGCACGTGACCAAGTCGTCCCGTTTGGCGGGGCGTACTCGATACCGGGGTGAAACAGGGTCTGGTTTTTCCTGTTTTTGGATCGCGGTGTACGATCACCACAGGACGCGATGCCCCGAGCGGTTTGTCCGGGCACCGAGAGGGTCAAACAGGCTACACGATAAAATTTACGGAATCAAATTCCGAGCTACGAGCAAAAAGTTATGAATACCTGAAGTGTTCCGAAAAACCGAATTGTGTCCTGTGTCCTAGACACTGTGTCCGACATGACACAGAAATTAGGTTTAGGGTTTTCTTGTGTCCAGGTCTTCCTGTGTCCGTGTCTGCCTGTGTCCAACTTAGGGCTCGCCGGAGTTCACTGGAGGGACTCGCCGGGGAGAGTCGACGTGCACAGAGGCGGAGCTAGGGCAGCTCACGGTTGGCCGGGCGACGCTAGGGGGACGGCCGCCTGCTGCTGCTGGGCTTCTGTTCGTCGTGAGCGGCGGGGGAGGCTGTCGTGGGGAGCTGCTGAGAATGGCTCGCCGGACGGAACTGCGCTGGCGGTGGCCTGATCGAAGGGGGCGGCGTCGGCTGAAGGTGGTGGAGGGTTAGGGCTGCGGCTTTTATAGGAGAGATGGGGAGATGGATCGGTGGCCGGCGAGGGGGAGCTGGAGCGGAGGGGACGCCGGTTGCGGGGAGAGAAAGAGGAGGCGACGGGAGGCCAGGCGGCGGCGCAACGGCCGGAGTCGGCGGTTGGAAGCTGAGAAGTCGGGTTGGGGAAGAGAAAGAGTTCGGGTTCGCGGGTCCACCGGGTCGGGTCGGGTCAGACGGATCCGACCCGATCCGCTAGGATAGGGCACGGGTCGGGTAGGGTAGGCAGGTCGGGTCTGAAATGAACCCGGATCCGACCCAATAGGAAATTAGTTAAAAAATTTTAAACCCGGTTTGGTTCAGTTTTATTTGGTTTGGTTTATTTAATAAAACCTGGTTTATTTAGGTTTCAATAATTCAATTAGTATTTAGGGCTTTAAAAATTCATCCGGGGTCCAATAAATTCCCAGAAAATTACCCTATGTCTGGTTTTCTATTTTACACCATAAAATATTATTTTTATAATATTTTAATATTATTTATTAACAATTAAAAATCCTTTAATAATTAAAGAACATGAATTTAATTCCAGAAAAATCCAAGAAAATTCCAGAAAATTCAGAAAAATCCAATTTAAAATTCTTTGAAAATCAGGGGGATTACAATATACCCCCCTTAAGAGGATTGCGTCCTCGCAATCAAAGATTAACCGGTCAACAGAGATGACATGGTTGCAAAATTTATTTGAATCAGAAAAATCAAGGTTGAGAGTGACACCTAGGAAAAATTATTTTCCCAAGCATTAAAAGTTATACAATTTCCCAAATGTGGGAAATCTAGAAAGTTACAGTTTTAAAAAAACCAGGTTATCTTTAAAACATATTAGTTTAACAATTCTGAGTTATTATCAAATTCAAAATTACTAGGTTAACACTTAGGTTATCAATTATTAACAAGTTAGAATTATTAGGTTAAGTTATCAGGTCAAGTCTGGGGTCACGAACCAGCAGGCATAACTACAGAAATGCTAGAAACGGAACAACTATAAAGACTTACTCGCATTAGCAACTCCATGGTTCCGCACGTCTCCCACAGTCATCGCGAAAACTTGGCCGCGTCCTTGAGGTGGTGCTCGCTGATTTTGCTGGGCTTGCTGGTAGGGTACTGCTTGATGTGCCAAGGGTGGCCTTGGTTGATGTCCTCCTGGTGCTGGTAGAGCTTGTTGGTTCGCTCTTGGTGCTTCTCTTCGCTTAGGGCAGTCCTTCACTGCATGCTGTCTAGATCCACA
Source organism: Iris macrosiphon (assembly GCA_036927795.1). Taxonomy (NCBI): domain Eukaryota; kingdom Viridiplantae; phylum Streptophyta; class Magnoliopsida; order Asparagales; family Iridaceae; genus Iris; species Iris macrosiphon. The sequence goes on along the minus strand of JAYESA010000001.1, from coordinate 30,243,003 downwards.
ACCTAAGCACAGTCCGTGTTTACGTCTACACTCCTTCTCAACATGGCCTATCTTGCCGCAGTAATAACAAGTAGGAAGAGTCAGGGTTTTGGATGCAGATCCCTGTGGTACTTGGTGCAGATGTGGTTTCTTGGCAACTTCTCCATTGTTTGCTCTGGCTGGTACTGAGGTGGAAGACCTCTTCAGACTGGTTTCTCTCCTGGTGACGCGCTCCATGCGTCTAGCTGCAGCAAGGACGTCCGTGTACGAAGTTGGTGCGACAGATCCAATCAGTTTCTGTAGTTCAATGTTGAGTCCGTCGAAAAACTTCTCGGCCTTCTCTACTTCAGTCGGGATCAATGTAGGAGCGAAGCGACTCAGACGAATGAACTCGGCGTTGTACTCTTCTACCGTCATAGCTTCCTGAGTGAGACGATTGAACTTGTCCCTCAGTTCTGATCGAGCGATAGCCGGTATGTACATCTCCTAGAAGAGTCTGGAGAACTCTTCCTAAGTAACTCGGTCTGGTCCGAGTCTGGTCTCCTCGGATAGCCACCAGTGATGAGCATTATCCGTCAATTGCATTCTGACGGCGGTCATGCAATGTTCTCTTGGTAGTTCAGCTGCTTCTAATTGATGACGAATATTGGTGAGCCATTCATGCACTTTTGTTGGTCCCTCCTTGCCAGAGAAAGTATGGGGCTTCAGCTGGCGGAAGTCTGTGATAGAGCCCGTCGGTTGCCTTCTAGCTGGTAGGTTGGCCTGCTCCAGTGCATTTACTAGGCTGTTCCTCAAGTACTCAGCCTCACGACGTTGGGCTTCGGTTTGAACTTGTTGCTGAGCTTGCATTATTGCGAAGAACATCTGGAACATCTGCTGTCCTTCCATTGCTTGGCCTGGTGGAAAGGCAGGCATCTGTGGAGGAAACTGGGGCGGAGGTGGAATATCATCACGCCGAAATCTAGAAGATTGCGGATCTGCTTGTCTGCTTCGGTGAGTAGAGGGATCTCCACTTAGTAGCGTCACTTCATCTTTTCCGTAAGTGACTTCAGCACCTACTGGTGTTCTTGCTGGAGTTCCGTCGTTTTCTCGTGAATCCATTACTTTGCATCAACAATAAACTATAAGAGGCGCACAGGAGTCAAGGCAAGATACAAATCAAAAAATTAGTTCGAATACGATACAGATATCAAAAACGATTCAAGCAAGTGGATGAGATCTTAAAACTGATCCTATTCTTATTGCAGGCCTGTTCGGTCCCTAAGTTGAAACTGAACAATTTAAGTCGTTGACCTGCATGGGCCACCACAAAAACCATGTCACGCCCCAATCCCAAAATATCGAGGGACTGGATGCGTGATAATGGCCAGCAGCATGCACCGACGGACAAACCCAATTTAATGGATCCATCGGGCATACTTAAGCTGTATTACATCAGTCAGGGTTTACTATTCTCATCCACAGATACAAGATAGTAATAACATCCAAAAGAAATATTAAACAACAACAGTCAAAATAAATTCGGAGAACAATCCGATATTAAGTCTGTTTACACAAGTTCTCAAAGACAGGAAATAAAGAGTTTTAAATTAACAGGAATTAAAGTCTATATGCCATAATACTGAGCAGGGCGAAGCAAATGTTCAGGAGAAGTCCTCAGCGATCACCTCGTCCTCAGGTTCAGGTACTGCTCCGAGTAGTGCCCCTGTTCCGTACACCTCAGGGTAGATCTCGTCTGCTATAACTGGAGAACAAAACCAGGTCCTCAGAGGGACGTAACAAGGTACAGAAAAATACTAGCCAAAATATAGTGAATGAACATGCAAGTCAATCAAAATGTTAAACACAAGAGAAGCACAATAAATTAATAAGTCTAAGACAGTGGCATGCCGATGTTGCTATCAAACAAATTCGGGTAAATAATTAAACCAGCTAAGTGATCATGCAATTGAGAGTTATTATTCATACTCAGGCTGAGACTACTACAGGATCAGTGACAAAAAACCATAGCAGTGTTTTCTCGAAGGGCCAGTACAGGTGCCAAAGCTCTGTGTCAGAGACTAGGACACTTCCAGATAACAATATATAATATTTATTCAGCCTTGATATGGTAATACTCTCCCCACCCAATGAAATCTCACGTCACAGTTCTCAATGTTCATGTTACGCAAGATTAGAACTAATGCAGTCAGTCATTTATTAAGTTCTAAGAAAATAAGCTTAAATCATGAAATCTATATCCTATTATGAAACTCCTTAAAAATCAGGAAGATTCTATATCATGCTTTGTGTCAGGTGTCCTGGGTATAAAGTACTGGATAGGGCAAGTACAATAGTCACAGAATTTAAAGCAAGAGAATCAAAATGAATCAATAACTGCATTTATGGCAAGGTACACTTGCCTGAGTTTCCTGTTTCAGTTGTAGCTTGATCTTCAGCTGGGATTGTAGGCACTACTCCGGTTGCTGAAACAAACATCACCATCAAGTCCAGAATATATCAATCAGTTAGGAACGTCTGTCCTTGAGTCCAATTTGGAGACAAGGACAGAAACGTCATTTTCGGGTCAAGGCGGGGTCCAGATGTGGGCCGCTTTGCACCGAAAAATGCGTCAGGGTCAAAGGTCTCAAAAATAGTCCAACTTAGTGTCAACAGGTCAGGAACGATGATACGAACCCAACGGAACTTCCGGAATTGGATTCCGATGAGCCATTCTCAAAATCGCCCGTCAGGTGGAGCTTGTGGGGCCCACGACACACGATTTTTTCCAACGTTCTCAGAATCGAACCAAACTTGGCTCACAGGACCAGCGTATTGCTACGAGTCCGATGGCGCAAGTTTTGTCTCGATCCGACGTGTGTACACTAAGTTACAGCGAGAAACAGAAAGTACGGATACGGGACGGTGTCCGCGGATACGCACTGATCCCGGTGTGCACGCACATCCAAATCAGCTTCTGCAAAATTTCGCACGTCCGTATCAACGACGCGCACGTATCGGTAAAGACCGCATGCGACCAAGTCATCCCGTTTGGCGGGGCGTACTCGATACCGGGGTAAAATAGGGTCTGGTTTTTCCTGTTTTTGGATCGCGGTGTACGATCACCACAGGAAGCGATGCCCCGAGCGGTTTGTCCGGGCACCGAGAGGGTCAAACAGGCTATGCGATAAAATTTACGGAATCGAATTCCGAGCTACGAGCAAAAAGTTATGAATACCTGAAGTATTCCGAAAAATCGAATTGTGTCCTGTGTCCTAGACACTGTGTCCGACACGACACAGAAATTAGGTTTAGGGTTTTCCTGTGTCCAGGTCTTCCTGTGTCCGTGTCTGCCTGTGTCCAACTTAGGGCTCGCCGGAGTTCACTGGAGGGACTCGCCGGGGAGAGTCGACGTGCACAGAGGCGGAGCTAGGGCAGCTCACGGTTGGCCGGGCGGCGCTAGGGGGACGGCCGCCTGCTGCTGCTGGGCTTCTGTTCGTCGTGAGTGGCGGGGGAGGCTGTCGTGGGGAGCTGCTGAGAATGGCTCGTCGGACGGAACTGCGCTGGCGGTGGCCTGAGCGAAGGGGGCGACGTCGGCTGAAGGTGGTGGAGGGTTAGGGCTGCGGCTTTTATAGGAGAGATGGGGAGATGGATCGGTGGCCGGCGAGGGGGAGCTGGAGCGGAGGGGACGCCGGTTGCGGGGAGAGGAAGAGGAGGCGATGGGAGGCCAGGCGGCGGCTCAACGGCCGGAGTCGGCGGTTGGAAGCTGAGAAGTCGAGTTGGGGAAGAGAAAGAGTTCGGGTTCGCGGGTCCACCGGGTCGGGTCGGGTCAGACGGATCCGACCCGATCCGCTAGGATAGGGCACGGGTCGGGTAGGATAGGCGGGTCGGGTCTGAAATGAACCCGGATCCGACCCAATAGGAAATTAGTTAAAAAATTTTAAACCCGGTTTGGTTCAGTTTTATTTGGTTTGGTTTATTTAATAAAACCTGGTTTATTTAGGTTTCAATAATTCAATTAGTATTTAGGGCTTTAAAAATTCATCCGGGGTCCAATAAATTCCCGAAAAATTACCCTATGTCTGATTTTCTATTTTACACTATAAAATATTATTTTTATAATATTTTAATATTATTTATTAACAATTAAAAATCCTTTAATAATTAAAGAACATGAATTTAATTCCAGAAAAATCCAAGAAAATTCCAGAAAATTCAGAAAAATCCAATTTAAAATTCTTTGAAAATCAGGGGGATTACATCGTCAATCAGGTCAGAGGAGTATATGAAGTCCGTAATCCAGACCTCATTCCTTGTCACCAAGCAACGATCGAGATAGCCATGTCTTTTAAAGGGTTCTTCCTAGAACATGTGCCTTAATCTCAAAATTTGGAAGCTGATGCTCTGGCCAGTTTAGCTGTAGATCTAGCTATTCCTATAAGGAGGCAGAACTCGGTGATCCTTCTCAACAGAGATCTCTTCTGTATGAAGAATAATTTTCACCTGGAACGCAACTATACCGTAAACATGATTCCTCCTAAGAGAGACTGGAGAAGTCCAATTATAGTCTTTGCAACATATAGAATCTTACCTGAAGATCCCAAAGAAGTAGTATCGGTTAAAAGACGATCACTACGCTTCTATTTTGATGCTTCTTCGCAAAGTCTATATCATCGAACATACGATGGACTACTGCTACGATGTCTCTCCAATGATGATGCAAAGCGGGTTCTCCGAGAAGCTCATGAAGGGGTATGTGGAGCATACCAACTCGGTCCTAAGTTACAGGATCGTATCAGGAGAATGGGCTATTACTGGCCTACCATGATTGCAGATGCAGTGAAATATGCAAGACAGTGCCAAGCCTGTCAAGTTCATACAAATTTTATACATCAACCTTCTGAGTATCTATATCCTACCACTGCATCATGGCCCTTCGAAGCATGGGGTATGGATATCATTGGTCCTATTCACCCATCATCTTCCAGAGGACACCGGTTCATATTGGCTATCACCGATTATTTTTCCAAATGGACAGAGGCTATCCCTCTTGCTGAGGTGAAGACATCTAACATGATCAGCTTTATCAAGCATCATGTCATTTATCGTTTTAGGATACCCCGAAGGATAATCCATGACAACGGGCCTTAATTCATCAGCCAAGTGTTTTACCGATTTTGTGATAAGAATCGGATACAAAATATGGCCTCTACGGCATATAATCCTGCTGCTAATGGTTTGGCAGAAGCCTTCAACAAAACCATTATCAAACTCTTAAAGAAGTTCGTTTCTTCGAACAAAAGAGATTGGAATGAGAAGTTGGGAGAGTGCCTCTGGGCATACCGCACAACGGTACGAGCACCGACGGGTTGTACCATATTCTCATTGGTTTACGGGAGTGAAGCAGTTCTCCCCATTAAAATCCAAATTCCGTCACTCGGAATAGCAGTGGCTAATGAGTTGACTCAGGAAAATAATGATCGACTACGGCTTCAAGAGCTAGAAGGATTAGACGAGAAATGCCTCCTAGCTCAACAGCGCATTACATTCTACCAGGCACGTATTTCCAAAGCTTTTAATCAAAAAGTGAAGGAAAGAGTGTTCAAAGTTGGCAAGCTAGTTCTAGCTGTAAAAAGGCCAATGATCATTACTCATAAGAGTAAGGGTAAATTCTAGCCCAAATGGGAAGGCCCTTATGTGATTGAAACGACGTTTTCAAATGGCGCTTACGGATTAGCCAAGCCTAATGGAGACTTGTTAATGGCTCCTATCAACGGCAAATTCCTGAAGAAGTATTATGCTTAATCTTCCTTGCTTAAGCGGAGTATGGTGAAGATCTCATTCTGACGATACTACGTACAAAGACTAGTTGGATCATATTCTATCATGCCCATATAACCTCTGAATAGATATATTCAACTAATTTGAATCGTCAAAACCTATCACGTCCATATTACCTCTGATAGTGTTTTATACACAAATTTTAGTTGGATCATATTCTATCATGTCCATATAACCTCTGAATAGACATATCCAGCTGAAGCTTGCCGAAAGGATATCACGTCCATATTACCTCTGATATCACTTTTACCCTAGCCTATCATTTTCAAAAATGATGGGTCCACCAAAGTTAGATAAAGTCTCTTTATTATCTCTAGAAAGAGCAAGTTACATATAAAAGCAAAAATGTACATCATTTGGGAGGAGCAGTCAAATCACGGATCTGCTGCGCCAGTGCGGCCATTCTCTCATTCCTGGAGCTCAAAACTGCAAGATAACCCTCGATCTCCTCATCGAGAATTTGATCTGAAGCCTCAGCGTCTTCAATAAGATCATCAACTATTTGAGCATTAAGCACGCTCAGAAAATTCAAGGGTTTATCTCTGCTATCCACAACTTTGTCTGGCTTAGCAGCTCTGGCCTGATGAAAGAAAAGATAGGACACCCATTTGTTGGTATGAGCCAAATCAGAGGGCTCCTTATAGAAGGTGGTGCAGGCAAGATAGTGGCACATCAGCTCCTGGTATATTGCCACCACCCGAGGGTTTGCATCCTTCAGCTCCTTGTTTGTGGGAACATACTCTTCATAAGGAGTATCCCCCATTGGCAGCTTTAAAATCTCTACCATCTCGTGAAGGGCCAATCCTAACTCCCCTAGCGGAGTGGCGAAAGTCCCAGTGAGCGAAATATACCGCTCCATCAAAGCCAAAAATAGGTTGGGGTTGAGAGGCAGCCCAACACTGGTAGCATTCACAGCCTCGAACAGACTAATGCTTTTCAGCTCCGTCTGAAAGTGCTTCAGGGCCCATGCAGTTAAACGAGCCCATCGAAGATTCCCAGGGGTAAGCCATCCGCTGGTCCGAGGATTAACCTTGGGGTATACCCCTCCCCGTCCCATGAAGTCATTACAAAAAGTCGATATTTGAATTGGCTGGAGTAGCACATTGTCTTCACTCGAGACGCTACCCGAAAATAACCCTCTGAAAGGTACAACAGGACCTGAAGGATGGCTCACAAATAGTCCTCGGTCGGATCCTTTCTGATAAAATATCTTCCCCGGCTGGCCGTAAAGATCAGGAGTCAGGGTCCATGACATCCTTCTGGGATGCGTGGCATAAAAGAATGCCGAGATAGGGTAATCTCTAAACATCCTTGGCAGGTACATAACCATGCCCTCAGTAGTAAAAACCCAGTTTTCCTTCTTGGGCTTCATTTGGGATTGTTTATCAATCATATCCCCGAACAGGAAAGCTGATTTTATATATTTGGCACCATCTATATACGTCAGAGGCTCCCCGCTAATCATACTTAACAGCATGCGTTCTCCCTGGGACGAGATCAAGATTCTCCTTCCTTTAGGATAGTTATCTCCAGAAATGGGGAACGTCACATAGGACAAATCCTCCAGATAATTAGAGTTCAGCATCCCAGCAGCTGAACCCATCACTTCAATCAAATGGGAGATATGCAAGTCCATTACAAAATGCAAGAAGAATAAGTCAGTTTCTACACTAGACGTTACAGTCTTACAGTTTTACGCCAAAGATCAACAGTCTGTGCTTTTACGCCAAGACTGCAAAAACTTGAGTTTTTACGCTGGAACTTATTTCCGAAGCATAAAATTCAAGGTTGGCAGTATACACAAAATTCAACAGTCTATGCTTTTTTACGCTGGAATGTCAAAATTTGAGTTATTACGCCAAAATTTTCCAGAAGCGTAACACTCAAAGTGTGTAGTATACGCCAAATTTCAACAGTTAAAGCTTTTACGCCAGACTGCAAAAATATGGAGTTTTTACGCTGACACATTAGGAATGTGGGCATAAATAATAAAACATCTCTGTGCGTCATCTTCCTCGAAGAGGCTTTCAGCATAGAAGATGACATAACGCGTTCATGTATGTAACGCCCCGCAACTGCTCGGAGCGTTACGCTGAGTCGGAGTCGGATAAAATGAATCAAATGCTGGTTACATTTGAAATGTCGAATTTCGGGAAGAAGGATTAATCGAGTTGGTTTCAATGTGCAGATGGCTAGCGGGTTCGATGGAAATCAGGTGTTCGTTCCGAACACTACTGAATAGCTGGATGGAAACGATAATGCCGTCTTCCTTAGTCCGATCGGTCGGATAATTTGGAGAGCACGGCCTGCTCGCACGGTCATACCAGTTGAGTAGATCGCGCTTGCATCGGACCACGGGTTTAAGGGATTGGCCGTATCGGCAGGACAGGATGCCTAACGGATTCAAACAATGTGAGTGGGCTCTTTCCCTTCTCCTCTACTCCTTCATGCCTAATAATATGGAAAACACGTAATGGCTTGTACACTTGGGCTGAAACATCGGGAAGCACTACACTGAGGCGTGCATAGAGTGTGCGTCGTTGGCTTGGTAGGATTGTGGCTTGAATGGTTTATGCGTTGGATAGTTGGATACGATAGCTAGATTATTCATTTGAGGCGGTCGGTTGGATTACTTGGGATTATGCTTGGACGGTCAGAAATATACAAGTTGGAATGATACAATTGAGGCAATGGGAATATCGAGAATATCGAGGATTTGGGCGAGCGAACGTGCATCCGTGCGCGAGTATCATTTGGTCGCTTTGTCTTGCAAAGCGAGCAGTTGTGGTTCGAAACCGAACAACTGCATCAGCGAGGTATGGTGCCGCTTGATGGGGCATTGTGCCACGAATGGGGCATTGTGCCACTGAAACGGCATTTTGCCATGGGTTGGCTTTGAGCATGGGTGTTGCACCATTTCGGAATACATTGCTGTAAAGCGGCAATGTGAAACACTGTGGATTTTGGTGCCTTGGGATTAAATCCTGAGGTCGAGATTTGGACTCCTTTGGGAGGATATGTTGGAAGAATGGTTATGGATGCTTTGGTTGGTTATTCGGTGGAACGAGTTTAGGATCGCTTGGTGGGGCGAGAATGTTCGATCCTCTCGCCTCACCTACCTTTTGCATGTCACGGACAACCTGGGTGCACAGGGTGTTGATTTCCTTAAAACGGTTTTTATCCGGGGCACTGGAGCCGTTTCAATCCGGAGGGAAATATTGATTCGTGCTTTGGCGCGGTGCATTGCGGGACCTCCAGCGGGGCTTGCTACCCGGGCTGATAGGGCGCGCCGTAATGCTTGGAATATGTCCTTTATGGCTTGGCCAGTGACTTCATATAGATAAGAGTTGGCTTGTTTTTCTTTCGTTGGTTTGTGCATCGTGTAGGCGCGGCCACCTTGCCTCGGCAAGAGTGTGCATTCGAGATGGGAATATATAACTTCGGTTGAGGATGGATATTGAGGCGAGTCTGATGGTTCGATATGTTATCGTGCAAACGATGGCATTGAGTTAGACGGGTCGGCTATATATAAACTGCTTGTCGTTTGGTTTGAGAATGAATGCTAGCATGCTTAAACTGCTTTACTGCTTTCCTTAACATGTCATCCATATGCCATGAAATGAATCTAGGATTCAACTAGACAGATCACCATATAACTGTGTGCATTCACTACTTTACTTAGTGTCGACTTAGGCGAGTGGGTTATCCCGCTCACCAGTACGGTTGTGTACTGACCCACGTTTGTGGGCAATATTTTAGGTACACAGGCGTAGTGGCGCTGCTTGGATATACGGGACAAGATGTATGAACTGTAAGTACCTTTGTGGGCTAGAGAAAGAGCAAGAGTTATTTCATCGTCTCCGTGGCATCGCCTTTGTGGCATTGACTCGGGGCATCTCATTTGGACCCTATCGTGAGCTTCGCTGCGTATACTCTGATGTGTGCTTGGTACACAATTGGCTTCCGCTGTAACTTGGTTGTTTCGATGATAACTTTCGTGTTTAACAACATCGCCTTGTACGAGCGCAACTCCAGGCTCGTACGGCATCACGTCCCGAAGAGAACGATTGTCCCGCGGGAGAGCTGCAACATGGTGATTTCACGTTCAGCGGGGACTATTGGGCTTGCGGGAGTTTGGGGCGTGACAGATTGGTATCAGAGCGCCCGGTTCATTTCTTCGGACTTGGTCCTTCGTTTCATCACAAACTCTAAATAGCTTCCGCGTGTCGTTTAGCTCTTGACTCTACTCAGTGCCGCATCGGATGTTTCATGCAATAAGTCTATTTATTGCTGGTTTTGGCTTACATGTTATTCTGTGTTGGGTTGCCTTGGTTGGTTTTCGTAGGATCGCTTAGCCTCGTTAGGCGTTGTTGCATTCGTGCAGCAAGTTGGTTGGCGTTGTTGCATCTGTGCAACAAGTGTGGGCTTCCGTTGGGTTGGTTGGCTTATCGTTCGGAGAGATTCTGATTGCCTCAATGGATCAGTTGGTTGGCTGACGAGATTTGGTTTTGCAGCATGTTTTGAGTAGAATCATTCGAAGAGAATAGATCCTTGCACGAGTTGCTCGTCAAGCGATTGTGTTGGATATAAGTTGGAATTTCGGCTGTGGCGCATCGGTTGGGCAGATTTGAGTTGGCTTGAGAAATATCAGATAAGTTGGCATGAGTTGCTCGTACAATAAACGTGTGGAACCGTTGGGTATTGGGTTGGACTATTTGGAAGACAATCGTTGCACGATTGCTCGTGCTGTGAAAGTATCAGGCGGTTTGAGAATAGCTGGGAGCAATGAGAATGGAACATAGCACGAGTTGCCTAACGAGATTGATGGTTAAAGAATCGGTTAAGTTTTTGTGTCAGACTTAAGATGGGAATGGCATGATCACACCTAAGGGATGGTTCGAACGGATCTCGGATTCGTGAAAGGAAACGTAATGCGAGTAGCGACTTTATTCGGAGTGGTATATGGGATACCACGTTTTGAGCAAGGTGTTGAAAATATTTTGGGTTGGACATCTATTGGAATTGCCTGAACGGACTTGGATAACGAATACAAGTCGGTTGGTGCAAATCGATTGAGTTGGAAAGAGTAAAAAAATGGAGCAAGCGAATATTGAGTTATGATTCGGCAGAATCACCTCGGAATAGTCGGTTTGGGATAGACGCTGGTTGACGCAGATTTTGCACGAGGGCAACTATATTTCTAAGTGGTATATGGTGCAATAGAATTTGACTCGGGTATCCTTCGATACATTAAACTTGAGAACTCAAGGACGGAGTCGTGCAAATGGAAGTATCATTGGGCTTAAGAGATGGATCGAATCGGAACGAATATTTGGGTTATGCTTGAGCAAAGCGATGGGATTATCGGAAGGATAGCGAGCACGAACTACGATTTTGGGCAACGCATTTGAGCTGTTGGTTGAGCAAAGAAACACGATATTGGTCTGGAGGGACAATGAGATGGATTCACACAAACTTGAAGATTGTTGTTGCTCGTGAAGTTGACTCAGGTTTAGCATAAATGAAATTTTGGGCAAAATGGTGCAACAATGATAAACAGATTTTTCGGAAGACGTGGACGGATTGTGGCAACAACGGAAGGCAAAGATTTTGGCGGACAGGCTTTTAAAGATAGCTAAATGTGGGAGCAATATTGGAACAAATTACTGTGCTGCTCGAGTAAATTGGACGTGCATTGTGGAACGCAGCAAATGGATAAGAATTAGAGCAAGTCTTGGGTTTTGAGAATCATTGTAATTTGTAGTGCGAGGATCAAGCATGCAATTCGGAAATTTGATGGATTCAGGACAGAACGACGGATTGATGGTAGACGGTTTCAACGAGCACATTGCTCGGATTCGGGAGTTTGCTCGGATGGGATGGTTGGAATTTTGATTCAGATTTGCAGATGAGATATAGCATGGTTTATAGTAACTGTCCATCGTGATGATTATAATTATCAAGCGTAGCTTCGGGACAGCTGACCCTAAGCGACCTTGCCCGCTGAATCGGATATGAATATGGTAGACCCATAGAACGACCCTTGAGGCGGCGTATTTGGGAATGCGTCGAGGGCAAATGTGAGGCAATGTGATTTGGCTTATTGACTGAGTGTTGGATTTGAGAGATCCTTGGGATAGCCTTCAGCTGAAGATACAGCCGGAAGATCGAAGCGATGGTGGAAGTAGCCTTGTCAACTGATGAGATTCAGAGTCGCAGATTTTTATCGATGGCATCGCCTCTGACTCATCGTGCCCTGGAAGGGAATAGCATTCATATGAATTGACGACTGTGAAACTAGCTCGTGAAGTTAAAGCAGCGGCTCGTTCAGATCAAATCCTTGCGAATACTGGAAGGGACAGATTTGCCTCAGATTTACAAGATGTCTCGGAACTTAGTCTGGGAAACGTGCTCATTCGGAAGGCGAAGGTGATATTCTATGCTTTGAGGCAGTGGAAGCAGCACGAAGAACTATTTCATGCGCAACCTAAGAATTATGGCGAGTGTGTCCACGTTGAAATCGTGGCGACACATATCCCTTTGGCGTGGCGGCGAGATCTTCGTGGATCACACGAACCTCAATATAGATGTTCACCCTGTGGGGTATTGAGATGGCAGGAAATGTGTTGGACTGAGTTGATCTAAGCAAGTTGATATTTGGGTAAGTCGCATAGCTGGGGTAGATCAGTTGTGAGAATCGTTCGGTGCACGAGATAATATTTGGAGATGTTGCTAGTACTGATTTCAGAAATAGTGGGATGGATTGAGCTAGAACACGAACTTATTGTGTCGGTAGAAAATCTGCATAATTGAGAATAGCGCTCGAGCGAATATGTTGGGATGGAAATCGTAATTTGGTTCAATTGGGAGCAAAGCAAATGGATGCCTCGAACATAAAGATACCCTTGTAACTTGTTCAAATTTGCTATCGCAAAGCTCGGCTGAAATGCATGTATTTTAGGGACGCCTTAAATATATGTACGATCCAAAACTAAGCGATACGAAGAATTCGTATTGAGCTGCAAGGAGGATGTGGGAATTCGTGGACTTTGTACGAGCGTTCAGCAGAACGAGATGTGGAGTCAGAACCGTGAATATGTGAGTTGCATGGAACAGATCCATGGAATTGGATTGTGGCATGTGAAAGGAATGAGTACCAGCACGGTTCGTGGACGAACCTGATTCTAAGTGGTATATTATGTAACGCCCCGCAACTGCTCGGAGCGTTACGCTGAGTCGGAGTCGGATAAAATGAATCAAATGCTGGTTACATTTAAAATGTCGAATTTCGGGAAGAAGGATTAATCGAGTTGGTTTCAATGTGCAGATGGCTAGCGGGTTCGATGGAAATCAGGTGTTCGTTCCGAACACTACTGAATAGCTGGATGGAAACGATAATGCCGTCTTCCTTAGTCCGATCGGTCGGATGATTTGGAGAGCACGGCCTGCTCGCACGGTCATACCAGTTGAGTAGATCGCGCTTGCATCGGACCACGGGTTTAAGGGATTGGCCGTATCGGCAGGACAGGATGCCTAACGGATTCAAACAATGTGAGTGGGCTCTTTTCCTTCTCCTCTACTCCTTCATGCCTAATAATATGGAAAACACGTAATGGCTTGTACACTTGGGCTGAAACATCGGGAAGCACTACACTGAGGCGTGCATAGAGTGTGCGTCGTTGGCTTGGTAGGATTGTGGCTTGAATGGTTTACGCGTTGGATAGTTGGATACGATAGCTGGATTATTCATTTGAGGCGGTCGGTTGGATTACTTGGGATTATGCTTGGACGGTCGGAAATATACAAGTTGGAATGATATAATTGAGGCAATGGGAATATCGAGAATATCGGGGATTTGGGCGAGCGAACGTGCATCCGTGCACGAGTATCATTTGGTCGCTTTGTCTTGCAAAGCGAGCAGTTGTGGTTCGAAACCGAACAACTGCATCAGCGAGGTATGGTGCCGCTTGATGGGGCATTGTGCCACGAATGGGGCATTGTGCCACTGAAACGGCATTTTGCTATGGGTTGGCTTTGAGCATGGGTGTTGCACCATTTCGGAATACATTGCTGTAAAGCGGCAATGTGAAACACTGTGGATTTTGGTGCCTTGGGATTAAATCCTGAGGTCGAGATTTGGACTCCTTTGGGAGGATATGTTGGAAGAATGGTTATGGATGCTTTGGTTGGTTATTCGGTGGAACGAGTTTAGGATCGCTTGGTGGGGCGAGAATGTTCGATCCTCTCGCCTCACCTACCTTTTGCATGTCACGGACAACCTGGGTGGACAGGGTGTTGATTTTCTTGAAACGGTTTTTATCCGGGGCACTGGAGCCGTTTCAATCCGGAGGAAAATATTGATTCGTGCTTTGGCGCGGTGCATTGCGGGACCTCCAGCGGGGCTTGCTACCCGGTCTGATAGGGCGCGCCGTAATGCTTGGAATATGTCCTTTATGGCTTGGCCAGTGACTTCATATAGATAAGAGTTGGCTTGTTTTTCTTTCGTTGGTTTGTGCATCGTGTAGGCGCGGCCACCTTGCCTCGGCAAGAGTGTGCATTCGAGATGGGAATATATAACTTTGGTTGAGGATGGATATTGAGGCGAGTCTGATGGTTCGATATGTTATCGTGCAAACGATGGCATTGAGTTAGACGGGTCGGCTATATATAAACTGCTTGTCGTTTGGTTTGAGAATGAATGCTAGCATGCTTAAACTGCTTTACTGCTTTCCTTAACATGTCATCCATATGCTATGAAATGAATCTAGGATTCAACTAGACAGATCACCATATAACTGTGTGCATTCACTACTTTACTTAGTGTCGGCTTAGGCGAGTGGGTTACCCCGCTCACCAGTACGGTTGTGTACTGACCCACGTTTGTGGGCAATATTTCAGGTACACAGGCGTAGTGGCGCTGCTTGGATATACGGGACAAGATGTATGAACTGTAAGTACCTTTGTGGGCTAGAGAAAGAGCAAGAGTTATTTCATCGTCTCCGTGGCATCGCCTTTGTGGCATTGACTCGGGGCATCTCATTTGGACCCTATCGTGAGCTTCGCTGCGTATACTCTGATGTGTGCTTGGTACACAATTGGCTTCCACTGTAACTTGGTTGTTTCGATGATAACTTTCGTGTTTAACAACATCGCCTTGTACGAGCGCAACTCCAGGCTCGTACGGCATCACGTCCCGAAGAGAACGATTGTCCCGCGGGAGAGCTGCAACGTGGTGATTTTACGTTCAGCGGGGACTATTGGGCTTGCGGGAGTTTGGGGCGTGACAATGTACAACGTGTGCGAAGGGTTTTTCTTCGTTTTTCTCGTCCTAAAAGCTTTACCTATGACGCCTGGTGCACAACTTGACGCTGGGGCACTTCGTTCAGAGCGAGGTCCGCTCAACCCAATGGGAGTTGCTCGTGCTTAAGCAGAGGAGTGAGAAGAAGATGCAGATTTCTTTCCCTTAGAGGTGGTAGTTGGTTTCAGTGCCATGGCTAGAACTTAGAGTTCTCGAGAAAGAGACGAAGAAGAAAGGTTCTTGAAAAGCTAGGATTTTGGCAAAAAGACAGATAAAGAGTTTCTTCTCTCAAAGACTTGGGGTATTTATAGAGTTCAGATAACTCTTCAAATTCCTAACCAAATCCGATATTTAATATTCGGTTATGATTTGGGGACCACATCAGCCTATCATTTTAAAAAAGAAGACGGACGGTCAATAGATGCAGAATTTACGTGCAGAGCCGATCTACGATTTTACGTCAGGAGTTTTTACGGTCAAGAGACTACAAATCCATGATTTTACGCTCAGAGGCTATAAGTCTATGGTTTTACGTCCGGATGCTTTTGTGCTCGGTAGCTTTTACGCTCGAGAGGCTTCAAACCTACAACTTTACGCTCAGAAGCTACAAATCTATGATTTCACGCTCAGGAGCAATTTTTTACTCAGTGGCTACAAGTCTACAATTTTTCACTCAGTGGCTACAAGTCTACGATTTTACGCTCAGAGGCTATAAATCTACGGTTTTACGCCCGGATGCTTTTATGCTCAGCAGCTTTTACGCTCGAGAGGCTACAAACCTACGGTTTTGCGCTCAGAGGCTACAAATCTATAACTTCACGATCGAAAATTTTCTTCTATGGTTTTACGCCCGGATGCTTTTATGCTCAGCAGCTTTTACGCTCGAGAGGCGATAAACCTACAAGAGGCTATAAAGATACGAGTCTACACTCAACGGCTACAGATGGCCAACCGCAAGGATTTTTGCAGAAATGCTCCTTCTTGGCTACAAAATATTCCAAGTGCCCAAAACATGCAGAGTTCAGCATTGAAGATGACTCTTCTCCTTGGTTTGATTGGAACTTCATCCTAAGTCCAGTCTTCTACACAAGTTCAATAGGAAATAGGTATTCATTCAGAACAGTACTGAATAGCGGGATGGGAAGAAGTATTGATTGAGTTGGAACTTCATCCTAATTTTTGCAGAAATGCTGGTTACATTTGAATTATTGGATTTTGGGAAGAAGTATTGATTGAGTTGGTTTTTTGTGCAGATGGCTAGCGAGTTCGATAGGAAATAGGTATTCATTCAGAACAGTACTGAATAGCGGGATGGGAGAGATAATACCGTCTTCCTTGATCCGATCGGTCGGATTATTTGGAGAGCACGACCTGCTCGCACGGTCATACCAGTTGAGTAGATCGAGCTTTGCATTGGACCACGGGTTCAAGGGATTGGCCGTATCGGCAGGACAGGATGCTTAACGGAATCAAACATTGTGAGTGGGCTCTTTCCCTTCTTCTCTACTCCTTCATGCCTAATAATATGGAAAACACGTAAAAGCTTGAATACTTGGGCTGAAACATTGGGAATCACTACACTGAGGCATGCATAGAGTGTACGTCGTTTGCTTGGATAGGATTGTGGCTTGAATTGATTTGCGCATATGGATAGTTGGAGCTAGAGTTGGATTATTACATTTGAGGCGGTTGGTTGAATGATTGGGATTATGCTTGGATAGTTGGAATGATACATTAAGGCATTGGAAATATTAGGAATTCGGGCGAACGAGCATGCATCCGTGCACGAGTATCACTTGGTCACTTTGTCTTGCAAAGCGAGCAGTTGTGGTTCAAAACCGAAAAACTACATCGGCGAGGGCATTGTGCCACTATTGGGGCATTGTGCCATGGGATTGCTTTGAGCATGGGTGTTGCACCGATTTGAACACATTATTGAGAAGAGGCATTGTGCCTATGGAATAACTTGTGTTTTGTGCCTTGGGCAATATGTTGGAAGAATGGTTATGGATGTTTTGGTTGGATAATTCATGGAACGAGTCTAGGATCGCTTGGTGGGGCGAGAATGTTCGATCCTTTCGTCATACCTACTTGGTGTCTGCATGTCACGGACAACCTGTGTTGCACGGGGTTTGGTCTCCTCGAACGGGAAGGCTCCGGGGCACCGGGACCGTTCGGCCATGGAGGAGACAACTTGGTAACGTGCCTTGGGCGCGGTGCCGGCGGTTTAATACGATTCAGGTGGGTTAGCTACTTAGCGCTGTTTCTAGTAGAACCGTATTTGATCAGTCCGATCAACGTCCTTTATGGCTTGGCCAGTGACTTCATATAGATAAGAGCTGGTTTGCTTTACTATGGTTGGTTTGTGCTTCGTGTAGGCGCGGCCACCTTGCCTCGGTAATAGTGTGCACTTTAAGATTTGGATTGTAAACTTTGGTTGACAAATGGATATTGAGGCTTGGTTGATGGTTCGATATGTTATCGCTCAAGCGATGGCTTGAGTAGGACGGGTTGCATGCTAGAATCCCTCGAGTTGATATATATTGCTTGTCATTTGGATTGAGTTGAATGCTTGCATGCTTAAACTGCTTTACAGCTTTCCTTAACATGTCATTCATATGCCATGAAATGAATCTAGGATTCAACTAGAAAGATCACCATATAACTGTTTGCATTCACTTTTTACTTAGTGTCGGCTTAGATGAGTGGGTTACCCCGCTCACCAGTACGGCTGTGTACTGACCCACGTTTGTGGGCATTATTTCAGGTACGCAGACGTAGTGGCGCTGCTTGGATATACGAGACATGATGTATGAACTGTAAGTACCTTTGTGGGCTAGAGAAAAGAGCAAGAGTATTTCATCGCCTTCGTGGCATCGCCTTCGATGAGGCATTTCATTTGGTCCCTATCAAGAGCTTTGCTGCGTATTACTCTGATGTGTGCTTGGTACACAATGCTTGGATTTCGTTGCAACTTGGTTGTTTCAATGATAACATTTGGTGTTTGACAATATCGCCTCGTACGAGTGTAACTCCAGGCTCGTACGACATCACGTCCCGATGAGAACGATTGTCCTGCGGGAGAGCTGCAACGTGGTGATTCATGTTCAGTGGGGACTATTGAGCTTGCGGGAGATTGGGGCATGACACCGCCTACTGCTCGTTCACCTGCATCACGAACAGCTTGATCAATACCTCTTCCTCTCTTTCCAAATCTCAGAATTGAAGTGCAGTTCAATAAACAAAAATAATAAAATCCATCGAAATTGTTTAAGAAAACACAAGCAAATCCGAAAACCAACTCAAAGCACGAAACAACAAGCGACATCAAAATCCGAGGCAACAAAAGATTGCAGCGGAGAGGTCCCTCCTGACTCTGGCGCTAAGTCGATCCCGGGGGCACAGTCCACTGAATATGGGAATCGATTCCGAAGAAGCAAATCCATAACGAGGACGAGTTCTTGTTTTAATCTATCCCGATCGAACGATACCATCTTGTATTTCTTAGCCGCGTATCCCGATTAGGGAAAACGGGGCACCACAACTGCCACCCTGGGCCACCTCCACCGCTGACCTTTCTTCACCCCCACCGTCAGCAAACTCCACTGCTACCCCAGCCGCCGTCGCCTGCCGGAGCTGCTGCTGCCAGAGCTGTTGCTACTGCTGTTGTGACCCGCCCCACCCTGTCGACCCCGTAGCCGCCGGATCTCTGCCCTCTCACGCTGGCGACGACCACCCTCGTACGGCAGACACCCCCCCGGACATGACATCGGTATACCCCTTCCTCGTTGCATAGGTATACTTAATGTATAATGTATTATCTATATGTACATTTATGTATATATGTATATGTATATATTTATATATTTTGTGTATTATGCATATATATATTTATGTATATATGTGTATGTATTTAGATATTAATTAATTTATGTATTTATATTTAATGTATTATTTTATTTATATTTAATGTATTATTATATTTATAATTAATGTATTAGTGAATTCATATAAATGTATATGTATAATGTATTATGTTTTTAAGTATTAAATACGTATAATCTATTATGTATTAAATAGGTATTATATATTTTTAAGTATTAAATGCTATTATACGTATTTAAGTATTAGTTATTATATGTATTTATGATTAATAAATTACCTTAATAATTTATGAGATGTTTAGACACTGGATTTTTGCACATTAACCTGTTAGCTTTATATGTCATAATTTAATACGTCAATTAAATTATAGCATTTTCTTATAGCATGATAGTTAGGACCTGTGTTTTGTGTACACGGAAATCGAGGATACGACACGTGTATGTTAGCTACGTACGCACGCTACCCAGCTAGATGGACAGTTGAGACCCCTGCGTCAGTTTTTTACTACAACATAGTATTTCCTGTTCGTACTATTGTAGTGACTGATGAACGTATTATTATATTATATATAGGGTCGCTGGACCGTACATGCGAGACTTCAGGAGCAGGTTATTGGTACTCGCAGCTTGAGGACCCAGGCAAGTATACCTTGCCTTATTGTACTGTTTAAATTTAGTTATTACTTAGTTGCATATTTTATTGTTTTAATATTGTATTTAATTGTGCGCGTCCTAGAAAGACTCGGGTGCAGTCAACAAAGACGTTGACATTAGGACTTGGTTGACCTAGTGTATATTGGACCCACCGAAAGTTGTGGAGTTATCGTTATGACTCCCCGGGCCTTGACACGTATCTTCACACGTCATAGAGTGAGTTCATGTAGGGACGTGTGCTTCATGACTGAATGGCCATCAGTATGAGCAGCATGTGTGATGACATTTAGCTTAGTTGTTTATTTCTATAGGGACTTGCATAATAGTATGAGATGTCCACGTCGTATTCGCGACATGTACATTGGCATTGGGCAGAGAGGACGACTAGTAGGCGTATGGGACACCCACCTCCTTTATACAGATACCGCGCTCCACGAAGCGATACGAACGTATATATATATATATATTATAGATATCTCGTTCTTTGGAATAATGGACGTTACAGATACCACGCTCTTCGGAGCTGGACATTATTATATTGCACAGTGTCCTAAGATGGGGGCATATATGGCATATACTAGCCAGTCACGATGATTGGTGAATTATGTCAGCATATGTCTAGCCTACACTTCCTATACGTCATAAGTTCTCCTCAAATTGTATTTCACTTAGCTGGTTAGTTCACCCTCGAGTTTTTACAGTATTTACTTTATGGCGTATATTTTTGTATCTTGTTACGTCCCTCTGAGGACCTAGTCCTCTTCTAGGTTATTTGTGCAGTTTGTAAGATGCTTGATCTAGGGGAGTGTGGACATTATTGCATGTATCTTTATATTTTTAGCTTTTACAGTCATGTACTATCCATTTTTGATTCTGCTTTTATAGCCTAGTATTTATAGACCTTGTTGTTCTTTTGCTCTATTCGAACAGATGTATTATTGGGCTGCAGACTGATGATGCGTATCGTTCTTTCTTGAGATTATTTACCATGGATTGAGATTTAGTTTAGTTGTTGCATGTTAGAAATAGATTATTAATTGGATCACTCGACCGTGGACAGTGTAAGTGCGCTTCGTCGGGTCCATTAAATTGGAAAGCCCTATAGAGTCATACCAGTTGGCCATTGCCACGTGTTTGGTCCCATACGTTTTGGGACTGGGGCATGACACTAGATGAGATCCTCTTTGGTCGAGCCTTGAGTATGCTAGGCATGGACTTTGCTAAAAAGTGGTTAACCCGAGTAAAGCTCTTATCTCGATGGCTCAGCCTCTAGAAAGGATGAACCTCATTGTTGGGCAAGGTTATACCTTTCCTTAGCGCCTGATGGACCCAGGGAAGATTCTCGTGGCTGCCGGTTCTAAAGAATTCTTTTTGAAACCTTGTCATGCCCCAGTCCCAAAATACCTAGGACCAGGAATACGCAATACGCCAGCTACGCATTCGACCAGACTTTGGTCCGACTCGAATACGTATAAGCTGTATAATAAAGGGAACTATCTAAAAATCCCGTAAATGTAAACATCTATGTCTCAATCCACAATGTACAATAATATACAAGAAAGAGCTACATGTGCTAAAGTCGGCCGCCTAATAACACAGAAACTCGAATAGACTCGAGAAGAGATGAGTCTACAAAAACTAGGCTACAACAGCAGATGAATAATCAATATGAATAAAGTAACCATAATGCCGGTAGAAATGATATTAGTACCTGGTATAATGCCCGCAAGACATGCCACTGCATCAGCAACTCCAAATGCTCCGTAATCGTCTATGCTGCAAAACTGGCAGGAGACCAGGTCCTCAGAGGGACGTAACAAGGTACAAAAATATAGCATGCCAAAGTACAACAGAAAGTACAAGTGCAACGACGGTGTAATCTAGCATAACCAACTAAGTGAGACACAGTTTGAAGACAATGTTCGACGCGTGGGCTGTCCAAAATAAAACCGTAGCTCCGGACACGGAAATATATGGGACGTACCGCAGCTCCGGACAAAGAGTCACACGGGTGATACAACTACACTAGATACAGGATCACTATAGAATCAGAACATATACGTATATAAGCGCGTACAGAGGAGCCCAAACGTCTAGTAACTGTCTTCCTTATCCCAAGCGGTCAACGATTGTGCGTTGAACCTGGACCTCTATCTAACAGTCTCGTCACACAGAAATAACTTAACGGACGCGACCCTAAGGTCGTCCCAGTCTCAGGTCATGATGTCAGTATCAGGATACAAGAAATTTGGCACGATAACTGTGTATGAATGTGTCCTGGGGTGACGATATACTCAGGTACATCGAGGTAAACATCTAATATTCGTTACAAGATGTTACGACGAACGTCTGCACCCGGTTGTGATCCGGACGCAAAGTATCAATCGTAAACAAACACGCACACAATGTACATAATAAAATAATAAAATATCTGTAACTAAAATACAGGGTGGCAAGGTACACTTGCCTGTGTCCGACTGCTGATGACGGGGATCCGGTACTACGTCCAAGTCTGCAGGTCCCGTAGTACCTAGAGACGAGATACAAACTAAATCAATAAACTATCACACAGCAAACAGGGATGTGACACATGTCTAAACATAAGCTCAGACCCAGCTATAACTCACAGGGACACGACGCTAGAGGGTTGACCAAGGTTGACTATTGGTACGTTACATTAATCAAATTAACCATCTGTACAATATTATCAAACTATCCTCAATCCTACTATATTCATCACAATGTTCGTTGGTATTTCATGCATGATTATTCCTCAAATTTTACCTCGGTGTGCACTGACGTTAACGTGTACATTTACTGTCATCCTCAAATAACCCATTAATATTTATTAAACCTTCCATTTCATATCATTATTACCATTCACAATAAGTACTACTCTTCAATTAAACCCATCATTAATTATCAGTCCCCAATCACCGATTAATGGTTTGATACCACACATTATTTCATAATAAATCACATGTCCCTCGGTGATAGATCATAGTATTATTTTGCAACAATTTAATTTTCTCATCACAATGATTAAGATGCATATATTAATTTGGTCAATACCTCAAATGTCTCATATGGCACTTAAAACCAAACCTCAATATATATCACATTCCCAACCATCAAGTGTATATATTCCATAACCTCAACCCATGAACATCGATGCATATTTGTAACCCTTAAATAAAACTGTTTCATTCTCAAACCCTAAACTTCAATGTACCTATAAATCCCAAGCCTCGAAGTATATATTCTATAACATCATACCCTAACTCCATGCATATCATTTAATTTCATTTTATATACTTATGAAAAATAAACCCTAAATACTACAATAACCCTAATCACACATCATTAAAACACAAAATTTATTAGCACTACACTAAAATTACACCTAACAAATATAAAGATATAAAGAGGGGGGAGTCGTTCACCTCGACGAGGAGGCGATGCTGGCCGGAGGAGAGCTTGGCCGAAGTCAGGTGAAGGGTGGTGGTGATGATAAGGTGGCCGTAGTGAAGCTCGTGGCGGGTGGTCGGAGGGAAGTGCTCGTGGCAGTGGTGGTTGGGAGGAAGCTGGCTAGATGTTGGCTCGTGGAGGTGGCGGTAATGGCGGGTGTGGTGGTGGGAAGAAGCTGGCCAGATGTTGGCTCGTGGAGGTGGCGGTAATGGTGTGAAGTCGTGGTAGGAAGAAGCCGGGGTGTTGAGCTCGTGGAGGTGGCGGTAATGGCTGATGGTCGGGGAAGTGCTGTGGATGTGGTAATCGTGGCTATGGTGGCGGTGATAATGGTGTGCGGTGGTGGTTGTGAAGCTGGAGGTGATGGCGGGTATGGCCGGATGGTGGTCGGAGCAATGGCTGCACGACGGATGGATAACGGCAGCAACCGATTGGCTGGAGGGGGAGGCTCGGGGATCTCGGCCGGCTCGGGGAAGACTGGAGGAAGGTCTCGTGGCAGCAGGCTCGAGGGGCAGTTCCGGCGGGATGGAGGAGCGGCCGGAGTTGCTGGGCCGCTGGCCGGAGTAGGGGTCGGGTTGAAGTGAAGAAGAAGAAGAGATATAGAAGAAGAAAAAAGGAAGAAGAAGAAGAAGAAGGGAAGGAGAAGAAATGCTCAGTTTGAAATATAGAGAAGGGAAGAGAGAGAGAGCGAGGGTGGGTTTCTCTAGGTATTGGGATTAGGGCCGACATGGGGTTGTGTGTGGTGATGGAGACATTAAATAGGGAAGTATGTGGGGGTTGGATGGTGAGGATGAGTCCAATTCAAACGGGTGGTGGAGATTTCACATGAAGGAATTAATTCTTCATCCAAAGGAGAGGGAGGGGGAGGCTTGACCGGTCAAAGAAGTGGGGTGGTTTGTTCATTTGGCCTTGACCAATGAGGTTATGCCACATGTTACGATATTTGCAATTTAGCCCCTTAAGTTTGGGTATTTGCACAAACACATAAAATGATGGAAAAAATTGTAGGGGAATTGGTGTTTGATATTTTATAGGGTGAGAGAGTATTGTGTGTTTTGTATGGGCTTAATTAAATGGGCATTGGAATTAAATTAGGATTAAAATAGGATTAGTCAAAGTTGGTATCCCCAATTTAATTAGAATAAATTGTCACGTGCTCTTAAATTAAATGGAGGCACATGGGATCTCAATTGGGAGTGACACAAAGGTCATGAATGGTGTAGGCTTGGTGTCAGTCTTAGAGCCTTTAATTGGTCCGGCTCAACGGGTTAAGTTGGTGTCTCAAAATTGATGGCAACGACATCGGTGCGCGACACAGGATTTAAATAAGGATTTCGGTTACGAAAAATTGTGCAATTAATTTGGAGCACAAGAAAAATATGATTTTGAGTGACGGAAAAGTCCAACGCCTAAATTGGCATGTCAAGTCAAAAGTGCAACAATCTGTTAGAATTTATGGGCTGATGTTGGGCTCCGAATATTTCAACAACGGTAGGGCGCGCCAAGGGTTTTAAATAAATAAAATCAGACATCTGTAACCTTACTCTAAACCTCAAACATCGGCTGCAATACCAAAATTTTCTAACCCATACCAGACTTTTATAGAAATAAATAAGGGAGTTTACAAAGCTTAATTTCTGTTTGGCGATGGCTTGATCGCCCGCAATGATGCGCAGCTGAAATTCAAAGAGGAGTAGTATAACGCCCCGCTCCGCGCCGGCATTATGTATCAAGGTGAGTGGGCAGAACTTCGTTGTCTGATTCTTGCACGCCTTAATAATAACCTGAGTTTTTGCTTGCAATGTTTTCATAAGAGAATGATAGAACCTGCCTTGCATGTTAATAAACGAACTCACCTAGCTTGTCTTTGAATCAATGTCTACTTAACGAGAATCCTGAACGCTTGCTTAGAGTGCATGAACATGTTCACTATCATCTATGCTTCGAGAGAACCATACTGTATCTGAACGTGTTTAAGTGATAAGTCAGATTGCCCCGCAACAACGATTGTATTCTGATGGTTCGTCTCGTCTGCATACTAGTATTTATTTGATAGTGTTCCATGCATTCGCATGCGGTCGGACAATGGCTTTTGGTGGAGAGCTGAACTGCATGCGTCATAGCTGCCATTAGCTTCAGAGAATGAGTCATTGGTATGCTGTTCCACCAGCTGCCGATCCTGAGATATTCGGGGACCGCCCTGCATATAGCTAAGTCATTGTGTTGGCTTGGATAGTGACTGCCCCTAAGAATGTACATTGTGTGTCTCGCTTTGCATCTGACCCTCGAGTCGCACGAGACACGCTGCGCACACCCTGGATCATGAACGGTTTGCTTGCTTGCTTACTCAATATGAAACTCTATTTCCAAACATGTTTCCAAACAAGTAAATTGACTCTGCTAGAACTGCATAAAACGAACCTAGGTAAAACTAGAAAGATCTCTAGTAATGTAATATTTTACAACATGATTACTTAGTGCTCGTTTGAGTGAATGCTTGTTTCTGTTCAGTTGATTTATCTCACCAGTACTTGTATAAAGTGCTGACCCACCAATAGTTTACTTGCTTGCAGGTACTGGATCGTCCGAGGGAGAGATAGGCGTGCCACAGTCCCTAAGACCCGGAATCCTGGTTTCGATTGTTGTCCCGAGAATGCTATCGTATAAAGGGGCATAATGTATGGAACGAACTTATGCCTTTGCTAAAGGAAACCCAAGTTGCCTCGATTATCCCGAACACTCAGTTGGCTAAATGCATTGCATTGCAACAAGTCCCTTTCCGCTGCTTACTCGATTGATGCGATGATAGACAACTCTGAACTTAAACGATATGGCCTTGCACAGGCGCAACCCCAGGCCTGTGCGGCATCACGTCCCCCGAAGGGCTCGATCGGGCTAGGCCACTCCTTTTCCCCTTCCTCGCACCCGCGGGACGGGCGCGGTGATTCGCGTCCGGCGCACCGAGGCACGGTGATTCGTGTCCGGTTCGATAATTCCGGCCACACGGGGCAGGGCTAAGGCGGAGCGGCGGCCCGGCGGGTCCAGGGCGTGACAAGTAGTACTTCGACTTTCGGATTTGTAAGGGTCCCTACTCCTTACGGGTGTTAAGTCCTGGTATCTTGGACAATAAAATGACCCCGAAACTTTAGGTCTTCAGTGCTTCGACTTTTGCCAATCGGCTTTTGGACCACGATGTTTCTTACCTGCTAGGTTCTATTCGAGGGACCAGCTGGACTCATATTGACCAAGTGTGGATAGACCTATCATCATGGATTCTCACCACCAATGAGGTAGACTTGAAGAACCTTGGTATGTATTAAGCTCTGAGGGCCACTCATTACGGTGTGGGGGTGAATCGTAACATATTCTTTGCTTTGATAGAAATATACAATTGTGATTCGGGAACATTCTTCACGCCTAGAGGAAAAATGGTCCTGTCCCTTCAGGAGATGCATGAGGTCTCCAGGCTTTCGTGGGGCACTGAGCCATATGAGTGTTTGCCATTAAATATGAAAGTTTAAAAAAAACTTGATTTAATTAAATAAACTAAAGAGAGTATAGAGAGGAATCCTAAACAGACAATCTAAGTACAAATTATGTTTTAGGGGGTAACGATGGAGGGTTAGGAGAGTAGCAACTCTCTTTACTCCGTGGATGATCTGATGCAGAAGCTCTTCTCTTTTACTCGAGTGTAGATTCACAGATATCCAGCCAGCCTTTTGTTCGGGTATAGTAACCTACTTTTTATAGCCATACTTGTGGCCGCATGGATTTTGGGCCACATGGATGGTAGGGGTTTACCACGTGTCCTCTCTTAACGGAAGGGAACTACAACCACACATGCGAATTCGGGCTTCCCTGCCATGTGGGTATTTGTTAGGATTTTATTGTTTATTGAGTATCTGGGCAGTTCTTAACTGTTATAGGCACGACTTGGTTAAATGAACCCGTAGTCGCTATTTGGTGGGAGAGAATCACTTCAGTTGTAACAGCAGGATTTGGTTTGCACCGCATTTGGGCCACATAGAACACATAAAGTCTGGGACACATGCAGCCAGAAACACATGGATGCATAAAATCTGGGATACAAGGACTGCACGACGGCCAGAGACGCATGAGATACATAAAACGCATGGAGTTTGGGATGCATGCGGCCAGACATGCATAGGACACATGGAATGTGGGATGCATGAACTATACGACGGCCAGAGATGCATGGGATGTATGGAGTCTGGGATGCATGGGCCAGAGACTTATGAAATCTTTTGTCGTATTATACACGTGGTGCTGCACACTCCTTGAGACTTCTATCTCTTAGTAAGGTTTCGTCTTTCGAGGCATTCAGAGAATCCTTCTTGTCAGGATTCTGTATCAGACTTGATCTGGTCGTCAGGACGTTATGTCAGGTCCATCTGCGGCCAAGGTTTGCTTCGGCTATTTAGACTACATGAATGTAACTTTTCTGGGCCGTATGGTGACTATGTAGTCCAATTTCTGCTAAGCTTTATCGCGGGGCACATGGTTATTGGCCGCATGGATCCATATTTTTCATGCTTCTATAAGACCCCCTTCAAAGGTTTCAAACTGATAAGTTTGAAATACTTTGAATAAGAAGCATGGATGGGATATATTTGGGCCGCATGGACATTTAGGTCACATGGACGTTGTATCGCATAGGCGTATATTGTCAGGCTGTCAAGTCATTCATTGCCAGATTTGCTCTAACCCTTGAGTGGATTCTGTTTGGATTTTGAGCTGCCTCTTCACACGGATCCTAAGCTGACAACTGTAAAGGATAAGGCCGCCCCAAAAATTCAACCGACAACCGCTGTCATTTGATAATAGTAGAGCACGGTAATTTCGAGGAGTTAATATTGTCTTTTAGTGGCCTATAAATAGGGGTCTGGAGGAAGAGAGAGAACTTTATGTTTTGGTGAGATTTGCCTTCCCTTTTGTCTCTACCACTTCCTCTGTTTTTGATCATCTTCTCCGACTACTCGTCATGGCCCATAAAGCTCCGTCTTCCTCGTCAAAGGCCAAGAAGGCTGTCGACCAGGGGAAGCACCCTGCTTCTTCGTCTATAGCTGAGGATGAGGCGCCGACCTTTCATCCAGACGTTCAAGTCCCTATTAAAGTTAAGGGTTGGAGGAGAAGTCTGGATACACAGACACTTTGTATGTGGTCCGCTATGCGGATCCTTCCACATGACCATGCTGCATACTTTATGCGTGGGTCTATTTTGGCCACGTGCACGGGTCTTGACTTGGCCGCATGCACCTTTCGTGACTTGGTCGCATGGACCCTCCATGATTTGGCCGCATGGAGGTCTTAACTTGGCCGCATCTACCCTTTATGACTTGGTCACATGGACCCTCCATGATTTGGCCGCATGGAGGTCGTGACTTGGCCATATATACCCTTCATGACTTGGTTGCATGGACCCTCCATGATTTGGCCGCATGGAGGACTTGACTTGGCTGCATGTACCCTTCTTGACTTGGTCGTATGGACCCTTTATAACTTAGCCGCATGGAGGACTTGACTTGGCCACATGTACCCTTCATGACTTGGTCGCATGGACCCTTCATAACTTGGCCGTATGGCATCTAACTGCCTTTCTGCCTTTGATTTTGTAATGACTTTACCCGCGGCTCCATCAGGAGAGGTGCTGGTTGGGCATGCCCAGGCTGCCCTGAGTATTAGGCTTAATCATATAGTGGCCAATGTCCAGGCATAGATGAACAAGAATCAATTGAGGCAAGGCTAAAGTTAATAGTGGGCCAGCCCTCATTATATTTGCTTAGCCAACTAAACTCTGGGACGATCGAAGGCGACAAGGGCGAATCATTTTTGAAGCCGATCTTCCTTTTTTGGGATGCTCTCACTGTCTCGGACCCCTAGGTAGTGACAATTAAGGAGAGCTGGGACTTCTTCTCCAGCGGGACGAAGGTGCATATACCCACGATGGAGCACCATCTGCCTTTGTCTGCTTTCAATATGGTACCTCTTTAGAGGAAGATATTGGGTAACCTGACTCCAGACCAAAAGGGAACCCAAGTCAGCCATATCCATTTTAACTCTGAGCTGAAGAGAGCGACGACGACCAAGGAATCGTTCTCTTATTCCATTCGTGGATTAGAACCTGGCACCTTCGCGAGTGAGAGCGGGTTAGAACCTGGTACTTTTTGGCATGTATATATTATTGGGGACTTGTGATTGTATTATGATTCCTATTTCATCTTTCTTATTTCATATCATGCTTTATCTTTCTTAGTTTAATATTGTGAATGAGTATGGATATCATTATCATATTATTATATTGATCCTTTGTTGGGAGTTGAGATGACATTGACATGTACCATATATATATTGTATGAGTTATTTTAGATAGTGTGGTTGACCCAGACAACGTTCTACCACCGATGCTGCCACGTAGGCTGGGCGTTGCTCACTACTCATGCCCTTATTTCGGATGCGGGTCGTGACATATTTTTAGTGTTGGCCCATGCAGGTCTAGAGTCGCAATTAGTACGATATCGTAGTAGTACTCTAAGTCCGAGATACTACTACGAGCCTGTTTTAGGATATAGGATATAGGCTGAGAAGTATACTCAATCACTACTAGGGAACATTTCCAAATATCTATTTTGCTATCCTTATCTATTGAATGCTTGCTTTACTTTGAATAAATCTGTCCTTCATTGATGATATCATATCTTACTCAATATTGATTCCTTTGTTTAATATATCTTCAGAATGCCGCCGAAGATGCGTTCCCAATGCTCAGGCACAGTATCAACGAGGTTGGTCACTTCGTCGCCTATGAGGGAAGGACCAGCAAGCACTATTCCAGCAACTTCAGTTCAGAGGTCCGCTTCATCGATCCAGGTGGGCATTTTTGCAGCAGCTTTCGGGGGTGCTCCACCTCTGGTACAGAGGACAACGTAGACAATTTCAGAGGATCTTTCACCCCCACCACCTGCATTCGATCAGACACAGATGTTTGTACTCTTTCAGCAGATGATGGAGGCACAGTAGTGTCAGTCAGATGTTATGAGACAGGGCATTGAGAATGCCCACCAGATTTTGCTCACAGCAGTTGAGAGAGTCATCTTAGTCCAGCCACAGACAACACCACCTCAGTTCACCCCGCAGCAGCCGAGACCGGAGACTATCATTGATTTTTAGATGATGGGGCTGAAGGACTTTAAAGGCACTGAGGGGATTATTTGGGCTGATAATTGGATATAAGACATTGAGAGGAACCTGCGATTGGCGCAGATTCCAGAGAGGTTATAGGTAGAGGCCATATGAAGCACGATATTTGATATCGCATTAACTTGGTTCAGGACGGACCCCTGGATCTTAGTACCAGGACTTACTTGGAAAGCTTTTAAGGAGCTATTCAAGGAAAAGTTTTTTCTAAATGTGGCTCTAACATCTCTAGAGAGCCAGTTTCAGTACCTTATTCAAGGAAGTATGACGGTAGATGAGTATGTGACAGAGTGTTGCAAATTAGGCCACTTTGTGGAGGGGTAGAACTCCAGAGTAAAGGCCAGGAAGTTCAGGAAGGGCCTGAACAAGGAGATCAAATTACATATGAATGGTGACCCCACCGCTGCTTTTGAGAAGATTTTAAGGCAGGCACAACGGGCAGAGGATGATCTAGAGCTTGACTCCAAGAGGCTGAAGGACATAGGAGGATCCAGTACTAGCACGGGTCTAACAAAGCGGTCTTACTTTTAACAGCAACATCAGGGATACTTCCAGCAGCCGAGGCAATATTACCCTGTACCAGCTAGAGTGCAAGTACAGTAGATACACCAGATCTAGAGGCCATATATTCTTTGCCTATTCTGTAAGAAGCCAGGACATGGATGTGATTCGTGCATGATGAGATTGTGCCAGTATTTATTCTGCGGATCAGGAGACCATCACTTAAGGGCTTGTCCTAGAGCTCCAACTCATCTAGCTTAGGTTGGAGCTCAGGCACAGAGAGCACTCACAAGACCGCCAGCGGGGCAGCAGAGAGGACCTCTATTGCCGACTCAGCAACAGAGGTTCGTACAGCACTAACAACAGCAGAGAGGAGCTCAGCAGGGGTAAACTTTTTTCTTGACCATCGTGGAAGAGGAGCCAGTCGGTGATGTTATTTTAGGTTCAGTCTATTTTTATTCTTTTCCAGCTCATGCTTTATTTGATTCCGGTGCTTCATATAGTTACATATCTATATCTTTTGCTTTAAAGCATCATCTTGAGACTGAACCGTTGGTGAGGACTTGCATGATCATAATCGAGGGTGGTATTATCCTGGTCAGTGATGTTTGCAAGGATCTGAGAGTTTCTTTGGGAGACCGAGAGTTGAGCGTGTGTCTACTCGTAATGCCACTTTTAAGCTATGATATAGTACTCAGGATGGATTGGTTGAGTAGGCACCATGCTAGTATCAATTATTGTGGAGGCTGAGTTTTATTTCAGACGCCAGGAGAACCAGAGTTTGAGTTTGTCAGAGGAGCAGCAGAGGAGAGCAAGAGTAATTTCTGTGGAGTTATGATGGAAGAGCAGGAGCTGCCACATCCATTGATTACAGAGTATATGGACGTCTTTTCAGACACGTTATCGGGGTTGCCACCAGACAGAGATGTGGAGTTCTCTATAGACTTAGTGCCATGCGCAAAGCCGATATCACAACACATCTATAGAGTGAACAACAACGAACTAGCAGAGTTAAAGAACCAGGTGAACGAGTTATAGGACAAAGGCTTCATTTGGTCTATTTTAATACCGTAGGATGCTCCAGTATTATTTGTACCGAAGAAGGATGGGATGGTACATATGTGTATTGACTATAGGGCACTCAATAACCTCACTATCAAGAACAAATATCCATTGCCATGGATTGATGATTTATTTGATTAGTTGAGCAGAGCGAAGGTATTCTCGAAGATAGACTTGAGGTCGGGTACCACCAGTAAAAGTGAAGAAGGAAGACATTCCAAAGACAGCTTTCAGGACTCGGTATGGGCAGTTCGAGTTCTTGGTGATGCCGTTTGGGTTAACCAATGCTCCGACGGTATTTATGAACCTGATAAATAAGATATTTTATCAGTAGCTAGATCAGTTTGTTATGGTCTTAATTGATGATATATTGATATATTCGAAGACCCTGGAGGAGCATGAGAAGTACCTAAGGAAAGTTCTGGAGACCCTCAGGTCAGAAAAGTCTATGGCAAGCTTTCGAAGTATGAGTTCTTCCTTGACAAGGTTGAATTCCTCGGGCATGTGATTACAGGAGACGGGATCTTAGTAGACCCAAAGAAGATATCAGTAGTCGAGTCATGGTCTACCTCGAGTTCAGTGGCGGAGATCAGGAGCTTTCTTGGATTAGTAGGCTATTATTGAAGATTTTTTCAGGATTTTTCTAGGATTGCGGAGTTGATGATTAGGCTGACCAGGAAGGACGTGGAGTTCGTATAGACTGAAGATTGTCAGACTACTTTTGAGGAGATAAAGAAGAGGTTAACTACAGCTCTAGTATTGACGTTGCCATCGGGGATATGAGGATTTTATATATAGAGTGATGCTTCGGGTAAGGGTTTGGGTTGTGTGTTGCAGCAGAATGGAAAGGTGATTGCCTATGCTTCCAGGCAATTACGCCAGTATTAGAAGAATTACCCTACCCAGGACTTGGAGTTAGCAGCATTTTTTTAGCTTTTCAGTTATGGAAGCACTACTTGTATGGAGAGCGAGTAGAGATCTTTACAGACCACAAAAGCTTGAAGTATGTGTTTACATAGAAAGATCTCAACATGAGGCATCAACGATGGTTGGAGTTGATGAAGGACTTCAATATTTCCTTGTAATACTATCCAGGGAAGACCAACGTAGTCGCTGATGCCTTAAGCAGGTATCCAGTGGCTATGTACTTGATGAGGGACAAATATATTGGCCGATCTTGATATTTTGGGTATTGAGGTGTTAGTTCCTAGAGTCGCGACGCATATATGGGGACTCCAGGTCCAGTTAGAGTTAATGGACCGGATCAGATATGCACAGTTTAAAGATGAGTCTCTGAGGGGTATCAGAGTGCAGGTCCGGATGGGATTGGCAGAGGATTTCAGTTTTGTAGAGGATGGATCATTGCGGTATAGTACCAGATTGTGTGTGCCGAGTGAAGCATTGCGCGAGAAGATTCATCAGGAGGCGCATCAATCTTGGTACTTTATGCATCCAGGTACCAACAAAATATATAGAGACATGCGAAAGCATGTTTGGTGGTAAGGTATAAAGTAGGAGGTGGCTAGCTTCGTATCCAGATGTTTGGTATGCCAGCAAGTAAAGGCAGAGAGACAAAGGCCAGGTGGATTACTTCAGCCTTTATCTATTCCATAGTAGAAATAGGAGCATGTGACGATGGATTTTGTATCAGGGCTTCTGCGTTCTCCAGGAGGGAAAGACGTAATTTGGGTCATCGTAGACAGGTTGAACAAATTGGTCCACTTTTTGCCATTCAAAGTGGGTACGTCTACGGAAAAGCTCACGGAGATGTATGTGTGTCAGATAGTCAGATTGCATGGAGTTCCTATGAGCATAGTCTCGGATCAGGATAGTTGCTTCATATCCTACTTCTGGAGGAGTTTGCAGGCTAGCTTGGGCACCTAACTCAAGTTCAGTATCGCATATCACCCCCAGACAGACGGGCAGCCGGAGAGGACTATCTAGACACTCGAGGATATGCAACGCTCCTATATTTTGGATTTTAGAGGCTCTTGGGAGGATCATCTTTACTTGGTAGAGTTTGCCTATAACAACAGCTAGTAGGCCGGTATCGAGAAGTCACCATTTGAGGCAATATATGGTCGGAGGTGTAGCACTCCATTATCTTGGGATGATATTGGTGAGAGAGCCTTATTGGGATCAAAGATGGTCATGGATGCAGCTAAGAAGGTAAAGCTTATTAGAGATTGGCTTCGAGTGGCGCAGGACAGACAACAACATTGGACCGATAGCCACCGAAGACCATTAGAGTTTGAGGTATAGATTTTGTTTTGTATTGCTTGTTATTGCTTGTTTTAGTTAGAGTGCTAAGGCTGTATTTCGTGCTAGGTTGGTGATCTGGTGTTCTTGAGGATTTATTCGATACGGGCATGATTCATTTTGGTGGAGGCGAAAAGCTTAGTCCACGGTACATCGGACCCTTTGGTGTTCTTGAGAGGGTCGGTACAGTGGCCTACAGACTAGACTTGCCGCCTGCATTAGAGGGAGTGCATAACGTATTTCACGTGTCGCAGCTAAGATAGCACATGGAAGATCCTAACCATATATTTGATCACTCAGAGATCGAGGTTAGTCCTACTCTCAGTTACACAGAGCAGCCCTTGGAGATTCTAGATCTAGAAAGAAGGTGCTACAGAACCAGACGATTCCTTTGGTACGCATCGCATGAAGGCATCACTCGTCAGGAGAGAGTACCTGGGAGCGATAGGCCGAGATGTGCGAGCGATATCCTTATCTATTTGAGCCGTGCGGTATAATTTTTTTCTTGCTTGTATTGATTGCTTTTGGTAGTTAGCTGATTCCTTAAATTTTAAGGATGAATTTTTTCTAAGGTGGGTAGGATTGTCACCCTCACTTTTCCAACTATGGGTAGTTTGGTATTTTGGCATGGGTGAATAATTTTAGGAATAAATATTTATATTGGTGTGTTATAGAAATTATTTAATGATTGTATTAATTATTTAATTATTATTGAGTTATAGATTAATTGTGACTTGTATTAATTATTTTTGTCCGAGGCTAGTCCAATAATTAGACTTGTCATGACAACTAGTGAGCCTAGCTTGGATCCAACTCTTTAGACCCATCATCATTAATTAATTAGTAAGGATGAGCCTAATTAGAATTAGTGTAGAAACTTTTCAAAATGTCCACCCTTAATTATTCCTCATAATTCACCATTAGAGGGCATATGGGACATTTACATGTTACTTAGGGAAATGAGGAAGGGCCGGCCATGATATAAGCCTCTCCTCTCTCTCCTCTTTATTTGTTTCTTTATTTTAGATCTAGAATTTATATCCCCAATTTCCTTTCTTTTTCTTCATCAATTTCTTCTCATTTCACCTCCATTTTCCCTCTTATTCCCTTTAGCAAGGAGCATTGGAGCTTAGATTGGCAATGAGCACTAGAAAGAGGAACTTGTGGCAAGGAGATCATGTCCGGATCGTGTTTGTAGAAGCATAAAAAATACGCTGAGAGGATCTACGCAGCCTCTTGATGCAGAGCAGCATAAGCAGAAGCCTTCAGAGCCATCAAGCGTGGAAACATAGCTTTTTTCCGCTAAACACAGCATGAAATATAAAGCTCAAAGGACCGTCCGCGTAAGTACAGTACGTCTAGGCCGCTCCAGCGTAAACAGGGTTCTTCATCGCCTCCATGGCGTAAAACTCAGCCGCTCTCAAAGCAGCGTTAAAGCGTACGAGGAACGCTTCGTCTTCCTCGAAATGAACCTGTCAAGTCACGCAGTGAACCTGACCTCTGACTCCTGACAAAAAGTGCTGCACGGCTACCCAGACGACGGCTGGAAACAATGGCAGACCCCTCGGGATGCGCCTCACAGTATGATGGCGGATCTCTGCATTTAATGCAGAAGATTTGGTTAAAATATTACCAAACCGTGGTTTACCAAAGTCCCTCCAGCGTAAATCGCTCTTTTGCGTACAAGGGAATACGCTTCCTTGTTTTACACAGGCAAACATGAGCTGTTTTACGCTCCGTAGTAGACAAACCGCCTGCCACGTCAAAAGCTGCACTTTGTACAGGGCTCGAGGCACGTCTCTACGTCAAATTGCACAGAGCGGTGACAGTTTCCCTCGAGGCACGTCTCTGCGACGGATGCACAGAAGAACTACAGACCTTCAGAACACGTCTCCGCATTTAATGCACAGGATGGTGGCAAATCTCTGTAAGAGATTTGATTACATCTTCAAAAGCCATAATTCCGGCTAAGACGTCCACATCAGCACTCTGGCACGGTACGCAGCGGCTTCTACGCCTATTCAGGATCTGTGCTCACGTGGCTTCTACGCCCATTCGGCTTCAAATGCCCACTCAGTCTCTACGACCACTCGACTTCAAATGCCCACTCAGTCTCTACGACCATTCAACTTCTATGCCTGTTCGACTTCTATGCCTATTCGGCTTCTACGCCTGTTCGGCTTCTATGCCTATTTTGGCTTCTACGCCAGAGTGACAGTCATTTGGCTTCTACGCCAACCTCTTCTACACGAGGGATACCTACCTACGTGGCTTCTATGCCGTGATCTTCGCAGCAGATATACGCATTTTGTCCCCTTAGTTGGACACGCGTCACATGCTCACTCAAAAGGTCATTTATACGCAGGCATTGGTTATTTTAACCGTTGTGTAAAAGGGTGCTGCACTGTCCACTCCTCGGTTTTTACACCGACGGAGTGTTCACTATCACCAAAACTCTATAAATAGAGACCCCTATTAATAGGGAAAAAGGTCAGAAAATTGGTCAAGAAAACCAGTACCAGAACAAGGTCGAAAAACTTTAAACTTGAAGATCGAACCAGGTCAAAAATTGGTCAAGAGAGAGAGAGAAGAAGAGAAGAGTCCGGAGCTCAGGCAAAGAGTAGGGATCGACGACTTCGGCATTGCACATCCACCCTCCTTTGCAACCTTCGAAGCTGCTTCTTGTCTTCCACGGCACTTCTTCAACATCGTGTAGTCCAAGGGCTAAAATAATCGACTGCAGATCAGACACCTATAGCAATTTATACCCAGATTAAATAAATTGTACTCCCACATCCTCGTATAGGATCAAATTGTACAAGTTTGTTTGTAAACCAAAGGGCACGGGTCTCGTATAAACCCTGTCATTGAAATACACTTTCATTCTTTCGTTTAATACCACAAACAAGATGGCGACTCTGCTGGGGACGTCTTTCTCTTCTGACGAGGAAGTAATTGCTCAACACGATGCGGTATCTGTAGGAACCATAAAGAAGACACTGGTTGTTCATTTTGACCAGTCTGCCTACGAAGACATGCTTCGGACTGGGGGTAGCTCTCACTCTCTCTCCGTCCAAGACAACAGGAAGCTGCACAAAGGGTGGATGCCCAAGACATCCTCCGCCGTTCCTGTGGACTCTTCGATCTCTCCGACCAATGAGGTGGTAGCATCGCTCCCTCCGTGCCCCGCACGTAAAATTCAGTCTCCCGCTACGCGCGGTACAGACAAAACTTCGGGCAAAGCCTTAGCGCTGACCCAGGAGTATCCACTGTGCTTTACGCACAGAAATCAGTCTCCCGCTATACGCGGTACAGACAAAACCTCTGATGGTGCCTCAATGCCAAATCAGAAGTACAGGTCACGCTCCGTGCGTAAGACAACATCTGACCTCTACGGTGAACCGGATGAGCGTTGTGATCTCCGCAAGGGGAAGCAAGCAGGCGAATACTCAACTACTCGGCCTTTACGCCAGCAAGAGAACGATCTGCCTACCCTCCGGATTACGCGAGAGGCCAATGGCCGACTGAGGGCCTCTCCAGCTTTACGCCAAACTGAGCGAATTTCCAAGTTATGCCAGGCACAGTCCCTCGGCGTAAAACAAGCTCAGATTGCGAAAAGATACCCTCCCAGGGGATTATTCGCCGCCCAGATGGCCAACCTATTGTATACAGGTGGCATAGGGAAAACCGTGGTGCCCAGTCTCCGTGTACCCGCTAATAGGAACAGAAGGAACAAGCCTTCGTCTTCTTCTTCGGCAAATCCTCCTGACCTGTGCAAATATCTAATCCAGAAGCGTAAAGAAAGGGAACCTTCCAATATGTCTATTACGCCTCCTAGCAAACACTATTGTAATAGTCATAAGGTTGTGATTAATTGCTGCTGTTCCAAAGCAAAACGATCGGTTTTCGACCGGATGAGCTACTCGCTGTCTTTCCAGGAAGAGGAACCCGCGCATGCACCTGTGAACATGGCTTCATACATACCTAGAGGAGGGTCAAGCTTAAGACGTCATCCTTCTAGACCTCCAAGCCGAAGGAGGTTCAGTGAGCTCCTCAGAGACGTTGAAGCCGGGGTGTTCCAGAACACTCGCGCAAGGACACAACAACCAGCTTCGTCCTCTTCTGATTCCGACGCCGAGGGTCGCCAAGCTCCCGAATCAGAAGCTGAAAGTATAGAGTCGACTTCTACAGTGACCTATACTAATCCTTCAATGACACCCAGGGAAATGGGAGTTTACGCCGTTGAAGATGAACGCGAGGAAGCTTTGCCATCAGGGAATGCGGAACAACGCATCACTATACTAGAGACATCTCTGAAACAAATGCAATCCACGATGGAGAACATGCACCAGATGATGCTAACTCAGCACGCAACCGCCATGGCTTAAGCATCGGTCCCGCCAACTCAGATGCGTGTGGGGGTGGACTTACCACCATTCAACCCGAGCCAAGAGCCTGTGCTAGATCAAGAGTCAGCAGTTCCTCCGCTTCCTCACTCAGAGAATGCCTTACCTCCCGCTGGAGTTACGATACAACCAACTCCGTACCACTCCGTAGCCCCGCTTTCGACTGAAAATCCGATACAGGCAGTACGGGAGTTGAAAGCCCAGTTCGACGCCTTGAAGCACAAAGATCAGCTCAAGAAACTGGGAATCAACCAGCCCTACCCAGCCATCTGGGAGGAGGTCCCTTTCCCTCCGAGGTAC
This sequence comes from Iris macrosiphon, assembly GCA_036927795.1. Classification (NCBI taxonomy): domain Eukaryota; kingdom Viridiplantae; phylum Streptophyta; class Magnoliopsida; order Asparagales; family Iridaceae; genus Iris; species Iris macrosiphon. The sequence goes on along the minus strand of JAYESA010000001.1, from coordinate 30,204,160 downwards.
AAACCTCAGACTATGGCTCTGTTCGAGGGAAAAATATCACCAAGTCAGTACATGAACTATTTCAGTATGATGACGGTGTTGCGACAAGGGAACGACGCCCTCCTCACTCGGGTGTTCAAAGGCTGTCTCTCAGGAGTAGCCTATCAGTGGTACCGTAGCTTGGCGAACAACTGCATTACTTCCTTCGAGGACTTCAGAGCTTTATTTTTCATGCGATTCTACGAGGAAGGAATGGACATGTCTATGTCCTCTCTCATCGAAGTCAAGCAGAAGGAAAAGGAGGACGTTCGCATCTTCATCGAACGTTTTCGTCAGGCCACCTTACAGATGCCTCCCGGAGTTCCCGACTCTGCACTGGTAGACATTTGCAGGAAGAACCTCCTTCCCGTGGTCTCGGTGTTCACAGGACCATATCAGTTCCATGATTGGCCCTCATTCATCATCTCGACAGTAGCCGCCGAAGACAACAGTCGCAAGGCGCACGACAATGGCATCATGATCTCTGCCTCTGACAGAGGCAAGAGGTCATCTCCTAGCAGCGACCATCCTCGTGGTCCCAAAGGGAAAGAAGCCCTGGCAATTAATACGGCCAGACCAAAGATTGCGGCAACCACGCAAGCGAGACCCGGGACTTCCAGGCCCGTCGAAGTCTACTCTTTTGACGACGACGATATCCCAAGTATATTTGAGTGTCTCGTCAAAAGTGGCAAGATCACCCTTCCAGAGCTGAGGCGACCCCAGGAGGTCGGCAATACTAACGACCCCAAATACTGCGTCTTCCACAGATACGTACATCATCCAATGAAGGCGTGTTACATACTGAAAAGGAAGATCCAGGGGTTAATCGATACTAAGGCCATCACTCTGCACAACACCGAGAAGACGGTCACGGCCAACATAATCTCTCTGCAGTTCGACAATCTGCCTCCCCAAGAGGTCCCGGATGGCGTTGCACCTATCTCCCGGACAACGATGAACATCGTCAATCTTCTCCCAACTATGGGTCAAAATCACAACCTGGTACCCCTAACTACCCGGCAGGGCAAAATTATGTGGGTTCACCCAGATTTGGTGTTAGAGCTCGAGGAAGAGGCCAAGGCAACTAAGCCTACATCCAAGAAGAGCCCCAAATACAGACCATGCCACATGGTCACAACTTCTTCTGCATCAGACGAAGACAAGGTATTTGCCGCAACCCGTTCAGGGAAGGCCTACCTCAACGACAACGGAGCAGGCCAGGAAGGCGCACCGGCTGATGCTCCAGCTACCAAACCTTCGGAGCAAGTTCCCGTCCTGCCAGACGTCAGCCCTTCGAAACCTACTCCGGCGGAAAAGGGGAAGCAGAAAGAAGTACGCTTTGATAAACCTGTGAAAAACATTCCAAGCAAAGGTTTAGAGAAGCCATACAAATTTGACATCCTGGCCCAACTAGCCAATACGCCAGCCAGGTTGTCCATCTTTGAGCTACTCAGGCTCTCCCCAGACACTCGTCTAGCCCTGAGTGAAGCACTGATGCAGGCGGAGGTATACTTGACCCAGCTCAAGTCCCCCGACGAGGAACCAGTGGCGTGTCCTCAATGCCACAGCGTGATGGAGGTGGTCCCAAATATCACTTTCACTCAAGACGACATGCTGTTAAAACATAACAGACATGACAGGCCCCTCTATTACACCGGGTACATCGGTTCCATGGAGGTCGACCGAATTCACATAGATCCGGGATCGTCGATCAGCATCATCCCTCACAGTCTACTCAGGCCCCTGAGAATTCCTACCAGCGAACTGGCTTACACCACCACTACAATCGTGGGTTTCAACGCTGGAAGAAGTAAGCCGTTGGGGAAGATTCACTTGAGAATCTAGATCGGCAACCTTAGGTCGGTGGCCACATGTTACGTCATCGATTCAGAGGTGTCCTACAACATTTTGCTGGGAAGACCGTAGATCCACGACCACAACATCGTTCCTTCAACCCTACATCAATGCCTTAAATATGTAGACGCACAAGGAACAGTACAAACAGAGGTGGCTGACCTAAACCCGTTTAAAGGAATAGAATCCTACTATTCCGATGCCGTGTTGTACTCCCAAGACCACACAAAAGAAGTGCCAGGAGAGGCAGAGAAGGAATCCCATCGGGAGCCAGAAGAGCCCTCTGCCACACTACCACTGTCGATCAAAGTAAAAGGACGAACCACTCGTCCAAAAGCCATAGAACCTATGGCTATCCACCTGGACAAGACCAAGTCAGGAGAAGGAAGTGATCCTCTAGTGATCACTTTGAACCGGAAGCCTCCACCCTTGGTCATCAACCTTCGATGCAACAGGCAGCCGACTGATGTAAATGCAACCAGGAACGGAGTTCCAGATGATAATAAACATCCTTTTTTCCAGTATATCGGTGCTCAAATTCCGAAACAGGAATCCACTCCCCATGACGAGGTAGAACCAATAGCACAAAAATTCTTGGAAGCTATAAACTCATACCGTCCGTATGTTTGGGAAGTAGCGTCATCATCCAACGTCGTCACGACATATGGACCACATGAGGATTCTATCTTCATTGTCCCACCTACCTGCAGCAGTCAGCGTTCAATAGTCTTCGGCCGCATGCGCAATCAACCGACTGTCCAGGAAGATCCTTTCGATGACGATACTGGGAAAATGCAGGTTCATCGATACAGCCCGCAAGCGCTAAGGATCATGCAAAACATGGGCTACGACTTAAAGTGGAAGCCAGGCCTCAACTACGGAAGAGGCAGACGAACGCCACCGCGCGGCAACACCCGCTATCGACAGACCCGTTTCGGATTAGGGTATGCCACCTCCCTTGCGACTTCCAAGTCAGATGAGGACATCTTTCCCTCTTCCCAGAATAGCTCGTCGCCCTCCGACTCACCTGATGCTCTCAAACAAACACTATCAGTAAATATGGTGGTGACAAATCCCGCAGAAGCAGATGAACAGGATCCTGAGCCATTCGAGAATGAATCTTGGGCTCAACAAATGGATTTGCAGTAGGAATTTTGCTTCGAGCAGAGAGAATCTCCCACCAAGGACGAAGTTATCCAAATCAATGTTGGGGGTAAACTTTTGCCAAAACCGATATTTATCAGCAACAATCTTCCTCCAGCTGAAAGGGAAGAAGTTATACAGCTGATAAAGGAATATATCGACATCTTTGCATGGGATTATGAGGACATGCCAGGTCTAGACCCGAAGGTAGCTACTCATAAACTCAATATATTGACCGATTCGAAGCCAGTAAAGCAGCACCAACGCCGGTTCCGCCCAGATATGATGGACGCCATCGAAGCTGAAATCAAGAAGTTGATAGCCTGCAGTTTTATCCGGGAAGAACAACATCTCGACTGGGTCACCAATGTTGTCCCAGTCATGAAGAAAAATGGGAAGGTACGTATCTGCATCGATTACCGAGATCTGAATGCGGCTTGCCCCAAGGATGAATTCCCTCTTCTCATCACGGACATCATGATCGACAACACCTGCGGCTTTGAACGCATGTCTTTCATGGATGGATTCTCAGGATACAATCAGATCAAGATGCATCCTGAAGACGAGAAGTACACTGCCTTCCGGACACCATTGGGAGTATATTGCTACACGGTCATGCCCTTCGGATTGAAGAACGCTGGGGCTACATACCAATGGGCTATGAGTAACATATTCCATGAGCATCTACGCAAAACAGTAGAATATTACGTAGACGACATAGCCGTCAAGAGCCGCCTCAAAGGTGATCACATTCAAGACCTGAGGACGGTATTCGAGTTAATGTGCCGACATCAACTCAAGATGAACCCTACAAAGTCCTTTCTGTGTGTATCTAGTGGCAAATTCCTGGGATTTGTCATTACCGCCAAAGGCATCCAAGTGGACCCTGACAAAGTCCAGGCAATCATAGAAATGCGACCGCCCCATAATCTGAGGGAACTCAGGGGATTTCAAGGACGTCTGGCTTATATCCGGCGATTCATATCCAACCTCTCGGGGAGATGTCAGCCCTTTTCTCATATCATGAAGAAAGGTATATCCTTCGTATGGGATGTCACGACCCGCACCCGAAAATTGGGCATGAGTCGTGGGTACGTCCAGCCTACGCCGCAGCATCGGCGGTAGAACGCTGTCTAGGTCACAAACATAGTATATCCTGTCAATAGTCTCCACTCCGTACGGAGGACAATGATAAATAAACCACAATGCTATATTATACTCAATCACAACTATAACATAATGGCACGATGAGAATTGAAAAGAGTTCTAAATAAAAAACCAACCACAATAAGTCCAACTCAAATCCTGGGTCTAAATGACCTCACAAAGTCACAAATAAAATAAATACATCTCAATCTCAGTCTAAAACAATAATGCTGAAAAGAAATCTAAGAACAGGCTGGTAAGTTCTCCTCTAGGATAGGCACCTCCTCTGGGATTTCTGGGGTGAAATCCTCCTCTATTCCTGGACCGTAATGAGTAGGGCAAAAGTCCTCCAGGTTCTCTGAAAATGTTGTTATCCAGTCAGGATTGGAGCGAAGCACAAGCACTAACAGCAGTTTCATTAAATTGACAAAATCTATAAACAGTGTAAGAGATACAAGATGGAAATAAATGCTGAAAATGAGAAGTACTGGAGAAATGAAATAGACAATAGAGCATCTAGCAATGAGCAATAAATAGTGAATGCTAGAACAAGTGAATCAGAAAAATAAACATCTAGCTAAGTGTTTGAAATATTAGTTTATTATGTGATCGGCTTGGGACTAGATCAGGCTGGTTATATATGATTAGCTATGATTCTTTTAGGTCAGGCTAACCGCATGGTTAGCTATGGTGCATATAATGGTCAGGCTAATCATATATAACAGCTATGGAGCATATAAGTGGTCAGGCTGCACCCGACGTGAGAAGTGGGGTGAGCTATGGTACATATAATGTTTGGATATGATCACACAATCTACTAATAGTTCCCCATCCCCCAGCTAGCACGATGGATTCCAATCACGACTCCTCATGATGGGAATCTAGGGTGCTAACCCGTGTATCATAGTGTCGGAATCAAGTATATAATGCACTACAATTTATAGAAGTAATCAATCATGAAAACTGTCAGAGAATGTACTCGCCTGTGGTCCTGAGCAAAATGTGAGGATCGAGGTCCAAGGTGGGATCACAATGACCTATATATAAGATAACAATGTTAAAATGGTGTTTGGAATAATAAAAGTGTTTAGCTAAGTTGAAATGAGGTGTTAGGCCATTTCTAGGTCTAAACTAGGTGTTACTAAGTCAACTCTAGGTTTTGGTCAAAACTAGTCAATACCTTGCTTCTAGGTTCATACTAGCTAACACTAGCTATTCTAGGTATTTACCTAAGATCCTAAGTGATACTAGCTATTATATAACTAACATACTTCATTGGTACCTAAGTACCTCTCAATCCCACACACCTACAGTCAACTGCACACAGTTGGAGAGGCCTACTTGTTCTACCCATTTCCCTCACTGAACACACCATCCTTAGCCTAGTGTATCTTGCTTATACTAGGGTACCTGCATCCATTTCAGATACTTATACACATTTATGCAAGCTACCTCCCATCTCCTTGATATACTTTTACTATACCAATCTAAATCCCATACTACACAAGGCTGATACACTTCCCTACTCTAATACTCAACTCAACACACATCTAGCTACTACACACAGGTACCTAATCTGACTGAGTCCCAGGTGAACACACTAGTGATCTGGGTACACATTAACTGGGACACATAGGACTGAAATCTGATACACACTGATACATAAACACATCTACACACACTGAAATCTGGACACATACATAGGCACTCATCTCACACAGTCTACATATTGATACATGGGTCCTGAAAATCAACACTGGCATCTAGCTAATAACTAGACACTGCTGAACACACCTACAGATATCCACTGAACACTTAGGTTCTGAGCACACACACACAGAAATTTCTCATACTCAGTCCACTCACAACTAGGTATGCCCCTAACCTCACTGCACTCTCTGATACACTGCTCTACCTACTGACACAGTGTTAACACACAGACACAAGTGACTGAACTGACACAGTACACACACACACATGTGCACACAGTACAGTTAGCTTACCCTCCCATCTCACTGATACTTCCCTAGGGTTTTAGTTCTCTACCTCATAGACTACTCACTGCACATATTATCTACACACACTCTCACCTACAGAATTTAATACACACACACTTGTACACCTTGATTTGCCTACTGAACACACAGCTAGTACACATGTACACATACAGGTACTCTAGTGATACATTAGAAACTGCCCAACACATACTAACACAGTTCTCTGAAAACTGGCACTCAAAACCTACACACAGACACTGCTCATACCCTGATACTCTACTCTATCTCACTCTCACAGGCACACTGGCACCCTCAATTCACAGCCACCCTCACACACAAGGTAAACACAGGTATTCCCACTGCACAGCTAACTACTGACACATAACACAGGTTGAGTTCACTGCACAATACCAATTCTAACTGACACTCAACTAGACACTGCACATAGACACATAGGTTTAGAAATCTGGAATTAACTAGGATACACACACACACATGAATATCTGCACAGTTACACAGGTAATGCACAGGCCTACACTTCTCACACAGGTAATCACTCTCAATAACAGGGACACATAACACCTGAGCCACTCACTGCACAGAATCCCTCACTGAGAACACAGGTTTCCATACAGCTTCAATATACTGTAACCAATCTGCACCTCCCTCACACACTTAGACAAATTCAAAACCCCAAATACACAGCCACATATACTCACAACTCAGAAACTTCCCCCAATACACACCCGACTGAACAGTTAAAGAGAACCTTGATCCTACACAGTGTCATACACCACAGGAACTTCAAAATACTGATACACAATTCCTAAAATCACTCACTGAATCACTCACAAGCACACAACATACAGGTAACACTGATACATGCAGGGATTGAAACCCGACTCTGTACAGTGAATCATTCACAGTTTTCCCTCTTCTAAACACCCACACACATCTACAACATAGATAGAGATAGAACACACATCAATCTATAAACATATGTATAAACATATATATATATATACACATCATACATCAATTTAGATAGTAATAAAATAGGTTAGATAGGTAATTCCTCCTGTGAAGCATTTCACCAAACACATGATGTGCAAAACGAAAAACCACACCAAGAACTCCTGAAAACCCAAAGCAAAACCCTAAATCAATATCTAACCTACACGTAGGAGGGTGAAATCAGTCTATAAACAACCACCTAGGGTTAGGGTTCCTGATAATTGGGGAAAACCCCATATAGTCACCAAAACCTAATCGAAAACCCTAAAATTTGAATTACATAGCAAGGGGTTCCCTAATGGCCAATAATCGACAGAAAAAACAGAGATTACATGTATAAAATGGGGTTTTACCTGCAGGGAAATGGTTCCCTATGAAAGTTCTTCCTTCCCAAGTTTCTTTGACCCAAGTTTCCCTGATTTCTTTGCTTTGGAGGAGGAGAAAATGGAAGCCCTAGGTTTAATCTCGAAAAATGGGGTGGGGAGATGGTTTCTCTAGATGGAGGCTAGGGTTTCTCTTGTCTATATGAAGGATGGCTTTGTGAGAAGCTTCCTTTTTATATTAAACCTAGGTTTAAGGTTTCTATGCATAGTTTTTAGGTTAAACCCCCCCTGGCCCTCTCATGTAGAACCTAATAGACTCAGGTTAAGTCAGTCTAGGGTTTTGCTAGAATAGGGTTTACAAATTAGGGTTTGGTCATTAGGGTTTGCCCTAATGCGTTCTAGAGTTTGACCTAAAATCAATCATCAAATAAATAGTTTTAAAATCTCAGCAAATTAATTAAATAAATAATTATTCAAAATGGCTAAATTACACAAATGCCCTTATATGGAAAAGTGGTAGTGACAAGTCTACCCTCCTAAAAGAAATTTCGTCCTCGAAATTGGACTGAACTGGAACAAGAGTGAAACCAGAAAAGGAATATACCTCAAGTCTAGAAGAGATACGGGTATTGCTCGCGCATTTCGTCCTCTCTCTCCCAGGTCGACTCCCCTGGAGAGTGATGTCTCCATGCTACGCGAACCAAAGGAATGGTTTGGTTCCGCAACACCTTCTCTCTGCGGTCCAAGATCTCTACGGGCTGCTCAGGGTAGCTGAGCGTCGGACCAACCTCAATCTCCGAGTGATCAAGTACGTGACTAGGGTCTGCCACGTACCGTCTCAGCTGCGACACGTGAAACACATTATGCACTCCCTCCAATGCAGGTGGCAAGTCCAATCTATACGCCACTGCACCTACCCTTGCAAGAATACCAAAGGGTCCGATGTAGCGTGGGCTAAGCTTCCCGCCTCTGCCAAAACGAATCGTTCCACGCGTCGGAGAAATCCGTAGGAATACTAGGTCGCCAACCTAAAACAAAACAGTCTCAACACGCAGTCTAAACAAACAAACACAAACCAGAAAATTAACAATCTATACCTGAAACTCAAGGGGTCTACGGTGGCTGTTGGCCCAATGCCGCTGTCTGTCCTGCGCCACTCGCAGTCTGTCTCTGATGAGTTTCACCTTTTCGGCTGCATCCACGACCATTTCTGGTCCTAGCAAGGCTCTCTCTCCAACGTCGTCCCACGATAGCGGTGTACGACACCTCCGTCCATAAAGAGCCTCAAATGGTGACATCTCGATACTGGCCTGGTAGCTGTTGTTGTAAGCGAACTCTACCAGATGCAGATGATCCTCCCAAGAACCTCCGAGATCTAGAACGCAAGTGCGTAGCATATCCTCGAGAGTCTGAATAGTCCTCTCAGACTGCCCGTCTGTCTGGGGGTGATATGCGGTACTGAACTTGAGCTGAGTGCCCAAGCTAGCCTGCAGACTCCTCCAGAAGTGGGAAGTGAAACGACTATCCCGATCTGAGATGATGCTCACAGGAACTCCATGAAGCCTAACAATCTGTCGCACGTACATCTCTGCGAGCCTCTCTGTCGACGTGCCCACCTTGAAAGGTAAGAAATGGGCTGATTTGGTCAACCTGTCCACGATGACCCAAATCGTGTCCTTCCCTCCTGGAGAACGTGGAAGCCCTGAAACGAAATCCATGGTCACATGCTCCCATTTCCACTCTGGGATCGGTAAAGGTTGAAGCAAACCTCCTGGCCTCTGCCGGTCTGCCTTTACCTGCTGGCACACTAGATACCGAGATACGAAGCGTGCTACCTCGCGCTTCATTCCATACCACCATACGTGCTCCCTCAAGTCTCGATACATCTTGTTGGCACCGGGATGCATCGAGTACTGAGAGCGGTGTGCCTCTTGCAAAACCTCCTCGCGCAGCTCCCCGCTCGGCACACACATCCTCGTCCCGTGTCGTAAGGAGCCATCCTCTGCGATAGTAAAGTCGTCCGACAATCCTGCCTGAACATGTGCTCTGATACTCCTCAAGGCCTCATCCTCATACTGCGCCGCTCTGATCCTGTCCATCAGCTCGGACTGTATCTGCAATCCCCACATTTGGATCTCAGTACCGGGAACTAACACCTCAATCTCCAAGCTCTCCAAATTCGCCAACAAATGTCTATCAGTCGTCAAGTGCATAGCCATCGGATATCTGCTCAAGGCATCGGCGACTACGTTAGCCTTCCCTGGATGGTACTGCAATGAGATGTCAAAGTCCTTCATTAACTCTAACCACCTCCTCTGTCTCATGTTCAGCTCCTTCTGTGTGAATACGTACTTCAAGCTCTTGTGGTCTGTGAAGATCTCCACACGCTCTCCGTACAAGTAATGTTTCCACAGTTTTAGAGCAAAGATAACTGCTGCCAACTCCAAATCGTGGGTGGGGTAGTTCTTTTCATGAGGGCATAACTGCCTGGAAGCATAGGCAATTACCTTCCCGTGCTGTTGAAGAACACATCCCAGACCCTTCCCTGAAGCATCACTGTAGATGGTGAAACCACCTGTCCCTGCTGGCAACGTCAAAATTGGAGCTGTTGTCAACCTCTTCTTCAGCTCATCAAATGCAACCTGGCACTCCTCCGTCCACACAAAATCCACATCCTTCCTAGTCAGTCTGGTCATCGGCGCTGCAATCTTGGAGAAGTCTTGTACAAACCTCCTGTAGTATCCTGCTAGCCCGAGAAAACTCCTGATCTCAGCTACCGAACTGGGGGTAGCCCATGACTCCACTGCCTCGATCTTCTTTGGGTTTACCGAGATTCCGTCACCCGATACCACATGTCCAAGAAATTCGACCTTGTCAAGGAAGAATTCACACTTAGAGAGTTTTCCGTACAGCTTCTCCCTCCTGAGAGTCTCTAAGACCAATCTCAGGTGCTCTTCGTGCTCCTCCGGTGTCTTGGAATACACAAGAATATCGTCGATGAACACCACTACGAACTTGTCAAGGTACTGGTGGAACACCTTGTTCATCAAGTTCATGAATACTGCCGGTGCATTGGTTAAACCAAATGGCATCACCATGAACTCAAACTGGCCGTATCTGGTCCGAAAAGCTGTCTTCGACGTGTCTTCCTTCTTCACCTTCACCTGGTGATAGCCTGATCTCAAATCTATCTTTGAAAACACCCTCGCCCCGCTCAACTGGTCGAAAAGATCATCTATCCTCGGCAGCGGGTACTTGTTCTTGATAGTGATATTGTTCAAAGCTCTATAATCAATGCACATACGTACCGTGCCGTCCTTCTTCGGTACGAACAAAACTGGAGCTCCCCATGGTGATGAACTGGATTTGATGAAGCCTTTGTCCTGCAGCTCCTCAACTTGCTTCTTCAGTTCTGCCAGCTCGCTGTTGTTGACTCTATAGACATGTTGTGAAATGGGCTCCGCTCCTGGAACCAAGTCTATAGAGAATTCAACATCTCTGTCTGGCGGCAAACCTGGCAACTCTTCTGGAAATACATCCAGGAACTCTGCTATCAGAGGATGTGGCAACTCCTCTTCTTCTGCCCTGGCTCCACAAAATGTGCCCCTGCTCTGTTCCGCTGCTTCTCTGACGACCTCAAATTCCGGCTCTCCTGGTGGTCTAAACAATACTCTGCCTCTATAACAATCTATAGTAGCATGATGTCTACTCAACCAGTCCATTCCGAGCACAATATCGTACCCCGGAAGTGGCATGACGAGTAAACTCACGCTCAAGTCTCGGCCTCCTACTGACACTCTCCGGTCCTTGCAGTGATCACGAACTAGGATAATACCTCCACCAGTCATGATCTTGCAAGTCCTAGCTAATGGTTCTGTGTCTAAATGATGTCGAAGTGCATATGATACAGACACAAAACTATGGGAAGTGCCAGAGTCGAATAAGGTAAATGCAGGAATACAATCGAGAAGAACCGAACCTGTGATCAAGTCTCCTGCTGGCTCGATCTCCTCGACTGCCATGGCGTATGCTCGCCCCTGGGGTGCACCTCTCTGCTGCTGATGCTGGGCGAACTTCTGATGTTGTAGTGGAAGTGGTCCCCTCTGTTGTTGGCCTCCTGGTGCTGCAGGTACCCTGCCTGGTCCTCTCTGGGCGGCTGCTCCACCCTGACCTGGACGAGTCCGAATGGTAGGGCAATCCCTCAGTTGATGTGTCATCGATCCGCAGGACAAACATGAGCCCAATCTATGCCTGCAGATCTCTCTAGTATATCCCATCTTCCCGCAGTACGCACACTGGATGGCGGGCTGGTTCTGTCTCTGTTGCTGCTGCTGGACCTGCCCTCGGGTTGGTGCCTGATGCTGCTGCTGAAAGGGCCTCTGCTGCTGAAAGTGTGGACGCTTGCCTGGTCCTGCACTACTGTTTGCTCCTCCGGAAACTTCGCGTCCCCTCTTGGGCCTGAGGTCCAAGTCATCCTCGGCTACTTGGGCATCCATCAATATGCCCTCGTAGGTAGCTGTGCGACGTCCCGACGTGCGAGACTTGATCTCCCTTGTCAGCCCTTTTCTGAATTTCCGGGCCCTGTCCCCCGGATCTCTAATCATCGATGGCGCGAAGCGGCTCAGGCGGGAAAACTCCGCGGCATACTCGTCGACGGACGAGCTCCCCTGGGCTAAGTCATGGAACTGACTCTCCAAAGCTCCCAGGGCGACATCAGGAAAGAACTTTTCTTTGAAGAGCTCCTTGAAAGCTTCCCAAGTGAGTCCCCCGCACAAGAGTCTCGGCTCCGTGCGAAACCACGTCAAGGCAATATCGAACATCTGGCTGCCAGCGGCCTCGATCTGGAGCGCCTCTGGAATCTGCGCCAAACGCAAGTTCCTCTCGATGTCCTCTAGCCAATCATCGGCGTAGAGTATCCCTTCTGTCCCCTTGAACTCCCGAGGCATCATCCTCTTGAAGTCCATAATGGTGCCCGGCCTCTGTTGTTGCTGACCAGGTTGTTGCTGCTGCTGAGTGACTCTCTCCACAGCTTGGAGAGCCACTTGGTGAGCATTCTCCATGTTCACCCTCATCATCTCTGTCTGGGCCTGATGTGCCTCAGCCTGCACTCTCTGGGCTTCTGCCGACGTCCTCTGGGCATCGACCATGCCCTGAATCAAAGCGAACATCTGTGCTCCATCGACGGGCACGCCTCCTGGATGCTGAACTGGTGGTGGTGGAGCCGTCGTAGCTGTGGGGACCCTCTGAACTGGTGGTGGAGGACCCCCGAATGCTGCAGATACTCCCACATGTACTGGAGATGTAGGAGGTGCTGCTGATGTCTGTCCGGCAGCGCGAGAGGTGGCAGACCTCTCTGAATCTGCTGCTCCGAGTCTCTGGGACCTTCTTGGCGGCATCCTGAAGACAGATCGAAAGATTCAATTAAGGTAATAAACACGATATCATCAAGGAATGACAGTAAAAATTTCTAAAGGGATTAATCATTAAGAGTAGTATTATAAGGATCAGAAATTTCCTAATTGTGATTGAGCACATCCTTGGCCTACTTCCTATTTCCTAAAACAGGCTCGTAGTAATACTCTAAGCGAGCACCACTACGATATCACTCTAATCTGAATCTAAGACTACTGACTGGACTACAGACTAGACCTGCATGGGCCACCACTAAAAATGTGTCACGACCCGCACCCGGAAATTGGGCATGAGTCGTGGGTACGTCCAGCCTACGCCGCAGCATCGGCGGTAGAACGCTGTCTAGGTCACAAACATAGTATATCCTGTCAATAGTCTCCACTCCGTACGGAGGACAATGATAAATAAACCATAATGCTATATTATACTCAATCACAACTATAACATAATGGCACGATGAGAATTGAAAAGAGTTCTAAATAAAAAACCAACCACAATAAGTCCAACTCAAATCCTGGGTCTAAATGACCTCACAAAGTCACAAATAAAATAAATACATCTCAATCTCAGTCTAAAACAATAATGCTGAAAAAAAATCTAAGAACAGGCTGGTAAGTTCTCCTCTAGGATAGGCACCTCCTCTGGGATTTCTGGGGTGAAATCCTCCTCTATTCCTGGACCGTAATGAGTAGGGCAAAAGTCCTCCAGGTTCTCTGAAAATGTTGTTATCCAGTCAGGATTGGAGCGAAGCACAAGCACTAACAGCAGTTTCATTAAATTGACAAAATCTATAAACAGTGTAAGAGATACAAGATGGAAATAAATGCTGAAAATGAGAAGTACTGGAGAAATGAAATAGACAATAGAGCATCTAGCAATGAGCAATAAATAGTGAATGCTAGAACAAGTGAATCAGAAAAATAAACATCTAGCTAAGTGTTTGAAATATTAGTTTATTATGTGATCGGCTTGGGACTGGATCAGGCTGGTTATATATGATTAGCTATGATTCTTTTAGGTCAGGCTAACCGCATGGTTAGCTATGGTGCATATAATGGTCAGGCTAATCATATATAACAGCTATGGAGCATATAAGTGGTCAGGCTGCACCCGACGTGAGAAGTGGGGTGAGCTATGGTACATATAATGTTTGGATATGATCACACAATCTACTAATAGTTCCCCATCCCCCAGCTAGCACGATGGATTCCAATCACGACTCCTCATGATGGGAATCTAGGATGCTAACCCGTGTATCCATAGTGTCGAAATCAAGTATATAATGCACTACAATTTATAGAAGTAATCAATCATGAAAACTGTCAGAGAATGTACTCGCCTGTGGTCCTGAGCAAAATGTGAGGATCGAGGTCCAAGGTGGGATCACAATGACCTATATATAAGATAACAATGTTAAAATGGTGTTTGGAATAATAAAAGTGTTTAGCTAAGTTGAAATGAGGTGTTAGGCCATTTCTAGGTCTAAACTAGGTGTTACTAAGTCAACTCTAGGTTTTGGTCAAAACTAGTCAATACCTTGCTTCTAGGTTCATACTAGCTAACACTAGCTATTCTAGGTATTTACCTAAGATCCTAAGTGATACTAGCTATTATATAACTAACATACTTCATTGGTACCTAAGTACCTCTCAATCCCACACACCTACAGTCAACTGCACACAGTTGGAGAGGCCTACTTGTTCTACCCATTTCCCTCACTGAACACACCATCCTTAGCCTAGTGTATCTTGCTTATACTAGTGTACCTGCATCCATTTCAGATACTTATACACATTTATGCAAGCTACCTCCCATCTCTTTGATATACTTTTACCATACCAATCTAAATCCCACACTACACAAGGCTGATACACTTCCCTACTCTAATACTCAACTCAACACACATCTAGCTACTACACACAGGTACCTAATCTGACTGAGTCCCAGGTGAACACACTAGTAATCTGGGTACACATTAACTGGGACACATAGGACTGAAATCTGATACACACTGATACATAAACACATCTACACACACTGAAATCTGGACACATACATAGGCACTCATCTCACACAGTCTACATATTGATACATGGGTCCTGAAAATCAACACTGGCATCTAGCTAATAACTAGACACTGCTGAACACACCTACAG
Organism: Iris macrosiphon; assembly: GCA_036927795.1. Taxonomy (NCBI): domain Eukaryota; kingdom Viridiplantae; phylum Streptophyta; class Magnoliopsida; order Asparagales; family Iridaceae; genus Iris; species Iris macrosiphon. The sequence goes on along the minus strand of JAYESA010000001.1, from coordinate 30,189,097 downwards.
ATATCCACTGAACACTTAGGTTCTGAGCACACACACACAGAAATTTCTCATACTCAGTCCACTCACAACTAGGTATGCCCCTAACCTCACTGCACTCTCTGATACACTGCTCTACCTACTGACACAGTGTTAACACACAGACACAAGTGACTGAACTGACACAGTACACACACACACATGTGCACACAGTATAGTTAGCTTACCCTCCCATCTCACTGATACTTCCCTAGGGTTTTAGTTCTCTCCCTCATAGACTACTCACTGCACATATTATCTACACACACTCTCACCTACAGAATTTAATACACACACACTTGTACACCTTGATTTGCCTACTGAACACACAGCTAGTACACATGTACACATACAGGTACTCTAGTGATACATTAGAAACTGCCCAACACATACTAACACAGTTCTCTGAAAACTGGCACTCAAAACCTACACACAGACACTGCTCATACCCTGATACTCTACTCTATCTCACTCTCACAGGCACACTGGCACCCTCAATTCACAGCCACCCTCACACACAAGGTAAACACAGGTATTCCCACTGCACAGCTAACTACTGACACATAACACAGGTTGAGTTCACTGCACAATACCAATTCTAACTGACACTCAACTAGACACTGCACATAGACACATAGGTTTAGAAATCTGGAATTAACTAGGATACACACACACACATGAATATCTGCACAGTTACACAGGTAATGCACAGGCCTACACTTCTCACACAGGTAATCACTCTCAATAACAGGGACACATAACACCTGAGCCACTCACTGCACAGAATCCCTCACTGAGAACACAGGTTTCCACACAGCTTCAACATACTGTAACCAATCTGCACCTCCCTCACACACTTAGACAAATTCAAAACCCCAAATACACAGCCACATATACTCACAACTCAGAAACTTCCCCCAATACACACCCGACTGAACAGTTAAAGAGAACCTTGATCCTACACAGTGTCATACACCACAGGAACTTCAAAATACTGATACACAATTCCTAAAATCACTCACTGAATCACTCACAAGCACACAACATACAGGTAACACTGATACATGCAGGGATTGAAACCCGACTCTGTACAGTGAATCATTCACAGTTTTCCCTCTTCTAAACACCCACACACATCTACAACATAGATAGAGATAGAACACACATCAATCTATAAACATATGTATAAACATATATATATATACACATCATACATTAATTTAGATAGTAATAAAATAGGTTAGATAGATAATTCCTCCTGTGAAGCATTTCACCAAACACATGATGTGCAAAACGAAAAACCACACCAAGAACTCCTGAAAACCCAAAGCAAAACCCTAAATCAATATCTAGCCTACACGTAGGAGGGTGAAATCAGTCTATAAACAACCACCTAGGGTTAGGGTTCCTGATAATTGGGGAAAACCCCATATAGTCACCAAAACCTAATCGAAAACCCTAAAATTCGAATTACACAGCAAGGGGTTCCCTAATGGCCAATAATCGACAGAAAAAACAGAGATTACATGAATAAAATGGGGTTTTACCTGCAGGAAAATGGTTCCCTATGAAAGTTCTTCCTTCCCAAGTTTCTTTGACCCAAGTTTCCCTGATTTCCTTGCTTTGGAGGAGGAGAAAATGGAAGCCCTAGGTTTAATCTCAAAAATTGGGGTGGGGAGATGGTTTCTCTAGATGGAGGCTAGGGTTTCTCTTGTCTATATGAAGGATGGCTTTGTGAGAAGCTTCCTTTTTATATTAAACCTAGGTTTAAGGTTTCCATGCATAGTTTTTAGGTTAAACCCCCCCTGGCCCTCTCATGTAGAACCTAATAGACTCAGGTTAAGTCAGTCTAGGGTTTTGCTAGAATAGGGTTTACAAATTAGGGTTTAGTCATTAGGGTTTGCCCTAATGCGTTCTAGAGTTTGACCTAAAATCAATCATCAAATAAATAGTTTTAAAATCTCAGCAAATTAATTAAATAAATAATTATTCAAAATGGCTAAATTACACAAATGCCCTTATATGGAAAAGTGGTAGTGACATGGGACGAAACCTGTCAGCAAGCGTTCGGAGATATCAAGCGCTACCTCACCAGTCCGCCAGTTCTGGTGCCTCCCGTCGTGGGAAGACCTTTCTTTCTGTACGTTCGAGCAATGGACCATTCGCTAGGAGCTCTCCTCGCACAGAAGAACGATATGGGTCATGAACAGGCTATCTACTACCTCAGTAGGATGATGGTCAGAGCCGAACACCGGTACAACCCAGTGGAGAAAGAATGCTTGGCTCTGATATTCGCTATCCAGAAGATGCGGTACTATGTCACCGGCCAGACCATTCATATTATCTCCAGGATCAACCCTCTCCGAGTGCTAATAAGCAAGCCAAGTGCCCTTAATTCCTGACTCGCGACTTGGGCAATGCTGCTAACACCATATGACATGGTATACGTCCCACAGAAGTCCATCAAAGGCCAAGCATTGGCCGACTTCCTAGCTGCTCATCCGATCCCGGAGACCTCCAAACTATACGAAGATATACCTGATGAAGTTGCAGAATGTAATTTTGCAAGGGAAAGTGACGTATGTCGACTATTCTTCGATGGTGCCTCCAGAACCGGTCCTAAGGGAAACATCATTTCAGGAGTGGGAGTCATCCTGGTCACTCCTGATCAGCTCGTCATCTACCGAGCATATTCTCTTAGCGAGCCCTGCTCCAACAATGTGACGGAGTACAATGCTCTACTAATCGGGCTCCAAGTTGCTAAAGAGCTGGGGGTAGAATCCCTGGAAGCTTTCGGTGATTCTCTGCTTATCGTCAATCAAGTCAGGGGAATATATGAAGTCCGGAATCCAGACCTCATCCCCTATCACCAAGCGACGGTCGAGATAGCCATGACGTTCAAAGGGTTCTTCCTAGAGCATGTACCTCGATCTCAGAATCTGGAAGCTGATGCCCTAGCCAGTCTAGCTGCGGATTTAGCTACTCCTGTAAGAAGACAGGATTCGGTAATCCTTCTTAACAGAGATTTATTCTGTGTGAAGAACAACCGTCACATAGAACGCAGCTATGCTGTAAACACCGATCCTCCTATAAGAGATTGGACAAGTCCCTTCATAGATTTTGTGGCATACGAAATCTTGTCAGAGGACCCCAAAGAAGCAGTATCCGTTAAAAGACGATCATTACGCTTCTACTTCGATGCATCTTCACAATGCCTATATCGCCAGACCTACGACGGACTGCTATTGAGATGTCTCTCTAACGACGAAGCACAGCAGATTATCCGTGAAGCTCACGACGGCGTGTGCGGAGCGCATCAACCCGGTCCTAATCTACAGGATCGCATCAGGAGAATGGGCTATTACTGGCCTACTATGATCGTAGATGCAATACGGTATGCAAGACATTGCAGAGCCTGTCAGGTTCATGCTGACTTCATACATCAACCGTCAGAACATCTACATCCTACGGTCACATCCTGGCCTTTCGAAGCATGGGGTATGGATATCATTAGTCCTATTCACCCGTCTTCTTCCAGGGGTCACCAGTTCATACTGGCCATCACGGATTACTTCTCCAAATGGGCAGAGGCAATCCCTCTCGCTGAGGTGAAGGCATCTAATGTGATCAGCTTCATCAAGCATCTCGTCATTTACCGCTTCGGGGTACCCCGGAGGATAATTCACGATAATGGGCCTCAGTTCATCAGCCAAGCGTTTTATCGATTTTGCGATAAAAATCGGATACACAATATTGCCTCTACGGCATACTATCCAGCTGCTAATGGTTTGGCGGAAGCTTTCAACAAAACCATTATCAAACTCTTGAAGAAATTTGTCTTTTCAAACAAGAGAGATTGGAATGAAAAGCTGGGCGAATGTCTCTGGGCATACCACACAACGGTACGGACGCCAACAGGCTGCACCCCGTTCTCGCTGGTCTACGGGAGCGAAGCAGTTCGCTCCATTAAAATCCAGATCCTATCGCCCAGGATAGCCGTGACTAATGAGCTGATTCGAGAAAAGAATGACCTGTTAAGGCTCCAAGAGCTAGAAGGATTAGACGAGAAATGCCTCCAAGCTCAACAGAGCATCACGCTCTACCAAGCACGCATTTCCAGAGCTTTCAATCATAAAGTAAAGGAAAGGGTGTTCAAAGTCGGCAAGCTAGTTTTAGCCGTGAGAAGGCCGATGATTCTTACTCACAGAAGTAAAGGCAAATTTCAGCCCAAGTGGGAAGGCCCTTATGTGATCGAGACAACATTCTCAAACGGCGCCTACAGGATAGCCTAACCTAATGGAGACCTGTTAATGGCTCCTATCAACAGCAAATTCCTGAAAAGGTACTATGCTTAATCTCCCCTGCTCGGGCGGAATATAGCGAGGAACTCAATTATGACAAAGCTACTTCCAGAACGCAATTAGTTGGGTTACATTCTATCTTGTCCGTATGACCTCTGAACAGATATGTCCCGCTAAGAGTTTATCATCAGATATTACTTTCGCCTAAAAAACTGTCATTTACATTCCGAAATGATAGGTCCACAAAAGTCAGAAAAGAGTCACTTTTATTTATTCCCAAAAGGGAGCAGAATTACATCTGGGGAAGCAAAAAGAGAAAGGATACATCATGATGGCAGAGTAGTCAGATCGCGAATCAGTCGCTCCAGTACAGCTATCCTCTCATTCCTAAGAACCAAGGCATCGGCACGAACCTGCTCCAACCGTGCCTCGGGGGTGTTCGTAAGGGTTAGATCAGCCCTTGCCCGAAGACAACCCGCACGAGCAGCTTCTACACGGTCCAAATCCCGTCGCGCTGCACTCAGTCGACCAGTCGCTACCTCTAAACCTGACAACGACTGAGAAGCCCACTCCTCTGCCCGAGCAAGTTTTTTCCTCAGCTTGGAGGCCCTCGCTGCATTCTCTTCATGCTCGGATCGACACTTCATCTCAACAGCAAAAGCCTCTTCCACGACAGCTTTTCTCCTATCCATCTCCAGCTTATGCGTCTGGATGGAGTTGTCTAGGCTTTCCAGCTTCGTAGCGAGCCGCATAGTCATGAGGTCGTATCGAGCCTGGACATCAGCATCAAGGCTGCCCCGAGTCAGCTGTAAATATTCGTTAATGGGTTGCTCTAAACCATTAACCACCGCCTCCAGGGTGTCAGCTGCCCCAGGATCACCGAGCTCCCTGACAGCCCCGATCGAAAACTGAGAAGTTTTCTTCAAGCGCTCGAAGTCCAGATTCTTCGCCAACACCATCGATATCATCGTTTTCAAACCGGTGTAGAAGAGGCTGGTATGCTGCTCGGTCAATACGACTAGGTCCGACTGAACGCCAGGAGTGGCCGCGATACTAGTAAATCCCTCTTCGAGGATAATTGCAGACGAGGTGGCCACAGTCGCCGCCTCGACGGGTGGCACGACCGAAGAAGGTGCGATGACAATAATCGAAGTCATCGGCATACTCGCGAGGGGCGAGGTCACGATAACGGGTTAGTCCTCCTCTTGTGACGACGAAACCACTCTGGGCGAGCTAGCCCCCGAGGACATTTCCTCCTCAAAGTCGGGCACCTCCACATCATCGCCAACAGCCGGAGCAGAGCCAGAAGGCGCTTCAACGCTGTACTCCCCGTGGACGCCATCCCCTGAAAAGAGGACAAGAAAGCTTATATCAATACAATTGTAATCTTTCTAAGAGGAGACATAAAGACGACATTTACCCGGAGCCAACGGCATATACGACGCGTCTACAGCCGAGGTAGCTAAACCACGCCTTAATGACGCAATACGAACTGTCATACCTGGAGAAGGAGGTGGGCCGACTGACATCGCCAAGAGTTTTGTCAAGCCTTCACCAAGACGCGGTCGAGGTTCGTCAGCTGGAACCTCGCCAGGCGTGCTCGCTGACACAGCGGGAACTTCACCCGCTGCTGACCTCGGGAAAGATTCTTCCATCTGCCTCGGCCACGCAGGCAGTCTCGCTCCTCTACCTGGAGCAGTAGCAGCGACAGCAACCTCTAGCGAGGATTCTCCGACGCTGCCAGCAAGAACTGTGGAAGGTCCCTCTCTAAAAGGCGAGGAACCTCCAGCCAAAGAATCATCCCTGATACGGGAAGATGCAGGCTCACTCCCCGGAGCCTCAATACCAAGAATGCGGAGAGGACGAGCAACCGTCTCCTTCCTCCTCTTACGAAGAGAAGCTTCCTTCGGAGCAGAAGCCCGCCGCTTCCCAGAAGAGACTACCAGAGCCCCTGCAGGCGGAGGCACTTCACACCTCGACACCGACACCAGAGGCTCATCCGGAGTACCAGACTCCTCACCCTCGTCAGAAGAAACCGAGGGGACTTCGACTCTTCCCCCAGGCTTGGGAGAAGGTACCCTGAAGCTTCCACGCATGTCAAAATCATGATGGAAGGTGTTAATCGCCACATAAAACTGGGTGTAAGAGTGAAGGATGCGCAGCTCCGTGGAGGTTGTAACGACCGGCACGATAAAGATTGCCCCCGTACAACCCATGATAAAATATCGCCACCCTCTAGCTCCATCAATGAGTCCACCCCTGGACCTGAAGCTGGTGACGGTATTGCCCACGTACAACTGATCGTACACAAACTGCCTGGCAAACCGACTAGGCAAGTAGGGCTCGAAGAAGCAGTGATCTTCGCTCCTGTATAGCAGATGGGAGGGTCTAATACAGACCAACCAGTTAAAAGCTTTCGGGGAAAGGTCGGTCTTCTCTCCGCCTGAATCCTCAAGCCGCATCCCTGATTGATTGCGATATACAGAGGGGACAATGCAGAGGATCTTCCAGCCGTGGCTGAGGTTCAACACCAGCCGACAGTCTAAAACTGTATTCACATTCCAGGAAGAATCCTTATAATTCAGCAAGAATATACCCCCCGAGCTGCTACCAGAGCCAGGAGACATCACCCGGGGATTGTGGAGAATTAACCATCCCATCAAATACAGGTATGGTAATTCCACCCTGGGAAAACTCTCACACCGAGCTTCATCGACGAGCAACCCATCGGTCATGGCCCTCAGGCCAGCCTATATACGGCACACCATGGCGGAAAGCAAGCCCAGTCTTGCCCCGAACACCAGATGCACTGCAGGCCATAGGATATTCCGGTGAATGTGGTCCGCGGACGCAATACCGGGCACTACTACTCGACGCAGCCATATGGAGAGGAAACCGGCCAGCTGGGCTTCCTTAGACAGAGGCCTGAGATAGCGCCTCAAGTAGCTATAGGCCTTAGTACCTTCAGGGTACTTTCCTACCCCCTCAACAAGAATATGATCTGGAGCTTTAGCCTCCTCCATAAGATCCTCGACGGCCTGGGTACTGAGAATGCCCAAGCAGTTCACGGGCTCATTCTTACCCCCTGATGCTTTCTCCGACTTGGCGGCCCTGGCTCGGTGGAAGAAGAGGTAGGACATCCACTTGGTGGTGTGAGCCAAATCAGAAGGCTCGTTATAAAAAGTGGTGCACGCGAAGTATTGACACATCAGCTCCTGATATACTTCCGCCACCCGAGAGTCCAAATCCCCCAACTCCCGGTTGGTGGGAACATACTCTTCATATGGGGTATCCCCATCGACAGTCTCGAGACAACTGCCATCTCATGGAGGGCCAGTCCCAACTCCCCCAGTGGAGTGGCGAAGGTCCCGGTGAGCGGAATATACCGCTCCATTAGTGCCAGGAACAAGTTAGCATTGGGAGGCAACCCAACACTCATCGCACTCACAGCGACATATAGTCCAATGCCCTCCAGCTCTCTCCGAAAGTGCTTCAAGGCCCAGTCAACCAGGTATGTCCATAGGGAGTTTGTAGGGGCGATCCACCCATTGCACCAAGGATTCTCCTTGGGATATACCCCACCTCGTCCCATGAAGTCATTACAGAAGGTCGGCAATTGGACCGGCTGGATCACTGAGCTGTCTTCACTCGGGACACTGCCCGGGCACAGTCCCCGGAACAACGTCACAACGCCGGAAGGGCGGCTGACAAACGACCCCTGGTCAGCTCCTTTCAGATGAAAGATCTTCCCTGGCTTGCCGTGAAGATCAGGAGTCAGCGTCCACGACATCTTCCTGGGATGCGTCGCATGGAAGAAGGCCGAGATGGGATAATCCCTCGGCATCGTTGGCAAGTACAAGGCCAAATTCCAGGCAGGGAAAACCCAGGGCTCCCTCTTGGGCTTCGTCTGGGACTGTTTATCAATCATGTCCCCAAAGAGGAAAGCCGACTTTATGTACTGCTCCCCGTCTACATATGTCAAGGGATCGCCATTGATCATGCTCAGCAGCGTCCGCTCACCCTGAGCCGATATCAGAAACTCCCTTCCCTCAGGATACTGGGGTCCGGAGATGGAAAATGCTACGTGAGACAGATCCTCCAGATAGTTCGAGTGCAGCATCCCAACAGCGGAGCCCATCACCTCGGCCAGTGGAGACTCACCCAAATCAACTGCAAAGGTACAAGGAAAATATTTTATTGCAAAATCTTGCACAAAATATACAGACCAAAGAAACGACAGTCTGTGCTTTACGCCAAGATTGTACAAATTTGGTCATTTTACGCCGAAAGTCCCCTCTACAAGCGTAAAACTCAATTTTTACGATATACGCCAATTTTCGGTAGCCGGAGCTTTTACGCTCAGAACTACGAAAATATGGAGTTTTTACGCTGGCACATTAGAAATATGGGCGTAAAAGATGAAAATGCCTCCGTGCATCATCTTCCTCAAAAGAGGCTATCAGCACAGAAGACGACCTAGCGCGGTGTCACGCTCCAGTCCCAAAATGTCAGGAACTAGGCCACGTGTCACTGGCCAGCTGACACGTCACTAAGGGTTTAATCCATTTTGAATGGACCCAAAGGAACGTGCTACGCTGTCCTAAAATACTACATGTAAAACACAGTCAAATCTATCTCATCCACAACAAAATATCAGAAAAGCAAGTGCTGAACATATATATAACTGAGTCTGATACAGTACACAACTGGTGAGAATACAAGCCTACTACAAAAACTGATAATAGCGCAGAAAAATCAGATAGACTAAGCAACGTCTATCTGAGAAAAACATCTCCATCTCCAGGTGGCAGGCCTCTAGGGTCAAGCATACTCTGAGGGTGTCTCCTCGAGCTCCTCCTCGGTAGCACATCTGGCCTCCTGATCAGGGCCGTACACAGTGGGGTAGAAAGCCTCGTCTAGATCTGGCAGGGAACCAGGTCCTCAGTGGGATATAACAAGATACAGAAAATGACATGCCATGTATGTAAATACTGAATAAAGAAAATAAATACAGTGTGCTAACCATTATTCTAAGTGAAATGCAAGTAAAGACCTTGTAGTACGCATGGGAATGTGTAGGCTAGACATACGCTGACGTAATTCACCAATCGTGGTGACTGGCTAGTATATGTGTCGTATGCCCCCTGACTCAAGGGCACTCTGCAATCGACCATCACTGGTACGAAGGTATACAACATTTATGGAGGGGGTGTCCCATACGTCTACTAGTTATCTTTCCCATCCCAATGAAACTAAATGTCAAGTCGTACTTTTCCTGAATTATTCTAATCCATGATGCGGGTCACACGTACTGGTAGCTAATCAAATACGCAGCTCGCATCCCAATATGCATTGCAACCATGTTACGTGTTCCCGTGATAGGGTCTAGGAGAATATTAGAATACTCTCACAGTTGTTGGTGAGTCTGTAATATTATGTTACTTGTCAACATATCAGCTAACTGTACCCAAGGCAGTCTCAGGTAATCATGGTATATGAAATTCAGGAACAAAGCAGATATCAATAATTGAATTTAAATATTAACTTGGCAAGGTATACTTGCCTACTCCCTGATAGTGTTGATAACCTGATCTCACAGTCAGGTTTGAGGTTGCTGGTGACAGGGGGTCACTGGCTGTGCTGAAGTTGGTTTCTGTTAAAACAGACAGGGTTCGTGAATATCATGGTTGTAATATAAAGTATATGTATATATACTTATATACATATATAATATAGTTATATATATAGTATGTATATATATATAGATATAATATATATAGCAGTATATATAGCATATACAGAACAGAAAAAATACAGGTATATATATAGCAATTATATTAGTAGCAGGGTATATCCACTGCCATATATATAATAATATAATATTATCAGGGTGTATCCACTGATGTATATATATATAGATAAAATGAATTGACAGTGCTTGAAATGTAAATGTACATAATATATAGGCTGTAATATCCAGCACAATAATATATATATAATATATATATATAATATTTATATATATATAGATATGTATACATATATAATAAGTGCAGGAATAAATATATATTTATAAATACATATGTACTGTATATCCAGTACTATGATAGTAATCATATATATATATAATTAAATGCATATAAATAAATAAAAGAAAATGCATAGTATATATTCATACATATATACTATAATTATAATAGTAACTATATAATACATATAACATATAAATATGTTATATATATTAATAAATATATATATAGTATTCATAGATATATATATATATAAATATATACATATGTATAATAATAATATTAACAGTATATAATATATATATATAATATAATAAATATATATATATATATATATATAAATATACATATAAATACATATTTATATACATATATATATACATATACATATATACATATATATATATAAGTAAACATATAAGTATATATATATAAATACGTATATACTAGGGTTTAGGGTTATACCCTCTGACAGGTGGGGTCCACACGTCGTCGACGGCGGGAGGACGGCGGCGGAGCTGGCCGGAGGAGCAGGAACAGCAGCAGTAGTTGCTAGCAGCAGCAGCAGCAGCAGTTGAGTGCGGGGGCTGCCGGCGGCGGAGGAGTGGCGGAGGTGGCCGGGCAGGGTGCGGGATCGACGGAGGAAGGAGGGGCGGTCAGGTTGGTGGTGGTGGCGGAGGTCCACGATGTCGGTGGCGGTCGCTGGAGGCGACCGAAGGTGAGGGTAGTGGTGTAGTCGAGAGCTGGGCCGGGGCACTATGGAGGTGAGGGCGGCCGGAGGGAGCGTCGTGGGGCGGTGAGGGGGTGGTGGTCCGGTGGAGGGGAGGGTGGCGAGTCGAATGGTGGGGGTGGTGGCGGTGCTCGGTGGCGGAGGGTGGCGCAGGGGGTGGTTCGGGTGGTGGTGGCTGCTGTGGGCAGTGAGGGTGTAGGGAGGTTGCGGGGACTGTTCATGGCGGAGCATGGTGGTGCAGGCGGTGGGGCTTGGCCGGAGGGGAGAGGGGGTCAGGGCGGAGGGCTGGCCGGAGTTGGGCGGCTGGAGGTGGTCGGAGGGGAGAGCTGTGGAGTTTGAAAGGGGAGAGGGTTAGGGTTTATATAGGGTTTGGGTGAATGGTATTTTCATAAATATTGGGAAATTTAGGGTTATTTTGGTAATTCAGGTTTTTGGGATATTTCTCCTGGATTTTTCTGGGTATTTTGGGTGGGTCCCATACACCTATTCACTAACCAATAGGATTATGCCACCTTGCATGCATTTTTGCATAAAAACCCTTGAACTTTCATAAATTGCATAAAAGTCCCAAATTTGGTATTTTGCGTAATTACGCAATTTGTCAGATTTAAAATACTGATTCCTCGCAATACTGAATTGTACAAAAATGAGGGAAACAGTTGGGGAATTGTTTTGGGAAGTGTGGGGATGAACCTGGGCAGATGCAGGGACTGATTCTGTAGGTGATACGGGTCCTCGTATTTATTATTTAATAAATACTGCGCACGGTGTTCACTAATTATTTTGAGGCAGTTAGGGTCATAATTTTTCTACTGTGTCAATACGATAATTGTAGTATAATTAGAGTAGAATATTATCGTATTTTTGTTTGGCAAAAATAGGTGCCTACTGATCCTCAAATCCCTAGGGTACAGGGATGGGTAAAGAGCAGAATTTAAAATAGGGAATAAATACGTACGTCTGTAACGATATTTGTGCGACTAAAATGAAGCACCAAACAAGTTTTCTGGGAGTTGCACAAAATACAGAAAAAGTAGTCTAACAAGTCTAGGGCAGGGATGTGGATTTTGTTTAGGGTTAACAGCTAGTGTGATGCCCTAATTAATTGTGTAATGAACAGGTGCACAATCAAATAGAATATATAATAAATAAATTTTTACATGGTTGCAATAATTCTAATTAGTCTAAACTAATCCTAAATTACTGAAATCTGGTCGAGGGAGTTTACACGCGGTCACGTTCAACGTGTGCGAAGGATTTTTTGTCGTTTTTGTCATCCCAAAGGCTCTACCTCTAAGACCGGGTGCGCTTGTCGTTTTTGTCATCCCAAAGGCTCTACCTCTAAGACCGGATGCGCTGCTCGTCGGCGAGATACTTCACTCAGAAGGAAGTTCGCCTTGCCCGACCAGAGACTCCCTCGCTGGGGCAGAAGAATGAGAAGAAGAACCTATGCTCTTTCCCTTAGCGGAGGGGGTTTGTTTCGGCGCCATTTCTGAAGACTCGAAGTGCTCGGAGAAGGAACGAAGAAAAACTCGAACAGTCGAAAGCTCTCTTTCGCAGAAGACAGATAAAAAGTTTTTCTCTCAAAAGCTTGGGATATATATACAGTTTGGGTCGACTCCTCGAATCCTCGGACGAACTCCTCGAGACCCTAACCAAATCTCGCAATTAATAGATTGGTTATGATTGGATGCTACGTCAGCCCACTACCCTTGAAAGACGGACAGTCAGCGAATTCAAAAAGTATTTCGTGCAAGACGGTTCAGCGGGTTCTACGCTCGACAGCAACGGATCTACGGTTTTACGCTCGCAAGCTATAAGTCTATGATTTTACGCCCGGATGCCTTTGTGCTCGGTAGCTTTTATGCTCGAGAGGCCACAAACCTACGACTTTACGCTCAGCAGATACCAAATCGATGATCTCACGCTCGGTGGCACTCAGTTTACGCTCAGAAGCAACAGATCCGCAAACTTCACGCTCGAAGAAATTTTCTTTTCAGGAGCTACACATCAAACAGTTCTACGCTAAAGGAGTTTTCTACGCTCGACAGCTACGAATCTACAGCTTTACGTTCGACAGCTATAAGTCTATGGTTTTATGCCCGGATGCCTTTGCGCTCGGTAGCTTTTATGCTCGAGAGGCTACAAACCTAGGACTTCACGCTCAGGAACCACAAGTCTACGATTTCACGCTCGATGGTGTTTTACGCTCACAGGCTATAGATCTACAGTCATACGCTAAAGGAGCTTTCTACGCTCGACAGCTACGAATCTACAGCTTTACGTTCGACAACTATAAGTCTATGGTTTTATGCCCGGATGCCTTTGTGCTCGGTAGCTTTTATGCTCGAGAGGCCACAAACCTACGACTTCACGCTCAGGAACCACAAGTCTACGATTTCACGCTCGACGATGTTTTTACGCTCAGAGGCTACAGACGGATGATTTTATGCTCCACGACTTTCCGCATATCCGAACAGTCCCCAAAGCGGTCAATTGCAAAGAGTTCACACAGAAGATACTCGTTCTTGACCCAGAGCATCCCAAGTACCCGAAGCATACAGAGTTCAAACATTGAGAAATTACTCTTCTCAGGTCCAAAAATTGGAGGTTCATCCAGACTCCAGTCTGAATATCTCGTCTATCAAGGTGGTAACTCAATTTGACAGCCAAAAACCTTGACCCTGTTCCAAGAGAGTTTCGAGAGATCATTCTTGAAAACGAAGTCTGAACAAAAGTTCGGTTCATCAGAGAAGTAACAGTTCAGAATTCTGTGCGGTCCCTCAGTCCTAGCAACAGGACAGTTCTAAATGTTTAAAATGCTCAACAGCGTTCTATGGACTATTCGTAATGCGTAAAGGACAGGGCCTAATACTCTTTCTATCAGAGTCGGCATAAAGACGATCATATGGAGAAGAAGACGATTTTATTAAAGATTAAAATCATGATTATATATGAGGGAAATCCAATCTACAAGGGTTTTTCTCTATTTCTTTATGATTACATATGAGGGAAACTCCGTCTACAAAAGGAGTCCCCCATCATCGTCGAAGATCGTGCCCATAAGCTGTTCTGACAGGTTCTCGCATGGGTGGAGGTCTTCTTCTTCCAAGAAGATGATCAGTGGCAAGGGCACGACAGAGTTGGGGCTTGCATAGATTATGAAGATCCCATGCTCCGTGCGCCGCTCAAGCTGGGACAGAACGATTCTTTCTGACTCTCGTCACCGGAGGCAACGGGAGAAGACACCGCTTGCAAGCAGTGTGGTCCAATGTGACCCTTTCTCTCTCCTGGGGCAACGCCATACAAAGTTGCTGATTATCCCGAGCAAGGAAGGCTAAGATATCCTTCCATGATCCATCGTTGCAGTGGACACTTGCTCGAAGATGCCATCTTTTTTGGCTCCCTACATGCTGGAAGAACATGATCTCTTTCTTCCTCAGGTCGACCCGACGAACTCCGGCGATCATCTCTGCATGGTGATGGGAATGTGGTGAAAACAGGTTCACCCCCCAGCCTTTTTATAGGCGAAAGAGATCACAGCGGTACCCAATAAATCCGCCATAAAGACAGCATCGACCGTTTCAACGCTCCATTCAGAAACGTTTCGAGTTACGAGGGGCCGTTCATGCTTCATTCAAAGCGTTTCAAATTCCGAGGAATTTAAAAGCTTTGAAGGGGGTCTTGTAGAAGCATGAAAAATACGCTGGGCGGATCTACGCAGCCTCTTGATGCAGAGCAGCATAAGCAGAAGCCTTCAGAGCCATCAAGCGTAGAAACATAGCTTTTTTCTGCTAAACACAGCATAAAATATAAAGCTCAAAGGACCGTCCGTGTAAGTGCAGTACGTCCAGGCTGCTCCAGCGTAAACAGGGTTCTTCATCGCCTCCATGGCGTAAAACTCAGCCGCTCTCAAAGCAGCGTTAAAGCGTACGAGGAACGCTTCGTCTTCCCCGAAATAAATCTGTCAAGTCATGCAGTGAACCTGACCTCTGACTCCTGACAAAAAGTGCTGCACGGCTACCCAGATGACGTCTGGAAACGATGGCAGATCCCTCGGGACGCGCCCCACAGTATGATGATGGATCTCTGCATTTAATGCAGAGGATTTGGTTAAAATATCACCAAACCATCGTTTACCAAAGTCCCCCCAGCGTAAACCGCTCTTTTGCGTACAAGGGAATACGCTGTCTTGTTTTACACAAGCAAACATGAGCTGTTTTATGCTCCGCAGTAGACAAACCGCCTGCCACGTCAAAAGCTGCACTTCGTACAGGGCTCGAGGCACGTCTCTACGTCAAATTGCACAGAGCGGTGACAGTTTCCCTTGAGGCACGTCTCTGCGACGGATGCACAGAAGAACTGCAGACCTTCAGAACACGTCTCCGTATTTAATGCACAGGATGGTGGAAAATCTCTGTAAGAGATTTGTTTACATCTTCAAAAGCCGTAATTTCGGCTAAGACGTCCACATCAGCACTCTGGCACGGTACGCAGCAGCTTCTACGCCCATTCAGGATCTGTGCTCACGCGGCTTCTACGCCCATTCGGCTTCAAACGCCCACTCAGTCTCTACGACCACTCGGCTTCAAACGCCCACTCAGTCTCTACGACCATTCGGCTTCTATGCCTGTTCGGCTTCTATGCCTGTTCGGCTTTTATGCCTATTCGGCTTCTACGCCTGTTCGGCTTCTATGCCTATTTTGGCTTCTACGCTAGGGTGACAGTCATTTGGCTTCTACGCCAACCTCTTCTACACGAGGGATACCTACCTACGTGGCTTCTACGCCGTGATCTTCGCAGCAGATATACGCGTTTTGTTCCCATAGTTGGACACACGTCACATGCTCACTCAAAAGGTCATTTATACGCAGGCATTGGTTATTTTAATCGTTGTGTAAAAGGTGCTGTACTGTCCACTCCTCGGTTTTTACACCGACGGAGTGGTCACTGTCACCAAAACTCTATAAATAGATACTCCTATCAATGGGGAAAAAGGTCAAAAAATTGGTCAAGAAAACCAGTACCAGAACAAGGTCGAAAAACTTCAAACTTGAAGATCGAACCAGGTCAGAAATTGGTCAAGAGAGAGAGAGAAGGAGAGAAGAGTCCGGAGCTCAGGCAAAGAGTAGGGATCGACGACTTTGGCATCGCGCATCCACCCTCCTTTGCAACCTTTGAAGCTGCTTCCTGTATTCTACGACACTTCTTCAACATCGTGTAGTCCAAGGGCTAAAGTGATCGACTGCAGATTAGACACCTATAGCAATTTATACCCAGATTAAATAAATTATACTCCCACATCCTCGTATAGGATCAAATTGTACAAGTTTGTTTGTAAACCAAAGGGCACGGGTCTCATATAAACCCTGTCATTGAAATACACTTTCATTCTTTCGTTTAATACCACAAACAGTGTCCACTTTGGTTTTCATTGGGAATCCATCTTTGGATTGGTAATTTCTGAATTCCTTCTTATTATAGCTTCTAAATCATGCATGAGACCTTTAGGAACCATTCTAATGACATAGGATACATATAGGGACAAGTTTTAGGCTATTTGATCAGCAAATATGGTTTCTATATAGGTTTTTATTTTGATTTTGGGAAAATTTCGAGATTGACACATCAATTGTGTGTCATGAGACAAATTAGATCTAATTAGACTTAGATCAGGGTTATAGGACTAGGTACGTATCCATAAATGGATACGTGCAGGCCGTATCATGGTATTTTATGATACCATATGATATAGAGCTTATTTTAGGTATTTTGTATGATTTCTCTTCAATACCTATTGTCACGCCCCAATCCCAAAATACTTAGGACTAGGAACACGTAAGCATGCCAGCCGCATGGATATGGCAACTTCAATGTATGGAAACTAAATCCACACGTACGCTGTAATATGAATATCAAATCCACAAGTGGTATAAAGTGTATCACAAATCACAGGGTAAAATCTAAATCTCATCTACCAAAATCATATAGAAATAAATAACCAGTATCTATGAAACTAGATCTCAATAAGAAGTATCTAAGGATGATAGTTGGATAGAAATAAATCCACTACCAACTCGAATATAAGAGCAAATATAATATGATGACAACACAATAAACACAATATAAGAATACCAGCTATCAACCACGGCTCGAAGAGAAGACATCCTCGAAACTTCATAACCATCCGAATCTGCACTCCTGTAAATACTCAAGAACAGGTACACCGGGCAGGGGACCAGGTCCTCAGAGGGATATAACAAGATACTTAAATACATGCCAATAAAGTACTAAAATAAATATCCAAAGGGTCACCTAACCGTCTAAGTGAATGCAGTTAAGAACAACTTTCCCCACAAGTGAGCTATCTGGCTGAAAACTTGGGATTTGGCATGGTTCTCTATTGGAGATCCAGGGGCCTAAAAAGGCACGGCGTCTTTCAAACACCGGAGGCCCGTCTGATAATAATATAATATATAGTGGTCATCACCGCCCGTATCTCCAGCGGAGAATCCGGCCGCACAATAGAAAAAGTGTAAAGGAGCTCAAATGCGGTACTTGTTGTTCTCCCCACCCCATGCTCTAAGCATGTCACATCCATGACACAATTTGGTTCATAGCCTATTCTTAGTACCCTGGCTCAATCCTACAATCAAACAAGGACAAGGATGGTACCACTGTACTACAATAGGCTATGTCCATAGACCTCTAATAACTGCTAAGTCTACTAGCATGCAAAGTTTCTAACAGCAGTTATTCCTAACGCACGACCCACACATACATGAGGCCAAACCTGCACGCAAGTTCGTGATCTACATGAGACTCACAACTCGTGTAACAACTGTGTCATGGCCAATGAACCTAATGATGCTACATGATAATGGAGTAGTCTCATAAACAAGGTCAATGCAAATATATAAATAAAAACATACCGTGATGACACCGTCGCGCACATTTTATATAACAGTTAAAATATATGAACTAAAGACAGAAAATAAAGATGCATGTAATATATGGAATATAAATAACAGTACAATGACAAGGTATACTTGCCTGGCAAGAAAGCAGCGATGTACCAATAACCTACTCCAAAAGTCGCACAGAATAAATCCAACATCCTATGTACATATAATATAATGTAAATAAATTATTAGTCATTACACTAGTACACACACAATAATAGCCTTCTAACACGGTCAATTATGCGTTGAATTATGCGGGTGTCGGGTCTTTAAGTACTGTACACAATAAGCCAGTCAACTAACACGGTCTCGTCAGTACGTCGGTATACACAAGGCAGACACCAACATTGTTCTTAGGGTCAACAGGGTCAAGGGCAAATACGGGGTAGTCTACGGTGTCCTAGGGTCGTACAGTCTGAATATTTAGTCATAATTATCAATTAGCATATTTACTTACATATATATTCATATAACTATATAATAATATAACCATTAATTTATTTTCATAACTATTGGAATGCATATAGTAATTACGTACATAAATATATATACCAAAATGAATAATATTTGCGTACATGTAAATGTACGAACGCGCGTTGGGTTCTACGACTCAGGGTCTGATGTAAACTAACCGTGGTGGCTAAATACTAACATCCTACTGGAACACTATCAGAGAATGTACTCGACTGGGGTTCTGCTGCTGGTATGAATCGGAGTCCACGTCACAGTCCAAATAGCCTATGTATTACAAATTTATCACGTCAAAAGATAATTTATTTTAATTTATTTAATTCTAGAATAATTACTCTAAAATCCTATTTTAATCTTATTATTCTGATTTTTATGTTAATTCCTAACTTGTGTCCAAAGAAACTAAATTTTATCAACTCGAGACTCAGGCACGCAAATCGAGGCGATCTGTTGACCGAAAAGTCAACCGACATAAACTCAACTTTCATGCATGATTTCCTGTATATTTCAACATCAAAACATGCTAAAATTTACGGCTCATCCGAATTCAAATTCGTTTGGAAATTATGGCACATACAAATTTTGTATTGTGCACCGATGGTTAAATTCTAACCTAGAAGTTCTACAGAATTAACAGTATATAAATACTTAGAATTAAATTCTAGGAAAATCATATGTCAATTTTCTAGACATCAGCTTTCCGAAACTTCAAACGGTTCATGATTCTGATTCATGGTTCTCCCGGAATCGCAAATATATCGAAATACGTCTATTTTCAGACATGCTGTGCTCTACGAATTTTCCAGAATTTAATACTCATAATTTCATAATTTTTTTATATAATTAGAAAGCTAACCTCAATATCGTTCTAACACAAAAAACTCGGCCTCGTTTGGAGTCCAGAGCTATGCGCAATGGCTTCTGTAAGAGGAAGGAACCCTAGATGGCAATTCTACAAAATCTCTCTCTAAAAATAATGGGATAATTAGGGTTATTATATTATATATATATAGGGATTGAGTGGCTGAATGAAAGTTGATAGGAGGGTGACACATGTTATGATTTGATTGGATGGTTTTGATTATATTATTTGTTTTTGATTTGCCTTTATCAAAATATTATTTAAGTCGTTTTAAATCTAAATAACTCCAAATAAATATTAAAATAAATCATAAAAATCTGAAAAAATTACAGAAAATATATTTTAAATCCTGAAACCCTAGAAAAATACTTGGAACAATTTTATATTCATAGGTTCCCTACTATAATTAGGAGAAGCTCTAAAAATTAGTTTTACATATTTAAATAAAAATAAATATTAAATATATTCCAAAAATTATGAAATAATTCCAGAAAATATATAATAATATTATAAACACTAAAAAATTATGTGGGTCCATTCTATATACCTGGACTTACACAATAAATTCTAAAAAAATTAGTTATTAGTCTAAATAACTCCCAATAAATACTAAAAATATTCAAAAAATTCCCAAAAAATTCTAGAAAATATATTTGACTATTTAGAACCTAAAATAAAATTTTGGGATATTTTTAGTTAAGTTTGAACATAAAATAAATTCTTCAAATTTTTAGAAAATTAGTGTTACTAGCTTTTAATTAACTAAAAATTATGAAAAAATCCCAATAATCTAAAATAGCCTAAAAATAATTCTAAATAAATATTTATATATAAAAAAAATTAATTTTCTAATTAACTACGAGAATACTCTAAATAAATTCAACATCTATAATAAATATAATAATATAAAATATACACAAAATACCTATTTTGGGTGAGAGAGTTTACAATCTACCCAATTTAAAATAATTTCGTCCTCAAAATTAAAATAAGACATAATTTGTTAAATCCTTCACGTTCGTTCATAAGGTACGTCAATCGCAATCTCTTCCAAAAATTTAAATAAAAAAATCTATTCAAATCTATCGCGATCACTTCAAAATTAAGATAATCATTGTTCAAATCAAAATTTAACCTATTATAATCTCTTCTCACTTTTCCAAATCATCAATATCCAAATTTAAATTGAATCCATATAATATCTTCAAGATTTAAATAACCCATATCAAATTTTACCTTACGATCTCCAACTATCATAATCTCCTCTAGAAGTAATTCGAGTCCAATATTATTCCTATTTTCACTTATAATTTTTTTTGTATTCTTCAACTTTTTAAATTCCATTCACATCCTCAATATTTCAAATAGGTAGTCCAACCATCAAATTTTAATTCTTAATTTAAATCATCAAATTGAAAAATAATTTAAATGCAGTCCACCAATGTTCAAGTCTGAAATTATATATTTATCCTTCAAATTCAAATTGATGATTTTACCTTCAATACTCAAAATTTTAAATTATGTACTTAAGGTATAAATATTGAGTCCTCAATATCAAGATTTTTAAAATTCATTAATCCTCATCATCTTAGTCATTCTTCTAAAATTCTCAAAATTAAAATGGCTTGAACCTCTCCCAATCTAATCTTACTCAATCACAATCTAAAAAAAATTCCTCTCGAGTTGCCAATGCACTGCTACCCAACTTAGAATTTACCCATCTATCACAGAAGGCTATATACTTTAAGAAAAATATTCCTTAATTTATTTACTCATGTCATTCACTCCTCAAAACTTCAACGCCAATTATATCATATATGATATGTCCTTAACTACGAAAGAATAATCCTCAAGTATGTGATCGGCCTATGGGGTATATCTAGTACTCTCTGTGTATCAAACTTATACCAAGCACGAGGTTTCATCTTTCCGAAATAAGGGAAGACGGAGATCAATAATAAAGAGTTCAAGGGCGAGATAATAATAGAAGTATCGGGATCAAGGCGTTTAAAGAATTCAAATAGGAATTGTTAAGACAGTTGTGGATTGAAGTCCTATTTTGGTAATTCCTATTCACATGCTCGTATAAGTACAGTTATGTAACGGATAAAATATGCTCAGACATATCTAGGGGGCAAGTACATTCGTCGACTAATCACTATATATCTCGATCCACGTAAAGTAGGTATGCGAAGGACGAACCAAGCGCACTATGGTTGATCAGACCGTAGTACACTGATTCTGAAATATATTAGTGTGTATACCTAATAATACATATGTCATGAACAAGCTCGATAAAGAATAAGCTTGCAAAAAAAAACTAGGCTATAATAGCAGCATAATTCGAGGTAGCACAGAAAATATAACGCTGGATTATGATGAGAGAAGTTACAAAATAATTCAACTTTGCAAAACAAAAACAACATAGGAAATAATAACAAAAGACTCTACAATCTCTACAGTTATCATACAACCTCCTTGTCTACGTCGTTAGTCGTCCAAATGGGGTAAGGACCTCTAAATTCTATTATCTGAATAAACACTGTCGTCTTTGCTAGCATACAATTAATGTCATTCAGTTACACTTCATCAATGGATCACAAGGACTATGTGATACTAGGTGGTGAGGTATACTACCCAACTTAAAATAATTTAACTACTATTGTAGTATCTTAAGGATACCGTAAAAGCTCCTGTTAAGGTCTATGAGAAGGGGTCTTGGTACTTTATTGGGGTATCCTCTTCTATTACATAGGTTATGGTCATCTTACATTTTAGTCATTGTGCTTATAGAACAAGTGTCAATAGTAAGGATAGAAGAGTTACTAGCCATTTTAAGGGGAAAAGGGATCTCGCTTGTATCGAGGTGAGGGTACAGATTACGTGATTTAAAAACTAAGGGTTAATCATCGGTCACAATCTACAAAAATAACTTAAACTTATCAAGTTATAACTACCAAGCACAAATTTTTTTCACATTCAAGGCTACAACTATAATCCTAGCAAACTATGATCCCTTAACAAAGAATAAAATTACTTGGTCTACTATCCGAAGTGTCAGATGGCACGAGTTGAAAGATGAAGAAGAGAAAGCATGATTAGTCGTCGCACAAGTAGTGAGCGCTAGGGTTTCAGAGGAACAAATATATGAAATTAAATGGAGGACTCTAGATAGCATCATGGTTTTCCAAGGGAAAGGGGTATGCTAGTCTCTGTGTTTGAGGTATGATTAGAAAAATATTCTATGCATTGCTCTTGGCTTTCTAAGGTACTGTCTGCTTATCTTAAGACAATAATACCATCCAATTATGAAGGTTAGGTTCAATCCTAACGTTCAATATTGATTCTCCATTGGTTCCTCAATACTAGGGTCAAACATTATGGTAAAACTTCTAACCATCTCTAGTAGTATATATACTACTCACAGGTCCTCATAATATATCAAGGGATAATGGTAAACCAATCTATAGATAAGGAATTCTAGGTTCACTAGATATTCTAAACTTAGTGGTGTGTCTATATCCTCGTTGTAATCTTAATAGGTATGCTACTCTAATTATCATTCTAATAACATGGGTTCCTATATTCTCAGTAGAAGGCTATACTCAAGGAACTATTAGGGAAGCACATAAATCAAGCAGGATACAATTGTTCAAATAAAACAGATAGGAGGAAGATGAATCATAGTCAATTATGGATGAGATCCTATACTCTAGTCCTAGGTGCAGGCTTGCTCGGTACAGTAATATAACCAAGACAATATGCTCTCGACCTGCATGGGCCACCACTAAAAACATGTCACACCCCAGTCCCAAAATACTTAGGACTAGGAACACGTAAGCATGCCAGCCGCATGGATATGGCAACTCCAAAGTATGGAAACCAAATCCACACGTACGCTGTAATATAAATATCAAATCCACAAGTGGTATAAAGTGTATCACAAGTCACAGGGTAAAATCTAAATCTCATCCACCAAAATCATATAGAAATAAATAACCAATATCTATGAAACTAGATCTCAATAAGAAGTATCTAAGGATGATAGTTAGATGGAAACAAATCCACTACCAACTCGAATATAAGAGCAAATACAATATGAGTACAACACAATAAATACAATATAAGAATACCAGCTATCAACCACGGCTCGAAGAGAAGACATCCTCGAAACTTCATAACCATCCGAATCTGCGCTCCTGTAAATACTCAAAAACAGGTACACCTGACAGAGGACCAGGTCCTCAGAGGGACATAACAAGATACTTAAATACATGCCAATAAAGTACTGAAATAAATATTCAAAGGGTCACCTAACCGTCTAAGTGAATGCAGTTAAGAACAACTTTTCCCACAAGTGAGCTATCTGGCTGAAAACCTGGGATTTGGCATGGTTCTCTATTGGAGATCCAGGGGCCTAAAAAGGCACGGCATCTTTCAAACACCGGAGGCCCGCCTGATAATAATATAATATATAGTGGTCATCACCGCCCGTATCTCCAGCGGAGAATTCGGCCGCACAATAGAAAAAGTGTAAAGGAGCTTAAATGCGGTACTTGTTGTTCTCCCCACCCCATGCTCTAAGCATGTCATATCCATGATACAATTTGGTTCATAGCCTATTCTTAGTACCCTGGCTCAATCCTGTAACCAAACAAGGACAATGATGGGACCACCGTACTATAATAGGCTATGTCCCTAGACCTCTAATAACTGCTAAGTCTACTAGCATGCAAAGTTTCTAACAACAATTATTCCTAACGCACGGCCCACACATACAGGAGGCCAAACCTGCACCAAGTCCGTGATCTACATGAGACTCACAACTCGTGTAACAACTGTGTCACGGCCAATGAACCTAATAATGCTACATGATAATAAGGTAGTCTCATAAACAAGGTCAATGCAAATACATAAACAAAAACATACCGCGATGACACCGTCGCGCATATTTTATATAACAGTTAAAATATATGAACTAAAGACAGAAAATAAAGATGTATGTAATATATGGAATATAAATAACAGTACAATGGCAAGGTATACTTGCCTGGCAAGAAAGCTACGATGTACCAATAACCTGCTCCAAAAGTCGCACAGAATAAATCCAATATCCTATGTACATATAATATAATGCAAATAAATCATTAGTCATTACACTAGTACACACACAATAATATTTATACTAGGCTCGGGGTACACTAGGGGTGGCACTAGCCATCTAACACGGTCAATTACGCGTTGAATTACGCGGGTGTCGGATCTTTAAGTACTGTACACAATAAGTTAGTCAACTAACACGGTCTCGTCAGTACGTCGGTATACACAAGGCAGACACCAACATTGTTCTTAGGGTCAACAGGGTCAAGGGCAAATACGGGGTAGTCCACGGTGTCCTAGGGTCGTACAGTCTAAATATTTAGTCATAATTATCAATTAGCATTTACTTACATATATATTCATATAACTATATAATAATATAACCATCAATTTATTTTCATAACTATTGGAATACACATAGTAATTATGTACATAAATATATATACCAAACTGAATAATATTTGCGTACATGTAAATGTACGAACGCGCGTTGGGTTCTCCGACTCAGGGTCTGATGTAAACTAACCGTGGTGGCTAAATACTAACATTCTACTGGAACACTGTCAAAGAATGTACTCGTCTGGGGTCCTGCTGTTGTTATGAATCAGAGTCCACGTCACAGTCCAAATAGCCTATATATTACAAATTTATCACGTCAAACGATAATTTATTTTAATTTATTTAATTCTAGAATAATTATTCTAAAATCTTATTTTAATCTTATCATTCTAATTTTTATGTTAATTCCTAAATTTTGTCCAAAGAAACTGAATTTTATCAACTCGAGACTCATGGCACGCAAATCGAGGCGATCTGTTGACCGAAAAGTCAACCGACACAAACTCAACTTTCATGCATGATTTCCTGTAGATTTCAGCGTCAAAACATGCTAAAATTTACAGCTCATCCAAATTCAAATTCGTTTGGGAATTATGGCACATACAAATTTTATATTGTGCACCGATGGTTAAATTCTAACCTAGAAGTTCTACAGAATTAACAATATATAAATACTTCGAATTAAATTATGGGAAAAACATATGTCAATTATCTAGACATTAGATTTCTGAAACTTCAAACGGTTCATGATTCTGATTCCTGGTTCTCCCGGAATCGCAAAAATATCGAAACAGTCTATTTTCGGACATGCTGTGCTCTATGAATTTTCTAGAATTTAATACTCATAATTTCGTAAATTTTTTTTATATAATCAGAAATATAACCTCAATATCATTCTAACACAAAAAACTAGGCCTCGTTTGGTATCCGGAGCTATGCACAATGGCTTCTGGAAGATGAAGGAACCCTAGATGGCAATTCTATAAAATCTCTCTCTAAAAATAATGGGATAATTAGGGTTATTATATTATATATATATAGGGATTGAGCGGCCGAATGAAAGTTGATAGGAGGGTGACATATGTCATGATTTGATTGGATGGTTTTGGTTATATTATTTGTTTTTGATTTGCCTTTATCAAAACATTATTTAAGTCATTTTAAATCTAAATAACTCAAAATAAATATTAAAATAAATCATAAAAATTTGAAAAAATTACAGAAAACATATTTTGAATCCTGAAACCCTAGAAAAATACTTGGAACAATTTTATATTCATAGGTTCCCTACTATAATTAGGAGAAGCTCTAAAAATTAGTTTTACATATTTAAATAAAAATAAAAATTAAATATATTCCAAAAATTCTGAAATAATTCCAAAAAATATATAATAATATTATAAACACTAAAAAATTATGTGGGTCCATTATATATACCTGGGCTTGCACAATAAATTCTAGAAAAATTAGTTATTAGTCTAAATAACTCCCAATAAATACTAAAAATATTCAGAAAATTCCCAGAAAATTCTGGAAAATATATTTGACTATTTAGAACCTAAAATAAAATTTTAGGATATTTATAATTAAGTTTGAACATAAAATAAATTCTTCAAAGTCCTAAAAAATTAGTGTTACTAGTTTTTTAATTAACTAAAAATTATGGAAAAATCCCAATAATCTAAAATAGCCAAAAAACAATTCTAAATAAATATTTATATATATAAAAAAATTATTTTCTGATTAACTAAGAGAATACTCTAAATAAATTCAACATCTATAATAAATATAATAATATAAAATATACACAAAATACCTATTTTTGGTGGGGGAGTTTACACCTATTACAATTAGTTGTAATAGATGTTATATTATGTAATTGATGAGTGGGAATGTGTATTATGGGGAACTTGGGGTTTTGGTTCTCATATTGAGTAGGTATAGTAGTGTACTACTATTTATATAGCATATCAAGTGTTCGACTTAATGATTTATAGTGTGAGTGTTATATATATATATATATATATATATATATATTTATATATATATATATATAGTGTGTGTGTGTGTGTGTGAGAGAGTGTGAGTTAGTATCTAAGTTAGTTGTGTACATGTAGGAGTCGAGCGAGTGGGGTAGTGCAGTGGTATATAGTTCTGTAGCAGCTGCAGCATGTTGCTGCCAGAGGGAACAACAGATGTGTAGGTTCGGAGGTAGCACTGCTGATGCAAGAGAAGGAGGGGGGCTAATGTTCAGTGTGTGAGGATGTTCAAGACATTGGTTTTAAGTTGAATCAATGATTACACTAATTTGTGTATCAGTAGATACACTACTATTGTATTAGTTTAGATCCTAAGATACAACCGTAGCAGTAGAAGCCAATTCCAACTGAGTGTATCACATCTATGGTATCAATTATAATATATGATATGGAGAGTTGGCTACAGTTAAGATATCAGGTAGTGTGAGGGGAATAAAGGTCAAGAGCTCTGTAAACTAGAGCAACTGAACCTTAATACTAGTGCATAAGTGAGGGAATTTGGTGTGTTATATATGTGTGTGATTTCTTTGGGTTGAGTTGTGGCGATTGAAGTGTTGTGCACAAAGGAAATAGAGTCATAACAGTGTTAGTAGCTGCAAATAGGGAAATTGAATTCAAAACAGCGGGTACAGGGGATAGGCAAAATAGGACTGCATTGATACTTGGGTATTAGTTGTGCTAAAGGTAAGGGAAGCATAGGTGAGGTTGATATCAGTTATTTAGCTTAATATAGTTGGGGTTATGGCTGTTAGCAATTCAAGATTTGAGGTCTGTAGTATCTAAGTTAGTTCGTTGAGTTAGTATCCAGTTAGCATTAAGTGCCAGTTAGTGAGATGTACATTAATTATGTTAGTAGCAGTTATTAGCTATATCAGTGTAGTTGAAGTATCTGGCCATGGGATTTGGATGTAGTATCAGTAGTAGCTAGTTGTGTATAAGGAGTATCAGTACTCAAAGAGAACTTGGTACCAGTTATGAGTAGGTTAGGTTGTAGACTAAGCTAGTTTAGTTATTCTAGTATCAGTGATATATCTTAGTTAGTATTCAACCATGTATAAGTGTTAGTTTAGTCAATAACTTAGGGTACTAGTGAAATAAAGTCAGATATGTATAATTGAACATGTGTTGTATGGTGAATAGAGTAGCATCAACAATAGGAGTATATATGTATAGCATGTTAGTAGCAGTTAGTGAATTATGACAATTAGTGTTTGATTGTTGTAATATTAGTTAATAGTTAGTAGTATAATGATGGTTTTAGTTGTATTATTTAGTTAATAAGATCAGTTAGTTAGTATAAGTAGTGATAGCAGTTAGATATCTTCTTGTTAATGTATTTATACACATGTAAGTATTGGATGAGGGTTTGTAGTCAGTATAAGTTAGTAAACTTGTTAGTGACAGTAGAATATTAAGAGAGCTAGTATTGACTAGTTTGACCTAGTTGGGCTAATATGATCTAGAAATGGCTTAGAATATCATATTAGTGTATTCTTAAACTCATTCCTTCTTCATAGCACTATTTAACTTAATATTTCCTAAATAGGATTGTGTGACACCAGCTTGGGCATCGAGAGACACCCTTTGCTCAGGACCAGAGATGAGTATATATCTCTATTAGTTTTTATTTCATGATGTGTATATATCGCATGTTCTAGAACTGTATACTTGATTCTGACATAGGGGTTATACAGACTGGTACTATATAAATCCTGTCAGGAGATGTTATCCTCTTACCGTATTCAGCGGGTACTTCTTCACATGTATTTTATCGTATGTATTGGGTATTAATTTTAGTGAACTTCATGTTCACACACTGCTCGTGTTCAATATGTCCATATTCGTGTTCGTAATGTATCGTGATTGGATCCATTAGTATTGGTTGGAAATGGGGGAGTAGGAGTTGGTTATGTGATCAAGCCCAAGTGTATTCATATATATGTCGATTACATATCACATGTGTAATCGAGTTACCATATTGTATTCATGTTCAATCCAAACCGATTACATAATAAACTTGTTCTCTATGGCACATTAGTTAGTTTTATCTATTTTATTAAATTGTAGTTATTTATATTGCCTGGTTCTTCATTCCAGTTCACTTTAGTTTATTCCATTCTTATGGCTAGTTATCTTGTATTCTTTTCTATTATCTGTTATATATGCTCAATTATGTATTTGGAACTGCTTTTAGAGGTATGTTCTTCACTCTAATCCTGATTGGATTTTTTTCCAGATGATTGGCTTGTGGACTAGTATCCCATGTACTACAGGCCACAGGACGACGTATCACTAGAGGATACCCTTTAAAGCAGGAGGACCTAGTACCAGATGATGATGAGGCTTAGACTTATTATTTAGACTTGTATTAGATTTTTGAGACTTTTTGGCATGTATATATTATTGGGGACTTATGATTGTATTATGATTCCTATTCCATCTTCCTTATTCTATGTCATGCTTTATCTTCCTTAGTTTGATATTATGATTAATTATGGATACCATTATCATGTCATTATATTATCCTCTATTGGGAGTTGAGATAACATTGATAGGTACCATATATACATATTATATGAGTTAGTTTAGATATTATATGAGTTAGTTTAGATAGTGTGGTTGACTCAGACAGTGTTCTACCGACAGTGTTCTACCGCCGATGTTACGACGTAGGCTGGGCGTTGCTCATTACTCGTACCCTTATTTCGGGTGCGGGTCATGATAGAGGCACTGACGTCCCGAGTTTTGTGAGTCTTGCGAGGTCATATGGGCCTCGTTGGAGAGCTCGGCTTGTCCAACATGTATTCAAATGCCTATTGGTAAAAGCGAATGACCAACATCCTCTGATTCGAACCTAACTTGGTCATATCGGATTGCAACACCAGCTTCTCGTTGGAGGAGAATCTCCTCCAGCAGATTCGTTATTTTTATCGACATCGCAAAAAAATAAGTTTTTAATGTAGGGTGTAAAGTTTTTATTTATTGCAAATTGACAAAGAGTACAAGAGAATCCCTATTACAAGAGGATCTACGTACAAAAAAGAGGATCTAAGTAAGAATGATAGTGGAGATCGAGCACTACAGCTTCTCCTTTACTCCGTTGACGTTCGTGGACCAAGAAGGTTGACGAGGATTCAACGGTCCTTCTTCTCCTTCCTGTGGCAACGATACTGGTTCTCCTTTACCTGTAGATGTGGCTGTCTCTTTTTCATGCCCACTATTTATAACCTTGAGGAGACATACATGCGTGAATCTCATGCTGCCATACGGTGGCGCATGTTACAATTAGCGGCGCTTGCTGTCATAAGTTGCCATATGGTCACTCGAGATTTGGGGTTACTGTTGCCCATAACACTCATGACATATGTCGTTGTAGAATTAATTGTACCTTGGGAGTATGTTCGCTCGGTGCATGGACATAATGGAACAATAGTGGTGCATGGTACTGCTCGGCATATGGGAACACTAAGACACTAGTAGTGCATGGCACTGCGGGCACATGGGAACACTAAGATACTAGTAGCACATGGAACTGCGAGCACATGAGATACTAAGATACTGCGAGTGCATGGCACTGTGGGCACATGAGACACTACTTAGACTGTTGGCGTATATGGCTGGCTTACTGAGGCGTATTGGGCTAGATCAATGGAGCACATGGTACTGGATCACTGGAGCGCATGAGGCTGGACCACTGAGGTGCATGGGGCTAATTTTGCATGCTTCTATACATAACACTCGCTGAAGTAAAAATATCAAATATGATCAGCTTTGTCAAATATCACATTATATATCAATTCAGACTACCTCAAAGGATCATCCATGACAATGGTTCATAGTTTGTAAGTCACGCTTTATACCGATTTTGCGATAAAAATTGAATTCCGAATGCAGCTTCGATGGCCTACAGTCCTGCAGCAAATGGATTAGCGGAAGTGTTGAATAAGACCATCATAAACTACTCAAGAAGTTTGTCTTGTCTAATAAACGTGATTGGAATAAGAAGCTTGGCAAATATCTCTGGGCCTATCGCACAACGATCCGGACTCCAACAAGCAGTACACCATTCTTCTTGGCTTACGAAAGTGAAGCGGTACTCCCGTTATCGCTCTAAATCCCCTCGCTTCGGGTGGCGCTCGCCAACTAGTTGACAGCTGATGATAACCACCGCCGACGGCTACAGGAATTGGAAGCACTCAATGAGAAGCGTCTTCTGGCTCAACAACGCATTGAGCTATATCAAGTACGTCTCTCTAGAGATTTCAACAAATAATTCAAGGGAAGAGCATTCTAAGTTAGTGACCTTGTCTTAACAGTGAGAAGATCGATAGTCATGACACATAAGACGACCGAAAAATTCTAAGCCAAGTGGGAAGGCCCTTTTATATAGTAGAATCAATATATTCCAAAGGCGCCTACAGGCTTGCAAAATCCAACAGAGACTTGTTGATGATGCCGATCAACGACAAGTTCCTTAAAAAGTGCTGTCTAAGCAAGGCTTGTACTCCCCCGTCCCTAGCAGAGAAATTAAGATGTACAATATTTACATTCCTATTCTCTCCTCAGCAAGTGTAAATGTATGGTGCAATAAATACCCTACGCAACAAATTATAAATCTATTACCTGTATTAGGGAGTCCTGGATAAGGAATAGGTATTGGATCCTCTACAAGTTCTCCAAAGGAACAATCCTCAGGTCCAACAACACATTCCCGATAAGACCACTCAAAAATTTAATTCCCTCAGGCGATAGAACACGTTTATACTACCTCTGAACTATAGTCTAGACATTCTTCTCAGCAGAGCAAAATTTGCTAAAGAAAATGACATGTCCACATTATCTCTACCTTGTTTTCTCTATTCCCGTAGAGTTAGAATCTTATCATGTTCATATATCCTCTGAATAAGACACTCATAATGGAATTCTATATTTGCCATATCCACACTACCTCTGAGTAAACATCCTTATTGACTATCGGCTGTCACATCCATAATACATCTGATGGTGATTGTGATCTAAACTTATCCTCCATACTTGACTCTAAGTACACCACGGATGATAAGTCCATAGAGCCTATCACGTTCATATCACGTCTGATAGGGATTCGCCTCAAACTTATTATTTGTACTCAAGTGTGCAATAAATAATAAGTCCACTAAAATTCCTCCAGTAGGATATCCTTGACAACTACAATGTTGTAGTACGTCCATATTACCTCTAGTACAATGTTCAAAACCATAATACATACAACAAAGAGAAGTTATAAAGAAAAGAAATTTTTATTGATATTCAAGATCATGAGTACATATGATGGAAATCTATTATATTTTAAGATTTTTATTGATATTCAAGATCATGAGTATATATGATTAAAATTTCTACAATCAGAACTTTCTCTATCAAAGAGCCACTATCCTTTTCTACTACCAACGTGAGTGAACCTAGCAACAGAATCCAATGCATTTTGGATCATCCCTCCTCAGTGTAAACATCAGTACATGGAAAATAATTCATACTGATGAATAACAAAGGAGAGGAGGTCAGGCACTCTTCCATCACGTGGGAGTGTTGAGGAGAAGGATTCGAATAGAAATTAATCCAAATCTTATAATCAACATTGCGGGCATGCAACTGGTGGCAAGCCGCATAAAAGGAAGAAATGCAGCTAGCATGCTGCATAAATATGGATAGTTCCATTCACAACAAAGGACTTTCACCCTCGTCTCTTGGATCAGTTCTTGGCGAATTATCGCATAAAGTTAGTCTTTACCATGAACAACATATGTTATGATATCGTCCATGCTCCATCATAGGCGACACGAGCGAAGACAAAACTTGCACAAAGAAAATGCTCACCATCAGCGAATAAAGTCTGCACATATTCTCGACGACTTTTCACTAATGCGACAAATATAAGGTCAGTGCATATTTTGGATGATTCTTCATCCATGCGATGGGGTCTGCGTATGTTCTAGATGAGCTCTCATCTATGCGGATGACCCATGTGAAAAGCCCATGCATGTTCTAGATGATCTCTCATCTATGCGACATAGCCATGTGGAGAGTCTACGCGTATTTTAGATAATTTCTCATCCACGCAGAGAGACTGTGTACTTGTGTCTCTATGTCCTTGGCATCATGACACAAGGACTGAGGCACTCCCCTACCTCCAAATAGAGCACCAACATCAGGGGGCCACAGATCAATTCCTCCACTGACTAACTCCACAACAAGAGGAACAACAACCTACGATATTTTTTCATGAGGAAGGAATAAGCATGAAAACGAGGCTTTCTCTTCTCCCTGAGGCCCCTATTTATAAGCCTATGATCGCGTGAGGAGATCGAGGCAATAAACCAGGCAGTTATCAGAATGAATCTGATGCCTTAGAACTTGGCCCATCAGATGACTGAGAGGACATGATGCCTTGATTCTCATGATTCACAATAATCATAAGTCAAACTGAAGCTTGAAAACTCAGGACCAAGCATTAGTAGTGGTTCCAACAGAATCCTAACAAATTTGTTCGAGGATCGAGGCAAAGCTTTCATTTAATGAAGATCTGACAGTTGGACAGACTTGTCAATGTGACAAAATTGCCTATGCAATAAGAAATCCATGAGACTGAAGGATCTTCCATCTATGCTTCTAGTTTAAAGTATTTCAAACTTGTCCAAGTTTGAAAACTTTGAAGGGGTCTTTTAGAAGTATTGAAAAATAGAAAACCATGCGCTCATACTACATGTCGCATATACACAAGATCAAATAATCTATGTGCCATAAAGCACATGTGCCTCCAAATCAAGTCTGCATCCATATGACATATGCAACGGGCCTAAGGGCATGCGTCAGAAAGCCTGGACGCATAGAAGCCTAGACGCATGGTATCACTTCTGTCAGTCAATTCCTGATAACATTTAATGACTCTGAAAACCTCAAAATTGATGAAAGTGAACGTCAGTGCTTATGTCACCGTCATTATAACTTTTGTTTGTATACAACTGTATAGTGTCACGCGTACACACGATAAGCTAACATGAGATAGCATCCCTATGCGTCATAGTCTCTATGCATCTGAGGATTCATACGTCTGAGTCTCCATACGTCTCTATGCAAATCGAATCATTATGTTACCACTGATGAAAGATCTTTGACAACCACTGTAGGCCACGTGTCATGTTGACCTAGTCATGCACACAATGGGCCAAGGTCTCACCAATAGCTTATCATAATGGGTGCTACATAATGACCCAAACGTGACATATGCTCATGCTTACAACTGCATTCTGTTAAGGATGACCATGTGGCTACTAAAAGACATGCGCACATAGCACATGCATACACATAGTCAGTAAATGTAATTGGCAATAAATAACAGGGATGCAATCCCATAGAGACACACACACAAACACATACAAGAGCATACTCAGGAGCCCAGTTGATGTCTTTTTGTTCCAGTGAGCTAGAGACTTTGCAACTACCTTCGTCCTCGTACCGTCAACGGAGTAAAGGAGTCAGCTGCAATACTTGATCTCCATTATCATACTTTCCCAAAATTTTGTTATACTTAGATTTCTTGTTAAGGACTCTTTGTACTCTTTGTTTTAATATACAAAACTGTATTAGTACAACTTATTTTTGTAACAGAATAAATACTTGGTATTGGCATTAGGTAGTGCACACTAAGAGTTTGTTAATTGGTCCCTTTTGCTTGATGTGTGCACTTGTGTATTAGTGTTTTGCTAGAAAGTTTAGTTGTGTATGTGTATTGTGGATTTAGGGTTCATAGTTGTAGGTATTTTGGTGTGTATAGATGGAAGTGTATTGATACTTAAGGACTGTGTGCAGTGGTGTAGGGGTTTTGGCCCTATTGTGAAATGTTCACTGCGGGTACTGTAACAGTGTGCACCACTAATCACTGAGTTGAGTAGTCAGTTTAGCAACTGCAGTTGGCTTGAGTGCAATAAACCATTGCAGTTCATCAGTTAAGGCTCGTGTGCAGAGCATTCTACTTAAGCATAGAACTGCAGTATGCTGAGGGCATATCTTGTATGGGGGGGGGGCAAAGGGAGATGGTAACTAAGTTGTTGTATCTAGGGAGTAAGGGCTCGGGTTGTCCATTGCTGCAGGCAGTGGGTTGGCCTAAAGTACATTAGTTACACTCGTTTATAGTAGATAGATGGATAATCAGTGATTATTTTCATACAAGTGACTAGTATCCAGGTATTAGTAAGAAAGGAGATGGGTGTCTTGGTGTTTGTGTGGTTTAGTAGGCACTGCACAACAGTAAGGATAGGGTTATTTGGCTTCGGGTCTGTGAACAACAACAGGTTGGTGTATGAGTAGGGTAAGTATAGGCAACTTAGTATCAGTTCATTGTTGCAAACCATGTTTTAAAATCCTAAATTCAGTGATACTATGGCTATTAGCATACAGTTTTGAGTGTGAGCTAAAGGAAAATTTGTATTTTAGGGTGGGTATCTTATATTACTGTTATGTGTAGTCAATGAGATAGTAGTATGTACCCTGGGTGTATTTTGTGTTACTGTGCAGGTTGTAACTAAATCGAGCAATGTTGGGAGTGATGAAACTGAGCATTAAGTGAGTATATCTGGAAAATACAGAAATTAGGATGTAGAGTTGTGCCAGAGCATAGTGTATTGGATTATGCACAGTTTGCACAATTGTGGTCTGCACAATGCAGTCAGCAGTAGACATGGGACATGAGGATCGGGTTGTGTATGTAGCAGATCCTGGTGTTCCACATACAAGTGTGCAATGGATGTGCGGTAACAGAGCAAGGGGTAATTTTGGATAGTATATACTATTGTAGGTGGTTTGGGAATTGGCAGTTCATTTGTGATAGTATAGGGATCAAATTCTTGCAAATCTATGAGGGTGCTAGACCTGTGAGGTATGGATATTGCCCAGTTTTTGAAGTAACACAGTATCAGAGGATGAGGGGGAACGAAAGCAAGGTATAGATAGGTGAAGAGTGTTAGAAGTGCCCATATTTGTGTGGTTGTGCAAGCAAGTTATGAGCGAGTGTTTAGTATGGATATCATGGGTATAGTGTCAAGTTGTTGTTTGGGTAATAGCTATGGGCCTATATATTTGGTAAATAAGTATATAATATAATTGGACATATATATAGGATATATAGATATTATACAAACTAAGGTAATGGATATATGATGGGTAATAGATAATAGTTGGGGGTTAACCTAAGTATATGGATACCAAGATAATAGAGAGTATATTGTAGTGAGGTAAGTTATCAAGTTGAGATGCTAGGTGGGTAACAAGGTATAGATGCTAGGAACCTAAGGTAAGATATTGAGTATAAGTATTAGGTAATGGATGCTAACAAAGGTATATTTGAGATACTACATGATACTTATATATATATATATATATATATATATATATATATATAGTGTACCTATTTCTATAAGGTTTGACCTAGATAACTAGTATCTGCTGCTAGTATGACCTCATAAACCAATTTATTGGGTATTTATGAACCCGGATTTGGGTATTGACCTAGTTTGACCATAGTGACCTAGAATTGAGCTAGAGACCTAAATTAGAGTTAATTAAGCATGTTTATTATTCCAAATGACCTGCTAACATGATAATTTATATATAGGCCACTTGGACACCAATTCAGACATTGACTTGTGTTTACAGCTCAGGACGACATGCGAGTACATTCTCTGATAGTTTTCTAACTTGATAGTTATTATAATGCATGTATTTAGTAATGTTTACTTAATTCTTAACACAATGGATACACATATTAGTTGTTATGGATTTCAGTCACGATATATTGCTTTTTACCTCTCATTATATATTTTGATCACTATGCTCATATTTAGACTCTACTTTGTGTTTCCTTGTATCATGATGTGACATGATTATAATTTTTTGTATTGGTCGGGGCGGGAAAGTAATAAGTAGGTATGTGATCACTCATTTTATTTATATTATACTATTGTGGATAGCCAATCCTTCGAGATTGAGCCATACTATTGTGGATAGTCAATCCTACCAGATTAAGTCATACTATTATAGATATCACAATCGTATATTACCCATATGATTGAGCCGTACTATTATGGACATCGTTTACTAGTATTTTTGTGAATCATATATCAAAGGTAGTACTTCAAAATACTTAATTCAGGATCAGTCTTTCTTGTTTCTTCCATATTTATTATCTATTGCCATATTGTACTTATCTGCTCATTCTCCACTACCTGTCATGCTCTGATTCTTACTGTTTATCTTATTATGTATTTTATTATTATTTACTGTCTTATAATTTCTACCATCTATTGGTACTGCTGTTGGAGTTGTACTCGTTCCATCCTGACCAGATAATATTTTTAAGTGTTGACTTGGAGGACTGGTGTCCTACCAATTATGAACCCTAGGGTAAGGTTGCTGAGATTGCACATGTGGCTCAGTAGTAGGGATTGGTTGCAAGATATTTCATATTTGAGACTTCATTGTTAGTTAACTAGTATTACTAAATTTGGTACCAGATTTGTCTACGGCAAACTATTTTGACTTAGATGTTATATTTGGATATTTAGACTTGATATTAGAGTTGTTTAGACTTGTAGCTTGCGACTTAGGCTTTTCTTTCTCTTATATCATATCATACCTTTCTTTCTTAGCATGTGATTGAGTATAAATTGTTATATCATTGTCTTTGTTTGGAGTTGGATATTATTGTATGAGATTTATAGCTATATATTGATGACCTAGACAACGTTCTACCTTTGATGCTGTAGCGTAGGCTGGACGTATCTACGTACTCGTGTCCCGATCATCCGGGTACGGATCATGACACATTTTTATGGTGGCCCATGCAGGTCTTATCTTCGCAACTAGTGTGATATCGTGGTAGTACTTCGGCTTAGACGTACTACCGCGAGCCTGCGATATGATATTATGATGAGAGAATACTCAATCACATATTAGGATTTCTTAAAATATTTTTAGAATGACCCTTGAGAATATTACTATAAACCCCATTTTTGAATCTATTTCCACTTGTTTTGCTTCACCTTCGAATTGTACTTATTCGTTGTTAAAATGTATCCTTATATCGAGATGAATTTTATGGAATATATTGAGATATATTCTAATAACATATTGGGATGAGAACAGTGAGAAAAGTAATCGTCTACCTTAGTTATGGAGTCTAGAGTTTATTGCAGCCATACTTGCTAACGTGGCAAAAACGTAGATGCCTAATTTTGGATATGCTTATCTTATTTATGGAATTTAGAGTTTCTCGCAGCCACACCTGTTGGCATGGTGAGAATTTTAGATAACATTATCATAGAGGTATATACCATAGTTATGGACTCTATAGTTTATCATAGCTATATTTACTGGCTTGACGAGGATTCTGCGTAACATGATTTAGGATAGACGTGTATGATTATCAGATTATACAGGTGAAGCTGAGCGCGACAACCAAATTATACAAGTGAAGCTCCCCCAAATATAATAAACCCGATGGTAGCCTCTTTAGGTAGATTACCTCAACTGTGCACCACTAAAATGCTTTCAATGAATAAAGCTCCTTCATCTCCTGCTTTAACTTATGTCGACATCAAAAAAAATACAGGAAAAATTGAACGAGCTTTCGTATTAATTGGAATAGAAAAAATTATAAATGAGCCCTAATGCGTAGAGTCTAAATAAAAATAAATTTGGACAAGTGTGACGGTGGGGATCTGATCTACAGTTGACCATTTTACTCCGTTGAAGATCCGACGTCGAAGATAGTGGCAATGCCTACGGGAATGTGAGTATGCGACTCAGTTGATGTTCCTTCTTCTTTTCGTATCATTTTTTCTCCTTCTTCCTTCTCCTTTGTGTGTGGAAGACGCCAACTATTTATAGCCTTCAGAAGACTATGCATGCACATGCGTGAATGGATCTCATGCTACGGTACATAGACACATATCGTGATATGGCTGCCACATAAAAATTTGAGATCTAGGGTTGCTAATGCCTATAATCCGTACGACACGTGTCATGCACTGATTGTCACAACCATATTTTCTAGGAAGAATATTTTGGTCATTTATTATAATTTAATAATTTATTATACATGTTAATATTTAATTCTTATATTATTTATTTATTATTAGTAGGCTATATGATATTTTGGACTTGTGTTAGTGGACCTAACTAGTTTATATTGGACTCATGGACCAACATTATTTCTAGTTAGACTTGAGCCCAACAAACAAGCCCAATTCATTAAGTTGATGATTAATTAGTTAAACCATTAGGAGAAGAATATTTCTTCCTTAATTATCTTCTTTATGACAAGCCCATAGGGGTGTTTTAGACTTTTTCTACTTGCTTGAGGGACAAGAAAGAGGCCGACCATAAAAGGGTGGGGAGAGCCTCTCTCTCTCTCTCTCTCTTTATTTATTCTATTTTAATTCTAGATCTATAATTTCTCTTCCAAATTCCTTCATTCCTACACCAATTCCTACCCAAATTCTCTTCCAATTCCTTCTCTACTCACCATTGGAGGCTATTGGAACAAGGAGGAGGCAAGAATCTACAAGAAGGTGAAGAGCGCATAAGTTGAAGGCTTTTTGCATCC
The DNA here is from genome assembly GCA_036927795.1 of Iris macrosiphon. Lineage (NCBI taxonomy): Eukaryota > Viridiplantae > Streptophyta > Magnoliopsida > Asparagales > Iridaceae > Iris > Iris macrosiphon. The sequence continues at coordinate 30,149,609 of JAYESA010000001.1, read as the reverse complement.
ATTTGGAGACTTGTATTAGGAATCCATCTCCCAATAGGTATATTTTAGTTTTACCTTCTAATTAGACTCTAAATCGGTAGGTTAATCATTAGGAACCCTCCTATATACTAGGGCTAGCCATAGAAAGAAGAATTAGGTTCATAGGAGGCCCATGGAGAAAGTTATGATGTGTTTTGTGCCAATTTTGGGAAAATTCTGAGATTGGCACATCATGTGTTTGTCAATAGGTCAATTAGACCAAATTGACATGTGTTTGGTTGTGTGAGACTAGTGTCGTATCCACAAATGGATACGTGTAGGCCGTATTATGATAATTTGGTGATACATATTGATTTGAGAGTTTTTTTTCGACACGGGGGTTTGAGCATGTCATATTGTGACACAAACACGTAGTTCAATAGTTAGCACTTCGTATTATTCATAATTGTGATTCTAGACTTGTCCGTATCCTTCCAAATGCATTTGGTGATGTGGTGGAGCCGTATAGCAAATGTATCATAGATTGAGTGTGATACGGGTTCGGTGCACTCCACGTGTTTGTGTTTTTGTATTCTAATTAACTTAGACTAGTGTGTAGCCATTTGGGTTTTGTATGAGAGTTGTATATATGTTATATATAAATCCATATATTGGTTATATGCATATCTACCTATGTTTCTAGTTGTTTTAGATTATGTTAGATGTACCTTAGACAGGGGGCAAACTGCTGATTAGAGGTGTAGAAACTCTGGTTACTGTCACACCAGTGTATGACGGTCGAGTGATATGTTGGACTGTCATTGACAGTGGGGGGGAGGTCCTGTGTATACATCAAGTGTCAAGAGGTTGCAACACCGTGCTACAAGAGCGGTAGCAGCTGCTGCTAACCCTTTAGCAGCAATAGTGGACTGTTAAGAGGGGTCGGGCTCTGTGTACCCCAACTAGAATAAGCAACAGCTAAATAAGAGTGGGGGAGAGACTGTTAATAAATTAATGTATTAGCAAGACAGTGCATATATTGGAGCAGCGGCAACACAGTATGTTGGGGATCGGGTTTTGGTGAGGACAGATTTAGGTTTTGTATATTAGTGAGGTTAGTGTATTGATAGTTAGTATATTGTTAGTTATACTAAATAGTAAGTTTAGTATCTTGCATATATATATATGTTAGAGATAAGGTGGTAGGTGATATGGTAAATTAGTATACAAGTTGATAGTTGTGACAACACTTGATGTTAGTATATATTATGTTTATATGGTATAAGTTAGATAATGGTAAGTGAGGTATGTTAGATACTTAATTATATATAGATGGTGTATCTATAAATCTTAGCTAGTTAGTTGTCTTAGTTTGATAAGTTAGTAAGTATTACCTTGTGATACCAAGGTAATATAAGGTAAAGGAGTTGATTCAAGGTATTGGGTCAAGATGGGTTAGATAGTGTGATACCAGGTTGGCTCAAAGCCAATGTGTCCACTAGTACTAGTAGCCAGGAATACTGGTATATATATTTTGTTTATATATATTATATAGTAATTTCATATATAAGATATTACGTATCTTATGATACGGTATAATATTGATACTCTAGTATCCTATTATAGCTAGTATAGCCTATATACATGGTGTATGGACCCAATATCTTAGAGATAGACTCATACAACCTAGAAATAGATAGTTTGACTAAGTTTGGCTAGTTTGACCTAGCTTGTTGACCTAGTTTGACTATTTTAACTTAAAATTGACCTAAAGACCTAGATTTGGACTAGTTTAACTTGTATTCATTTCAAAATCATGTATTGATGTAATATTTCATATTTAGGTCTCCAAGGCACCATTTTGGACATCTTTGATATTGTTTATCGGATTCTAGGCGAGTACATTCTCTGATAGTTTCTCGTTTATGATATCCTCTATGTTCCTTGTATTTAGTGTAGATATCCTTGATTTTCTGATACTTAGTTACACGGATTGGTATCTTCCGAATTCTGTCATGAGATATTATTATTCCTGTGATTCCTATGCATGTCCTGTGATTCATGGGCATGGATGAGACACTGTTCCTAAGAAGGTTGTCCCCCTGCTCTGTGATTCATGTGTCGTAGCGTGTCATGGTTGGATCCACTATACCAGTCGGGGGCGGGGAGTATTAGTGTAGATATATGATCATACCCTCCCTGTGCACTTTATGTATTCCTGTAAGTGTTAATCATATACCTCACCTATGATTAACCATGCCATATTCCTGTACAAGTTTCTAAGCCGATCGCATGTTGTCACTGGTACTCACTTAGATAGTCGTATCTATTTATTTCATATATGATATCTATATCTCTTGTATGTATTCCTGTATTTCCTTAATCTTATATATTCTTGCCATGCTCTATTCATCTTGTATATGCTCTCTATTTACTGATACATAATTTTTATTATTTATTGGAACTACTGTTAGATGTGTACTTTGCTCCAATCTCGATTGGATATTTTTTTTCCAGATGACATTGAGGAGTGGTATCCCACTCATTACGGGACTCAGAATGTAGTTGGCTTAGAGCTAGAGACTGTGGCTCAGAAGGGACTTATCCCAGTTGAGACAGATGACACTTTACCTATAGCATAGTAGATAGATTTATATTATACTAGATTTGTCTCCAGATTTGACTGTTAGTCTTATATTATATTTGGTGACTCATTGGATATTATTTCTGTCTTATGATTTGTATCTTGACTTTTCAGTTCCTTATATCATATTTGTGCGTTATTCCATCTTATAGTTCTGTGATTGAGTATTTATATTTTATTAATGGCATTATATACCTTGATGATCATTATTATTAGATAATATAGTTTATCCAAATATCGTTCTACCACTGATGCTTCAACGTAGGCTGGACGTTATTCACTACTCGTGCCCCTATACTAGGTGCGGGTCGTGACACTAATTACTCAAAGATCTTGGCTGTTAATAATCGCAAGATTTGATTGCGTGGGGCCTTTAAGAGAATGCTACCACATAATAACTTCAACACATAGAAATGCTGCCGCATGGGAATACCGCCACATGGTAGCTTTATTGCATGGAAAGACTAGCGTATAAAAGCGTTAGCACAAAAAAGTGTTGATGTATGGGACCTTCGTTGTAATGCCATAGATGCTGCACATTTCTTTAAGTAGTCTGCCCGTTATTTGATAATAAATGAAAGAAATAAAACTAGGTTTATACGAAACCCTTTCTTTGTTTACAAACAAGAAAAAGAAGTACAATTAATCCTATACGAGGATGTTAAGTACAACAAAAATAATTCTAGGGAAATATTGCTATAGGAGTCTGATCTGCGGTCGATCACTTTGTCCCTTGGACCATACGATGATGAAGAAGTGCTGTAGAATAAGAAGAAGAAGCTTCAAAGACAGCAGGGAGGATTGGACTCTCGTTGCCAAAGTTGCCAATCAACACTCTCTATTTGAGCTCTCTTTCTGATCTCTCTGATCTCTTTGATTCTGATCGATCCCTTGACTTTTTGACTTGCTGACCTTTCTTTTTCGACCTTGTTCTCCTGTGGCCGGATATCTCTATTTATAGAGCTTGGTCACAGTAACTGACTAGTCTACGTAGAAACCAAACAGCGAAGAGAGCTGCACCTTTTACACAGCGGTTATAATAATTGCTACCCACGTCTGAATGATCTCCTGAATCTGCGTGTGACGCATGTCCCATTATGAGGTAACGCATATAACTGCTCCGAAGATCACGGCATGCAAGCCACGTAAATAACTGCCCCTCGCGTAGAGGGTATTGGCATAAAAGCCAAATAACTGTCTCGTTTGGCGTAAAAGCCAAATAGTTATCTTGTTGGCGTAAAAGCCAAATAGCTATCCTATTGGCGTAAAAGCCAAGTAGCGGTCTTGATGGCGTAAAAGCCAAGTAGCTGTGTTGATGGCGTAGAAGCCAAGTAGTTATGTTGATGCTGCATAGGTAGGTAACCAGTGTAAACTAGCCAATTTTCCTTCCTTGACTGAGGTCTTGAGCGTATTTTGGGCCAAATAGCCTTATCACGCACCTTTGCAAATATAGCCTGAGTTGGCGTATTTCGAGAAGATAGCATACAACGTGCTCCTATAGTTGAAAATAGCCTGAGTTGGCGTATTTCGAGGAGATAGCGTACGACGTGCTCCTATAGTTAAAAATAGCCTGGTTGGCGTAAAATGCAGGGATGGTGATGTGGACGTATTAGCCCTAACTTTAGCTCTCCCAGTCATTAAAAGTAGAACCAAATCTCGTGCATTAAATGCAGAGATCTGCCCCCATCTCGCGCATTAACTGCAGAGACGTGCCTCGAGTTCTGTACGAAGAACAACTTTTGACGTGGCGTCTGATTTCTTCTCATCTTGAGCGTAAAAGCTCATGTCTGCCTGTGTAGAATAGGCAGCATATTCTTTGAATGCGTAAACGATGTCTTATATCAAGGATTATGTCACTAAACGATAGCCTAGGTCTCTATGCAGAATCATCATTACAGCCGTCCTCTTGATCGTCGTGAAGTACTCTTTGTCAGGAGTCAGGTTCACTATTTTGTCTGAAAGGTTCGAGGAATACGAAGAGTTCCTCGTACAACTTTATGCTGCATTAAAAGCAGACATGTTTTACGAAGAGTGGCGATGTAGCAACCTTTTTATGCCAAAGCAGTCTAGAAGTACTATTTTATGCTGGTTGTTTTAGAGCTCTATTTTACGCTGTATAGTGTTGAAGCTCTGTTGTACGCCAATGGCTCTGAAGTCATACCTTATGCCACCCAGTGCTGAAGCTCTGTTTTACGCAGGCTTCATGCATGTTGGGGGTTTTACGCGTATAACTCCCCAGCATATTTTTTATGCTTCTACACCCGTGATGGTGCATGATTCTATTTTAGCGCATGCCTGTAGATGATGAATGGCTGCATGGCTTATATTTTGAGCATGGCTCTGGCTACATTGAGCGCTTAGCTGCGCATGCCTTGTGGTCGTGTTTGGCACATGTTATAGATTTTTTCATGCTTTTACAAGACCCCCATTAAATTTTTTAAACTTAGTTAAGTTCAGAATACTTTGAACAGAAGCATGGATGAAATAGATGCATGGACCAATTTAGCGCATGGAAGGTTATGCACGACCACTCTCTGCATGTATGTGGCTGTCTCTCTAGGGGCATCGTATTTGTAACATGTGCTGTGGCCGAGATGTACACACACACACACACACACACACATATATATATATATATATATATATATATATATATATATATATATATATCAGACTTTTAATCTGTGCGCACGATGTCCATGCGCCTAGATCACATGCTTTTGATTTGCCAATATTTTTTATTTTACTGTCTTCATTGCAAGTGCTCTGACTTGTGTGTGCATTTGTTATGCAGGAGTTGCCTTGGATTTCTTTGGTCTTGATGGTGCATGGAAGGATATCAGAGGTTCCGTTGTTCGTGATGAACAAATATATTACCCGAAAGATTGTCTGCAGTCTTCCAACCTAGTTTACTGTAGCTATCCCCTATATATCGCTGCCATGATGGTAGGGTTGGGATTGCGCATCCATTCACATGGCAGAATTAGGTCTGTAGTCTCATCTCTGTGTTGCAATATCCCTTGCTAGCCATCAGAATGGATTTTTTTCCATGTATTATGGTTTGTACTGAGGAGCTTGCTGAAGTGATAACCCAAAATGCGTTGAGATGCCGACTTTGCTTATGTTGATACCAGAAACAACTCATAGGGGTCTCATTCTTTTCTAATGTGGTCGTGATCTTGAATATCAATAAAAATATAATGGACTTCTATCATATGTACTCATGATCTTGAATATCAATAAAAAAATTTCTTTTCCCTTTCAAACTTTTCTGTTGTTGTATGTATCGCGATTACGAATATTATACCAGAGGTAATATGGACGTAGTATAGTATCATAACTTATGATAAATAGACCCTTTCAGCGATAATATAAATATGATAGGTCAGAGCAGATCTATGAGAAAATCTCAAAGGAGACATCATCTGCGATGGTCGAGACTTTTTTGTGCAAAATCGGTAGGCATACAAGTTTGCTTATAGATAATGAGTGCGAACAGGGTGAGGTATTTTGTGGAGATAAAAGAAAACGAGTCAGAGGTAATATGGACATGGCTATTTTTTTTACTCTACTGGAGAATATGGACAACTCATAGTTCATAGGTGATATGGACGAAAACTACTTGCCTTGGAGAATTTTTGAGGACCCGTTATCTATTGTGCATTCGGGACTTTCGAGTACGGATAACATATTTTTACCGTATACGACGGAGGTAGGCCTGGTTTATATGTCGGGGAAAGAAATGCAATACAAACTATTTTTTATATGCCTTACTTAGGCATAAATTTTTTTAGGAACTTGTCGTTGATTGACATTATTAGCAAATCACAATTAGGCTTAGCGAGCCTGTATAAGCCATTAGAGTAAACTGTCTCCACTACGAAGAGACCCTCCCATTTAGCTTGGAACTTTCCTGCTAACTTATGGGTCATGACCATCGGTGTTCTCACTGTTAAGACGAGATCGCTAACCTGGAATGTGCTTTCTTTACCTTTTTGTTGAAGGACTCAGAAAGTCGTGCTTGATACAGCTCAATGCACTACTGGGCCAAGAGGTGTTTTTTGTCAAGTGCCTCCAATTCTTGTAGATGTCGACAATGGTTGTCTTCGACAGTTAGCTGGTTAGAGAGAGCTACCCGGAGGAAAGGAATTTGGGTTTCCAGAGGAAGCACAACTTCGCTTCCGTAGACTAAAGAGAATGGCGTACTACTAGTCGGGGTTCAGACCGTCGTACGGTAGGCCCATAGACATTTACCAAGATTCTCGTTCCAGTTATGCTTGTTGGACAAAATAAACCTTTTGAGTAGCTTGATTATCGTCTTGTTGAACACTTCTGCCAATCCATTTAATTCTGGGTTATAGCCAGTCGAGGCTATATTTTAAATTTGATTTTTATAAGAAAGCGTGACTCATAAATTAGGGACCATAAATTGGGGACCGTTGTCATGGATGATCCTACGAAATAAGCCAAACTGGTAGATGACGTAATATTTTATGAAACTGATCACATTGGATGTCTTTACTTTTGCGAGCGGAATAACTTTCGCCCATTTGGAGAAGTAATCCTGATAGCAAGGATGAACCGGTGCCCCTTAGACGAATATGGACTAATCGGTCCGATGATGTCCATACCCCACGCTTCGAACGGCTAAGATGCAACGGTGGGGTATAGAAACTCCGATGGTTGGTGGATAAAGTTGGCATAGATTTGACACATTCTGCACTTCTTTGCATAACCAACAAAATCTGCTACCATCGTTGGCCAATAGTAGCCCATACGTCGGAGACAGTCCTGTAGCTTAGGACTGGGTTGATATGTGCCGCAAATACCGTCATGAGCCTCACAGAGTGCTTGCTTCGCTTCCGCGTCTAATAAGTATCGTAGCAGGAGCCCGTTGTTTGAACGACGGTATAATATTTTAGTGGCTGTGTTATAGTAGAACCAGAGGGAGCGTCTTCTAATGGAAGTGACCTACTTATGGTTATCTAGAAGGATTACGTAGAAGGCATAGTCTATAAATGGGAGCCTCCAATCTTTGACATTGACGTCTATTTCCATAGAGTGGCTTAGTCACCAACATAAGTTATTCTAAGAGCAGACCAGCTCTTGTCCGACCATTGTGACCAATTGATGGGTCTTAATCGGGACTGCCAAAGAAGCTGCGAGATCGTCAAGAGCGTCAGCCTCGATGTTCTATAGCTGCGGCATATGCTCTATGAAGAACCCTGTGAAAGTAGAAATCATGTCGACTGCTTCTTGATGGTAGGGTAGTAAGTCCTCATGACGCACTTCGTATTCACTATGAATCTGACTTATTATTAGTTTGGAATCACCATAGGTCTCTAGGTAGTCTACATATAATTTTTTAGCCAGTCAGAGTCCGATAATGGGGGCATTGTATTCTGCCACATTGTTGGAACATGGCTCTATAAGTGAATAAGCGCGATTGATGACCAAGTCATCGGGAGAAATCAATATTACCCCCACTCCAGCAATGATACTGCCTTTGGTCCCTGTTCTTGAAGCGCCTTTGAAGAACATTCGCCATATGACCTTTTCTGTTGCCATGTTAGATTCTAATACTTCGTCGAAAATTTTGTCATAAAGATTCGAGGTTTCTGGTACCGGATGAGCTGCCAGAAAGTCAAACGCCGAGCCGCAGATAGTAGATAAGTTAAAGTAGATTTGTTGAAGCGTTGGATCGTCGAGCTATATACCAATATAGAAGATTCTTAGTTGTCTTAGCCTTTTTCTTCTTCTTCTTCTTCTTTTTTTTTTTTGCCAAGGCTTTAGTATGCCCCTTGATGTAGTTCTTCCTTTCCTTTATGCAAAAGAAATAAAAACTTTTTCTTTACAATTATGTGTGAATCTTGGATATCATACTATAGGTAATATGGACGTAGTACAATACCAGGGACATAAGCGTGTACCTATTATTTGTGGCGCACTTGAGTACAAATAATAAGCACGAGATAAAATCCTATCAGAGGTAATATGAATATGATAGGTTTTGTGGATTTATCATCACTAGCATACTTATATTTAAGTACGAATGATAAGTTTAGATGACAACCAATGTTAGAGATATATGGACGTGACTGTAGCGCCCCATTCTTCCGGTGCGGAGAGCGCGGCTAAGAAACACAAGACGGTATCGTTCGATCGGGATAGATTAAATTAAGAACTCGTCCTCGTTATGGATTTGTTTCTTAGGAATCGATTCCCATATTCAGTGGACCGTGCCCCCGGGATCGACTTAGTGGCAGAGTCAGGAGGGACCTCTCCGCTGCTATCTTTTATTACCTTAATTTTTTATGTCGCTTGTTGCTTTCATGCTTTGAGTTGGTTTTGGGATTTGCTTGTTTTCCTTGAACGGTTTTGATGGTTTTCATTGTTTTCGTTCATTGAATTGCACTTCGATTCCGAGATTTGGAAAAGAGGAAGAGGTATTGATCGAGCTGTTCGTAATGCAGGTGAATGAGCAGTAGGCGGCTTGCGAGCGGAGTCGTGAAGCGCCTCTTTCCTTCTCCCTTCTAACAATCTAAGTGAGTGGCTACCATCCCGATTAGCTAGCCCTGCTTCCAAACTTCACACCCTAAAATCTTGCATTCTTCCTTGACCCGATCAAACGATACCAAGTAATAATAAAAGATACCAAGATAAAAAGAGAATAGACTTGGATAATATTGCTTGTCAATCAAACTTGTGAACGGTTACTTACTTGCATGCTTGTTCGTTTGGGATATTTATCATATGCATAAATACAGTACCGATTCGATCACGGACAACTTGTGCACAAGGTCACTGGTTCCTGCGGACGGTCGCTGGGGCACTGGCACCGATCCGATACGGACGGAACTCACTGTAGTCTACTACATCTGGACGGGATAGTTTGTAGCCACTACTGAATCTTTACTGCATTCCATCCTCGTTCAAGACTAAATCGTCCATTATGGCATCCCGCCAGTGATCCACTGTATATTTAAACCTGTTGCAAACTAACTTGTGTCTTCGTGGCAGGGAAGGTATGGTAAGTATTGTGCAGGTGATTCAGACGGTCAGGTAAAATCTACCGAATGATGGCACGTTCATTTCAGTAAATTTCTATATGCTGCTTACTTGTAAATGAACTAAGGCAAGATAGAAACCCACAAAATATGCATGCTTTATTAAAACTACGTGTTGATTGGTATAGTCAGGTTAGCTCGCCTTCACCAGTATGTTTCGACATGCAGACCCTCGTTGAAACAGGTTCTCCGCACTAAGGTGAACCGAGCGAGGAGCCGAAGTCGTCTTCCCGATCTAGTCAAGCTATTGGCGCATCTTCATTGCGCCCCTTCGAAGCATTTTGAAGAAAGAAGCTTGCAACTCTTCATACATAATGCAGCTTCGTGGAAAAGCCGTCCTCCAGCCCGGAGGTCTTTATCATTTTGAAGTTTATAAAGGGATGTAATGTACATGACTGCTATCTTATTTTGAGTCAACACTTTTGTAAGCCCGTGCGGCATATTAGCTGACTCGTTCAAGAGTTTGTAATAGATGTTCATTATCAATAAAGAGAACTTTTTCATGTTTCAAATATGTGTTTCAATTTATCTGCATGCTCTGAATATATGCTTGCTATGCAAATCATTAAAGCCTTGTGCGGGCGCAGCCCCAGGCCCGCATGGCGGTCACGATTCAGGGGACGCCTCATTGATTCTACGGAATCGGGTCGTGACATAATGGTATCAGAGCACAGATTCAAGTTCCTTAGGCTCGTACTGGAAAAGTTCCTTTAATGATCAAATTCCTGTGCGAACTCTTGAACTCGCTAGGCCAAAATGATAAACGTTCATGCAATAAGTCCATAATACATTATGATTCTAATATAATTTACCTTCTTTTGAAGGAATGGCTCCAGCGCAATCTGCAGCGCTAGCCCCGGACGAAAAGGCCAAGAAAGTAGTTCGGGCACTTCGGAAAGCTCTCAGAGCCAACGGGGCATATCTCAAGTCGACCCGCTTGAGCGGGTAATGCAAATGTTAGAATTGCAACGACAAAGAGATGATGCTCGCCAAGCCAAGTTCAAAAGAAATCTAGAGGCCCGATTCTCAGTCCAACAGAAGCAGGTAGATGCCCTGCAACAAATCGTTCAGAATTTGGCTTCCATCCATTCCGTGGCAACAACAACGACTCCGGTGGAAGATCCCATGCTTGAAGTCGAGACACCATAAATTCCAAGGCCGAGGGAAGTGACTGCCTTCGACTTTGGCCACTTCAAGAAAGTCTGCAACACTCCATTCAACGGGACTGAGGAACCCATCGTGGCCCTAGATTGGCTGGCCGAACTTGAATACCACTTTGCTCTGCTAGCGGTCCCCGAAGAGAAGCGTGTCGCCTGCGCGCAACTATAGCTCTGCCTCAACATGCACGATTGGTGGGACGTGTATCGACGATCTCTCCAATTTGATCACAGAGAGGAGGCGATCTCGTGGACGACTTTTCTTGCCGCGTTTGAAGAGGAGTTTATACCCCCTTCGATACAACGTCAGATGGAAAACGAGTTCGTGCAGTTGCGACAGGGCAGTATGACAGTAAAACAGTACTCCGCCGAATTCAACCGACTCTCCAAATTCGCTAGGGCCTATTTACCTGATGCAGCGAGTAGAGCCAGAAGGTTTGAAGGCGGTTTCCGTCCTGCCATCAACGCGCACGTGGTCGTTAATCAGTACGGGATAATGCATGAAGTCATGAATCACGCCATATCTCTTGAACTGCAGTATCCTCACGTTTCTACCGGCGTTGTGCATACCTACAATCACAAACGCCAAGGTAACGATAGAGGAAACACTACTACAAAGTGTCTTAACCACGGCGGTCCTCGGAGAGGAAACCCAGGGCAACCATGTTCTTATTGTTAGAAACCAGGGCACACAGCTTAAAAGTGTCGCAAGAAACTTGGGCAATGCCTCATTTGCGGGAATCCAGATCATACCGTTCCTGCCTGCCCACTGAGCTGCCTCAATAATCCCTAACGGTAGGCTTTATTTCTAAGTTTCGGGACGAAACTTCCAATTAGTTGGGTAGGATGTTGCGCCCCATTCACCCGGTGCGGAGAGCGCGGCTAAGAAACACAAGACGGTATCGTTTGATCGGGATAGATTGAATTAAGAACTCGTCCTCGTTATGGATTTGTTTCTTCGAAATTGATTCCCATATTCAGTGGACCATGCCCCCAGGATCGACTTAGCGGCAGAGTCAGGAGGGACCTCTCCGCTGCTATCTTTTATTGCCTCGATTTTCGATGTCGCTTATTGCTTTCGTGCTTTGAGTTGGTTTTGGGATTTGCTTGTTTTCCTTGAACGGTTTCGATGGTTTTCATTATTTTTGTTCATTGAACTGCACTTCGATTCCAAGATTTGGAAAAGAGGAAGAGGTATTGATCGAGCTGTTCGTAATGCAGGTGAACGAGCAGTAGGCGGCTTGCGAGCGGAGTCGTGAAGCGTCTCTTTCCTTCTCCCTTCCAACAATCTAAGTGAGTGGCTACCATCCCGATTAGCTAGCCCTGCTTCCAAGCTTCACACCCTAAAATCTTGCATTCTTCCTTGTCTCGATCAAACGATACCAAGTAATAATAAAAGATACCAAGATAAAAAAAGAATAGACTTGGATAATACTGCTTGTCAATCAAACTTGTGAACGGTTACTTACTTGCATGCTTGTTCGTTTGGGATATTTATCATATGCATAAATACAAGTTAGAATATTTGCTCTTCTTTAAATTGTGCTATGAAAAGAGCTTATCCTGAATAAATACACTGAACCGAGAGGCTATGCAACTGAATCATGAAATACTGCTTGTCTTACTGGCATTGCCTCAACTGCATGAACTGTTAACTTAATAAAACAGTACCGATTCGATCACAGACAACTTGTGCACAAGGTCACTGGTTTCTGCGGACGGTCGCTGGGGGCACTGGCATCGATTTAATCCGGACGGAACTCATTGTAGTCTACTGCATCTGGACGGGATAGTTTGTAGCCACTACTGAATCTTTGCTGTATTCCATCCTCGTTCAAGACTAAATCGTCCATTATGTTGCAAACTAACTTGTGTCTTCGTGGCAGGGAAGGCATGGTAAGTATTGTGCAGGTGATTCAGACGGTCAGGTAAAATCCACCGAACGGTAGCACATTCATTTCAGTAAATTTCTATATGCTGCTTACTTGTAAATGAACTAAGGCAAGATAGAAACCCACAAAATATGCATGCTTCATTAAAATAACGTGTTGATTGGTATAGTCAGGTTAGCTCGCCTTCACCAATATGTTTCGACATGCTGACCCTCGTTAAAACAGGTTCTCCGTACTAAGGTGAACCGAGCGAGGAGCCAAAGTCGTCTTTCCGATCCAGTCCAGCTGTTGGCGCATCTTCATGGTGCCCCTTCGAAGAATTTTGAAGAAAGAAGCTTGCAACTCTTCATACACAATGCAGCTTCGTGGCAAAGCCGTCCTCCAGCCCGGAGGTCTTTATCATTTTGAAGTTTATAAAGGGATGTAATGTACATGACTGCTATCTCATTTTGAGTCAACACTTTTGTAAGCCCGTGCGGCATATTAGCTGACTCGTTCAAGAGTTTGTAATAGATGTTTATTATCAATAAAGAAAACTTTTCCATGTTTCAAATATATGTTTCAATTTATTTGCGTACTCTGAATATGTGCTTTCTATGCAAATCATTAAAGCTTTGTGCGGACGCAACCCCAGGCCAGCACGGCGGTCACGATTCGGGGGACGCCTCAATGATTCTACGAATTCAGGTCATGACAGTGACAATTGATAGTCACATAGGAAGGTTTGCTCAGAGGTAATGTGGACGTGGCAAACCCTATTGGGGATAACATGAGGGGTAGGGTTCATAGGTAATATGGATTTGAACTATTTAACTCATAGAATTTTTTAGGATCCATTACCCATTGCATATTTGGGACTCCCGAGTACGGATAATAAAATTTATTATATATTGTGGAGGCAGGTCAGATTATACTGCGTACTCACATTTGTTGGGGAAGAAGTAAAATGTAAATACTGTACTTTTTTACATTAATTTGCTGGGGATAGGAATAGCTTTTTTAGTTCGAAGGCCTTTATTGAGAAAATATGGTCTCTCCCCCATTAGAATTAACTCATCGTAGGACGATATATCAGTGAAAGTCGCGACGTACTCTTCTAGTTCATCTCCTCCAGTGCCCGTTGCTAATACCGACGGTGCTGGAGCTTTCCTGAGAAGTTTGACTGTCAGAAGTTCTGGAGTTTTTATTAAGGGAGGACCTTTTTTTGATGGCGTCCCCTCCTTCGGAGGTTGACTACCAACGGCTCGGGAGCCTTTCTGCAAAGCTTGAACACAAGAGGAGCAGGTATGTGGATGACGCATCCTTTTAAATAGATTCTTAAAGGTTCAGCTTAAGCGGAACTAACCTCTGCTTCATCATCAACGTCATTGCCTCCTTCATCCAGGTGGATCGGTTTATATAAGATCGAGTCGGAAGTAGGTTTTGACCCCCTTGAAAGGAAAAACATCGACAAACTCCGTCTTAACGATGTCGTTGTTGTTAACATATTTTACACACTGGTAGAGAGTTGATGGCACGATCATCTACTCATGTATCTAAGGATGCCCTAGAAGGACGTTGTAGGATACATCCATATTGATGATGTAGCAAGTCACCTCTGTTCGGAGGTCGCCTATTTGATATTTCAGGCGAATCTTCCCTAAAGGATAACTCCTCCCTGCATTGAAGCCACTGATGGTTGTATTGCCAACCGATGCATGGGGATCCCAAAGTTCTGGAGCAGACTCTGAGAAATAATATTGAGAGATGATCCCAGATCAATGTATATTCGGTCCACCTTGATGGCACCGATATATCATGTATAATACATATAGCGCCCCGTTCTCTCGGTGCGGAGATCGCGGCTAAGAAACACAAGACGGTATCGTTCGATCGGGATAGATTGAATTAAGAACTCGTCCTCGTTATGGATTTATTTCTTCGGAATCGATTCCCATATTCAGTGGACTGCGCCCCAAGGATCGGCTTAGCGGCAGAGTTAGGAGGGATCTCTCCGCTACTATCTTTTATGCCTCGGTTTTCGATGTCGCTTGTTGCTTTCGTGCTTTGAGTTGGTTTTGGGATTTGCTTGTTTTCCTTGAACGGTTTCGATGGTTTTCATTATTTTCGTTCATTGAACTGCACTTCTATTCCGAGATTGGAAAGAGAGGAAAAAGTATTAATCGAACTATTCGTGTGCAGGTGAACGAGCAGTAGGCGGCTTGCGAGCGGAGTCGTGAAGCGCCTCTTTCCTTCTCCTTTCTAAATCTAAGTGAGTGGCTACCAACCCGATTAGCTAGCCCTGCTTCCAGCTTCACAGCTAAAACACTTGCATTCCTTCGCCCCGATCAAACGATACCAAGTAATAATAAAAAGAAACCAAGATAAAAGAGAATAGACTTGGTTAGCACTGCTTGTCAATCAAACTTGGGAACGGTTACTTACCTGCATGCTTGTTCGTTTGGGATATTTATCATATGCATGAATACAAGTTAGAATGTTTGTTCTTCTTTAAATTTGTGCTATGAAATAAACTGTTCAATGAGGCTATGCTAAACGAATCCTGCAATGTTACTTATCTTATACAACGTGTTGCCTCAACTGCATAAATGTTAACGTGTTATGAACGATCGATCACGGACAACTTGTGCACAAGGTAAATGGTTCTGCGGACGGTCGCTGGGGCACTGGCGCCGATCCGGTCCGGGCGGAACTCAACGTTTAGTCTCACGTGATTGACGGGATGCTTGTAGCGCACCACGTGCTTTCGTTGCAAACATACTCGTCAATGACTATTGTCCATAACGGCTTCTGGCCAGTGATCCCAACGTGTATATTTAAACCTGTTGCAAACTAACTTGTGTCTTCGTGGCAGGGAAGGCATGGTAAGTATTGTGCAGGTAATTTAGACGGGCAGGTAAAATCCACCGAACGGTGGCTAGTTCATTTCAGTAAATTCCATATGCTGCTTACTTGTAAATGAACTAAGGCAAGAATAGAAACCCACAAATATGCATGCTTCATATAAACAACGTGTTGATTGGTTAAGTCAGGCTAGCTCGCCTTCACCAGCATGTTTCGATATGCTGACCCTCGTTGAAACAGGTTCTCCGCACCAAGGCAAATCGAGCGAGGAGCGAAGTCGTCTTCCCGATCCAGTCCAGCTGTTAGGCGCATCTTCACCGCGCCCCTGAAGCATTTTGAAGACCGGAGCTGCAACTCTTCATACACAAATGCAGCTCCGTGGCAAAGCTATCCTCCAGCCTGGAGGTCTATATCTTTTGAAGTTTAGTAAAGGGATATAATGTACAGGACTGCTATCTCATTTTGAGTCATCTCTTTTGTAAGCCGTTCGGCATATTAGCTAACTCGTTCAAGAGTTTGTAATAGATGTTCATTATCAATAAAAAGAACTTTTCCATGTTTCAAATCTGTATTTCAATTTATCTGCGTACTCTGAATATGTGCTTGCTATGCAAAATACTTTAGCCTTGTGCGGGCGCAACTCCAGGCCCGCACGACATCACGATTCGGGGGACGCCCCAACGATTCTACGGAATCAGGTCGTGACATAGTGGTATCAGAGCACAGATTCAAAGTTCCTTAGACTTCGTGCTGGAAAAGTTCCTTTAACGATCAAATTCCTATGCGAACTCTTGAACTCGCTAGGCCAAAATGAGATACGTTCATGCAATAAGTCCATAATACATTATGATCCTAATGTAATTTATCTTCTTTTGAAGGAATGGATCCAGCGCAACCACCGAATGAAACACAAGAGAGTAGTTCAGGTACTTCGGGAAGCTCTCGGAGCCAACGAGGCATGTCTCAAGTCGACCCGCTTGAACGGGTAATGCAGATGTTAGAATCGCAATGACAAAGAGACGATGCTCGCCAGGCCAAGCTCGAGAGTAATCTAGAGACCCGATTCTCAGTCCAACAGAAGCAGGTGGATGCCCTGCAACAGATCGTTCAGACTTTGGCTGCCAACCATTCCACCGCAACAGCAACGACTCCGGTGGAGCAGCCCATGCTTGAAGTAGAGACGCCACAAATTCTAAGGCCGAGGGACGTGACTGCCTTCAACTTGGGACACTTCAAGAAAGTCTGCAACACCCCGTTCAACGGGACTGAGGACCCAGTCGTAGCTCTAGATTGGCTAGCAGAACTAGACGATCACTTCGCTCTGCTAGAGGTCCCTGAAGACAACCGCGTCTCCTGCGTGCAACTACAGCTCCGCCTCAACGCACACGATTGGTGGGATGTGCATCGACGATCTCTCTAATTTGATCACGGAGAGGAGGCGATCTCGTGGACGACCTTTCGTGCCGCGTTCGAAGAGGAGTTTGTACCCCCTCCAGTGCAATGTCAAATAGAAAATGACTTTGTGCAACTGAGGCAAGGCAGGATGACAGTTAAAGAGTATTCCGCCGAATTCAACCGACTCTCCAAATTCGCTAGGGCCTATTTACCTGATGCAGCGAGTCGAGCTAGAAGGTTTGAAGGTGGTCTCCGTCCTGCCATCCATGCGCACGTGGTCAATAATCAGTATGGAACCATGCGTGAAGTCATGAATCATGCCCTATCTCTGGAACCACAGTATCCTCACGTTTCTACCGGCGGTGTGCATACCTACAATCACAAACGCCATAGTGACGAGAGAGGAAACAGCGCCACAAAGCACCGAAACAACGGTGGTCAGCACAAATCAAATGCCAACCAAATCTGTCTCTTCTGCAAAAGACAGGGGCATGCCGTCAACCAGTGCCGGAAGAAACTCGGGTTATGTCTTATTTGTGGTGACCCAAATCATAACATGCAAAACTGTTCGCTCTACTCTGCTAGCCATCCTCGACATCCAAACCCCTAACGGTTGGTTCTATTCCTAAGTTTCGGGACGAAACTTTCAATTGGTTGGGTAGGATGTAGCGCCCCGTTCTCCCGGTGCAGAGATCGCGGCTAAGAAACACAAGACGGTATCGTTCGATCGGGATAGATTGAATTAAGAACTCGTCCTCGTTATGGATTTGTTTCTTCGGAATCGATTCCCATATTCAGTGGACTGCGCCCCAAGGATCGGCTTAGCGGCAGAGTCAGGAGGGACCTCTCCGCTACTATCTTTTATGCCTCGGTTTTCGATGTCGCTTGTTGCTTTCGTGCTTTGAGTTGGTTTTGGGATTTGCTTGTTTTCCTTGAACGGTTTCGATGGTTTTCATTGTTTTCGTTCATTGAACTGCACTTCTATTCCGAGATTGGAAAGAGAGGAAAAAGTATTAATCAAACTGTTCGTGTGCAGGTGAACGAGCAGTAGGCGGCTTGCGAGCGGAGTCGTGAAGTGCCTCTTTCCTTCTCCTTTCTAAATCTAAGTGAGTGGCTACCAACCCGATTAGCTAGCCATGCTTCCAGCTTCACAGCTAAAACACTTGCATTCCTTCGCCCCGATCAAACGATACCAAGTAATAATAAAAAGAAACCAAGATAAAAGAGCATAGACTTGGTTAGCACTGCTTGTCAATCAAACTTGGGAACGGTTACTTACCTGCATGCTTGTTCATTTGGGACATTTATCATATACATGAATACAAGTTAGAATATTTGTTCTTCTTTAAATTTATGCTATGAAATAAACTGTTCAATGAGGCTATGCTAAACGAATCCTGCAATGTTACTTATCTTATACAACGTGTTGCCTCAACTGCATAAATGTTAACGTGTTATGAACGATCGATCACGGACAACTTGTGCACAAGGTAAATGGTTCTGCGGACGGTCGCTGGGGCACTGGCGCCGATCCGGTCCGGGCGGAACTCAACGTTTAGTCTCACGTGATTGACGGGATGCTTGCAGCGCACCACGTGCTTTCGTTGCAAACATACTCGTCAATGACTATTGTCTATAACGGCTTCTGGCCAGTGATCCCAACGTGTATATTTAAACCTGTTGCAAACTAACTTGTGTCTTCGTGGCAGGGAAGGCATGGTAAGTATTATGCAGGTAATTCAGACGGGCAGGTAAAATCCACCGAACGGTGGCTAGTTCATTTCAGTAAATTCCATATGCTGCTTACTTGTAAATAAACTAAGGCAAGAATAAAAACCCACAAATATGCATGCTTCATATAAACAACGTGTTGATTGGTTAAGTCAGGCTAGCTCGCCTTCACCAGTATGTTTCGATATGCTGACCCTCGTTGAAACAGGTTCTCCGCACCAAGACGAACCGAGCGAGGAGCGAAGTCGTCTTCCCGATCCAGTCCAGCTGTTAGGCGCATCTTCACCGCGCCCCTAAAGCATTTTGAAGACCGAAGCTGCAACTCTTCATACACAAATGCAGCTCCGTGGCAAAGCTATCCTCCAGCTTGGAGGTCTATATCTTTTGAAGTTTAGTAAAGGGATATAATGTACAGGACTGCTATCTCATTTTGAGTCATCTCTTTTGTAAGCCGTTCGGCATATTAGCTAACTCGTTCAAGAGTTTGTAATAGATGTTCATTATCAATAAAGAGAACTTTTTTATGTTTCAAATCTGTGTTTCAATTTATCTGCGTACTCTGAATATGTGCTTGCTATGCAAAATACTTTAGCCTTGTGTGGGCGCAACTCCAGGCCCGCACGGCATCACGATTCGGGGGACGTCCCAACGATTCTACGGAATCGGGTCGTGACAGTACAAGGGTCTATCGATGTCACCCTCACATTTTCATTCAAGGGAAGTTTAGTAATTGACATGGATAATTTTAATTTTAGGATTATTGTATTTAAATATTTGTGTATGAATAATTATTTAATTATTTTATAATTATTGATTGCTAGTTGTAGATTTATTTTAGACTTGTGTAGTGGACCTAACCTATTTTATTAGTTGCATGAACCAATATTTTGGATGAGTTTAGTTTGAGCCCATGAATTAGGCCCATGGATTAGGAGGTCGGATTAATTAGTGAAACCATTAGACTAGAATCTTCTCTCCCTAATTAATTTCTTTATGAGAGGCTCTAAGGGGTATTTGAGACATTTTATATTGCTTGGAGAGGGGTTATATGGTCGTCCATGCTTGGAGGAGAGAGAAACCATTTTATTTCATAATTCCTAATTCTTTAGATGTACATTCTTCCCTCTTTCAATTTCCTTCATTCCCTCATCATTCCTCCACCAATTCTTCACAATTTCCTTTTCTAATTCCTTATTGAGGCTACTACATCAAGAATCTACGAGAAAGAAGCAAGAAGCAAGGGGGAGGAGGCCAAGATCTACAAGAAAAGGAGCTACTTTGCATTTGAGGACTTTTTATTGGAAATCCATGTCACGACCCACACCCGGAATTTGGGCATGAGCCGTTGGTACGTCCAGCCTACGCCGCAGCATCGGCGGTAGAACACTGTCTAGGTCTCAAACATAACTCATCTTGTCAATAGTCTCAACTCCATAAGGAGGACAAAGATAATATATGGATCCAAAGTTTAATAATATACTCAATCACAAAGCTATATGAAAGTAATTGGCACGATGAGAAATAAAAAAAGAGAGTTCTATCATAAGTCAACACAAATATAAATATATCATAAGTCCAGAGTCTAGATGTCCTCAAAAGTCACAACAATAAATACAAATCAATCTCAGTCTAGTAGAATAACACATGAAATATGATAGTCTAAGTGCATGTAGGTAGAATCTCCTCTAAGATGGGTAACTCCTCGGGGATTTCTGGTATAAAATCTCCCTCTGCTCCCGGGCCGTAGTGGGTAGGAAAAAAAATCCTCCAAGTCCTCTGAAAATTTATCCAATCGGGATTGGAGCGAAGCACAAACACTAAACAGCAGTTTTATTTATGTTGACAAAAACTATAAAGCAATGTAAGGAATACTATGAGATAAATACTGAAAATATAGAGTACTGAAGAATATAAAATAGGCAATAAAACATCTAGCAATGAGTAAATATATCAATGGATGCTAGAGCAAGTAATCTGAAAATAAAGAATAAATATCTGGCTAAGTGTTTAAAATATCAGTTTATTATGTGATCGGCTTGGGACGAGATCAGGCTGGTTACATATAATTAGCTATGATTCTTGTAGGTCAGGCTAACCATCTGGTTAGCTATGATGTATGTAATGGCCAGGCTAATCATATATAACAGCTATGAAGCATGTAATGGTCAGGCCGCACCCAACGTGAGATGTGGGGTGAGCTATGATACATGTAGAGTTGGGTATGATCACATAATCTACTAATAATTCTCCATCCCCAGCTAGTACGATGGATTCCAATCACGACTTCTCATGACGGGTATCTATGGTGCTAACTCGTGTATCCACAGTGTCAGAGTCAAGTATAGTTATACAATTGAAATTATATATTTTATCAACAAAACAAAAACTATCAGAGAATGTACTCGCCTGTGGTCCGGAGCAAGGAAAGAGGATCGATGTCCAAGGTGAAATCACAGAGACCTAAAGATAAATGTTAATGTTAAAAAAAGGTAAAATAAAGATTGGGCATGATTATCTATCTAAGTATGATGTTTTTGGGCCATGACCAAGTCCAAACTTGGTTTATTAGGGCATATATGGCCAATCTAGACAATACAAGACAATACTAGTTATTACTACTAACTAAGTTAATATTGAGCTATACTAGATATTACTAGTATATACATCTTATATATTTGGTTTTTAAGTTAATACCTTAAACATTCTAACTTTAAGGCAATACAACCATAGTATAACTAATACCTACCTTGATATCTAGACACTAGTTCTACCCTCCACTTACCTCACTGATATTAAACTTTACCTACTTTACTGCACTTATCACACACACACACACACACACACACACACACACACACACACATATATATATATATATATGACACCCACTTCCCTTGATACTCATCTGTACCACACTATAAATACATTCACACAAGCCCACATGACACACAAGCCCTTCCCAAACCTGTGTGCACTGTATAGTCACTTATACACAGTCATATACCTCTCACTAATACTGATACATACCTTAATCCTGGAACTGTATGAACTGAAACCAAGTCCTTATACAGGGCTAAACTCACTACCCTCAGTCCCTTATTGCTATTTCCTCTATTAGTATTTTACTGAACTCACATCTACTATTGACACCCAGGCACACACACACAGTGAACTCAGGAACTCACACATGTATTCTCACAAGCATTCACACACACAGGCATTCACACAGGTTCACACACTGGTACACTCAGATACTCACACACAGAGGTTTCACTGATACACTCACACAGGTTCACACAGACACATGTATTCACTCACACACAAATTCTCACACTGGCACACACACACCTAGGTTATACACAGATACTGAGACACTCTCACATGCACTCACTCACAGGCACTCACTCACCCAGGTTACACACAGATACTGAGACACTCTCACAAGCACTCACTCACAGGCACTCACTCACCCAGGTTACACACAGATACTGAAACACTCTCACAGGCACTCACTAACCTAGGTTACATACAAATACTGAGACACTCTCACAGGCACTCACTCACAGTATCAGGTATACTGAACACAGTGATACACACACACACCTAGACACACTGAGACACATTGAGACACACTGACACAGGTAGACACTGCTACACACAGATACACACACAGCTACACTCACACATACCTACACACTGAGACACACTAAGACACACTAACACAGGTAGACACTGCTACACACAGATACACACACAACTACACTCACATACACCTATACACTGAGACACACTAAGACTAACTGAGACACACTGACACAGGTAGACACTGCTACACACAGATATACACACAGCTACACTCACACACACCTACATACTGAAGAACTCCAGAACCCGACTGCACAGTGAACCATTCATAGACACGACACAACACAAGAAATAAAACCTCAAAACCTGATACTCAAATAAACCCTAACAACCGACACAAAAACCCAAAACTGTATACAACACATGTATCTATCCCGACTGCACAGGAAAACCAAAATACATGGCACAGCACATCTCCCTCGACTATGCACAGGACCTCCCCATGGTGCATTCGACTGTTCAGATCTAACCGAAACAAACACACAGCCACAACGCATGCATATCTATATATGTATTCATCAAAAATGCAAGATTAGAATAGATCGAATAGATATTCACCCTACTAATCATATCATCAAGCACTTAGTGTACAAAAATCGAACCCACACTAAGAACTCCTGAAAACCTAAAACAAAACCCTAAAAATCGAGATCTAACCTATGTAGGAGATATAATCATGCCTATATGAAATCCGTAGGATTAGGGTTCCTTAAATTGGGGGAAATCCAGCGTATGAACACCAAACCCTAGTTTCACCTAGGTTTTTCATGGAGAAACTCCAAAAACGAAATCAAAACAATTTGGTGGGTTCCTAATGGCCAAACACAAAAGAAAAACAGAATTAAATGGGTTAAATCATATTCTCACCTATTGTAGCGCCCCGTTCTCCCGGTGCGGAGAATGCGGCTAAGAAACACAAGTCGGTATCGTTCGATCGGGATAGATTAAATTAAGAACTCGTCCTCGTTATGGATTTGTTTCTTCGGAATCGATTCCCATATTCAGTGGACTGCGCCCCAAGGATTGGCTTAGCGACAGAGTCAGGAGGGACCTCTCCGCTGCTATCTTTTACTGCCTCGGTTTTCGATGTCGCTTGTTGCTTTCGTGCTTTGAGTTAGTTTTGGGATTTGCTTGTTTTCCTTGAACGGTTTTGATGGTTTCATTATTTTCGTTCATTGAACTGCATTTCGATTTCGAGATTGGAAAGAGAGGAAAGAATATTAATCGAGCTGTTCGTGTGCAGGTGAACGAGCAGTAGGCGGCTTGCGAGCGGAGTCGTGAAGCGCCTCTTTCCATCTCCCTTTCCATAATCTAAGTGAGTGGCTACCAACCCGATTAGCTAGCCATGCTTCCAAGCTTCACACCCTAAAATCTGCAATCTCCTTTGCCCCGATCAAACGATACCAAATAATAAAAGAAACCAAGATAAAAGAGAATAGACTTGGTTATTATGCTTGTCAACAAAACTGTGAACTATTATCATACTGTATGCTTGTTCGTGCAAATGTTCTATGAATTATGCTAAGTATGACACACACCTTGTATTATGCATAATTATTCAGAAAGGCTATGCAAAATGAATCGTGTAAAATTGCTTGTCGTGTACTCGTGTTCTTGCACTCGTGTTGCCTCTACTGCATGACTTGTTAACTTATAAATCGTGTTCGATCATGGACAACTTAAGCACAAGGTATAGTTCTGCGGACGATCGCTGGGGCACTAGCACCGATCTGATCTGGGCGAAACTTGTGTATAGTCATCGTGTACGGGATAGGGTAGCTCGCAGCGCATCGTGTACTCTCGTAGCCTGCTATCCTTGTCCCGGATTAGTCCACTATGGCAATCATGCCAGTGATCATCGTGTATATTTAAACCTGTTGCATACTAACTTGTGTCTTCATGGCAGGGAAGGCATGGTAAGTATTGTGCAGGTAATTCAGACGGGCAGGTAAAATCCACCGAACGGTGGTACGTTCATTTCAGTAAATTCTATATGCTGCTTACTTGTAAATGAACTAAGGCGAGATAGAAACCCACAAATATGCATGCTTCATATAAACAACGTATTGATTGGTAAAGTCAGGCTAGCTCGCCTTCACCAGTATGTTTCGACATGCTGACCCTCGTTGAAACAGGTTCTCCGTACCAAGGCGAACCGAGCGAGGAGCGAAGTCGTCTTCCCGATCCAGTCCAGCTGTTGGCGCATCCTGATCGTGCCGTCCTCGAAGCATTTCGAAGACCGGAGCCTGCAACTCTTCATACACAAATGCAGCTCCGTGGCAAAGCTATCCTCCAGCCAGGAGGTCTATATCTTTTGAAGTTTAGTAAAAGGATATAATGTACAGGACTGCTATCTCATTTTGAGTCATCTCTTTTGTAAGCCGTTTGGCATATTAGCTAACTCGTTCAAGAGTTTGTAATAGATGTTCATTATCAATAAAGAGAACTTTTCCATGTTTCAAATCTGTGTTTCAATTTATCTGCGTACTCTGAATATGTGCTTGCTATGCAAAATACTTTAGCCTTGTGCGGGCGCAACTCCAGGCCCGCACGGCATCACGATTCGGGGGATGCCCCAACGATTCTACGGAATCGGGTCGTGACATAGTGGTATCAGAGCACAGATTCAAAGTTCCTTAGACTTCGTGCTGGAAAAGTTCCTTTAACGATCAAATTCCTGTGCGAACTCTTGAACTCGCTGGACCAAAATGAGATACATTCATACAATAAGTCCATAATACATTATGATCCTAATGTAATTTACCTTCTTTTGAAGGAATGGCTCCAGCGCAATCTGCAGCGCAAAATCCGGACGAAAAGCAAGGCCAAGAAAGTAGTTCGGGCACTTCGGGAAGTTCAGAGAGCCAGCGAGCCGTGCCAAGCATCGATCCCGTCCAACGAATATTGCAGATGTTGGAGGCAAACCAACAAAGGGACGAGGCTCGCTACGAACGGGCCGAGAAGCGGGCGGAAGAGAGTCAGCTCAAGTTTCAGGACAATATAGAAGCACGATTCTCAGTTCAGCAGAAGCAGGTGGATGCTCTGCAATAAATCGTTTAGACTTTGGCTTCCAACCATTCCACGGCAAGAGCGCCGACTCCGGTGGAACAACCCGTGCTTGAAGTAGAGACGCCGCATATTCCAAGGGCGAGGGACGTGACTGCCTTCGACTTTGGCCACTTCAAGAAAGTCTGCAACACCCCATTCAACGGGACTGAGGACCCAGTCGTAGCTCAAGATTGGTTGGCCGAACTTGAATATCACTTCGCTCTGCTAGAGGTCCCCGAAGAGAAGCGCGTCTCCTGTGCGCAACTACAGCTCCGCCTCAACGCACACGATTGGTGGGACGTGCATCGACGATCTCTCCAATTTGATCACGGAGAGGAGGCGATCTCGTGGACGACTTTTTGTGCCACGTTCGAAGAGGAGTTCGTACCCTCTCCAGTACAACGTCAAATGGAGAACGACTTCGTACAACTGAGGCAGGGCAACATGACAATTAAAAAGTACTCCGCCGAATTCAACCGACTCTCCAAATTCGCTAGGGCCTATTTATCTGATGTAGCGAGTCGAGCAAGAAGGTTTGAAGGTGGACTACGCCCTGCAATCCATTCGCACATAGCCGTTCATCAGTATCGTATAATGCGTGAAGTCATAAATCATGCCCTATCTCTCGAACCACTCTATCCTCACGTTCCTGCCGGCGCTGTGCATACCTACAATCACAAACGCCAAAGCAACGAGAGAGGAAATACTGCTGCAAAGCGCCCTAACAATGGAGGGCACCATAAAGGGAACCCAGGGACATCGTGTAATTTCTGTAAAAAGCGTGGGCATACAGCCAACAATTGTCGCCTGAGACTTGGGTTATGCCTAGCGTGTGGACAATTAGGCCATGCCATCAATTCCTGTCCGAACCTTCCTGATCATCTTCCCCAACGAAATGCTCCCTAACGGTAGATTCTATTCTTAAGTTTCGGGACAAAACTTCCAATTAGTTGGGTAGGATGTAGCGCCCCGTTCTCCCGGTGCGGAGAATGCGGCTAAGAAACATAAGTCGGTATCGTTCGATCGGGATAGATTGAATTAAGAACTCGTCCTCGTTATGGATTTGTTTCTTCGGAATCGATTCTCATATTCAGTGGACTGCGCCCCAAGGATCGGCTTAGCGGCAGAGTCAGGAGGGACCTCTCCGCTGCTATCTTTTACTGCCTCGGTTTTCGATGTCGCTTGTTGCTTTCGTGCTTTGAGTTGGTTTTGGGATTTGCTTGTTTTCCTTGAATGGTTTCGATGGTTTCATTATTTTCGTTCATTGAACTGTATTTCAATTTCGAGATTGGAAAGAGAGGAAAGAATATTAATCGAGCTGTTCGTGTGCAGGTGAACGAGCAATAGGCGGCTTGCGAGCGGAGTCGTGAAGCACCTCTTTCCATCTCCCTTTCCATAATCTAAGTGAGTGGCTACCAACCCGATTAGCTAGCCCTGCTTCCAAGCTTCACACCCTAAAATCTGCAATCTCCTTTGCCCCGATCAAAAGATACCAAATAATAAAAGAAACCAAGATAAAAGAGAATAGACTTGGTTATTATGCTTGTCAACAAAACTGTGAACTGTTATCATACTGTATGCTTGTTCGTGCAAATATTCTATAAATTATGCTAAGTATGATACACACCTTGTATTGTGCATAATTATTCAGGAAGGCTATGCAAAATGAATCGTGTAAAACTGCTTGTCGTGTACTAGTGTTCTTGCACTCGTGTTGCCTCTACTGCATGACTTGTTAACTTATAAATCGTGTTCGATCATGGATAACTTGTGCACAAGGTATAGTTCTGCGGACGGTCGCTGGGGCACTGGCACCGATCCGATCCGGGCGGAACTCGTATATAGTTATCGTGTACGGGATAGGGTAGCTCGTAGCGCATCGTGTACTCTCGTAGCCTGCTATCCTTGTTCCGGACTAGTCCACTATGGCAATCATGCCAGTGATCATCGTGTATATTTAAACCTGTTGCATACTAACTTGTGTCTTCATGGCAGGGAAGGCATGGTAAGTATTATGCAGGTAATTCAGACAGGCAGGTAAAATCCACCGAACGGTGGCACATTCATTTCAGTAAATTCTATATGCTGCTTACTTATAAATGAACTAAGGCGAGATAGAAACCCACAAATATGCATGCTTCATATAAACAACGTGTTGATTGGTAAAGTCAGGCTAGCTCGCCTTCACCAGTATGTTTCGACATGCTGACCCTCGTTGAAACAGGTTCTCCGCACCAAGGCGAACCGAGCGAGGAGCGAAGTCGTCTTCCCGATCCAGTCCAGCTGTTGGCGCATCCTGATCGCGCCGTCCTCGAAGTATTTCGAAGACCGGAGCCTGCAACTCTTCATACACAAATGCAGCTCCGTGGCAAAGCTATCCTCCAGCCAGGAGGTCTATATCTTTTGAAGTTTAGTAAAAGGATATAATGTACAGGACTGCTATCTCATTTTGAGTCATCTTTTTTGTAAGCCGTTCGGCATATTAGCTAACTCGTTCAAGAGTTTGTAATAGATGTTCATTATCAATAAAGAGAACTTTTCCATGTTTCAAATCTGTGTTTCAATTTATCTGCGTACTCTGAATATGTGCTTGCTATGCAAAATACTTTAGCCTTGTGCGGGCGCAACTCCAGGCCCGTACGGCATCACGATTCGGGAGACGCCCCAACGATTCTACGAAATCGGGTCGTGACACCTATTAGGAGATGGTTTCCCAATGAAGGTTATCTTTCTCCAAGTCTTCTTGGTCTAATCTCCTTGATTCCCTTTGATGGAGGAGGAAAAATAAATTTTTAGGGTTTAAAATTCTAAAATTTATGGGAAGGAAAATGTTTTTCTAATGGAGGCTAGGTTTTGGCTTTCTTCATGAAGGAAGAGCTTGAGGGAGGCTTCCCTTCATTATATAGGGCTAGGTTTAGGTTTTCAAATGCAAGGGTTTAATTAACCCTTCATGTTTAGTCATGAAGAAACTAAATTAATTAGGGTTTGCCATTTCTAGGGTTTTTAAATCTAAATCTAAAATCAAATTAGGGTTTCACTAAAACTAGATTACAAATTAGGGTTTGGTCATTAGGGTTAGACCTAATCGGTTTCTAGGGTTTAAACTAAAATCTAACATCAAGAACCTCCTAATTATTTAATAAAACTCAACACACTAATTATTTACATAATTAAATTAAATAGAGAAATTACAATAATGCCCTAATCTGGAAATGTGGTAGTGACAAGTCTACCCTCCTAAAAAAAATTTCATCCTCGAAATTGGATTGAACTAGAACAAGAACGAAATCAGATAAGGAATTATACCTCATGTCTCGAAGAGATACGGATATTGCTCGCGCATTTCGTCCTCTCTCTCTCCCAGGTCGACTCTCCTGGAGAGTGATGTCTCCATGCAACACAAACCAAAGGAATAGTCTGGTTCCGTAACACCTTCTCTCTGAGATCCAAGATCTC
Organism: Iris macrosiphon; assembly: GCA_036927795.1. Taxonomy (NCBI): domain Eukaryota; kingdom Viridiplantae; phylum Streptophyta; class Magnoliopsida; order Asparagales; family Iridaceae; genus Iris; species Iris macrosiphon. Next base: position 30,120,772 of record JAYESA010000001.1, on the reverse strand, counting down.
TACGAGCTGCTCAGGGTAGCTGAGAGTCGGACCAACCTCGATCTCCGAGTGATCTAGTACGTGACTAGGGTCTGCCACGTACCGTCTCAACTGCGACACGTGGAACACGTCATGCACTCCCTCTAGTACAGGTGGCAAGTCTAGTCTATACGCCACTGCACCGACCCTCGCAAGAATACCGAAGGGTCCGATGTAGCGTGGACTAAGCTTCCCGCCTCTACCAAAAGAAATTGTGCCACGTATCAGAGAAATCCGTAGGAACACTAGATCGCCAACCTAAAACAAAATAGTCTCAACACACAGTCTAAACAAAGCAATCACAAGCCAGAAAATAATAATTTATACCTGAAACTCAAGGGGTCTACGGTGGCTGTCGACCCAATGCCGCTGTCTGTCCTGCGCCACTCGCAGTCTGTCTCTAATGAGTTTCACTTTTTCTGCTGCATCCACGACCATTTCTGGTCCTAGCAAGGCTCTCTCTCTAACGTCATCCCAAGATAACGGTGTATGACACCTTCGTCCATAAAGAGCCTCGAATGGCGACATCTAGATGCTGGCCTGGTAGCTGTTGTTGTAAGCAAACTCTACCAGGTGTAGATAATCCTCCCAAGAACCTCAGAGATCTAGAACGCAAGTGCGTGGCATATCCTCGAGAGTCTGAATAGTCCTTTCAGACTGCCCGTCTGTCTGGGGGTGGTATGAGGTACTGAACTTGAGCTGAGTGCCCAAGCTAGCCTGCAGACTCCTCCAGAAGTGGAAAGTAAAATGACTATCCCGATCCGAGACGATGCTCACAGGAACTCCATGAAGTTTGAAGATCTGTCGTACGTACATCTCTGCTAGCCTCTCTGTCGACGTGCCCACCTTGAAGGGTATGAAGTGGGCTGATTTGGTCAACCTATCCACGATGACCCAAATTGCGTCCTTCCCTCCTGGAGAACGCAGAAGACCTGAAACAAAATCCATGGTCACGTGCTCCCACTTCCACTCTGGGATAGGTAAAGGTTGAAGTAATCCACCAGGCCTCTGCCGGTCCGCCTTTACATGCTGGCACGCTAGACACTGGGATACGAAGCGTGCTACCTCGCGCTTCATTCCATACCACCATACGTGCTCCCTCAAGTCTCGATATATCTTGTTGGCACCGGGATGCATCGAGTACTGAGAGCGGTATGCCTCCTAAAAACCTCCTCGCGCAGCTCCCCGCTTGGCACACACATCCTCGTGCCGTGCCGTAAAGACGCATCATCTGCGATAGTAAAGTCGTCTGACAATCCTGTCCGAACCTGTGCCCTGATACTCCTCAGAGCCTCATCATCATACTGCGCAGCTCTGATTCTGTCCATCAGCTCGAACTGTATCTGCAGTCCCCATATCTGAATCTCAACACCGGGAACTAGCACCTCAATTTCCAGGCCTTCCAGATCAGCCAACAAATATCTATCCGTCGTCAAATACATAGCCATCGGATACCTGCTCAAGATATCGGCGACTACGTTGGCCTTCCTTGGGTGGTACTACAATAAGATATTGAAGTCCTTCATCAACTCCAACCACCTTCTCTGCCTCATGTTCAGCTCCTTCTGTGTGAACACGTACTTCAAGCTTTTGTGGTCCGTGAAGATCTCCACGCGCTCTTCGTACAAGTAATGTTTCCATATCTTTAGAGCGAAGATAACCGCTGCCAACTCCAAATCGTGGATGGGATAGTTCTTTTTATGAGGGCATAACTGCCTGGAAGCATAGGCAATTACCTTCCCGTGCTGCTGAAGAATGCAACCCAAAACCTTCCCTGAAGCATCACTATAGATAGCGAATCCACCTGTCCCCGCTGGCAACGTCAAAACTGGAGCTATCGTCAATCTCTTCTTCATCTCATCAAATGCGGCATAGCAATCCTCCATCCAGACAAAATCTACTTATTTCCTGGTCAGCCTGGTCATCGGTACTGTAATTCTGGAGAAGTCTTGTACAAACCTCCTGTAGTATCCTGCTAGCCCGAGAAAACTCCTGATCTCAGCTACCGAACTGGGGGTAGCCCACGACTCCACTGCCTCGATCTTCTTCAGGTTAACCGAGATTCCGTCACCCGTCACCACATGCCCAAGAAATTTAACCTGGTCAAGGAAGAATTCGCACTTTGAGAGTTTCCCGTACAGCTCCTCCTTCCTGAGAGTCTCTAAGACTAACCTCAGGTGCTCTTCGTGCTCCTCCAGGATCTTAGAATACACAAGAATATTGTCGATGAACACCACCATGAACTTGTCAAGGTACTGGTGGAACACCTTGTTCATCAGGTTCATGAATACTGCCGGTGCATTGGTTAAACCAAATAGTATTACCATGAACTCAAACTGGCCGTATCTAGTCCAAAAGGCTATCTTCGGCGTGTCTTCTTTCTTTACCTTCACCTCTCTTTACCTTCACCTGGTGATAGCCTGACCTCAAATCTATCTTCGAAAATACCTTCGCCCCGCTCAACTGATCGAAAAGATCGTCTATCCTCGTCAGCGGGTATTTATTCTTGATAGTGAGGTTGTTCAAAGCTCTATAATCAATGCACATGCGCACCGTGCCGTCCTTCTTCGATACGAACAATAATGGAGCTCCCCATGGTGATAAACTGGATTTGATGAAGCCTTTGTCCTACAGCTCCTCAACTTGCTTCTTCAGTTCTGCCAGCTCGCTGTTGTTGACTCTATAGACATGTTATGAAATGGGCTCTGCTCCTGGTACCAAGTCTATAGAGAATTCAACATCTCTGTCTGGCGGCAAGCCTGGCAACTCCTCTGGAAATACATCCAGGAACTCCGCTATCAGAGGATGTGGCAACTCCTCTTCTTCCATCCTGGCTCCGCAAAATATGCTCCTGCTCTGTTCCGCTGCTCCTCTGGCAACCTCGAACTCCAGCTCTCCTGGTGGTCGAAATAATACTCTACCTCCATGACAATCTATAGTAGCATGATGCCTACTCAACCAGTCTATTCCGAGTACAATATCGTATCCCGAAAGTGGTATAACGATTAAGCACACGCTCAACTCTCGGCCTCCCACCTCTTTACTGCTGGTGCTGCGCAAACCTCTGCTGCTGCGGTGGAAGTGGAGGTCCTCTCTGCTGGCCTCCTGGTACGGTAGGTACCCTGGCTGGTCCCCTCTGGGCGGCTGCTCCACCCTGGCCTGGACGAGTCTGGATGGTAGGGTAATCCCTCAGCTGATGTGCTGTCAATCCGTAAGACAAATATGTGCCCAACCTCTTCCTGTAGATCTCTCTAGTGTGTCCTGCCTTCCCGTAGTACGCACACTAGATGGCAGGCTGAGTCTGCCTCTGCTGCTGGTGCTGGACCTGTCCTCGGGCTGGTGCCTGGTGCTGCTGATGCTGCTGCTGATATGGCCTCTGCTGCTGCTGGAAGTGTGGACGCTTGCCCGGTCCCGCACCACTGTTTGCTCCTCCTGAAGCATCGCGTCCCCTCTTGGGCTTGAGGTCCAAGTCGTCCTCAGCTATCTAGGCATCCATCAATATGCCCTCGAAGGTAGCAGTACGATGTCCCGACGTACGAGACTTAATCTCCCTTGCCAGCCCCTTTATGAACTTTCGGGCCCTGTCTCTTGTATCTCTAATTATCGATGGCGCGAAATGTCTCAGGCGGCAAAACTCTGCGGCATACTCATCAACGAACGAGCTCCCTTAGACCAAGTCATGGAACTGACTCTCCAAGGCTCCCAGGGCAACATCAGGAAAGAACTTCTCCTTGAAGAGCTCCCTGAAAGCCTCCCAAGTGAGTCCCCTGATAAGGAGTCTCGGCTCAGTACGAAACCACGTCAGGGCGATGTCGAACATCTGGTTGCCGGCGGCCTCGATCTGAAGAGCCTCCGGAAGCCGCGCCAAGTGCAAGTTCCTCTCGATATCCTCTAGCCAATCGTCGGCGTAGAGTATCCCCTCTGTTCCTTTGAACTCCCAAGGCATCATCCTCTTGAAGTCCACAATGGTGCCCGGCCTCTAGTGGTACTGGCTAGGATGCTGTTGCTGGGCGACTCTCTCCACAGCCTGGAGAGCCACCTGATGAGCATTCTCCATGCTCACCCTCATCATCTCCGTCTGGGCCTGGTGTACCTCAGACTGCACCCTCTGGGCCTCTGCTGACATCCTCTGGGCATCGACCATGCCCTGGATCAATGCGAACATCTGTGCCCCATCGACGGGCACACCTCCTAGAAACAGAGTCGGTGGTGGTAGAAGAGGCTCCGTCGTAGCTATGGGAACCCTCTGAACAGGTGGAGGAGGAAGACCCCCGAACAGTGCAGACACTCCCACAAGCACAGGAGACGTAGGAGGTGCTGCGGGTGTCTGTCCAACAGGGCGAGAGGTGGCAGACCTCTCTGAAGCTGCTGATCCGAGTCTCAGGGACCTGGTCTTCGGCGGCATCCTGAAGACGGATTGAAAGAATTAATTAAGGTAATAGACACGATATCATCAAGGAAGGACAGTAAAATTTTTAAAGAAAATAATCATTAGAGTAGAATTATAAGAAATAAAAATTTCTTAATTATGATTGAGCATATTCTCGGCCTAATCATATTTCCTAAAACAAGCTCGTAGCAATACTCTAAGAGAGCACCACTACGATATCGCTCTAAATGCGAATCTAGACCTGCATGGGCCACCACTAAAAATGTGTCACGACCCGCACCCAGAATTTGGATATGAGCCGTGGGTACGTCCAGCCTACGCCGCAGCATCGGCGGGTAGAACGCTGTCTAGGTCTCAAACATAACTCATCCTGTCAATAGTCTCAACTCCATAAGGAGGACAAAGATAATATATAGATCCACAGTTTAATAATATACTCAATCACAAAGCTATATGAAAGTAATTAGCACGATGAGAAATGAAAAAAAGAGTTCTATCATAAGTCAACACAAATATAAATACATCATAAGTCCAGAGTTTAGATGTCCTCAAAAGTCACAACAATAAATACAACTCAATCTCAGTCTAGTACAATAATACATGCAATAGGATAGTCTAAGTGCATGTAGGTAGAATTTCCTCTAAGATGGCTAACTCCTCTGGGATTTCTGGTATGAAATCTCCCTCTGCTCCCGGGCCATAGTGGATGGGGCAGAAATCCTCCAAGTCCTCTGAAAATGTTATCCAATCAGGATTGGAGCGAAGCACAAACACTAAACAGTAGTTTTATTTATGTTAACAAAAACTATAAAGCAATATAAGGAATACTAGATGAGATAAATACTGGAAATATAGAGTACTAGAGAATATGAAATAGGCAATAGAACATCTAGCAATGAGTAAATATATCAATGGATGCTAGAGCAAGTAATCTAAAAATAAAGAATAAACATCTGGCTAAGTGTTTGAAATATCAGTTTATTATGTGATCGACTTGGGAAGAGATCATGCTGGTTACATATGATTAGCTATGATTCTTGAAGGTCAGGCTAACCATCTGGTTAGCTATGATGCATGTAATGGTCAGGCTAATCATATATAACAGCTATAAAGCATGTAATGGTCAGGCCGCACCCGACGTGAGATATGGGGTGAGCTATGATGCATGTAGAGTTGGGTATGATCACATAATCTACTAATAATTCTCCATCTCCAGCTAGCACGATGGATTCCAATCATGAATCCTCATGATGGGTATCTAGGGTGCTAACCCGTGTATCCACAGTGTCAGAGTCAAGTATAGTTATACAATTAAAATTATAGATTTTATCAACAAAACAAAAACTGTCAGAGAATGTACTCGCTTGTGGTCTGGAGCAAGGAAAGAGGATCGATGTCCAAGGTGAAATCATAGAGACCTAAAGATAAATATTAATGTTAAAAAAAGGTGAAATAAAGATTGGGCATGATTATCTATCTAAGTATGATGTTTCTGGGCCATGACCAAGTCCAAACTAGGTTTACTAGGGCATATATGGCCAATCTAGACAATACAAGACAATACTAGTTATTACTACTAACTAAGTTAATATTGAGCTATACTAGATATTACTAGTATATACATCTTATATATTTGGTTTTTAAGTTAATACCTTAAATATTCTAACTTTAAGGCAATACAACCATAGTATAACTAATACCTACCTTGATATCTAGACACTAGTTCTACCCTTCACTTACCTCACTGATATTAACCTTTACCCACTTTACTTCACTTATCACAAATATATATATATGACACCCACTTCCCTTGATACTCAGCTGTACCACACTGTAGATACATTCACACAAGCCCACATGACACACAAGCCCTTCCCAAACCTGTGTGCACTGCACAGTCACTTATACACAGTCACATACCTCTCACTAATACTGATACATACCTTAAACTTGGAACAACATGAACTGAAACCAAGTCCTTATACAGGACTAAACTCACAACCCTCAGTCTCTTATTGCTATTTCCTCTATCAGTATTTTACTGAACTCACATCTACTATTGACACCCAGGCACACACACACAGTGAACTTAGGAACTCACACAGGTATTCTCACAGGCATTCACACACACAGGCATTCATATAGGTTCACACACTGGTACACTCAGATACTCACATACAGAGGTTTTATTGATACACTCACACAGGTTCACACAGACACAGGTATTCACTCACACACAGATTCTCATACTGGCACACACACACCCAGGTTACACACAGATACTGAGACACTCTCACAGGCACTCACTCACAGGAACTAACTCACCCAAGTTACACATAGATACTGAGACACTCTCATAGGCACTCACTCACAGGCAATTACTCACCCAGGTTACATACAGATACTGAGACACTCTTACAGGCACTCACTCACCCAGGTTACACACAGATACTGAGACACTCTCACAGGCACTCACTCACAGTATCAGGTACACTGAATACAGTGATACACACACACACCTAGACACACTAAGACACACTGAGACACATTGACACAGGTAGACACTGCTACACACAGATACACACACAACTACACTCACATACACCTACATACTGAGACACACTGACACAGGTAGACACTACTACATACAGATACACACACAGCTATACTCACACACACCTACACACTGAGACACACTGACACAGGTAGACACTGCTATACAAAGATACACACACAGCTACACTCACACACACCTACACACTAAGACACACTGAGACACACTGACAAAGGTAGACACTGCTACACACAGCTACACTCACACACACCTACACACTGAAGAACTCCAGAACCCGACTGCACAGTGAACCATTCACAGACACGACACAACACAAGAAATAAAACCTCAAAACCTGATACTCAAATAAACCCTAACAACCGACACAAAAACCCAAAACTGCACACAGCATAGGTATCTATCCCGACTGCACATGAAAACCCAAACACATGGCACAACACATCTCCCTCGACTGTGCATAGGACCTCCCCATGGTGCATTCGACTGTTCAGATCTAACCGAAACAAATACACAGCCACAACGCATGCATATCTATATATGTATTCATCAAAAATGCAAGATTAGAATAGATCGAATAGATATTCACCCTACTAATCATATCATCAAGCACTTAGTATGCTAAAATCGAACCCATACTAAAAACTCCTAAAAACCTAAAATAAAATCCTAAAAATTGAGATCTAACCTACACGTAGGAGATGTAATTATGCCTACATGAAATCCCTAGGATTAGGGTTTCAGAAATTAGGGGAAATCCAGCGTATGAACACCAAACCCTAGTTTCACCTAGGTTTTCCATGGAGAAACTCCAAAAACAAAATCTAAACAATTTGGTGGGTTCCTAATGGCCAAGCACAAAAGAAAAACAGAATTAAATGGGTTAAAATCATATTCTCACCTATTGGGAGATGGTTTCCCAATGAAGGTTCTCTTTCTCCAAGTCTTCTTGGTCCAAGCTCCTTGATTCCCTTTGATGGAGGAGGAAAAATGAATTTCTAGGGTTTGAAATTCTAAAATTTATGGGGAGGAAAATGTTTTTCTAATGGAGGCTAGGTTTTGGCTTTCTTCATGAAGGAAGAGTTTGAGGGAGGCTTTCCTTCATTATATAGGGCTAGGTTTAGGGTTTCAAATACAAGGGTTTAATTAACCCTTCATGTTTAGTCATGAAGAAACTAAATTAATTAGGGTTTGCCATTTCTAGGGTTTTTAAATCTAAATCTAAAATGCAAATTAGGGTTTCACTAAAACTAGATTACAAATTAGGGTTTTGTCAATAGGGTTAGACCTAATGGGTTTCTAGGGTTTAAACTAAAACCTAACATCAAGAACCTCTTAATTATTTAATAAAACTCAACACACTAATTATTTACATAATTAAATTAAACAGGTAAATTACAATAATGCCCTAATCTGGAAATGTGGTAGTGACAATCCATCTCCCAATAGGTACAATTCAGTTTTCCCCTTCTAATAAACTTTAGATCTGAGATTTAACCATGAGAAACCAACCCACATGCATAGTCTACCCATAGGAATTGGTTTTAGGTTCATAGGAGACCTACGGTAGAAGTTATGTGCATTTTGGTGCCAATTTTGGGAGTTTTCCTCCGACACGGGGCCTTGTGCATATCACATTATGACATGGAGACGTAGTTAATCTTATTACTATATATATTATTCATATTTAGTGTATTAGACTTATTCGTGTACTCCGGGATGCGTTTGGTTGTGTGTTGGAGCCGTATCTCAAACGTATTATAGAGTTAGTGTGATACGGGTGCGGTGTACTCCACGTGTTTGGTTTATTGTCCTCTTTCCTATATATATATATATATATATATATATATATATGTGTGTGTGTGTGTGTGTGTGTGTGTGTGTGTGTGTGTGTGTATTAGTGTTTACTTATATATATGTATATGTGTTTGTTTGTATATATATATATATATATATTGTTATACATAGATGTGTAGTGTTGTGTTATGTGTAGGTGTCTGTGTGTGTTCGTGGCTGTGGTTGTGTTGTGTTGGTGTGTCAGAGGGTGCAATTCACAGTGAGTGAGTGCTGTATCAGTTCAGCACAGGAAGTTCACCTCGAGGCAGTGAGGCTTCGTGTAGATCGTGCACAACAAGGGCAAGGAGTTCGACAAGCTAGGTGTGCACTGCTGTGTAGCGGCAACTGCAAGTAGCAGTTTGCAAACACAGTGCATTCTTGCACAGCAGACTGGGTTTAGTCCTACATCAGTGACTTAACAGAGAAGGACCATAGCAAGGCTTATTACAGCTCTTGCACAGTCAATTTAATGTAGTTCCAGCAAACATCAACCGGGAAAAGCCACTACACTGCTCAGGTGTGCAATAGTGTCAGCAGAGGAGGCCGTATAGTATCCAAAGGTATCACAGTGTATCATCACTGTGCCTATTCAGTTTCAGTAGTTCAGTTGGGTTTTATATTGAGGTATCAGTGTTTCAGGTAGCAGTATCAGTGTCAGTCGGGTTCCAGTTTTAGTGTATAGGTTAGTGTTAGTTAGTTTAATGTTAAGTTATGGGTTATTTATATATTGAGCTAGCTAGTAGTATTGTTAGTTGGGTTATTGAGATATTGATTTAGCTAGTAGTAGTTAGTATATATATATATATATATATATATATATATATATATATATATATATTAGTATGCTAGTAGCTAGTTAGCTAGATATAAATATATATTTGTATTAGTTGATATTGTATAGTAGTTAGTTATGTATACTATTGGTATTATATGTTAGTAGTTAGATACATTATAGTAGTTAGTTATTTGTGTTATCATAGTATTTTGAGTATTATTTATCCATACTCATAGTGGTTTGGGTTACCTCGGGATACCAAGGTATTACCAAGGTATTGGGTCGATACCCAAGGTTTTGAGTTTGGGTATCGAGATAGGTGTGATACACATTGGTGCAAGGCCAATGTATTATATTTTATTTGTATTGATATAGTATTATAATTAATGACTTGTATATATATATTTAAAACACTATTTTCATATAAATGAACTTGCATATCTTAGGATACGGCTTTTTGAGTGTATTGTAGTACCTTAGCGTAGCTTGTATAGTTTAGTTCATAATATATGGACTTAGTGTCACGACCCGCACCCAGTGTAGGGATGAAAGTCGGGAACAACGCCCAGCCTATGCCACAATATCGGCAGTAGAACGCTGTCTTGGTCAACTATACTATCTAAATGTCTCACAATAATATAAAATTTGCCAATAATGTCTCACAGAAAACTCAATCATAATTCTAAAGCACGAGAAGATATAAAGGAAGTCTAACAATACATTCAAAATATTTATTATTAACAATAGAAACAATATCCAATCTCATACCATATGCCGAAAATAAATCCGGTACCAAAATGCTAAAGAAACTAACTATGAAAAATTAGTGATCCGGATAAACTTTCCGGCAATCACTCCAGAACTAGTGGGTCCAAGTCTGCACCATCTATAAGTTGAAGTCCATAGTATGTCGGACACCAATCTTTCGGATCCTTTAAAAAATATTTTCCAGTCAGGAATGGAGCAAAGTACAACCCAATAGTATAAAACAAAAAAGTAGAGGATGCTATCTACGATGAGAATATAACTGATGATCAAGAACAATGAAAGAATAGGCAATGCTAGAATAGAGATATAAATTAATGCGTACAAGAATGAAGGAAAGAAACTATAATGTCAGAATAGAACAAGGTAATCAATGAACTGAATAATGGAATCTACAATAACTATGTGTTTTGAGATACTAACTAAATATATGATCGGCTTAGAAGATTCAATAATTACACTAAGGAGCTAACTCAACCATACGTGAATTGCATGGTTAGTTAGTAGCCAATGATTACACTACTAGCCGATAGTTTCTTGATCACATATTTAATTAGTATTTCCCCCGACCCTGACTGATACGATGGATCGAATTATGACACGTTACTAGCCAATTTATCTAATATTTAATCTACAATATCCAATGTTATCCAATACCAACAAGGATATTATCCGATACTATCTCCATAATAAAGGTAACATCTCATGACTGATGATCCAATAATAATACCAATCTGTGTACCATCGTGTCAAGAATTATAAGTAATATTTTTAAATACTTGAATTATAGTGGTAATCAAATAATAAAAACTATCAGAGAATGTACACGCCTGAAGTCCGGAGTAATGAATGTCAAACTGTGTCCGAACTGGTGTCATACAGACCTATATATGGAATATTGCATTAATATAAGATTCTGGAATAAAAATAAGTTAAACTAGTCAACATCTAAGTCAAAGAGCTATTTCTTAAGTCAAAACAGTAAAACTAGGTCAACTCTATGTCAAACTGGTCAAATTGGTCAACTATTTCTAGGTTGCATGAGTCTATCTTAATGATATTGGGTTCATATTCTATGAATCTAGGTCATACAAGGTAAATCTTAGGATACTAAGATACAGTATCTCAGGATACGCAAATAATAGATAAATATCACATATATATAATAAAGTAATATTAAATATATAAATCCTAATTATAAATACTAAATGGATACCTTGGTTTTGAACAAACTTGGTATCGCAACACTAAACCTCTATCTTGATACCCAAACCCAATACCTTGGGTATCCTCAATACCTTGGCATTTATCTTGGTATGTCAAGGTAAATTCAAAATCCATGAGTATAGCTAATACACATATAAACCTCCAAATACCAACTATATGCCAAACATATACTAACATAACTAAAGCATATGCTAACATAACTAACTATTAAATACTACAACTACTCACATATAATGTCACGCCCCGGACCCGCCGGGCCGCCGCTCCGCCTTAGCCCCATCCCGTAAGGCCGGAATTATCGAACCGGACATGAATCACCGTGCCTCGGCTCGCCGGACGCGAATTACCGCGCCCGTCCCGCGGGTGCGAGGAAGGGGAAGGAGTGGCCTAGCCCGATCGAGCCCTTCGGGGGACGTGATGCCGTACGGGCCTGGGGTTGCGCCCGTGCAAGGCCAATCATTTAAGTTCAGAGTTGGCTATCATCGCATCAATCGAGTAAGCAGCGGAAAGGGACTTGTTGCAATGCAATGCATTTAGCCAATTGAGTGTTCGGGACAATCGAGGCAACTTGGGTTTCCTTTAGCAAAGGCACACGTTCGTTCCATACATTATGCCCCCTTATACGATAGCATTCTCGGGGCAACAATCGAAACCAGGATTCCGGGTCTTAGGGACTGTGGTACGCCTATCGCTCCCTCGGACGATCCAGTACCTGCAAGCAAGTAAACTGTTGGTGGGTCAGCACTTTATACAAGTACTGGTGAGATAAATCAACTGAACAGAAACAAGCATTCACTCAAACGAGCACTAAGTAATCATGTTGTAAAACATTACATTACTAGTGATCTTTCTAGTTTTACCTAGGTTCGTTTCATGCAGTTCTTGCAGAGTCGATTTACTTGTTTGGAAACATGTTTGGAAACAGAGTTTCATATTGAATAAGCAAGCAAGCAAACCGTTCATGTTCCAGGGTGTGCGCAGCGTGTCTCGTGCGACTCGAGGGCCAGATGCAGAGCTAGACGTACAATGCACATTCTTAGGGGCAGTTACTATCCAAGCCAACACAATGACTTAGCTATATGCAGGGCGGTCCCCGAGTATCTCAGGATCGGCAGCTGGTGGAACAGCATACCAATGACTCTTTATCTGATGCTAGAGGCAGCTGTGGCTCATGGTTGCTTTCCACTATCTCTGTAGCAGCCGTGACACATACAGCTCAGCTTTCCACTAATAGCCATTGTCCGACCACGTGCGAATGCATGGAACACTATCAAATAAACACTAGTATGTAGACGAGATGAACCATCAGAATACACTCGTTGTTGCGGGGCAATCCGACTTATCATTTGAACACGTTCAGGCACAGTATGGTTCTCTCGAAGCATAGACGATAGTGAACATGTTCATGCACTCTAAGCAAGCATTTCAGGATTTCTCGTTAAGCAGACATTGATTCAAAGACGTGCTAGGTGAGTTCGTTCATTAACATGCAAGGCAGGTTCTATCATTCTCTTAAGAAAACATTGCAAGCAAAAACTCAGGTTATTATTAAGGCGTGCAAGAATCAGAGAACGAAGTTCTGCCCACTCACCTTGATACATAACGTCGGCGCGGAGCGGGGCATTACATACTTACCAACCAACAAAAAGTTTCATCCTCGAAACTTCAAGGATAAACTTCTCGATATTCCGAGTAGCGATAGTGCCGTCCCTCGCCGTACTCAATCGAAACAATCAAGCAATTCAAGTTCAGAAAACATTTGCACTTTGAGAATATCTATGGACTTATTGTATGGAACGCTCTTTGCAAAACCATATCGATAATATCTCAGAGTCATAGCAACGGTTTGGGCCAGAAGATCGATTCCGCTCTGATACCATTCTGTCACGTCCCGGACCCGCCGGGCCGCCGCTCTGCCTTAGCCCCGCCCCGTAAGGCCGGAATTATCGAACCGGACATGAATCACCGTGCCTCGGCTCGTCGGACGCGAATCACCGCGCCCGTCCCGCCGGTGCGAGGAAGGGGAAGGAGTGGCCTAGCCCGATCGAGCCCTTCGGGGGATGTGATGCCGCACGGGCCTGGGGTTGCGCCCGTGCAAGGCCAATCGTTTAAGTTCGGAGTTGGCTATCATCGCATCAATCGAGTAAGCAGCGGAAAGGGACTTGTTGCAATGCAATACATTTAGCCAACTGAGTGTTCGGGACAATCGAGGCAACTTGGGTTTCCTTTAGCAAAGGCACACGTTCGTTCCATACATTATGCCCCCTTATACGATAGCATTCTCGGGGCAACAATCGAAACCAGGATTCTGGGTCTTAGGGACTGTGGCACGCCTATCGCTCCCTCGGACGATCCAGTACCTACAAGCAAGTAAACTGTTGGTGGGTCAATACTTTATACAAGTACTAGTGAGATAAATCAACTGAACAGAAACAAGCATTCACTCAAACGAGCACTAAGTAATCATGTTGTAAAACATTACATTACTAGTGATCTTTCTAGTTTTCCCTAGGTTCGTTTCATGCAGTTCTAGCAGAGTCGATTTACTTGTTTGGAAACATGTTTGGAAACAGAGTTTCATATTGAATAAGCAAGCAAGCAAACCGTTCATGTTCCAGGGTGTGCGCAGCGTGTCTCGTGCGACTCGAGGGTCAGATGCAGAGCTAGACGCACAATGCACATTCTTAGGGGCAGTCACTATCCAAGCCAACACAATGACTTAGCTATATGTAGGGCGGTCCCCGAGTATCTCAGGATCGGCAGCTGGTGGAACAGCATACCAATGACTCTTTATCTGATGCTAGAGGCAGCTGTGGCTCATGGTTGCTTTGATACCACTATGTTACGACCCGATTCCTTAGAATCGTTGGGGCATCCCCCGAATCGTGATGCCGTGCAGGCCTGGGATTGCGCCCGCACAAGGCTAAAGTATTTTGCATAGCAAGCACATATTCAGAGTACGCAGATAAATTGAAACACAGATTTGAAACATGGAAAAGTTTTCTTTATTGATAATGAACATCTATTACAAACTTTTGAACGACTTAGCTAATATGCCGAACGGCTTACAAAGAGATGACTCAAAATGAGATAGCAGTACTATACATTATATCCCTTTACTAAACTTCAAAAGATATAGACCTCCTGGCTGGAGGATAGCTTTGCCACGGAGCTGTATTTGTGTATAAAGAGTTGCAAGCTCCTGACTTCAAAAGGCTTCAAGGGGGCGCGGTGAAGATGCGCCAACAGCTGGACTGGATCGGGAAGACGACTTCGCTCCTCGCTCGGTTCGCCTTGGTACGGAGAACCTGTGTCAACGAGGGTCAGCATGTCAAAACATACTGGTGAAGGCGAGCTAGCCTGACTATACCAATCAACACGTTGTTTTAATGAAGCATGCATATTTGTGGGTTTCTATCTTGCCTTAGTTCATTTACAAGTAAGCAGCATATAGAATTTACTGAAATGAATGTGCCACCGTTCGGTGGATTTTACCTGCCCGTCTGAATTACCTGCACAATACTTACCATGCCTTCCCTGCCACGAAGACACAAGTTAGTTTGCAACAGGTTTAAATATACACGATGATCACTGGCATGATTGCCATAATGGACGTAGCCGAGGACAAGGATAGCATGCTACAAGAGAACACGATTGCGCTGCAAGCTATCCGGTCCCGAACACGAAGACTACACACGAGTTCCGCCCGGATCGGATCGATGCCAGTGCCCCAGCGACCGTCCGCAGAACCAATACCTTGTGCACAAGTTGTCCATGATCGAACACGATTAACACGTTAACAAGTCATGCATTTGAGGCAACACGAGTATATGAACACGAGTACACGACAAGCAGTATTGCATAATTTATTTAACATAGCCTCATTGAACAGTTTAGCGCATACAATGTGTTCCATACTTAGCACGATTCATAGAATAATTATAAATGAACAAGCATGCAGTTCAGTATCCGTTCAGGAAGTTATATTGACAAGCATACGGAACCAAGTCTATTCTCTTTTATCTTGGTTTCTTTTATTATTACTTGGTATCGTTTGATCGGGGCGAAGAATGCAAGTGTTTTAGCTGTGAAGCTTGGAAGCAGGGCTAGCTAATCGGGTTGGTAGCCACTCACTTGGTTGGAAGGAAAGGAGAAGGAAAGAGGCGCTTCACAACTCCGCTCGCAAGCCGTCTACTGCTCGTTCACCTGCACACGAACAGTTCGATTAATACTTCTTCCTCTCTTTCCAATCTCGGAATAGAAGTGCAAGTCAATGAACAAAAATAATGAAGACCATCGAAACCGTACAAGGAAAACAAGTAAATCCCAAAACCAACTCAAAGTACGAAAGTAACAAGCGATATCGAAAACCGAGACAATAAAAGATAGCAGCGGAGAGGTCCCTCCTGACTCTGCCGCTAAGCCGATCCTTGGGGCACAGTCCACTGAATGTGGGAATCGATTCCGAAGAAACAAATCCATAACAAGGACGAGTTCTTAATTCAATCTATCCCGATCGAACGATACCGACTTGTGTTTCTTAGCCGCATTCTCCGTACCGGAAGAACGGGGCGCTACATCCTACCCAACTAATTGGAAGTTTTGTCCCGAAACTTAGGAATAGAACCTACCGTTAGGGAGCGTTTCATTGGGGACGACGATCAGGAAGGTTCGGACAGGAATTTATGGCATGGCCTGATCGTCCACAAGTGAGACATAACCCAAGTCTCAAGCGGCAGTCTTTTTTGTCGTATCCAGTCTTCTTACAGAACCGACACGTAATGCTCCAATTCCTTATTTGCTGACCACCATCGTTTCGTCGCTTTGTAGCGTTGTTTTCTCTCTCGTTGCTTTGGCGTTTGTGACTGGAGGTATGCACAGCGCCGGCAGGAACGTGAGGATAGAGTGGTTCGAGAGATAGGGCATGATTCATGACTTCACGCATTGTACGATACTGATGAACGGCTACGTACGAATGGATGGCAGGGCGTAGTCCACCTTTAAACCTTCTTGCTCGACTCGCTACATCAGGTAAATAGGCCCTAGCAAATTTGGAGAGTCGGTTGAATTCGGCGGAGTACTCTTTAACTGTCATACTGCCTTGCCTCAGTTGCACGAACTCGTTCTCCATCTGACGTTGTACTGGAGGGGGTACAAACTCCTCTTCGAACGTGGCACGAAAATTCATCCACGAGATCGCCTCCTCTCCGTGATCAAATTGGAGAGATCATCGATGCACGTCCCACCAATCGTGTGCGTTGAGGCGGAGCTGTAGTTGCGTGCAGGAGACGCGCTTCTCTTCGGGGACCTCTAGCAGAGCGAAGTGATCTTCAAGTTCGGCCAACCAATCTAGAGCTACGACTGGGTCCTCAGTCCCGTTGAATGGAGTATTTCAGACTTTCTTAAAGTGACCAAAGTCGAAGGCAGTCACGTCCCTCGCCCTTGGAATATGCGGCGTCTCTACTTCAAGCACGGGCTGTTCTACCGGAGTCGGCGCTCTTGCTGAGGAATGGTTGGAAGCCAAAGTCTGAACTATCTGTTGCATGGCATCCACCTGCTTCTGTTGGACTGAGAATCATGCTTCTATATTGTCTTGAAACTTGAGCTGACTCTCTTCCGCCCGCTTCTCGGCCCGTTCATAGCGAGCCTTGTCCCTTTGTTGGTTTGCCTCCAACATCTGCAACATTCGTTGGACGGGATCGATGCTTGGCATGGCTCGCTGGCTCCTTGAACTTCCCGAAGTGCCCGAACTACTTTCTTGCGTTTCGTTCGGTGCTTGCGCTGCAGATTGCGCTGGTACCATTCCTTCAAAAGAAGGTAAATTATATTAGAATCATAATGTATTATGGACTTATTGCATGAACGTATCTCATTTTGGCCTAGCGAGTTCAAGAGTTCGCACGGGAATTTGATCGTTAAAAGAACTTTTCCAGCACAAAGTCTAAAGAATTTTGAATCTGTGCTCTGATACCATTCTTGTAGCGCCCCGTTCTCCCGGTGCGGAGAGCGCGGCTAAAAATATAAGACGGTATCGTTCGATCGGGATAGATTGAATTAAGAACTCGTCCTCGTTATGGATTTGTTTCTTCGGAATCGATTCCCATATTCAGTGGACTGTACCCCAAGGATCGGCTTAGCGGCAGAGTCAGGAGGGACCTCTCCGCTGCTATCTTTTATTGCCTCGGTTTTCGATATCGTTTGTTCCTTTCGTGCTTTGAGTTGGTTTTGGGATTTGCTTGTTTTCCTTGAACGGTTTCGATGGTTTTCATTGTTTTCGTTCATTGAACTGCACTTCTATTTCAATATTGGAAAGAGTGGAAGGAGTATTGATCAAGCTGTTCGTGTGCAGGTGAACGAGCAGTAGGCGGCTTGCGAACGGAGTCGGGAAGCGCCTCTTTCCTTCTCATTTCCTTCCAACCAAGTGAGTGGCTACCAACCCGATTAGCTAGCCCTGCTTCCAAGCTTCATACCCTAAAAGCTTGAACTCTTCTTTGCCCCGATCAAACGATACCAAGTAATAATAAAAGAAACCAAGATAAAAGAGAATAGACTTGGTTCATTATGCTTGTCAACTAAACTTATGAACGGTTATCATCCTGTATGCTAGTTCATTTATAACTGTTCTATAAATCGTGCTAAGTATGGAATATGCTTGTTATGAAACAACTGTCAGGAAAACTATGCAAAACCTTCATGCTATGGAACTATCTCTATGAGTGTTGTTTGATCACGGACAACTTGTGCACAAGGTATGTTATGAGTTCCGCGGACGGTCACCGGGGCGCTGGGACCGATCCGATCCGGACGGAACGTATGTATAGTCGTATGTTATGGAGCAAAGTGTTATGCAGCGAGGCTCACCACCTGCATTGTATATCATTTGTGTCTTGAGACTATAACCCGTCCCTTCGTGGCATCATGCCAGTGATCCCTATGTATATTTAAACCTGTTGTATACTAACTTGTGTCTTCGTGGCAGGGAAGGCATGGTAAGTATTGTGCAGGTCATTCAGACGGACAGGTAAAAATCCACCGAACGGTGGCAAGTTTATTTCAGTAAATTCTATATGCTGCTTACTTGTAAATGAACTAAGGCAAGATAGAAACTCACAAAATATGCATGCTTCATTAAAACAACATGTTGATTGGTATAGTTCGGCTAGCTCGCCTTCACCAGTATGTTTTGACATGCTGACCCTCGTTGAAACAGGTTCTCCGCACCAAGGCGAACCGAGCGAGGAGCCGAAGTCGTCTTCCCGAATCTAGTCCAGCTGTGGGCGCATCCAGATCGCGCCGTCCTAGAAGCATTTTGAAGACAGGAGCTGCAACTCTTCATACACAAATGCAGCTCCGTGGCAAAGCTACCCTCCAGCCAGGAGGTCTATATCTTTTGAAGTTTAGTAAAGGGATATAATGTACAGGACTGCCATCTCAGTTTGAGTCATCTCTTTTGAAAGCCGTTCGGCATATTAGCTAACTCGTTCAAGAGTTTGTAATAGATGTTCATTATCAATAAAGAGAACTTTTCCATGTTCAAATCTGTGTTTCAATTTATCTGCGTACTCTGAATATGTGCTTGCTATGCAAATCATTAAAGCCTTGTGCGGGCGCAACTCCAGGCCCGTACGGCGGTCACGATTCGGGGGACGCCTCAAACGATTCTACGGAATCGGGTCATGACATAGTGGTATCAGAGCACAGATTCAAGTTTCTTAGACTTCGTGCTGGAAAAGTTCCTTTAACGATCAAATTCCTGTGCGAACTCTTGAACTTGCTAGGCCAAAATTAGATACGTTCATGCAATAAATCCATAATACATTATGATTCTAATGTAATTTACCTTCTTTTGAAGGAATGGATCCAGCGCAATCTGCAGCACAAGCACCGAACGAAATACAAGAAAGTAGTTCGGGCACTTCGGGAAGCTCTCGGAGCCAACGAGGCATATCTCAAGTCGATCCGCTTGAGCGGGTGCTACAAATATTAGAAACCCAACGACAAAGAGATGATGCTCGCCAAGCCAAGCTCGAAAGCAATCTAGAAACCCGATTCTCAGTCCAACAGAAGCAGGTGGATGCCCTGCAACAAATCGTTCAGACTTTGGCTGCCAACCATTCCGCCATAACAGCAACGACTCCGGTGGAACAACCCGTGCTTGAAGTAGAGATGCCACAAATTTTGAGGATGAGGGACGTGACTGCCTTCAACTTGGGCCACTTCAAGAAAGTCTGCAATACCCCATTCAACGGGACTGAGGACCCAGTGGTGGCTCTAGATTGGCTAGCAGAACTAGAAGATCACTTCGCTCTGCTAGAGGTCCCCGAAGAGAAGCGCGTCTCCTGTGGGCAACTTCAGCTCCGCCTCAACGCACATGATTGGTGGAACGTGCATCGACGATCTTTCCAATTTGATCACGGAGAGGAGGCGATCTCGTGGACGACCTTTCGTGCCGCATTTGAAGAGGAGTTTACACCCCCTCCAGTACAACGTCAGATGGAAAATGACTTCGTGCAACTGAGGCAAGGCAGGATGACAGTTAAAGAGTATTCCGTCGAATTCAACCGACTCTCCAAATTCGCTAGGACCTATTTACCTGATGCAGCGAGTCGAGCTAGAAGGTTTGAAGGTGGTCTCCGTCCTGCTATCCAAGCGTACGTAGTCAATAATCAGTATGGAACCATGCGTGAAGTCATGAATCACGCCCTATCTCTCGAACCACAATATCCTCACGTTTCTGCCGGCGCTGTGCATACATCCAATCATAAACGCCAAAGCAACGATAGAGGAAACAACGCTGCAAAGCGTCAAAACAACGGTGGCCAGCATAAAGGAAACCAGAGACCATTCTGTGATTTCTGTAAAAGGCAAGGGCACACTACCGATAGATGTTACAGCAGAAAAGGTCTATGCTTCAACTGTGGCAGGCCAGGCCACATAGCTCGGGATTGTCCACTCCCCTCCAAGCTCCTGCCTCAACCAAATCCCTAACGGTTGGTTCTGTTCTTAAGTTTCGGGATAAAACTTCCAATTAGTTGGGTAGGATGTAGCGCCCCGTTCTCCCGGTGCGGAGAGCGCGGCTAAGAAACACAAGACGGTATCGTTCGATCGGGATAGATTGAATTAAGAACTCGTCCTCGTTATGGATTTGTTTCTTCGGAATTGATTCCCATATTCAGTGGACTGCGCCCCAAGGATCGGCTTAGCGGCAGAGTCAGGAGGGACCTCTCCGCTGCTATCTTTTATTGCCTCGGTTTTCGATGTCGCTTGTTACTTTCGTGCTTTGAGTTGGTTTTGGGATTTGCTTATTTTCCTTGAACGGTTTTGATGGTTTTCATTGTTTTCGTTCATTGAACTGCACTTCTATTTCAAGATTGGAAAGAGTGGAAGGAGTATTGATCAAGCTGTTCGTGTGCAGGTGAACGAGCAGTAGGCGGCTTGCGAGCAGAGTCGTGAAACGCCTCTTTCCTTCTCCTTTCCTTCCAACCAAGTGAGTGGCTACCAACCCGATTAGCTAGCCCTGCTTCCAAGCTTCATACCCTAAAAGCTTGAACTCTTCTTTGCCCCGATCAAACGATACCAAGTAATAATAAAAGAAACCAAGATAAAAGAGAATAGACTTGGTTTATTATGCTTGTCAACTAAATTTATGAATGGTTATCATCCTGTATGCTAGTTCGTTTATAACTGTTCTATAAATCGTGCTAAGTATGGAATATGCTTGTTATGAAACAACTGTCAGGAAAACTATGCAAAACCTTTATGCTATGGAACTATCTCTATGAGTGTTGTTTGATCACGGACAACTTGTGCACAAGGTATGTTATGAGTTCCGCGGACGGTCATCGGGGCGCTGGGACCGATCCGATCCGGACGGAACGTATGTATAGTCGTTTGTTATGGGGCAAAGTGTTATGCAGCGAGGCTCGCCACCTGCATTGTATATTATTTGTGTCTTGAGGCTATAACCCGTCCCTTCGTGGCATCATGCCAGTGATCCCTATGTATATTTAAACCTGTTGCATACTAACTTGTGTCTTCGTGGTAGGGAAGGCATGGTAAGTATTGTGCAGGTCATTCAGACGGACAGGTAAAAATCTACCGAACGGTGGCAAGTTCATTTCAGTAAATTCTATATGCTGCTTACTTGTAAATGAACTAAGGCAAGATAGAAACTCATAAAATATGCATGCTTCATTAAAACAACATGTTGATTGGTATAGTTCGGCTAGCTCGCCTTCACCAGTATGTTTTGACATGCTGACCCTCGTTGAAACAGGTTCTCCGTACCAAGGCGAACCGAGCGAGGAGCCGAAGTCGTCTTCCCGAATCTAGTCCAGCTGTGGGCGCATCCTGATCGCGCCGTCCTAGAAGCATTTTGAAGACAGGAGCTGTAACTCTTCATATACAAATGCAGCTTCGTGGCAAAGCTACCCTCCAGCTAGGAGGTCTATATCTTTTGAAGTTTAGTAAAGGGATATAATGTACAGGACTGCTATCTCATTTTGAGTTATCTCTTTTGTAAGCCGTTCGGCATATTAGCTAACTCGTTCAAGAGTTTGTAATAGATGTTCATTATCAATAAAGAGAACTTTTCCATGTTCAAATCTGTGTTTCAATTTATCTGCGTACTCTGAATATGTGCTTGCTATGCAAATCATTAAAGCCTTGTGCGGACGCAACTCCAGGCCCGCACGGCGACAACTATTCGGGGGACGCCTCAAACGATTCTACGAAATCGAGTCGTGACAATTCTGTCACCCCTCAGACCCGCCGGGCCGCCGCTCTGCCTTAGCCCCGCCTCGTAAGGCCGGAATTATCGAACCGGACATGAATCACCGTGCCTCGGCTCGCCGGACACGAATCACCGCACCCGTCCCACGGGTGCGAGGAAAGGGAAGGAGTGGCCTAGCCCGATCGAGCCCTTTGGGGGACGTGATGCCGCACGGGCCTGGGGTTGCGCCCATGCAAGGCCAATCGTTTAAATTCAGAGTTGGCTATCATCGCATCAATCGAGTAAGCAGCGGAAAGGGACTTGTTGCAATACAATGCATTTAGCCAACTGAGTGTTCGGGACAATCGAGGCAACTTGGGTTTTCTTTAGCAAAGGCACACGTTCGTTCCGTACATTATGCCCCCTTATACGATAGCATTCTCCGGGCAACAATCGAAACCAGTATTCCAGGTCTTAGGGACTGTGGCACGCCTATCGCTCCCTCGGACGATCCAGTACCTACAAGCAAGTAAACTGTTGGTGGGTCAGCACTTTATACAAGTACTGGTGACATAAATCAACTGAACAGAAACAAGCATTCACTCAAACGAGCACTAAGTAATCATGTTGTAAAACATTATATTACTAGTGATCTTTCTAGTTTTACCTAGGTTTATTTCATGCAGTTCTAGCAGAGTCGATTTACTTGTTTGGAAACATGTTTGGAAACAAAGTTTCATATTGAATAAGCAAGCAAGCAAACTGTTCATGTTCCAGGGTGTGCGCAGCGTGTCTCGTGCGACTCGAGGGTCAGATGCAGAGCTAGACGCACAATGCACATTCTTAGGGGCAGTCACTATCCAAGCCAACACAATGACTTAGCTATATGCAGGGCGGTCCCCGAGTATCTCAGGATCGGCAGCTGGTGGAACAGCATACCAATGACTCTTTATCTGATGCTAGAGGCAGCTGTGGCTCATGGTTGCTTTCCACTATCTCTGTAGCAGTCGTGACACATGTGTTTGTGGTATTAAACGAAAGGAATGAAATTGTATTTCAATGACGGGGTTTATGCGAAACCCGCGCCCTTCTGTTTACAAACAAACTTGTACAATGTATTCCTATACGAGGATGTGGGAGTACAATTTATTTAATCTGGGTATAAATTGCTATAGGTGTCTGATCTGCGGTCGATCACTTTAGCCCTTGGACCATACGATATTGAAGAAGTGCCGTGGAAGACAGGTAGCAGCTTCGAAGGTTGCAGAAGAGGTTGGACGCACGAGGCCAAGGTCGTCGATCCCTGCTCTTTGCCTGCTCTCCGGGCTCTTTCTCTCTCTCTCTCTCTCTCTCTCTCTCCCTCTCCCTTTCTCTCTCTCTCTCTCCTTGGACGATAATTCTCTCCTGGATGATAATTCCTTTTTTCTCTGCCTTTTCCCCATTGATAGGGGTCTCTATTTATAGAGTTTTGGTGACAGTGACCACTCTGTCGGTGTAAAAACCGAGGAGTGGGAAGTACAACACCCTTTTACACAACGGTTAAAGTAACCAATGCCTGCGTATGGATGATCTTTTGAATGAGCGTATGACGCGGGTCCAACTAAGGGAACACAACGCGTACTATTGCTACGAAGATCACGGCGTAAGAGCCACGCAGGTAGGTATCCCGTGTGTAGAAACGGTTGGCGTAGAAGCCAAATAACTGTCACCCTGGCATAGAGGCCAGATAGGCATAGAAGCCGAATAGGCGTAGAAGCCGGATAGGCGTTGAAGCCGGATAGGCATAGAAGTCGGAGAGGCATTGAAGCCGGGTAGGCGTAGGAGCCAAAGAGGCGTTGAAGCCGGATAGGCGTAGGAGCCGGAGAGGCGTTGAAGCCGGAGAGGCGTTGAGAGCCGAAGGGGCACAGGTCTTGAATGGGCATAGAATCTGCTGCGTACCGTGCCCGAGTGCTGACGGGGACGTCTTAGCCGGAATCACGACTTTCGAAGATGTAATCAAATCTTCTACAGAGATTTGCCATCATCCTGTGCATTAAATACGAAGACGTGTTTCGAAGGTCTGCAGCCCTTCTGTGCATCCGTTGCAGAGACGTGCCTTGACTAAACCTGTCACTGCTCCGTGCAATTAGACGTAGAGATGTGCCTCGAGCCCCATACGATGTGTAGCTTTTGACGTGGCAGGCGGTTTGTCTACTGCGGAGCGTAAACCGGCTTATGCCTGCCTGTGTAAAATAATGCAGCGTATCCCTCTGTGCGAAAAAGAGCGGTTTATGCTGAGGGGACGTCAGTAAACGACGGTTCGGTGGTATCTTAACCCAATCCTCTGCATTAAATGCAGGGATCCGCCATCATACTGTGGTGTGCGTCCCGAGGGGTCTGTGCCTGTTTCCAGCCGTCGTCTAGGTCGCCATGCAGCACTTTTTGTCAGGAGTCAGAGGCCAGGTTCACTGCGTGACTTGACAGGTTCATTTCGGGGAAGACGAAGCGTTCCTCGTACGCTATTTTAATGCTGCTTTGAGAGCGGCTGAGTTTTTACGCCCTGGAGGCGATGGGGGGGTCTCGTCTACGCCGAAGCAGTTTTGGACGTGCTGCACCCTTGAGCTCTTACGCCTGATGGCACTGAAGGCCTTTGTTTGCGCTGCTCTATATCAATACGCCGTGTAGCTTTTGCCAGCGTATTTTTTCATGCTTCTACAAGACCCCCTTCAAAGCTTTTAAATTCCTTGGAATTTGAAACGCTTTGAATGAAGCATGAATGGCCCCCCGTGACTCGAAACGTTTCTGAATGGAGCGTTGAAACGGTCGGTGCGGCCTTTATGGCAGATTTATTGGGGACCGCTGTGATCTCTTTTGCCTATAAAAAGGCGGGGGGTTAACCTGTTTCCCCATATTCCCATCACCATGCTAAAATGATCGCCGGAGTTCGTCGGGTCGATCTGAGGAAGAAGGAGATCATGTTCTTCCAGCATGTTGGGAGCCGAAAAAGATGGCGTCTTCGAGCAAGTGTCCACTGCAGCGATGGATCATGGAAGGATATCTTAGCCTCCCTTGCTCGGGATAATAAGCAACTTTGTATGGCGTTGCATCAGGGGAGAGGAAGGGCCGCTTTGGACTACACAGCTTGCAGATTGTTTATTTCTTCCTGAGACCCCTGCGGACGAGATTGGACAAACCGTAATCTGTCGTCCTAATTGGGTTGGGTTTAAGAAAACTCCAACCGGATCGGCCATGGCGAATGAAGGATCTTGTTATTCATGACTGTGGTGGTCATGAACAGCCATGGAGGAAGAGGAAGATCTGAGCGCGATCTTCAGACGACGAGGGAGTCTTTTGTAGACGGAGTTTCCCTCATATGTAATCATGAAAAGTAGAGAAAAACCCCTGTAGACAGGGTTTCCCTCATATGTAATCATGATTTTAATCTTCAATAAAGTCATCTTTTCTTCATATGATCACTTGCCATACGTTGCTGTGAAGTCTGAATGTGTGCAGCTTCGACACATCTGATACTTTACGCGACCCTGTATAGAGAGTACTAGGTTCTGTCCTGTTTTTTACGTGCAGCGAATAGTGCATAGAGCGCTGCTTTAGCATTTTGAACACTTAGAACTGTCCGGTTGCTAGGGCTAAGGAACCGCGTAGAGTTCTGAACTGCTGCTTCTGATGAGCAAAACTTTGTTCAGTCTTCGTCTTCAAGAATGATCTCTCGGAACTCCCTTGAAATAGGGTCGAGGATTCTGGCTGAGCTTTGTCATCTTTGACAGACGAGATATTCAGACTGGAGTCCGGATGAACCTCCAATTTTGGGACCCGAAAAGAGTAATTTCTTAATGGTTGTACTCTGTCCGTTTCGGGTACTTGGGGTCAAGAACGAGTATCTTCTGTGTGAACCCTTTGCACTTGACCGGGTCGGGGACTGTTTTGGATAAGCGGAAAGTTGCGGAGTGCAAAATCCTCAGCCTGTAGCGTCTGGGCGTAAAACACCGTTGAGCGCGAAGTCGTAGACTTGTGGTTTCTGAGCGTGAAGTCGTAGGTTTGTCGCCTCTCGAGCGTAAAAGCTACCGAGCACAAAGGCATCCGGGCGAGAAAAACCATAGACTTATAGCTGCTTGAACGTAAAGCCGTAGAATCGTTGCTGTTGAGTGTAGAAAGCTCCTTTAGCGTAGAACTTGTGGATCTGTAGCTCCTGAAAAGAGAATTTCTTCGAGCGTGAAGTTCTGCGGATCTGTTGCTTCTGAGCGTAAACTGAGCGCCACCGAGCGTGAGATCATCGATTTGGTATCTGCTGAGCGTAAAGCCGTAGGTTTGTCGCCTCTCGAGCATAAAAGCTACCGAGCACAAAGGCATCCGGGCGAGAAAAACCATAGATTTGTAGCTTGCGAGCGTAAAATCGTAGATCTGTTGCTGTCGAGCGTAGAAAGCTCCTTTAGCGTAGAACTGCTGAACTGTCTTGCGCGAAGAATTTTTCGAATTTGCTGACTGTCCGTCTTTTGAGGGTAGTGGTTTGACGTAGCACCCAATCATATCCGACTATTAATGCGAGACTTGGTTAGGGTCTCGAGGAGTCCATCCGAGGATTCGAGGAGTCGATCCGGACTCTATATATATCCCAAGCTTTGGAGAGAGAAACTTTTTATCCGTCTTCTGCGAACGAGAGTTCTTGATTGTTTGAGCTTTTCTTCTTCATTCCTTCTCTGAGTACTTCGAGCTTTCAGAAATGGCGACGAAACAAACCTCCTCCGCTAAGGGAAAGAGCATAGGTTCTTCTTCTTCTCCCACTGCCCCAGCGAGGGAGTCTTCGGTCGGGCAAGGTGGACTTCCTTCCGAAAGTATCCCGCCGATGGGCAGCACACCCAGTCTGAGAGGTAGATCTTTTGGGGTGACAAGAATAACGAAAATCCTTCGCACACGTTGAACGTGACTGCACTAGGTCGCCTTCTGTGCTGATAGCCTCTTCTGAGGAAGATGATGCACGGAGGCGTTTTCATCTTTTACGCCCACATTTCTCATGTGCTAGCGTAAAGGCGCCATATTTTCGTAGTTCCGAGCGTAAAAGCTCTGGCTACCGAAAACTGGCGTATGTCGTAAAATAAGCATTTTACGTTTGTGGAGGGGACTCCCGGCGTATAATAACCGAATTCGTACAATCCTGGCGTAGAGCACAGTTTGTCGTTTCTTTGGTTTTGTATGTTTGTGCAAGATTTTTGTAATGACATACTTTCTTTGCACCTTTGTAGTTAACCTGGGTGAGTCTCCGCTGACCAAGGTGATGGGTTCCTCCGCCGGGATGCTGCACTCGAACTACCTGGAGGACTTGTCCCACGTGGCATTTTCCCTCTCCGGATCCCAGTATCCTGAGGGAAGGGGATTTTTGTTGGCGGCTCAGGGCGAGCGGGCACTGCTGAGTATGATCAATGGGGAGCCCCTGACGTATGTAGACGGAGAGCGGTACGTAAAGCCGACTTTCTTTTTCAGGGACATGATCGACAAGCGGTCCCAGACGAAGCCTAAGAGGGAACCTTGGGTCTTTGCTGTCGAGAGCTTGGTCCTATACCTGCCGACGATGCCGAGGGATTATCCTATCTCAGCTTTCTTCCATGCCACTCATCCCAGAAAGATGTCGTGGACGTTGACTCCCGATCTTCATGGCAAGCCGGGGAAGATCTTTCATCAGAAAGGAGCTGGCCAGGGATCGTTTGTCAGTCGTCCTTCTGGTCCTGTGACGTTGTTCCGGGGATTGTACCCGGGTGGCGTCCCGAGCGAAGACAGCTCTGTGATCCAGCCGGTCCAACTGTCGACTTTCTGCAACAGCTTCATGGGACGAGGTGGGGTGTACCCCAAGGAGAATCCTCGGTGTAATGGGTGGGTCACCCCAGTAAACCTCCGATGGACTAGCCTAGTTAACTGGGCCTTGAAGCGCTTTCGGCAAGATCTAGAGGGCATTGGGCTGTATGCCGCTGTGAGCGCGACGAGCGTTGGGTTGCCTCCCAACCCTAATTTGTTCTTGGCACTGATGGAGCGATACGTTTCGCTCACTGGGACCTTTGCCACTCCACTGGGGGAGTTGGGATTGGTCCTTCATGAGATGGAGGTTGTCTCGAGGCTGCCGATGGAGGATACCCCGTATGAAGAGTATGTTCCCACCAACCGGGAGTTGGGGGATTCGGACCCTCGGGTGGCGGATGTGTATCAGGAGCTGATGTGCCAATATCTCGCCTGCACCGCTTTTTACAACGAGCCCTCTGGTTTGGCCCACACTACCAAGTGGATGTCCTACCTTTTCTTCCACCGAGCTAGAGCTGCCAGGTTGGAGAAAGTTTCGGGGGACAAGAATGAGCCCGTGAACTGTTTGGACGTGCTTAGTGCCCAGGTCGTGGATGGCCTTTTGGAGGAGGCCAAAGCTTCGGACCAGATCCTTGTTAAGAGGGTAAGAAAGTACCCCGAAGGTACTACGGCCCATAGTTACCTGAGGCGCTGTCGCGGGTCTCTATCCAAGGAAGCCCAGCTGGCTGGTTTCCTCTCGTTATGGCTGCGTCGAGTAGTAGTGCCTGGTACTGCGTCCGTGGACCGCATTCACCGGAGCATCTTGTGGCCGGCAGTGCGCCTGGTGTTCGGGGCAAGACTGGGCTTGCTTCCTGCCATGGTGTGCCGTATACAGGCGGGCTTGAGAGCTATGACCGATGGGTTGCTTGCTGATGAAGCCCGGCGTGAGAGTTTTCCCAGGGTAGAATTACCATACCTGTATCTGATGGGTTGGTTAATTCTCCACAATCCCCGGGTGATGTCTCCTGGCTCTGGTAGAAGCTCAGGGGGAAATTTCTTGTTGAACTACAAGGATACTCCCTGGAACGTGGACACCGTTCTAGATTGTCGGCTGGCATTGAACCTCAGCCATGGCTGGAAGTTCCTCTGTACTCTCCCTCCCGTAGATCGCCATCAATTAGGGATGAGGCTTGAGGACTCGGGTAGAGAGAAGACCGATCTTTCTCCGGAGGCTTTTAATTGGTTGGTCTGCATTAGACCCTCCCATCTCCTGTACAGGAGTGAAGACCATTGCTTCTTCGAGCCTTATTTGCCTAGTCGGTTCGCCAGGCAATTTGGGTACGTCCAGCTGCACGTGGGCAATGCCGTCACCAGCTTCCGGTCCAGAGGCGGGCTCATTGATGGAGCCAGAGGATGGCGGTATTTCACCATGGGTTGCGCTGGAGCAGCCTTCGTCGTGCCGGATGTCACCCCCTCTACGGAGCTGCGCATCCTTCATTCTTACGCCCAGTTTTACGTGGCGATCAACACCTTCCACCGCGATTTTGACATACTCGAAAGTCTTAGGGTGTCCTCTCCTATTGTCGGGGGAGGAGTTGAAGTTCCCTCGGTTTCTCCCGATGAGGGTGAGGAGTTTGATACCCCGGATGAACCCCTGGAGTCGATACCGGGGTGTGAAGTGCCTCCGCCTGCGGGGGCTTTGGTAGTTCCTCAGAAGCGAAGGGCGCCTGCTCCTAAGGAGGCTTCTGTTCGTAAGAGGAGGAAGGAGACAGTTGCTCGTCCTTTCCGCATTCTTGGTGTTGAAGCTACCGGGAGTGGGCCTACATCTCCCCATGTCGGGGATGAGTCTTTGGCTGGAGGTTCCTCGCCTTTTAGAGAGGGACCCTCTATGGTTTCGGTTGGCGGCGCCGGAGGATCTTCGCTAGGGGTCGCTGCTGTGGCTACTGCTCCGGGTAGTGGAACGAGATCGCCTAGGTGGCCATGGCAGATGGGAGGATCCTTCCCTGGACCCGCAACGGATAAAGCTCCTGCTGTGCCTAGCGAGATTCCAGTTGACAAACCTCGACCGCGTCTTGGTGGAGACTTGGAGGAATTCCGGGCGATGTCAGTTGGTCCACCTCCTTCCCCAGGTATGATAGTTCGTATTGCGTCCTTAGAGCGAGGTTTAGCTGCCTCGGCTGCAGATGCGCCATATATACCATTGGCCCCGGGTAAATGTCGTTTTCATGTCTCCTTTTAGAAAGGTTACCGTTGTACTGATGTCGACTTTCGGGTTCTTTCTTCTCAGGGGATGGAGCCCACGGGGAGTGTAGCGTTGAGCCACCTTCCGGCTCTGCTCCGGCCCCTGGTGGTGATACGGAGGCACCTGATCCCGAGGAGGAAACACCTTCGGGGGCTAGCTCGCCCGGAGTGGTTTCGTCGCCTCGAGAGAAGGATGATCCTGTCATCGTGACCTTGCCTTCGGTCGCACCAACCGTCGAGGCGGCAGCTGTGGCTACCTCGTCTGCAATCGTCTCTGGTGGGGGACTCGCTGATATCGCGATCTCTCCTGGCGTTCAGTCGGGTTTAGTTGCGCTGACTGAGCAACATACCAGCCTCTTTTATACCGGTTTAGGAGTGATGATATCAATGGTGTTGGAGAAGAGTCTGGATTTCGAGCGCCTGAAGAGAACTGCCCAGTTCTCGATCGGGGTTGTCAGGGAGTTCGGCGATTCCGGGGGAGCCGATGCCCTGGAGGCGATGGTTAATGGTTTAGAACAACCCATTAACGAGTATTTGCGGTTGGCTCAGGGCAGTCTTGATGCTGAGGCCCAGACCAGATACGGTCTTATGACTGCGCATCTTGCCAAACGGATGGAAGACCTGAAGGAACTCCTTCGAACTCGCCAGCTAGAGGCGATTCAGAGGAAAGCCGCCGTGGATGAGATCCTCGCCCTCCAGACAACGTGCCAATCCGAGCACGAGGGAAATGTAGCGAGGATTCACAGGTTGAGGGAGAAACTTGCTCAGGCAGAAGAGTGGGCTTCCCAGTCGTTGGCAGGCTTGGATGTGGTGGCCGGTCGACTGAGCACAGCGCGGCAGGATCTGGATCGCGCGGAAGGTGCCTGTGCGGGCGTGCGTCGGACGATAGCCGAGCTGTCCCATTCGAGTGACAACGAGGCACTGCTGGAGCGGGCCCGTGGTGATGCTCTGGCCATTAGGGACGAGAGGATGGCCGTGCTCCGCCGCAATGATGTACTCTTTTTTTTTTTTTTTGCTTTCCCAGATGTAATTTTGTTCTTTCTTGGGAATAAAAAGAGACTTTTTCCTAACTTTGGACCCATCATTTCGGAATATAAATGACAGGTTAGGACGAGAGTGGTATCAGAGGTAGTATGGACGTGATAAACTCTCGGTAAACTTCAGCAGGGCACGTCTATCCAGAGGTCATACGGACATGATAGAATATGCTTTGGCCAAGTTTTGTAGGTAAAGTACTATCAGTGGTGAGATAGACGTGATAGGCTTTACTAGAGTTTACAGCTCAGAGGTAATATGGACATAGCTATTTTGTGGGCCTATTACTTGTTGCGCACCTAGGTGCAAGTAAATAGGTTTGAGGACAAGCCCTGCTAGAGGTAATATGGACGTAGCAGATTTTGTGGACCTAACACCACTGGCGTACTTAGATTTAGTACGGGTGTTAGTTGAAGTGACGATCGATATCAGAGGTGATAATCGATGGTCAGAATCTTGGAAAGCCTGTTCAGAGGTGATATGGACATGGCAGATTCTCCAAGGAAATACAGTTCAGAGGTGATATGGACATGACTAATTTGTGGGCCTATTGCTTTTTGCGCACCTAGGTGCAAGTAATACGTTTGAGGACAAGCCCTGCTAGAGGTAATATGGACGTAGCAGATTTTATGGACCTAACACCACTGGCGTACTTAGATTTATTACGGGTGTTAGTTGAAGTGATGATCGATATCAGAGGTGATAATCGATGGTCAGAATCTTGGAAAGCCTGTTCAGAGGTGATATGGACATGGCAGATTCTCCAAGGAAATACAGTTCAGAGGTGATATGGACATGACTGATTTGTGGGCCTATACTAGTTTCTTCTTTGAAGTAGTTTCGTCGGATTACGAGAATCTCGCCGCATTCCTCCTGAGTGGAGGAGATTAGGCGTAGTACTTCTTCAGGAATTTGCCGTTGATAGGAGCCATTAATAGGTCTCCATTGGGCTGGGCTAGTCTGTAGGCTCCGTTCGAGAATATTGTCTCGATCACATAAGGGCCTTCCCACTTGGGCTGGAATTTGCCTTTACTCCTGTGAGTAAGAATCATCGGCCTTCTTACGGCTAAAACTAGCTTGCCGACTTTGAACACCCTTTCCTTTACTTTACGATTAAAAGCTCTGGAAATGCGTGCTTGGTAGAGCGCGATGCGCTGTTGAGCTTGGAGGTGTTTCTCGTCTAATCCTTCTAGCTCCTGAAGCCTTAACAGGTCATTCTTTTCTTGAGTCAGCTCGTTAGCCACGGCTATCCTGAGCGACGGGATCTGGATTTCAATGGGGAGAACTGCCTCGCTCCCGTATACCAGTGAGAATGGGGTACAACCTGTCGGCGTTCGTACCGTTGTGCGGTATGCCCAGAGACATTCGCCCAGCTTTTCGTTCCAATCTCTTTTGTTTGAAGAGACGAACTTCTTCAAGAGTTTGATAATGGTTTGTTTGAAAGCTTCCGCCAAACCATTAGCAGCTGGATAGTATGCCGTAGAGGCGATATTGTGTATTCGATTTTTATCGCAAAATCGATGAAACGCTTGGCTGATGAACTGGGGCCCGTTGTCATGGATTATCCTTCGGGGGACCCCGAAGCGATAAATGACGTGATGCTTGATGAAGCTGATCACATTAGACGCCTTTACCTCAGCAAGAGGGATTGCCTCTGTCCATTTGGAGAAGTAGTCCGTGATGGCCAGTATGAACTGGTGACCTCGGGAAGAAGACGGGTGAATGGGACCAATGACGTCCATACCCCATGCTTTGAAAGGCCAGGATGCGACTGTAGGATGCAGATGCTCAGATGGTCGGTGTATGAAGTCTGCGTGAATCTGACAGGCTCTGCATTGTCTTGCATACCGTATCGCATCTGTGATCATAGTAGGCCAATAATAGCCCATTCTCCTGATGCGATCCTGTAGCTTAGGACTGGGTTGGTGTGCTCCGCGTACGTCGTCGTGAGCTTCCCGGATAATCTGCTGTGCTTCGTCGTTAGACAGACATCTCAACAGTAATCTGTCGTAGGTCCGGCGATATAGGCATTGTGCAGATGCATCGTAATAGAAGCGTAATGATCGTCGCTTGATGGACACTGCTCCTTTGGGGTCCTCCGGCAAGATTCCGTATGCGACGAAATCTATGAAGGGACTTCTCCAGTCTTTTTTGGGGAGATCTGTGTTCACAGCATGGCTGCGTTCTATGTGAAGGTTGTTCTTCGCACAGAATAAGTCTCTATTAAGAAGGATTACCGAATCCTGCCTTTTTATAGGAGTGGCTAAGTCTGCGGCTAGACTGGCCAGGGCATCGGCTTCCAGATTCTGAGATCGAGGTACATGCTCCAGGAAGAATCCTTTGAAGGTCATGGCTATCTCGACCGTTGCTTGGTGATAGGGGATGAGGTCTGGATTCTGGACTTCATATATCCCTCTGACTTGATTGACGATAAGCAGAGAGTCACCAAAAGCTTCCAGGGATTCGACCCCCAGCTCTTTGGCGGCTCGAAGCCCGATTAACAGAGCATTGTATTCTGCCACATTATTGGAGCAGGGCTCGCTAAGAGAATATGCTCGATAGATGACGAGCTGATCAGGAGTGACCAGGACGACTCATACTCCTGAGACGATGTTTCCCTTGGGACCGGTTCTGGAGGCCCCATCGAAGAAGAGTTGCCATGCGTCGGTCTCCATTGCGGAGTTACATTCTGCAACTTCGTCGGGAATGTCCTCGTATAACTTGGAGGACTCCGGGATCGGATGGGCAGCTAGGAAGTTAGCCAGTGCTTGGCCTTTAATGGACTTCTGCGGTACGTACACCATATCATATGGCGTTAATAGCATCGCCCAAGTCGCGAGTCCTTTAATGGACTTCTGCGGTACGTACACCATGTCATATGGCGTTAATAGCATCGCCCAAGTCGCGAGTCGGGAGTTAAGAACACTCGGTTTGCTCATTAGTACCCGCAGAGGGTTGATCCTGGAGATGATATGAATGGTCTGTCCGGTGACATAGTGTCGTGTCTTCTGGACGGCGAACATCAGAGCCAAGCATTCCTTCTCCACTGGGTTGTACCGGTGCTCGGCCCCGACCATCATCCTGCTGAGGTAGTAGATAGCTTGTTCATGCCCCATGTCGTTCTTCTGTGCAAGAAGAGCTCCTAGTGAATGATCCATTGCTCGAACGTACAGCAAGAATGTTTTTCCCATGACGGGAGGTGCCAGAACCGGCGGACTGGTGAGGTAGCGTTTGATGTCTCCGAACGCCTGCTGACAGGTTTCGTCCCACACGAAAGATACACCTTTCTTCATGAGGTGAGAAAAAGGCTGACATCTCTCCGAGAGGTTGGATATGAATCGCCGGATATAGGCCAGACGGCCTTGAAATCCCCGGAGTTCCCTCAGATTACGGGGTGGTCGCATTTCTACGATTGCCTGGACTTTGTCAGGGTCCACCTGGATGCCTTTGGTGGTGATGACAAATCTCAGGAACTTGCCACTAGATACACCCAGAAATGATTTCGTAGGGTTCATCTTGAGTTGATGGCGACGCATTAGTTCGAACACCGTCCTCAAGTCTTGGAGGTGATCACCTTTGAGGCGGCTCTTGACGGCTATGTCGTCTACATAACATTCCACTGTTTTGCGTAAATGCTCATGGAATATGTTACTCATGGCCCGCTGGTATGTAGCCCCGGCATTCTTCAATCCGAAGGGCATGACCGTATAGCAATATACCCCCAGTGGTGTCCGGAAAGCAGTGTGCTTCTCGTCTTCAGGATGCATCTTGATCTGATTGTATCCCGAGAACCCGTCCATGAAAGACATGCGTTCGAAACCGCAGGTGTTGTCGATCATGATGTCGGTGATAGGAAGAGGGAATTCATCTTTGGGATAGGCCGCATTTAGATCCCAGTAATCGATGCAGATACACACCTTCCCATTCTTTTTCATGACTGGGACAACATTGGCGACCCAGTCGGGATGTTGCTCTTCACGGATGAAGCCGCAGGCTATCAACTTCTTGACTTCAGCTTCAATGGCGTCCATCATATCCGGGCGAAACCGACGTTGGTGCTGTTTGACAGGCCTTGAGTCGGTCAAAATGTTGAGCTTGTGAGTAGCCACCTTCGGATCGAGGCCTGGCATATCCTCATAATTCCACGCGAAGACGTCGACGTATTCTTTTATCAGTTGGATGATTTCTTCCCTTTCAGCTGGGGAAAGATAGTTACTGATAAATATTGGCTTTGGTGAGAGTTCACCCCCAACGTCGATTTGGACAACTTCGTCTTTAGTGGGAGGTTCCCTTTGCTCGAAGCAAAATTCCTACTGCGTATTCATGTGTTGAGCCCAAGCGTCATTTTTGAACAACTCAGATTCTTGTTCGCTTGCCTCTAAGGGATCTGTCGACGCCATATTCACCGAGAATGTTTGTCCGAGATTGTTGGATGAGTCGGAGGACGTTGAGCCGCCTTGAGGAGAGGCAATGGCATCTTCAGAAGCCGCAAGGGAGGTCGGATATCCTAACCCGAAGCGGGTTTGTCGGTAGCAAGAGTTGCCGAGCAGCGGCGTACGCCTGCCCCTCCCATTGTTGAGACCTTGGTTCCGCTTCAGATTGTAGCCCATATTCTGCATGATCTTAAGCGCTTGTGGGCTGTATCGGCGAACCTGTATTTCCCCAGTATCGTCGTCGAAAGCATCTTCTTGGATAGCTGGTTGATTGCGCATACGACCGAAGAATATCGGACGCTGAGTGCTGTAGGTAGGTGGGACGATGAAGATAGAATCCTCATGGGGCCCATACGTTGCGACGACGTTGGATGATGACGCTACTTCCCATACATATGGACGATAGGCCTTTATAGCTCCCAAGAATTTTTGTGCTATTGGTTCTATCTCGTCAATGTACGGGGAAAGGGAACTTTTATTGTCATTAGCAACCGCGTTAGTAGTTTTTACATCCCTTGGTTTTTTGTCGCGCCGAAGGTTGATGACCAAGGGTGGAGGCTTTTTGTTTAAGGTAATTGCCAAAGGATCACCCCTCTTTCCTGACCTAGCATCGTTCAGGTGGGCGGTCATAGGCTCTGTGGCCTTTGGACGAGCAGTCCGTCCTTTCACCTTGATCGACAGAGGTTGTTTGACAGAGGGTTCTTCTGGCTCCCGACGGGATTCCTTCTCTGTCTGGGCCGTTACCTCTTCCGTGTAGCTCTGAGAGTATAACACGGCATCGGAGTAGTAGGATTCCACCCCTCTGAACGGGTTTAAGTCTGCAAACTCGGTTTGCACCGCTCCTTTGGCATCTACATATTTGAAGCATTGATGTAGAGTTGAAGGGACAATGTTGTGGTCGTGGATCCACGGTCTTCCCAGCAGGATGTTGTAGGACACCTCTGAATCAATGACGTAGCATGTAGCCACTGATCTAAGGTTGCCAATCTGGATTCTCAAGCGAATCTTCCCCAATGGTTTACTCTTTCTAGCGTTGAAACCCACAATTGTAGTAGTAGTATAGGCCAGTTCGCTGGTGGGGATCCTCAACGGCCTGAGTAGACTGTGAGGAATGATGCTGATTGACGATCCCGGATCTATGTAAATTCGGTCGACTTCCATGGAACCGATGTATCCGGTGTGATAGAGAGGCCTGTCATGCCTGTTGTGTTTCAGCAGCATGTCGTCTTGGGTGAAAGTGATGTTTGGTACCACCTCCATCATACTGTGGCATTGAGGGCACGCCACGGGTTCCTCGTTGGGGGACTTGAGCTGGGTTAGGCACACATCCGCTTGCATCAACGCTTCGCTCAGGGCTAGACGAGTGTCTTGGGAGAGCCTGAGTAGCTCGAAGATGGACAACCTGGCTGGCGTATTGGCCAGTTGGGCCAGGATGTCGAAGTTGTACGGTTTCTCTAAACCTTTGTTTGGAATGTTCTTCACAGGTACATCGAAGCGTACTTCCTTTTGTTTTCCCTTGTCCGCTGGAGTTGGTCTTGAAGGACCGGTCTCTGGTGTGGCGGGCTCGGGTCCCGAAGGCTTGGTGGCTGGGGCGTCTTCCGGGCTCGTGCCGTAGTCCTTGAGGTAGGCTTTCCCTGATCGGGTTGCTGTAGCCAACACCTCGTCTTCTTCTGGAGTTGCAACCATATGGCATGGTTTGCATTTAGAGTTCTTTCTAGACTTAGCTCTGATAGCATCAGTCTCTTCCCCGATTTCTGACACCAGGTCGGGATGAACCCACATAATCTCGCCTTGCCGGGTAGTTAGGGGTACCAGATTGCGATTTTGATCCCGAGCTGGAGGGAGATTGATGATGTTCATCGTTGCTTGAAAAATAGGCGTGACACCATCCAGGATCGTTCGGGGAGGCAGACTGCCAAACTGGAGAGAGATCATGTTGGCCGTGATCGTCTTCTCGGTGTTGTGCAGGGTGATCGCCTTAGCATCGATTAACCCCTGGATCTTCCTTTTCAGTACGTAACACGCCTTTGTTTGGTGGTGTACGTATCGGTGGAAGACACAGTATTTGGGGTCGTTAGTATTGCCAACTTCCTGGGGCCGCCTCAGCTCTGGAAGGGTGATCTTGCCACTCTTGACGAGACACTCGAATATGCTCGGGACGTCGTCGTCGTCGAAGGAGTAGACTTCAACGGGTCTGGAAGTCCCGGGTTTTGCTTGCGCAGTTGCCGCAATCTTTGGTCTGGCCGTATTAATTGCCAGGGCTTCTTTCCCTTTGGGACCACGAGGGTGGTCGCTGCTAGGAGATGGCCTCTTGCCTCTGTCGGAGGCGGAGATCATGATGCCATTGTCGCGCGCCTTGCGACTATTGTCTTCGGCTGCTACCGCCGAGATGATGAACGAAGGCCAATCACGGAACTGATATGGTCCTGTGAACACCGAGACCACGGGAAGGAGGTTCTTCCTGCAAATGTCCACCAATGCAGAGTCGGGAACTCCTGGAGGCATTTGTAAGGTGGCCTGACGAAAATGTTCGATGAAGATGCGAACGTCTTCCTTTTCCTTTTGCTTGACTTCGATGAGAGAGGACATAGACATGTCCATTCCTCCCTCGTAGAACCGTGTGAAGAATAAAGTTCTGATGTCTTCGAAGGAAGTGATGCAGTTATCCGCCAAGCTGCGGTACCACTGATAGGCTACTCCTGAGAGGCAACCTTTGAACACTCGAGTAAGGAGGGCGTCGTTCCCTTGTAGCAACACCGTCATCATGCTAAAATAATTCATGTACTGGCTCGGCGATATTTTTCCCTCGAACAGGGCCATGGTCTGAGGTTTGTACCTTGGCGGGAAAGGGACTTCCTCCCAGATAGCTGGGTAGGGCTGGTTGATTCCCAGTTTCTTGAGCTGATCCTTGTGTTTCAAGGCGTCAAACTGGGCCTTCAACTCCCGGACTGCCTGCATCAGATTTTCAGTCGAAAGCGGGGCCATGGAGTGGTGCGGAGTTGGTTGTATCGTAACCCCAGCGGGAGGTAAGGCACTCTCTGAGTGAGGAAGAGGAGGAACTTCTGACTCTTGATCCAGCGCGGGCTCTTGGCTCTGGTGGGATGGTGGTAAGTCCACCCCCACACATATCTGAGTTGGCGGGACCGACGCTTGAGCCATGGTAGCTGCGTGCTGAGTTAGCATCATCTGGTGCATGTTTTCCATCATGGATTGTATTTGTTGCAGAGATGTTTCCAGCATGGTGAGGCGTTGTTCCGCGTCTACTGACGGTGAAGCTTCCTCGCGTTCATCTTCAACGGCGTAGGCTCCCATCTCCCTGGGCGTCATTGAAGGATTAGTATAGGTCGCTGTAGAAGTCGACTCTACACTTTCTGCTTCTGATTCTTGGCGACCCCCAGCGTCGGAATCGGAAGAGGATGGAGCTGGCTGTCGTGACTTTGCGCGAGTGTTCTAGAATACTCCGGCTTCAGTCTCACTGAACCTCCTTCGGCTCGGGGGCTTGGAGGGATGACGTCTTGAACTCGACCCTCCTCTACGCAGGTGTGAGGCCATGTTTACAGGCGCATACGCGGGTTCCTCTCCCTGGAAAGACAGAGAGTAGCCCAATCGATCAAAGACCGATCATTTTGTTTTGGGACAGCAGCAATTAATCACAACCTTGTGGCTATTACAATGATGCTCGCTAGGAGGCGTAATAGACATGTTGGAAGGTCCCCTCTCTTTACGCTTTTGGACTAGATATTTGCGTAGGTCAGGAGGAGTTGCCGGAGAGGCCCTTAGTCGGCCATTGATTTCTCGCGTGATCCGGAGGGTAGGCATTCTGTTCCTTCGCTGGCGTGAAGGCCGAGAGGTTAAGTAGCCTGCCGCTTGCTTTCCTTCGCGGAGATCACAACGCTCATCTGGTTTATCGTAGAGGTCAGATGATGTCTTGTACGTGGAGCGAGATATGTTCTTCCGTCTTGGCGCCGAGGCACCATCGAAAGTTCTGTCTGTACCGCACGGAGCGGGAGACAGATTTCTACGCGTAAAGCGCAGTGAAGGCTACTGGGTTAGCGCTGAGGCTTCGCCCAAAATTTTGTCTTTACCGCGCGTAGCGGGAGACTGTTTCCTACGCGTAAAGCGCAGTGGATTCTTCGGGGTTAGCGCTAAGGCTTCGCCCGAAGTTTTGTCTGTACCGCGCGTAGCGGGAGACTGAATTTTACGTACAGGGCATGGAGGGAGCGTCGCTACAACCTCGTTGGCCGAAGAGATCAGAGAGATCGAAGAGATCGAAGAGATCGGAGAGTCCGGAGAGATCGGAGAGATCGGAGAGTCCGAAGAGATCGGAGAGTCCACAGGAATAGTAGAGGATGTCTTGGGCATCCACACATTGCGCAGCTTCCTGTTGTCCTGGACGGAGAGAGAGTGAGAGCTACCCCCGGATCGAAGCATGTCTTCGTAGGCTGACTGGTTGAAATGAACGACCAGCATCTTCTTCACGGTTCCCACGGATACCGTATCGTGTTGAGCAATTACTTCCTCGTCAGAAGAGAAAGATGTCCCCAGCAGAGTCGCCATCTTGTTTGTGGTATTAAACGAAAGGAATGAAATTATATTTCAATGACGGGGTTTATGCGAAACCCGCGCCCTTCTGTTTACAAACAAACTTGTACAATGTAATCCTATACGAGGATGTGGGAGTACAATTTATTTAATCTGGGTATAAATTGCTATAGGTGTCTGATCTGCGGTCGATCACTTTAGCCCTTGGACCACACGATGTTGAAGAAGTGCCGTGGAAGACAGGTAGCAGCTTCGAAGGTTGCAGAAGAGGTTGGACGCACGAGGCCAAGGTCGTCGATCCCTGCTCTTTGCCTGCTCTCCGGGATCTCTCTCTCTCTCTCTCCCTCTCCCTTTCTCTCTCTCTCTCTCTCCTTGGACGATAATTCTCTCCTGGATGATAATTCCTTTTTTCCCTGCCTTTTCCCCATTGATAGGGGTCTCTATTTATAGAGTTTTGGTGACAGTGACCACTCCGTCGGTGTAAAAACCGAGGAGTGGGAAGTACAACACCCTTTTACACAACGGTTAAAGTAACCAATGCCTGCGTATGGATGATCTTTTGAATGAGCGTATGACGTGGGTCCAACTAAGGGAACACAACGCATACTATTGCTACGAAGATCACGGTGTAAGAGCCACGCAGGTAGGTATCCCGTGTGTAGAAACGGTTGGCGTAGAAGCCAAATGACTGTCACCCTGGCACAGAGGCCAGATAGGCATAGAAGCCGAATAGGCGTAGAAGCCGGATAGGCGTTGAAGCCGGATAGGCATAGAAGCCGGAGAGGCGTTGAAGCCGGGTAGGCGTAGGAGCCGAAGAGGCGTTGAAGCCGGATAGGCGTAGGAGCCGGAGAGGCGTTGAAGCCGGAGAGGCGTTGAGAGCCGAAGGGGCACAGGTCTTGAATGGGCGTAGAAGCCGCTGCGTACCGTGCCCGAGTGCTGACGGGGACGTCTTAGCCGGAATCACGGCTTTCGAAGATGTAATCAAATCTTCTACAGAGATTTGCCATCATCCTGTGCATTAAATGCGAAGACGTGTTTCGAAGGTCTGCAGCCCTTCTGTGCATCCGTTGCAGAGACGTGCCTTGACTGAACCTGTCACCGCTCCATGCAATTAGACGTAGAGACGTGCCTCGAGCCCCGTACGATGTACAGCTTTTGACGTGGCAGGCGGTTTGTCTACTGCGGAGCATAAACCGGCTTATGCTTGCCTGTGTAAAACAATGCAGCGTATCCCTCTGTGCGAAAAAGAGCGTTTTATGCTGAGGGGACGTCAGTAAACGACGGTTCAGTGGTATCTTAACCCAATCCTCTGCATTAAATGCAGGGATCCGCCATCATACTGTGGTGTGCGTCCCGAGGGGTCTGTGCCTGTTTCCAGCCGTCGTCTGGGTCGCCGTGCAGCACTTTTTGTCAGGAGTCAGAGGCCAGGTTCACTGCGTGACTTGACAGGTTCATTTCGGGAAAGACGAAGCGTTCCTCGTACGCTATTTTAACGCTGCTTTGAGAGCGACTGAGTTTTTACGCCCTGGAGGCGATGGAGGGGGGTCCCGTCTACGCCGAAGCGATTTTGGACGCGCTGCACCCTTGAGCTCTTACGCCTGATGGCACTGAAGGCCTTTGTTTGCGCTGCTCTATATCAATACGCCGCGTAGCTTTTGCCAGCGTATTTTTTCATGCTTCTACAACATGCAGCTCAGCTTTCCACCAATAGCCATTGTCCGACCGCGTGCGAATGCATGGAACACTATCAAATAAACACTAGTATGCAGACGAGACGAACCATCAGAATACACTCGTTGTTGCGGGGCAATCCGACTTATCACTTGAACACGTTCAGGCACAATATGGTTCTCTCGAAGCATAGACGATAGTGAACATGTTCATGCACTCTTAGCAAGCGTTTCAGGATTTCTCGTTAAGCAGACATTGATTCAAAGACATGCTAGGTGAGTTCGTTCATTAACATGCAAGGCAGGTTCTATCATTCTCTTAAGAAAACATTGCAAGCAAAAACTCAGGTTATTATTAAGGCATGCAAGAATCAGAGAACTATGTTCTGCCCACTCACCTTGATACATAATGCCGGCGCGGAGCGGGGCATTACATATAATACCTATCAATACAATACCTACATAATAACTTACTACCAATATCTATAATATGCATAGTTACATATAGTTAAGAGTCTAACTAATAGGTGTATATATATCTAACTATTTAAATAACAAGTATATAACTAACCACCCACTAATAGTTCATATGCACATATCTACATATATAGTACTTTAACTAGAGATACAAGTATATATATATATATACCAATTATGAATACCAATTATGAAATATATATATATATAAATACCAATTAACTAGATAAATATCAAGCTACTAGTAAATATTAGCTAACTACTACTAACCAACTAACTAACTTACAACTACTAAAATATAGTATACTAATATATAAATACCAATTATGAAATATATATATATATATATATATATATATATATATATATAGCTATTAGTTATAAATAATACATAATTATAACTATACCGTAAAACCGTCACTGTAAAATGTTGTTGTCGTCGCTAAATGCTATTGCTGCTGTTGTTGCTACGGTGACTGCTGCTGTCATTAATGTTGCTGCTGCTGTCGCTGAAGGCGATGTTGCTGTTGCTGTATGCGTTGTTGTTGCTAATGCGCTGCTGCTGTTATCGCTGAAGCTGCTATTGTTGTCGCTGAAGCTGCTGCTGCTGCTGTTGCAATACTGTAGTTGTTGTTGCTAATGTGCTGCTGCTGTTGCTAAATATGTTGCTACTGCTGTCACTATATCATTGAGTCCCCTTCTCCCTCTTATATATTAATACAGACACAATATATATACTAATATATATATAATAACTACATATATTTATATATACACATGCTCATATATATGTATATACATCAACACAATAATACTTATAGTGTATAACAACACATATTATAGTATCATATACATATATTATTAATAACATCACATATACGTATACGTATATATATATATATATATATATATATATATATATATATATATATATATATAATCATATAAGTATATATATATAATATAGCATACAAGTATATATATATAACATATATACATATACATAT
Organism: Iris macrosiphon; assembly: GCA_036927795.1. Classification (NCBI taxonomy): domain Eukaryota; kingdom Viridiplantae; phylum Streptophyta; class Magnoliopsida; order Asparagales; family Iridaceae; genus Iris; species Iris macrosiphon. Next base: position 30,077,310 of record JAYESA010000001.1, on the reverse strand, counting down.
AACTTATATATAAATATATTTCCATAATTAGTAGTTATTACATATGTAGAAGTATAGCTACATATTTATATATAACACATAGGTAAATAGATATATGATACACATAAATAAATAAATAAATAAATAAATATATATATATATATATAGAATAATGGAATTAGATATAGAAATAAAATGCACAACACATGGAGTGTATCGCACCCGTATCACACTAGATCTATAATACGCTTGTGACACGAGTCCACCATACATCCAAACATACCTCGAAGGACACGAGCAAGTCTAATATATTATTTATGAACAATACGAAGAGTCAAACACAAATCTATGTGTCCGTGTCAAAATTTGACATGCACAAAGTCCCGTATCGGAGAAAAATCCCCCAAATCAACACGTATCACCAAATTATTGGGATACGACCTACACGTACCCAATTGTGGATACGACACTAGTCCCAAACACACAAGGACATGCCAAATTGATCTATAGGACCAATTGACACACACAACAAATGTCAATCTCAGAATTCTCCCAAAATTGATACAAAAAGTACCATAACTTTCTCAATATGCCTCCTATGAACACAAAACCAAATCCTATGGGTAGCCTATGCATATGGGTTAATTTTCTTATGGTTAAATCTCAGATTTAGAAACCAAATTAAGGGAAAAAAAACTAAATTATATCTATTGGAAGATAAATTCCCAATGAAACCTCCAAATTTGGTAAAATGAGCCTTCAACTTGTAGATCCTTACTCCTCTTTGTAGATTCATGCTTCTTCCTTATAGATCCTTACTCTACTAGTCTCCAATGGTAATTTGGGAAGGAATTTGGGAGAAATTTGGTAGAAATTTGATAAAATTTGGTTAAGAAAAATTCTAGATCTAGATTTGGAATAAAAAATAAAGAGAGAAAGTTTTTATCCCCTTTATATAGGCCTCACTTGTTGTAACACCCCGTTTCGCTCAAGCGGACTGCCGACTCAATCGGCAAAAGTGCAACTGTCCCGACCCGCTTTGCCTCAATCAAGAAGCAAAGGATATCCAGACTTGCCCCTACATGAATCCGGCTTAGGCTTTCAGAGGCTCGCTCAGACGTATCGCTCTACCGAGGCGAATCATCGCTAAGGTGGGTGGCTACGGTGAACTTGTCTTTGCTTAGCCAACACATATAAAACCTGGAATCATATATGCTAGTCGCTAGGTGAATCACCCCCTGCATGCTAATAAATCTAACGCACCTAGCTAAGGAAATAATCCTAACCTGTATTGCTATACTAGAACATGAAAAGGAAATACTGCTTATATTCAGACCCTCGCATGCTAAGTCCCTTAACGGTTTCATCTCTCGGACTACCTTCGGGCCCGAGCAACGTGCCTGCTTATGTTCCTAGAAACGCATGCTTGTCTGCTTGATAGTTACCGTGTTTTCATCCAAACTCCGAAAGACTACTACGTAGTCGTTCCGTGCCTGAACGAACCTGCAAGTATCCGGGACCGTTAGGTCATCAAGGCAGCCCCGAACCAGGGGAATACATCAAGACAAGTTATTGTATAGAACCAAGATTCAAGTAACCCGTATACTCGTGTACTCGTGTTCCCGTACACTCGTGTTCTCGTGTTCTAGTGCACGCGTGTTCTCGTGTATCTCGTGTTGCCTGAGATTGGTCAAATCGTGTTGCCTGAGATTGGTTAACCCTGAAGTGCATATCGCGGACAACTCGGAAATGAGGTTTAGTTCCACGGACGGTCACCGGGGCACTGGGACCGATCCGATCCGGATGGAACTCACGTTATTGTACAGTCCATTGTGCTGGACGGGATGGCATGTAGCGCCCTTTATTCTTTTGCTGCATACATTCTCTCCAGTGACTGAACCGTATTGTATAGTCCATTGTGCTGGACGGAATGGCATGTAGCGCCTCTTGTACTATTGCTGTATACCATTACCGCCAGTGACTATTGTCCTTTATGGCTATGCCAGCGACTCCTGTTCATATAGATAAGTCATCCTCGCTTAGCGGCTATCCGCGTGCGAGTCACTGCATCGTATCGACTGAACACCTGAACGATCATGTTAAAAATGACCCTCTTGTTTGCATATGCTTGCCTCCTGAATGCTTATACTTGCCCGTGCTTGAATTAACAATGTTTGCCTTGGACAGGAAAGGAGATGGTAAGTCTCGCCGTGTTTCCTCTAACATCGCACGGCGCACTGCCGACACGTTAGGCTATTCAATATCTGCATGAAACTGATCCTAAGGCAACTAGAAAGATAACTTAATAGTTGTGCACGAAACCTGTATTACGTGTTTGGATTTGTCGAGCGGGCGAGTAGCTTCCCCACCAGTGCATTCAATGTATTGATAATCCACCAGTTGGATATGCAGGGTGCGGGAGAACCTCGTTCGGTGAGGACGCCTCCTTCGTGCGTGCTAAGGCCAGGAGTTCCCTCTGAAGCCTTGCAACGGTGCGTCCGGGACTGAAGGACATATACAAGACATAAGTTGTGAACATCGCCTGACCATCGCCTGTATATTCATTCCACAGTTGTAGCCACTTGGCACGCTTTTACTGTTTCAGAGAGAGAGAGGCTTGAGCGACTTGTAATCTCGGCTATACGCCGCCTGTAATACATGTTTCATATCAATAAAGAGATTAATTTACTTGTTTTTATGCTTCCGCTATATTTGTCGACTCAGTGAACCTGTTACCGATCGCTATGCGTTCCTAAACTCTGCTGCACTCGGACAATCTGTGCGACTCTGTTGCTTAGAACTCTTGCCGCCAGCCAATAAACCATGGCCTTGCACGGGCGTGGATCACGCTCGTGCGGCATCACGCCCGGATAGGTTAAGCGATCGTTCCGCGGGAGCGCTGGCGAGGGTGATTCCCGCCTAGCGGGAACGGCCGATTGCCTGCGGGAGATCGGGGCATGATATGTTGGTATCAGAGCCTGGCTTCTACGCCTTTGGACTTTGATTCGATATCTCTGTTTCGAAAGCTCGTTCATGGGTTATGTGCATGCTCTCTCTCAATGCCTCGATGGGATGTTCCAACAATAAGTCTAAATACTTTCAAAATACGTTTTGAATGATATGCTTGCTTGTCTGGTTGTATGCTGCGAGTGGCCTTTGAGCCAACCTGTGCGAACCCCTGAGAGTATCGCTAGTAGCTTGTCCGAATTTTACTAACCCAAAGTTTGGTTGAATGCATCTATTCGAGGGACGCCTTGAACTAGTGCACCATCTAAGACTTAGAAAAAGGTGAAACTCGAGTGCTAAGACTTCGCTATCACTGAGCTGGTTGACGTGTTCACGCTAGAGGGTACCTTCGAAAGTGCGCACGATCCAGTCTAAGCGATATGCTGATTTCGAAGCTTGTGCAAGTAAAGATCCAAATGAACAAGTACAAACGACTTGTCTAGGATTGCCTCAACCCTAAATTACTGCTTGTCCTTAGTAAGTCTCGAGGACGAGACTTTTTCTAAGTTGGGTAGGATGTAACACCCCGTTCCGCTCAAGCAGACTGCCGACTCAATCGGCAAAAGTACAACTGTCCCGACCCGCTTTGCCTCAATCAAGAAGCAAAGGATATCCAGACTTGCCCCTACATGAATCCGGCTTAGGCTTTCAGAGGCTCGCTCAGACGTATCGCTCTACCGAGGCGAATCATCGCTAAGGTGGATGGCTACGGTGAACTTGTCTTTGCTTAGCCAGCACATATAAAACCTGGAATCATATATGCTAGTCGCTAGGTGAATCACCCCCTGCATGCTAATAAATCTAACGCACCTAGCTAAGGGAATAATCCCAACCTGTATTGCTATGCTAGAACATGAAAAGGAAATACTGCTTATATTCAGACCCTCGCATGCTAAGTCCCTTAACGATTTCATCTCTCGGACTACCTTCGGGCCCGAGCAACGTGCCTGCTTATGTTCCTAGAAACGCATGCTTGTCTGCTTGATAGTTACCGTATTTTTATTCAAACCCCGGAAGACTACTACGTAGTCGTTCCTTGCCTGAACCAACCTGCAAGTATCCGGGACCGTTAGGTCACCAAGGCAGCCCCGAACCAGGGGAATGCATCAAGACAAGTTATTGTACAGAACCAAGATTCAAGTATCCCGTATACTCGTGTACTCGTGTTCCCGTGCACTCGTGTTCTCGTGTTCTCGTATTCTAGTGCACGCGTGTTCTCGTGTATCTCGTGTAATCGTGTTGCCTGAGATTGGTCAAATCGTGTTGCCTGAGATTGGTTAACCCTGAAGTGCATGTCGCGGACAACTCGGAAACGAGGTATAGTTCCACGGACGGTCACTGGGGCACTGGGACCGATCCGATCCGGATGGAACTCACGTTATTATACAGTCCATTGTGCTGGACGGGATGGCATGTAGCGCCCCTTGTTCTTTTGCTGCATATATTCTCTCCAGTGACTGAACCGTATTGTATAGTCTATTGTGCTGGACGGAATGGCATGTAGCGCCCCTTGTACTATTGCTGCATACCATTACCGCCAGTGACTATTGTCCTTTATGGCTATGCCAGCGACTTCTGTTCATATAGATAAGTCATCCTCGCTTAGCGGCTATCCGCGTGCGAGTCACTGCATCGCATCGACTGAACACCTGAACGATCATGTTAAAAATGACCCTCCTGTTTGCATATGCTTGCCTCCTGAATGCTTATACTTGCCCGTGCTTGAATTAACAATGTTTGCCTTGGACAGGGAAGGAGATGGTAAGTCTCGCCGTGTTTCCTCTAACATCGCACGGCGCACTGCCGACACGTTAGGCTATTCAATATCTGCATGAAACTGATCCTAAGGCAACTAGAAAGATAACTTAATAGTTGTGCACGGAACCTGTATTACGTGTTTGGATTTGTCGAGCGGGCGAGTAGCTTCCCCACAAGTGTATTCAATGTACTGATAATCCACCAGTTGGATATGCAGGGTGCGGGAGAACCTCGTTCGGTGCGGACGCCTCCTTCGTGCGTGCTAAGGCCAGGAGTTCCCTCTGAAGCCTTGCAACGGTGTGTCCGGGACTGAAGCACATATACAAGACATAAGTTGTAAACATCGCCTGACCATCGCCTGTATATTCATTCCACAGTTGTAGCCACTTGGCACACTTTTACTGTTTCAGAGAGAGAGAGGCTTGAGCGACTTGTAATCTCGGCTATACGCCGCCTGTAATACATGTTTCATATCAATAAAGAGATTAATTTACTTGTTTCTATGCTTCCGCTATATTTGTCGACTCAGTGAACCTGTTACCGATCGCTATGCGTTCCTAAACTCCGCTGCACTCGGACAATCTGTGCGACTCTGTGGCTTAGAACTCTTGCCGCCAGCCAATGAACCATGGCCTTGCACGGGCGTGGATCACGCTCGTGCGGCATCACGCCCGGATGGGTTAAGCGATCGTTCTGCGGGAACGCTGGCAAGAGTGATTCCCGCCTAGCAGGAACGGCCGATTGCCTGCGGGAGATCAGGGCGTGACACTTGCCCCCTCCCTCAAGCTACTATATAAAGTCTAAAATACCCCTTGGTGCCTCTCATAAAGAAATTAATTAAGGAGAGAAGGTTCTAGTCTAATGGGTTTAACATAATTAATCATCCTCCTAATGATCGGGCTTCTAATTATTGGGCTCAATTCTAACTAGAATTAAATGTTGGTCCATGAGTCTAAACTAAACTAGTTAGGTCCACTAACACAAACCCAAAAATAAATCTAACATGCTAACCATTAATAAATAATATAATAAATAAATATTTAACATTCATAATATTTAATTAATTACTAAAAGACTAAAATATCCTTTCCTAGAAAATTTGGTAGTGACAAGTCTACCCCCCTTAGAAGAATTTTGTCCTCGAAGTTAAAACTCTCACCCCTCTCTCTTGGGCCAGTCACAAACTATTCATACAAATTTTACTATAGTCAACCCTCCATCTATCATAGTCTAAAATAGTCCTACCATATAACATACAATCCTACCATTCTACTGAAAGAGAAATCATACTTGGATATAGTCTTTAACTATTATAAAATTTAGTCTCTGCCCTGCTGGGATGTCTTCCTCTACTGGTGCAGTAATCTTCTATGCCACATGTGGCCTATTTCATCATACATTAAGCATTCACTAATCATCAACCTAGTCATAATATTCTTAATACTGAGGGTTACCAAAATTAGTGATATACTATAATTCTAGGTCATGGACATACTTCACTCACTGGCACTTGCTACTTAGAAAAAAAATACTACTTTCTTTATCCATTTTAGTTCTTGTAATCACCAAAATTTCTCAACCATTCTCTTGCAAGGAACACTTGTATACCTTTTTAATTATGTGTTTTATTAGCACACCCTCGTCCAATCTTTAATACTCCCAATATGATGCCTTACTTAAATCTTGTTACTGTCTACACAAGGCACCAGCTTTCATATGTATTTTTAGATGGCATCCTCATACCAAGTTACTCGTGTCTCTCATCTATATTATTATACTAGTTACTAAAATGCTTGTGCCTAAACTTTCATAATACTTGAGGTACTCGTTTTTTGTTACTAGGGTATATCTTTCTATCTAATACTTGGTGCAACTCATCCTCTAACATTTGTTAATCATCTTAAGGTTCTCATCTGTACATTAGTATCACAATACATAGACAATTACCTTCTAGTCATTACAACTCCATGATATCTCACTGGTATCCTTATACCCCTCGGACTATTCTCTGATACATACGACCTCTATAATCAAATTTAGCAAGGTACTATACCTACCAAACTTACTCATATATATATATTGTCTCTCTCCTCTACTGCTTAGATCACTTGTACTGTTACTCTCAAATATTTTTCTATCCATATTAACTAATATCCCAATCCAAGATCATCACACAAGGTACTCACTGTTTACCAACACATTATTCAACTAATTTCTGATATAGACACACTAGCACTCTTGATATAGTAACACTAGCTTCCTAACTACACAACATATGTTCTTAAGGTTCTAGGATACTGGCTTCATCATTAGATCACCTCATCATACTCATTAGAAATCATGATCACTTGCATCCAATGCACTAGTTATTGATTTCTATAATACATATATTTTACTTCACTTTCAAAGGCAGACATATGGTTCCATTTCTCTATTGATGTATATATATTTCTCCTCAAACCTTTTACGGACAAATACACAAATCAATGATACACTACATATCTTCCATGACCAATCTTGATATTTCTTAACCCATGATATACTATTAACACTCAAGCTTCCACTTTCTGATACTCATGAACTTCCATACTGACACTTATCACCCACTGTGCATCCTGCACACAATTTTTAGACACTCTTCCACCTATTGCTTCCAACATATCACTAGCATCAATATCAGGTGATATACCCATCACTAGTCATATACTGGTATCCTCATATCTACTCACATCAATGCTCTACTTTTACCTGTAACACAAGTCTTACTACTTTAACACAATCTATTCTGATTCCCTCAGACTCTCCTATACACTTATGGGTACCATTCTACTAGGGCATACTCACTAATACCCTTTATGCATATACATTTATTTACTCTTGACACACCCAAGTATCAACCACCCAATTGAATATCATGCTCCATTGATTTCCAACATAATTTTCTTGATACTTAATTGTTTACATGGCTCACCCAACTACATGAATTTATGACTATCCAGAACGGGCATGCTGACTCTGGTACTAACTCCTAGAACCACCACTGATACTCTTTACTATTATTTCTACCATAATACCAATACTAACTTTAATGACACCTATCATAGAACTATTGCTACAAGGTACTATGCTATGGGTTATCTCTAGATTTATGCCTATTGCTCACATGCCCAACCAAGAACCACTTACAGACTCACAAGTCATACTCTCAATAGTCAATACTGATACTCAAGACACAGACTTAATTGTAATTCACCAATTATCACACTAACAAGGAACCCTAATAGAATGAAGCTCTATAAGAAACTGGACTAAACAACTGAAGGTATCTCTACTGCTAAGCTAAAGAATGATGGAACAAAGTCCTATAATAACAGGAATGGAAAAGCATAAAGAGGATGCTTTAAGAACCAATTTAAGATACAATCTGATAATCATACACATCTGTCCAAAATCATGACACTCAGAATTTTTGCCACGCCAGTAAGCATAGCTGCGATAAACGATAGATTCTATAACTAGGATATGAAACTCTATAATCATGTCATCTAGAATCCTCACCACGCCAACCGATATGGCTGCGAGAAACTCTAAATTTTATAACTAAGATATGTACATCCGAAGTTAAGTCCCTACGTTTTTGCTACGCCAGCTAATATGGTTGCTATAAACTCTATGCTCCATAACCAAAGCAGACGTTTCACCTTTCTCACTGTCCTTATTAACATATGTCATCAGATGATACCGTAATTTAGTCCGTAAAATTTCCCTCGATATAAAATCAAACTCAATAACGAACACCAAGAATTTAAATCAACCGATCACCAAGTATCAAATTCAATAATCGATCACCAAGAATCAAATTCAACAACAACAAGTAAGAGCGGACGAAAATAAGGAAAAATATTTGAAATGGGAATTGTAATAAGATTCTCAAGGGCCGTCCCAAGAATCTCTCAAGAAATTTATGATTGAGTATCCTCTCATCCTAATATCTTATATCCTATATCTTATATCCTATTGCAGGCACGCAGTAGTACAACTAAGTCGTCGTACTACTACGATATCGCACAACTTGCGAATCCTGACTTGCATGGGCCAACACTAAAAATGTGTCACGACCCGCACCCAGTGTAGGGATGTAAGTCGGAAACAACGCCCAGCCTACGCCGCAGTATCGGCGGTAGAACGCTGTCTTGTCAACTATACTATCTAAATGTCTCAAAATAATATAAAATCTGCCAAAAATATCTTACACAAAACTCAATCACAATTCTAAAGCACGAGAAGATATGAAGGAAGTCTAACTATACATTCAATATATATATTATTAACAATAGAAACAATATCCAATCTCATACCATATGCCAAAAATAAATCCGGTACCAAAATGCTAAAGAAACTAACTATGAAAAACTAGTGATCTGGATAAATCTTTCGGCAATCACTCCAGAACTAGTGGGTCCAAGTCTGCACCATCTATAAGTCAAAGTCTATAGTATGTCAGACACTAATATCTCGGATCCTCTAAAAAATGTTTTCCAGTCAGGAATGGAGCAAAGTACAACCCAATAGCAGTTTCAATTAATTAACAAAAACTATAAAACAGTAAAGTAGAGGATGTTATCTACGATGAGAATATAACTGATGATCAAGAACAATGAAAGAATAGGCAATACTAGAATAAAAATATAAATCAATGCGTACAAGAATGAAGGAAAGAAACTATAATGTCAGAATAGAATAAGATAATCAATGAACTAAATAATGGAATCTACAATAACTATGTATTTTGAGATACTAACTAAATATGTGATCGGCCAAGGAGATTCAATGATTACACTAAGGAGCTAACTCAACCATACATGAATTGCATGGTTAGTTAGTAGCCAATGATTATACTACTAGCCGATAGTTTCTTGATCACATATTTAATTAGTATTTTCCCCGTCCCTGACTGATACGATAGATCGAATCATGACATGTCACTAGCTAATTTATCCAATGTTTAATCTATAATATTCAATATTATCCAATACCAACAAGGATAGTATCCGATACCATCTCCATAATCAAGGTAACATCCCATGACTGACGATCCAATAACAATACCAATCCGTGTACCATCGTGTCAAGAATCATAAGTAACATTTCTAAATACTTGAATTATAGTGGTAATCAAATAATAGAAACTATCATAGAATATACTCGCCTGAAGTCCGGAACAATAAATGTCAAACTGTGTCTGAACTGGTGTCACACAGACCTATATATGGAATATTGCATTAATACAAGGTTCTGGATTAAAATTTAAGTTAAACTAATCAACATCTAAGTCAAAGAGCCATTTCTAAGTCAAAACAGTCAAACTAGGTCAACTCTATGTCAAACAGGTCAAACTGGTCAAACTATCTATTTTTAGGTTGCATGAGTCCATCTCAATGATATTGGATTCATATTCTATGAATCTAGGTCATACAAGGTAAATCTTAGGATACTTAGATACCGTATCTCAGGATACGGAAACAATAGATAAATATCACTTATCTATAATAAAGTAATATTAAATATATAAATCCTAATTACACATACTAAATGGATACCTTGATTTCGAACCAACTTGGTATCGCAACACTAAACCTCTATCTTGATACCCAAACCCAATACCTTGGGTATCCTCAATACCTTCGCATTTACCTTGGTATCTCAAGGTAAATTCAAAATCCATGAGTATTAATACACATATAAACCTCCAAATACCAACTATATGTCAAACATATACTAACATAACTAAAGCATATGTTAACATAAATAACTGTTAAATACTACAACTACTCACATATAATACCTATCAATACAATACCTACATAATAACTTACTACCAATATCTATAATATGCATAGTTACATTTAGTTAAGAGTCTAACTAATAGGTGTATATATATCTAACTATTTAAATAATAAGTATATAACTAACCACCCACTACTAGTTCATATGCACATATCTACATATATAGTACTTTAACAAGAGATACAAGTATATATATATATATATATATATATATATATATATATATATAGAGAGAGAGAGAGAGAGAGAGAGAGAGAATAAGGGAAGTGAGATGGCACCTCACTCTCAAAACAAGGGTAGCGGTGACGTGGCACAATTCCAACCACACATTTTATAATTGGCAAATTGCACTTAACCCCCTTCCCTCGTTTGTGTGGTTGTGATTGTGCCACGTCACCGCCACCCTTGTTTTGAGAGTGAGGTGCCATCTCACCTCCCTTATTCTCTCTCTCTCTCTCTCTCTCTCTCTATATATATATATATATATATATATATATATATATATATATATATATAGCTATTAGTTACAAATAATACATAATTATAATTATACCGCAAAACTGTCACTATAAACTGTTGCTGCCGTCGCTAAATGCCATTGCTGTTGTTGCAATACTGTTGTTGTTGTTATAGTGACTACTGCTGTCACTAATGCTGCTGCTACTGCTGTCGCTGAAGGCGCTGCTGCTGTTGCTGTATGCGTTGTTATTGCTAATGCGCTGCTGCTGTTGTCGCTGAAGTTGCTATTGTTGTAGCTGAAGCTGCTGTTGTTGTCGCTGAAGCTGCTGCTGTTGCAATACTGCTGTTGCTATTACTAATGTGCTGCTGCTGTTGCTAAATATGCTGCTACTGCTGTCACTATAACATTGAGTCCCCCTCTCTCTCTCTCTTATATTAATACATACACAATATATATACTAATATATATATATAAACTACATATATTTATATGTACACATGCTCATCTATATATATGTATATACATCTCCACAATAATACTTATAGTATAACAATACATATTATAGTATCATATACGTATATTATTCATAACATCACATAAACGTATACGTATATATATATAATCATATAAGTATATATATAATATAACATACAATATATATATATATATATATATATATATATATATATATATATATATATATATATATATATACATATACATATACATATACATATACATATACATATATATATAACTTATATATAAATACACTACCATAATTGATAGTTATTACATATGTAGAAGTATAGCTACATATTTATATATTTATATATAACACATAGGTAAATAGATATATGATAAACATATATATATATATATATATATATATATATATATATATATATATATATATATATATATATATAATTACATATTATAAAGGCTAAGAATAATAGAATTAGATCTAGAAATAAAATGCACAACACATGGAGTGTATCGCACCCGTATCACACTAGATCTATAATAAGCTTGCGACACGAGTCCACCACACATCCAAACGTATTCCGAAGGACACGAACAAGTCTAATATATTATTTATGAACAATACGAAGAGTCAAACACAAATCTATGCGTCCGTGTCAAAATATGACATGCACAAAGTCCCGTGTCAGAAGAAAACCCCCCAAATCAACACGTATCACTAAATTATTGGGATACGACCTAAACATACCCAATTATGGACACGACACTAGCCTCAAACACACAAGAACATGCTAAATTGATTTGTAGGACCAATTGACATACATAACAAATGTCAATCTCGAAATTCTCCCAAAATTGACACAAAAAGTAACATAACTTTCTCAATAGGCCTCCTATAAACACAAAACCAAATCCTATGGGTAGCCTATGCATATGGGTTAATTTATCATGGTTAAATCTTAAATTTAGAACCTAAATTAAGGAAAAAAACTAAATTGTACCTATTGGAAGATGGATTCCCAATGAAACCTCCAAAATTGGTAAAATTGCTTTCTACTTTTAAATTATTGCTCCTTTTTGTATATCCATGCTTTCTTCTTATAGATCCTTGCTCTACTAGTCTTCAATGGTGATTTGGGAAGGAATTAGGGAGAAATTTAGTAGAGATTTGATGAAATTTGGTAGAAGAAAATTCTAGATCTAGATTTGGAATAAAAATTAAAGAGAGAGAAAGTTTTTATCCCCTTTATATAGGCCTCACTTGCCCTCTCCCTCAAGCTACTATATAAAGTCTAAAATTTCCCTTGGGATCTCTCATGAAGAAATTAATTAAGGAGGGAAGGTTCTAGTCTAATGGATTTAACATAATTAATCATCCTCCTAATGATTGGGCTTCTAATTATTGGGCTCAATTCTAACTAGAATTAAATGTTGATCCATGATTCTAAATTAAATTAGTTAGGTCCACTAACACAAGTCCAAAAATAAATTTAACATACTAACCATAAATAAATAATACAATAAATAAATATTTAATATGCACAATATTTAATTAATTACTAAAAGACTAAAATATCCTTTCCTAGAAAATGTGGTCGTGACACTTAGTGACTTAGTATTAGACTCTTGCAACCTAGATTTCCTTGGTTTGACCTAAAAATGGTTTATTAACTTAGAATTGCACCAACTTAACTGATTTTTATTCTTGAACCTTGTATTGATGCAACATATCATATATAGGTCTGTGTGACACCAGCTTGGGCATCGAGAGACACATCTTGCTCAGGACTTTAGGCGAGTACATTTCTCTGGTAGTTTTTAATTGATAATATTGTATATATGCATGTTCTAGAATTGTATACTTGATTCTGGCATAGTATTTTTACGGACTGGTACTATATGGATCCCGTTAGGAGATGTTATCCCCTACCGTATTCAGCGGATACTCATGTACATGTATCTCATTATGTATATTGGGTATTGATTATATTTTGTGTTCATATACTGCTCGTGTTCAGTATACTTATTTGTGTACACCTACCGCTCGTGTTCGGTGGTTATGATATTCGTGTACACCCATTACTCGTATTCAGTGGTTATATTTTATGTTCGTAGCATGTCGTGATTGGATCCATAGTATTAGTTGGGGGTGGGAGAGTAGGAGTTGATTATGTGATCAAAGCCCCATTGTTATATCGTGTACATTCTGGTTACATACCTCACTTGTAATCGTCTTACCTAATCATGTTTACCCAACCCGATCACATAATGAACTTGTGTTCTGAGGCACATTAGCTACTTTATAGTTATTTTATCATATTATTGATATTCATATTATTGTTCTATATTCTCGTACATTACCTGTATATCTATTGTTCATTCATTCATATGTTTAGTAATATTGTATTTTATTTCTATTATCTGTTATATGCTTGATTATGCTATTGAAACTGCTTTCAGAGGTATGTACTTTGCTCCAATCATGACTGGATATATTTTTCCAGATGACTGGCTTATAGAGCAGTGTCCCACATTTTACAGGCCGTAGGATGGTGTACCTATAGAGGATACTCCTATAGACTAGGAGGACTTAGTTGCCGAGCCCGATGAGGTCTAGTTTAGTTGTATTGGATTGTATTAGACTATTCTTTTATGGTGATTCATAACTTGTATATTATTTCAGATTGTGGATTGTATTCTTATTTTTTCTTTCGCTATTCCATTCGTGCATTATTCTTCCTTAGTTTGTTTTGTGATTGAGATTAGTTATACTTTGAGATACCATATTGCTCCTCCATTTGGAGTAGAGATGATTGACAGGTACCATATTATATTGTTGAGATGTTAGATAGTTAGAAATAACCCAGACATCGTTCTACCGTCGATGCTATAGCGTAGGCTGGGCGTAACCACGTTCTCGTGCCCGAATATTCGGGTGCGGGTCGTGACACATTTTTAGTGGTGGCCCATGCAGGTCGAGATTTGCAGGTCTAGATTCGTAAGTAGGGCAATTTTGTAGTTGTACTCGTCTAGAGTACTGCTACGAGCCTGCTTTAGGAAATATGATTTAGGCTGAGAGTTTACTCAATCACAACTAGGAAAATTCCAAAATCTATTTTGCAAATCCTTATCTATTGAATATTGTTTTTTACTTTAAATAAAGTTCTGTCCTTATTTGATGATATCGTATCATATTTAATATTGGTTCCGTATTTTAATCTTCTTCAGGATGCCGCCGAAGACGCATTTCCAGTGATCAGGTACCGCGACAGCATGATCAGTCACTTCATCACCCTTGAGGGCAGCACCCTCAAACGATGGTCCAGTACCTATATTCAGGAGGTCAGCTTCACCGGTCTAGGTGGGCGTGTCGGCAGCAACTTTTGGAGGTGCTCCACCTCCTGTACCGAGGAGAGGGCAGACAGTTTCCGATGATCTTTCATCTCCACCACCAGTAGTTGATCAGACGCAGATGTTCATACTCTTTCAGCAGATGATAGAGGTACGGCAATGAAAGTTCGAGGTCCTGCGACAGAGCATGGAGAATGCTTACCAGATCGTACTTACAACAGTTGAGAGATCTACTATAGTCCAGCCACAGACGATACCAGCTCAGTTTATTCCTCAGCAGCCGAGACCGGGTACCATCATAGACTTCAAGAGGATGGGCCCGAAGGACTTCAGGGGCACAGAGGGGATATCTATGTGGATGAGTGGATCGAGGACAATGAGGAGAACCTGTGGATGGAGCAGATTCCAGTGGTGCTACAGATAGAGGCAGCGGGTTGTATGATGTTCGATATTTCCTTGACATAGTTTCGGACAGACCCCAAGATTGCAGTACCATGACTCATTTGGGAAGCCTTCAAAGAGCTTTTCAAGAAGAAGTTCTTCCCAGACGTGGCTCTTATATCTTTGGAGAGTCAGTTCCAGTACCTCGTCCAGGGAGGTATGTCAGTGGACGAGTATGCGGCAAAGTATTGCCGTCTAGGTTGCTTTGTAGAGGGTCAAAACCCTAGAGGCAGAGCTAGGAAGTTCAGGAAGGGCCTGAACTAGGAGGTCAAACCCCACACCAACGAAGATCCTAATGCCACCTTCGAGGAGTTTCTCAGGCAGGCGCAAAGAGCGGAGGATGACTTAAAGCTTGGCTCTAAGAGGCCGAGGGACACAGGAGGACACAGTACCAACATCGGTCCAGCGAAGAGGCCTCACTTCCAGCAGCAGTACCAGAGGCAGCAGTATCACGGGCCAGCTAAAGCGTCGGCTTAACAGATGCATCAGATCCAGAGGGCAGCAGTTCCTTACACTTTCTATAAGAAGCAAGGATACAGATGGAATGCATGCAGGATGAGGCTAGGCCAATATTTATTCTGTGGATCGGAAGATCATCAGTTGCGGGCTTGTCCCAAAGTCCCAACTCGACCAGCTCAGGGTGGAGGACAGGCACAGAGGGCACCCGCTAGACCACCAGTGGGACAATAGCAGAGAGGACCTCTTCCACCGCAGCAGCAGCAGTTTGCCCAGCATCATCAGCAGAGAGGAGCATATCAACAGGGGCAAGCTTTTGCCTTGACTGTCGAGGAGGAGGAGCCAGTTGGCGATGTCATCTCAGGTTCAGTTTATCTCGATTCCTTTCCAGCTCATGTTTTGTTCGATTATGGTGCTTCTCATAGCTTTGTATCTATATCTTTTGCTTTGAGGCATCGTCTTGAGTCTGAACCGTTGGCTAGGACTTGCAAGATCATGACCGGTGGTGGCATTATCCTGGTCAATGATGTTTGCAAGAACCAGAGAGTTTATTTTGTAGGCGATGAGCTGAGCGTATGTTTACTTGTAATGCCACTTCCGAGTTACGATATAGTACTTGAGATGGATTGGTTGAGTATGCATCACGCTAGTATCGATTATCGTGGAGGCAGAGTTTTATTTCAATCGTCAGGAGGGCCAGAGTTCGAGTTCGTCCGAGAAGCAGAGCAGAGCGAAGGCGATTTCTGTAGAGCTTTGGTAGAAGAGCAGGAGCCGCAACATCCATTAATTGCATAGTTCTTGGATGTCTTTCAGAGGAGTTGTTGGGGTTGCCGCTGGACAGAGATATGGAATTCTATATAGATTTAGTGCCAGGTACAGAGCCAATATCTCAGCACGTCTATAGAGTCAACAACATCGAACAGGCGGAGTTGAATAAGCAGGTGGATGAGTTGCAAGACAAGGGCTTTATCCATTCCATTTCATCACCATGGGGTGCTCCAGTACTTTTTATACCAAAGAAGGATGGGTCGATACGTATGTGTATCGACTATAGGGTACTTAACAACCTCACTATCAATAACAAATACCCGTTGCCACGGATTGATGACTTGTTTGACCAGTTGAGCAGAGTGAAGGTATTCTCAAAGATAGACTTGAGGTCAGGGTACCACCAGGTGAAAGTGAAGAGGAAAGACATCCAGAAGACAGCTTTTAGGACTCGTTATGGACAATTTGAGTTCTTGGTGATGCCGTTTGGGTTGACCAATGTCCTGAAACTGTTCATGAACCTGATGAACAAGGTGTTTCATCAATACCTGGACCAGTTTATTGTAGTCTTCATTGATGATATTCTGATATATTCGAAGACCCCAAAGGAGCATGAGTAGCACCTAAGGATTGTCCTGGAGACCGTCATGAAGGAGAAGTTGTATGGCAAATTATCAAAATGTGTATTCTTCCTTGATAAGGTTGAATTCCTTCGGCATGTTATTATAGGAGATAGAATCTCGTTGGACCCGAAGAAGATTTCAGCAGTTGAATCGTGGTCTACCCCGAGTTCAATAGCAGAGATCAGGAATTTCCTTGGGTTGGCAGGCTACTACCGGAGGTTTTTCCAGGAATTTTTTAGACTTGCAGAGCCGATGGCTAGACTGACCAGGAAGGACGTAGAGTTCGTCTGGACTGAGGATTATCAGTCAATATTTGAGGAGTTAAAGAGGAGGTTGGCTACAACTCCCATCTTGACATCGCTATCAGGAGCAGGAGGATTTTCTATTTACAGTAATGCATCAGGGAAGGGTTTGGGTTGTGTGTTACAGCAACACAAGAAGGTGATTACCTATGCTTCCAGGAAATTGCGTCTACATGAGAAGAACTAC
Organism: Iris macrosiphon; assembly: GCA_036927795.1. Lineage (NCBI taxonomy): Eukaryota > Viridiplantae > Streptophyta > Magnoliopsida > Asparagales > Iridaceae > Iris > Iris macrosiphon. The sequence continues at coordinate 30,059,646 of JAYESA010000001.1, read as the reverse complement.
CCTACCCATGATTTGGAGTTGGCAGCGGTTATCTTTGCTCTCAAATTATAGAAATACTACTTGTATAGAGAGAGTAGAGATCTTCACAGACCATAAGAGCTTGAAGTATGTGTTTACCCAAAAAAAAGCTCAACATGAGGCAGCGATGATGGTTGGAGCTGATGAAAGACTTCGACATATCTTTGCAGTACCATCTAGGGAAGGCTAACGTAGTTGTGGATGCTTTGAGAAGGTATCCCGTGGCTATGTGGTTGTCTAAAGACAAATATTTATTGGCAGATCTTGACAGTTTGGGTATTGAGGTATTAATTCCTGGAGTCGCAGCACAGATGTGGGAACTTTAGGTTCAGTCAGAGCTGATGGACCAGGTAAGAGCCGGACAATATGAGGATGAGTGTCTGAGGAGCACCAGAATATAGGTTCAGGTCAGACTAGCAGAGGACTTCATCATCACAGATGATGGATCATTGCGATACGGTACCAGGTTATGTGTACCGAGAGAGCATTACACGAGGAGATTCTGCAAGAGGCACATCATTCTCAATACTCTATGCATCCTGGTGCCAATAAGATGTATAGAGACATAAGGGAGCATGTATGGTGGTATAGAATGAAGCGTGAGGTAGCTAGTTTCATGTCCAGATGGTTAGTTTTCCAGCAGGTAAAGGTGGAGAGACAGAGGCTAGGAGGATTGCCTCAGCCTTTACCTATTCTGGAGGGGAAATGGAAGCATGTGACAATGGATTTTGTATCGGGACTTTCGCATTCTCCAGGAGGGAAAGATGCGATTTGGGTCATCGTGGACAGGTTGACCAAATCAGCCCACTTTCTGCCATTTAAAGTGGGCACATCTACGGAGAAGCTAGTGGAGATGTATGTGTGCCAGATTGTCAGATTGCACGGTGTTCCAGTAAGCATAGTATCGGATCGGGATAGTAGCTTCACATCCTATTTCTGGAGGAGTTTGCAGGCTAGCTTGGACACTCAGCTCAAGTTAAGTACTGCTTATCACCCTCAGACGGACGGGCAGTCAGAGAGGACTATTCAGACTCTCAAGGACATGCTACACACCTATGATTTAGATCTTAGAGGTTCTTGGGAGGATCACCTTCACTTGGTAGAGTTTTTATACAACAACAGCTACCAAGCCAGCATTGAGATATCACCATTCGAGGTGTTATATGGACGAAGATGCCGCACTCCGTTGTCCTAGGATGATGTTGGTGACAGAGCTTTATTGGGACCAGAGATGGTAGTGGATGCAGCAGAGAAGGTGAAGCTTATCAGGGATAGACTTCGAGTGGCGCAGAATAAGCAGCGGTATTAGGCCGATAGCCACCGGAGACCTTTGGAGTTTGAGGTATAGCTTTAGTTTTATTTTGCTTGTGTTTGATTTTTGTTTGTTAGAGTACTAAGGTTGTGTTTCGTGCTAGGTTGGCAGTATAGTTTTCTTGAGGATTTTTCCAACATGTGGCATGATCCGTTTCGGTGGAGGTGGCAAGCTTAATCCGCGATTCATCGAACCTTTCAGTATTCTTGAGAGGGTCAGTGCAGTTGCATATAGACTAGACTTACCACCTATATTGGAGGGAGTGTACAACTTATTTCATGTGTCACAGCTGAGACGGTACATGGCAGATCCTATTCATGTGTTATATCACTCGGAGATAGAGGTGGGCCCTACTCTTAGCTATCCAGAGAAGCCATTGGAGATTCTGGATCGGAGAGAAAAGGTGTTGAGGCACCAGATGATTTCTTTGGTGCGTATCCCATGAAGGCATCACTCGCCAAGATAGAGTACCTGGGAGCGAGAGACCAAGATGCGCGAGCGATATCCATATTTGTTCGAGCCGTGAGATATAATTCTTCTTGCATTGTATTTTTTGCTTTTGGTAGTTAGTTTCTTCCTTAATTTCGAGCACAATTTTTTTTTAAGGTGGGTAGGATTGTCACCCTCACATTTTCATTCAAGGGTAGTTTAGTAATTGATATGGGTAATTTTAATTTTAGGATTGTTGTATTTAAATATTTGTGCATACATAATTATTTAATTATTATATTATTATTGATTGCTAGTTGTAGATTTATTTTAGACTTGTGTAGTAGACCTAATCTATTTTATTAGTTGCATAAATCAATATTTTGGATGAGTTTAATTTGAGCCCATAAATTAGGCCCATGGATTATGAGGTTAGATTAATTAGTAAAAACTATTAGACTAGAATCTTTCCTCCCTAATTAATTTCTTCATGAGAGGCCCCAAGGAATATTTGAGATATTTCATATTGCTTGGAGAGGGGTTATATGGCCGGCCATGCTTGGAGGAGAGAGAAACCATTTCATTTTATAATTCCCAATTCGTTAGATCTACATTCTTCCATCTTTTAATTTTCTTCATTCCCTCATCATTCCTCCACCAATTCTTCATAATTTTCTTCTATAATTCTTCATTGAGGCTTCTAAATCAAGAATCTACAAGAAGGAAGCAAGAAGCAAGGAGGAGGAGGCCAAGATCTACAAGGAGAGGAGCTACTTTGCATTTGAGGACTTTTTATTAGAAATTCATCTCTCAATAGATACATTTCAGTTTTCCCTCTTCTAATAGACTCTAGATATGAGATTTAACCATGAGAAACTAACCCACATGCATAGGCTACCTATATGAATTAGTTTTAGGTTCATAGGAGACCTACGGTAGAAGTTATGTGCATTTTGGTGCCAATTTTGAGAGTTTTCCTCCGACACGGGGCCTTGTGCATATCACATTGTGACACGGACATGTAGTTAATCTTATTACTATACGTATTATTCATATTTAGTGTATTAAACTTGTTTGTGTCCTCCGGAATACGTTTAGTTGTATGTTGGAGCCGTTTTGCAAGCGTATCATAGAGTTAGTGTGATACGGATGTGGTGCACTCTACATGTTTGGTTTATTATCCTCTTTCCTATACGTACATATGTGTGTGTGTATATATATATATATATGTGTGTGTGTGTGTGTGTGTGTGTGTGTGTGTGTGTGTGTGTACTTGTATTAATATGTATATATATATATATATAAATATATATATATATATATATATGTGTGTGTGTGTGTGTGTGTGTGTGTGTGTGTGTGTATCAGTATTTACTTATATATATGTATATATGTGTTTGTTTTTATGTATATATATATTGTTATACATAGATGTGTTGTGTTGTGTTGTGTTGTGTTATGTGTAGGTGTCTGTGTGTGTTTGTGGTTGTGGTTGTGTTGTGTTGGTGAGTGAGAGGGAGCAATTCATAGTGAGTGAGTGCTGCATCAGTTCAGCACAGGAAGTTCACCTCGAGGCAGTGAGGCTTCGTGCAGATCGTGCACAACAAGGGCACGGAGTTCAGCAAGCTAGGTGTGCACTGCTGTGCAGAGGCAACTGCAAGTAGCAGTTTGCAAATACAGTGTATTCGTGCATAGCAGACTGGGTTCAGTCCTACATCAGTGACTTAACAGAGAAGGACCACAACAAGGCTCAGTGCAGCTCTTGCATAGTCAATTAAATGTAGTTCCAACAAACATCAACAGGAAAGAGCTACTATACTGCTCAGGTGTGCAGTAGTTTCAGTAGAGGAGACTGTACAGTATATGAAGGTATCACATTGTATCAGTCACTGTGCCCGTTCAGTTTCAGTAGTTCAGTTGGGTTTTCTATTGAGGTGTCAGTATTTCAGGTAGCAGTATCAGTGTCAGTCGGATTCCAGTTTTAGTAGATAGGTTAGTGTTAGTTAGTTTAATGTTTAGTTATGGGTTATTGACATATTGAGTTAGCTAGTAGTGTTGTTAGTTAGGTTATTGAGATATTGAGTAGTATATATATATATATACATATATATATATATATATATATATATATATATATATATATATATATATATATATATATATGTTAGTATGTTAGTAGCTAGTTAGCTATATATAAATATATATTTGTATTAGTTGATATTGTATAGTAGTTAGTTATGTATACTATTGGTATTATATGTTAGTAGTTAGATACATTATAGTAGTTAGTTATTTGTGTTAGCATAGTATTTTGAGTATTATTTAGCCATACTCATAGTGGTTTGGGTTACCTCGGGATACCAAGGTATTACCAAGGTATTGGGTTGATACCCAAGGTTTTGAGTTTGGGTATCGAAATAGGTGTGATACGCATTAGTGCAAGGCCAAGGTATCATATTTCATTTGTATTGATAGAGTATTATAATAAATGACTTGTATATATATCTAAAACACTATTTTCATATAAATAAACTTGCGTATCTTAGGATACGATTTTTTGAGTGTCTTGTAGTACCTTAGTATAGCTTGTATAGTTTAGTTAATAATGTATCGACTTAGTGACTTAGTATTAGACTCTTGCAACCTAGATTTTCTTGGTTTGACCTAGAAATGGCTTATTAACCTAGAATTGCATCAACTTAACAGATTTTTATTCTTGAATCTTGTATTAATGCAACATACCATATATAGGTCTGTGTGATATAGTATTCGTGCTTGTTATTCTTCAACAACATATTTTGTTACGAGAATATGATGTTAGGGATCACCTCCATTATGTTATTACAGTAGGGACATGAAGCGGGATCCTCGGCCGGTGGCTTGACTTTGACCATGTAGGAGTCGGCATTTTGTAATACCTCACTGAAAGCATCACGAGTCTCTTTGGAGAGATGAAGGAGCTCAAACAGTGATAACTTTGTTGGGGTATTTTCAAGTTATGCCAATATGTCAAAGTTATAAGGCTTTTCTAGCCCTTGAGCTATATCTTTTTTGAGAGGTTTGTCAAAACTTTGAAAAGTGTGACGAAAAGATATAAAGCATCTTATGATTTTTATATTTTATCAGAATCTAAAAGACCTAATTCTCGAAAGTTGAATTGATTTTCAGCTAAAGGTTTAGTAAAGATGTCTGTTAATTGATGTTCCATGTCTACATACTCTAAACAAATATCTCAGTGTAATTGATGATCCCTTAAAAAATGATGACAAATTTTTATGTGCTTAGTGTATGAGTGGCATACTGGATTTTTGGTGAGATTAATGGTGCTAGTGTTATCATAGAAAATAGGAATATTCTTATAGTGCAGATTGAAGTCTTCTAGGGTTTGCTTCATCCATAAAATTTAAGCACAACAATGTTCTGCGGCGATATACTCTACCTCAGTTGTTGATAATGCAACAGAATTTTATTTTTTGCTAAACTAGGAGACTAGAGTCTTTTCTAGGAAATGAAAGGTGCCACTGGTGCTTTTTCGTTCGACTTTGCATCCAGCAAAATCATCATCCGAGTAACCAGCAAGGTCAAAGAACGTAATTTTGGGATACCATAATCCTGCCGACAAAGTCTCTTTAAGGTATCAAAAGATACGCTTAACTGCGCACAAATGTGATTTCTTAGGATTAGCCTGATATCTAGCACAAAGACATACAACAAACATAATATCTGGGGACTAGCAGTTAGATATAACAAACTACCAATCATACCTCGATACTTATGTATGTCTGTTGGTTTACTGCTATCATCAAGGTCAAGCTTAGTGGATATTGCCATTGGAGTTTCAATAGGCTTTTCATTGTCCATGTCGAACTTTTTGAGCAAATCCTTCATATAGTTAGCCTGATGGATAAAAGTTTCTTGTGAATCTTGTTTGATTTACAATCCTAGAAAGGAAGTCAGTTCTCATATCATGCTCATCTTAAATTCACTCTGCATACACTTAGCAAACTCATTACATAGCATCTCATTAGTAGATTCGAATATGATATCATCAATATATATATATTTGTAATAGTAACAAAGAATCAACAAAAAATTTTATAAAAAGGGTAGTATCAATTTTTTCTTTTAAAAAATTGTTTCTAAGTAGAAAGAAGCTAAGACATTCATACCAAGCACGAGGGGCTTGTTTGAGTCTGTATAGAGCCTTTCATAACTTGAATACATGGTCAGGGTGTTTAAAATCTTTAAAATTAGGGGGTTGTTTAACAAAAATATCTTCTTTGATAACACCATTTAGAAAAGCACTTTTAACATCCATTTGAAAAAGTTTGAAGTTATAAAAACTAGCAAAAATGCAAAGCATTCGAATAGATTCAAGTCTAGTAACTAGAGCATAAGTCTCATCGTAGTCAATAACTTCCTCTTGGATTTATCCTTGAGCTACAAGACATGCTTTGTTACGTATAACTGAACCATCCTCATTTAATTTATTTTAGAAAACCCATTTAGTACCAATGATCAGATAATTATTAGGTTTAGGAACAAGTTCCCAAACTTGATTGCGTTCAAATTGGTTGAGTTCCTATTGCATAGCAAAAATCCAAAATTCATCAGCAAAAGCTTCATCTATATTTTAGGTTCTATTTTAGAAATAAAAACAACATTTGTAATGATATCTCTATGTGAGGAATGTGTACTTACACCTTTCGATACATCACCTATTACCAAGTCCTCAGTATGATCTATGGAGAACTTCAGTCTACTTGGCAGACTTTTCGGATGACTTGTACTGTTTGTATCTTCTGATATCTTATTGGTTGCGAGTTGACTACCTTCATCGTTGCTGTCGTTTAGTGCTAGAGTGTTGTGTTCATCAAATATAATATTGATTGATTCTTCAACAGTCAATGAGGTCTTGTTGAATACTCTGAATCCTTTACTTTTGGCGGCATAACCTAAAAAAATACCTTCATCGGCCTTGGAGTCAAATTTTCCTAGATTATCTTTGGTATTAAGAATAAAATATTTGCAATCAAAAACTTTAAAGTAACTAATTGATGGAATTCTACCAAACCAAAGTTCATAGGGGGTTTTCTTCGATATAGGTTGAATAAGCACCATATTCAAAATATGGCATGAAGTACTTACAGCTTCAGCCCAAAAGTATTTCAGAAGTTTATACTGATTTAACATGACTCTAGCCATATCTCCAAGAGTTCTATTATTCCGCTCAACAACACCATTTTGTTGTGGAGTTCTAGGACAAGAAAATTAATGAAAAAAATCATTTTTATTGCAAAATCTTTTAAAATCAATATTTTTGAATTTGCCTCCATGATCACTTCGGATACGAGTAATCATAAAACCTTTTTCGTTTTGAATCTTATTGCAAAAAATGACAAATTCAGAAAATATTTTATTTTTACTTGCAAGAAAATAAACCCATGTGTATCTAGAAAAATTATCAACAATAACATAAGCATAAAGTTTACCACCAAGACTGGCAACTCTACTGGGTCTAAACAAGTCCATATGCAAGAGTTGTAGAGGTCTAGAGGTACTTACAGTGTTGATTGATTTAAAAGAAGATTTAGTAGCTTTATTCTTTTCACAGTCAGTACATACCATATCTTTCTTGAAAGTAATCTCTGGTAAGCCTCTTACAAGTTTCTTTGTAGATAGTCTTGCAATAGTGTCCATGTTTGTGTGTCCTAGACGCATATGCCATAGTAAGCTGTCATCTTTGTTAGCGTATAGATATTTACCTGCATTGTCAGTATCTTTTGCAAGATAGAAAATATATATATACTGTCTTTCTTGATCCCTTCAAATATAACCTTACCAGTTGATCTTTTATAAATAGAATATTTGTTTTTAACGAAGTTAATATCGTAACCATGGTCAACTAGATGACTGATGCTGAGTAGGTTATATTTTAATTTCGTTACTAGACAAACATCTTTTATGACATGATAGGGAGGAACACCTATATTACCATTACCAATAATGTATCCTCTGAGGTTATTGTCGAAGGAGACATAACCTTCTTTCTTCATCGATAGTGTTGCAAACAGGTTAGCATCACCAGTCATATGTCGTAAGCAACCACTATCAAGAATTTACTTGCTTCTAGTATGAGAGGGTTGGTCCACCTACAAAATAAGTTGTAGATGTAACCTTTGGTACCCATTTCTTTGAGGGTCCTGCTATGTTAGTTTTTGGTACCCATGCATAAACATTCATATCTACTAACTTTCTTATTCTACAGAATCTAGATATATATCATTTCTTACCACAATAGTGACATATAGCTATGTGATTGATGCTTGGTGAAGCATGATATATATGATTGTGTGAAGCAGTTCTTTGTGGTCTATATGGATAGAATGCATGATTGTGTTTGACATTTCTTTGTGGTCTTCATGGATATCTATAATAGAATGCATGATTATGTTTGGTTCTATGTGCATGATGTGTTCTAAATATATGATTGCAAGAACTGTTATGCATGTAGGTAGGATCATAGCTGTGGGTATTCTTTTGTCTTGCTATGTGTCTCGTGTTAGGTTGGGTGGAGGTTTGTTCAATATTTTTATCCAATCTAATCTCTAACTTTTTAGAGGTAGCATATACTTTATCACAGTTAGCAGTGAGAGCATCTATTCTATGTGCAGTAATAGAATACTTCTTCTTTCCAGATTCAAGTTCTTCCTTAAGTTTAGCGTTCTTATGAGAGCCCTTGTCAAGACTAACAAGTGCCTCGTGGAGGTTAAGCTTAAGTCTAGAATTCTCGTCTGAATCATTTGAGGTATCCTTTACTTCACTTAGTAGAGATGTTAGTCACTCTATTTTAGTCTGATATTCTTGCACATCTTTCTTAGCATGCTTGTAATTATTTTTAAGTTTCCTAAAATCATTAAGCAGATCACTAAAAATATTACGTAGTTCATCAAAAGTAAAATCATCATAAGAGTTGTTATCCGTTAACTGATCAGCTAACGCCATGAAGCATAGGTTTGCTGCTTTTGAGGATTCTCTTTTTCAGATTTACTAGCTTCACTTTCGTTCCAAATACTAGTGTTTGCATATTTCCGTGATGATGTTCTTCTGGATAAGTAATTATGGCAATTTTTTTTCTTAGGATTGGACAAACTTTCTTTATATGTCTTGTCTTCTTACAGTTGTAGCATATAGGCTCTTCATCACTGTTGTCAGTTGGCTCATTCTTCTTTGATTTCTCAAGCTTTAGAAATTTCCTGAAGTTTTTGGTGGTCAGGGCAACTTCCTCATCTTGAGACTTATTGTCGTCGGAGTTATAGTTTGTGACCTTTTTGTGATGTGCCTTAAGAGCAATCATCTTCTCCTTGGGAGTGGGTTCTTCAAATTCCTTAAGATCTAGCTCGTGAGTCATTATCTTGTCCATGAGCGTCTCGAGGGTCATCGTCGTAAGATTATTCCCTTCTATGATTGCAGTGGCATTGGGATTCCAATTCTTGGTGAGTCCCCTGACTACCTTACGAATCTTCTCGTGATTGATATACTCCTTGCCAAGTGATAATAGAGGGTTGATGATGTCGAGAAATCTTGTGAACATTTAAGTGTTCGTCTCATCTTACTTTATCTTGAATGCTTTATACTCTTGTGTTAGACGACTTATTTTTTATTCTTTCACTTGGGAGGTTCCTTCATGAATGACCTCAAGAAGTTTCCATACTTCGTACGAAGTTTCTCAAGTGGAGACCCTGTTAAATTTAATTCTGTCTACAGCACAAAATAGAGCGTTAATAGCTTTAGCATCAAGACTAGCTTATTTCTTTTTGGTGTCTGTGTACTTATCACGAGGCTTCTCTACAAGGTTATCATCTATGACTATTCTAGGTGGCTTATTGTATCCTTCTACTACTACAGTCCAAAGGTCAAAATCAAGTGACTTTAGGTAGAAGCTCAAACGTATCTTCTAGTACATGTAGTTAGTACCGTCAAATAGGGGTGACCTATTTGTGGACTAGCCTTTACTATTGTTGGTGTGGATAGATCTAACAATTGCCATAAGTCTCTTAAGATATTAAGCCAAATATCAAGAGAACTAGCTCTGATACCAATTGAAGGACCGTGAGGCAACTCTAGGGGTGAATAGAGTACAGCAGAATAACCTACCAAATTTAATATTATCAGAATGAAGGCAGTTGTTAACTAACAGTATATATAGAGACAGTAAAGTAAAGCAGTAAAGTAGAGAGAGAAAGCAAACGTAAATACCAAGATGTATACTGGTTTTTCTCTGAAAGGACTAGTCCAGTCCCGAGAACTCAAGCTCGGAGTTTCTCTACTATAATCACCAATAGTGAATCACAAGCTTTGATTTGAAGGCTTGCTACTTATTTATACCACGAGATTTTATCCGAAGTCTCGCAACTTCAAATCTTAGAGAGAGAGAGAGAGAGCAACTGATGGAATAAAGCTCTTTACAACTCAGAAGACTTCTAGACCAAGATCGTACTTGGCACTAGGAAGGCTAGAGAGTTGCTCTTTGAGATGGAAAAGTTAAGGCTTTAGAAGTTTGTTCACAATAGGGTAGAAAACTAAAGAATAGTTGAGTGTATTAGGAATGAGAATTCAATCCTATTTATAGTGTGTAGGCAAACAGAATTCGGCTAGAATTCTGATGGAGTTTAATTCAAATTTCCAACCGTTGGGCCAAGAAATCAGGAGCTTATTGAACTGGTTGATTTTATACCAAAAGGGTAACCGAGTTTGGTCCGAGTTTGGCACGAGTTTTGCACTAGTTCGATCTTTTAGTATGGTAGAATTTGTAAATAAATGTGGCCTGATTTGGTGGATAAATTCTTTGGTTTATTTGAGAGTAGTAGGTATTTGGGTATAGGTACTTAGTTTTGCCAGTGCGACTCAGCTTACAGCAGTCCTAGACTGAAATAAATAAAAGATTACATTTAAATAGACGCAATACAGACGATATGTAATAGCAGTGTTGAGGCTTCAGATTATGACATATCAATGCATGGTTTAGTTAACTATCAAAATCAAGTTAACTGAGACCTGGTGGGCCAACAGTTTCGTCTTCAAAGTCTAAAGTGAGAACTTTGGAGTCGAACAGCCGTTGGATATGCCTCTTCAACACATAGCAATCTTGTGTTGGATGATGGATGTATCGGTAGTAACAGGAATTGGGGTCTTCGAATTTGTTTGTCATATCCGGTTATCTGATATCGGGCAGCTGCAGTTTGTTTCCATTCATCAACACATGGAAGATCTCGATGACATCATCATCGTTGAAGGAGTAAGTTTCCTTCAGCTTGGGTACTTTTGCCGACCTTTGAGTGGACATGGCCGAGCTTTTAGATACGTTGACAGGAGAGTTTGTTTCCCTTTATTGTTACGGCTATTGGTGCTGACTTTATTATTTAGGGACGCTTTACTCTGTCACTTCTGGTAGGGAGCTATAGTCCTAACAAACGGGCAGCTTTTGTATTTTTTTTCATAGCGGCAATGCTTATGATGAACGCTATCTAATCATGAAGCTGGACTGAAGTTGTCCACAGTTTTATTGCATGTAACAAATTCTCTATGTAAGTGTTCACCAAATGGCTATCGGGGATGCCCAGAGCTAGTTTCAGTGCCACCTGTCTAAATTATTCTATGTACTCTCAGACAGGTTCCTTTTCTTTTTGAACTATGTCCATGAGGGAGCTCATAGTCATGTTTATTTCATCATCGTAGAATCGAGAAATGAAGTGGTATTGAAGATCTTTGAATGTCAAAATACAGTTGTTCGAGAGACTACAAAGCCAGTCGTAGGCTACTCTAGTTAAAGTTTCGACGAAGATCTTGGTAAGGAGTGCATCGTCACGAGGTAGATGTCCCATCATTGAATCAAAGTAATTTATATAATGACGAGAAGATATCTTTCTGTCGAACGATATTATTGAATGTGTCTTGTACTTGGGCGGATATACCATATTTTTTACTCAGGAGGATAATGTTATCGTATCCCGAGTTTTTGAAGCACATCTCAGTTGCTCATCGAATCAAAATGAGCTTGCAGTTCCTTGACTTCTCGGATCGCGTCTTTAGCATCGTCGGACAATGGGGGAGCGGATGATCGCACCAAGGTGTGATTGGCCCATGTGATAGGAGCAGGAGAGATTGCACCCGACTCATTGTTTCCCGGTTCTTGGCTTGCTTCCTCCGAGATCCTTGATGGTTGTCGGGTTATGCTTGCCCTGAGTTCTAGTACAATCTGAGTCAGAGTTTGCATCGAGACACTCATGGCTTCAAGTGTCTCAAGATATTGCTGATCACTGGAGGCTTGATCATCTCATGCCTTGTACACATGCATTACATGGGAAGAAACAGATGGAACCGTGAAAGCTTCACTTTTTCCCTCTGACTCAAGATGCACGTTGTTTTCAGGGAAGTAAGGCATCATTGCATCATCTTCGGAGTCTAGGGGATGTCTACCTCTAGCCTTGGTGACTGTATTATCCTGGCGGGCTTGGCTAACCCCATGTAGGTTATCATCCTTTCCTTGAGATTCACTATCTTCTTAGAATGATGGGTTGGTGTGGAACACCGAGAGATTGCTACCCCCAGCTTTTATTCTCGCTCGGGTGCCTTGGAACACCCCCTCGGTAGGTACCAGCTTACTACCCCGCGGTTGGTTCCTTATTGTATTGGTAGAGACAGTCGGGTTAGGCGAGTTCTTCTTTCTTGAGATATTCTTTGAAGAATGAGACCTCCATGTTGAGCAGCATGATGTGAGAAGTAATTCTTCCTCTTCTTTGTGCACTTGTTTTTTGTAATATTGTCAGATTGGTATCGTGGGTTATAGTCGCTGGAATACTAACTATATGGTTGGAGGAACTGGTATTTTATTATAGCAACAATTGATGATGATGCTGGCACAAGTGTGTCTATGTGGAGACACTTTATGTGCGGGAGTCACTTCTCTCTTCTTGTATTTATTATTAATCATGTTGCACAAATCAGAGGGTAAAAACTTTACTTTCAAATCTATTTCGTACACTTGGTCAAACCTTGCGCATGGGTGTGATCGTGAACGGCTTGCTCCTTGACCCAGTTCTTGCGCAGAGACTGCACCCGAATCATTTATGGAAGACTTGTTATGTAGTAGACCCAATTTATGTACCCGACCAAGCTGGACGCATGGGTCTGTCATCACAATGTTTTCTTTCCGACTTGGTTCAAGCGTATGGACCCGACATCCTAGAGATTGACTTATAGAACTTAGAAATAGTTAGTTTGACCAAGTTTGACTTGTTTGACATAGAGTTGACCTAGTTTGACTTGTTTGACATAGAGTTGACCAAGTTTGACTGTTTTGACTTAGACTTGGCCTAATAACCTATATTGGACTAGTTAACTTGTATTCATTCCAAAATCTTATATTTATGTAATATTCTATATTTAGGTCTCTGAGGCACCGTTCTGGACATCTTTGATACTGTTCACCGAATTTCAGGTGAGTACATTCTCTGACAGTTTTTTATTTATGATATCATCTATGTTTCTTGTACTTAGTGTAGATATCCTTGATTTTCTGACACTTGGTTACACAGATTGGTATTCCTGGATCCCGTCATAAGATGTTATTCCTGGTAGTTTCTGGCATATTTTTTGTGCGAGCCCATTGTTTTTGTACATGTATGGACACTGATTCATGAAAAGATTAGCTCCCTTCTCATGGAATCATGTATCATAGCATGTCATAGTTGGATCCATTATACCAGTCGGGACAGAGATTTTTTAGTATAGATATGTGATCATACCCCATAGTTCTTATTTTCTTTGTATAGTGTTAATCATACACCATACGTATGATTAACCAGGCCATGATTCTCGAAAAAATTTCTAAGCCGATTACATGTTGTCACTAGTACTCACTCACTTAGATGTATTTCATTATTCTATTTATGATGTTCATCTCCCTTGTATATATTTTTCGTATTTTCTTATTCCTGTATATTTCTGCCAAGCCCTATTCATCTTGTATATGCTCTCTATTTACTGTTACATAGTCTTTATCATTTATTGGAACTGCTGTTAGAGATGTACTTTGCTCCAATCCTGATTGGATATATTTTTTCAGATGACACTGAGGGGTGATACCCCACACACTACAGGCCTTAGGACGTAGTTGGCTTAGAGTTAGCGAATGTGGCTCAGGAAGGATTCATCCCGGTTGAGACATAAGATACTTTATCTGTAGCTCAGTAGATAGATTTATTTTGTACTGGATTTGTCTCCATTTTTGGCAGTTAGTACTCTTTTATATTTGAGACTTATTGGATATTATCTTCTGTCATATGAGTTGTATTTTAACTCTTTAGTTCTTATATCATATTCGTGCATTGTTCCATCTTATAGTTCTGTGAATGAGTATTAATTTTTTTTTTGTCGTTATATATCTTGATGATCATTATTGTTATATAGTATAGTTTACCCAAATATCGTTCTACCGCCAATGCTGCACATAGGCTAGACGTACCCATGTTCTCGTACCCTTATATCGGGTGTGGGTCATGACACATTTTTTGTGGTGGCCCATGCAGGTCCTCGAGGTCACAATTAGTGTAATTCGTAGTGGTGCTTTGATTTGAGTGCTATTACGAGCCGGTTTCAAGCTATAGGATATAGGCTATAGGCTTGGAATACTCAATCACAACTAGAAAAAATTCTATTGCTCATTTCAACTGTTCTTCCTTGATATTTGATAATTGAGCTTTACTTCTTTGAATACATTCTATCTTATGCCATATTGATTATTTTCTTCCATTTTGCCTCAGGATGTCGCCTAAGACTAAATTACAACAGAAAGAAATAGATTCTAAGAGTCTGCGACTTCCCGAGAGCCTGCACCAGTCACTTCTCTGGTGATTGGCGTATCAGCTGTATTCGGGGGTCCACCTCCAGTACAGAGAACTGCTCCAGCTGTGTCTAAGGGACTTCCAGATCCACCTCCCATACTGGCAGATGCGACTCAGATGTTCGTATTATTTTACGAGATGATAGAGACTCAGAGGGCCTAGTAGGAGGCTCACCAAGGGAGGCTGACATGATACGGTAGGGTATCAAGAGTGCTCATCCGCTTGCCCTTGCTGTAGTAGAGAGAGGATCTCTGGTCCAGCACCAGGTTGCTTTGCAGGTTGCCTAGCTTCGGCCTAGTAATATCAAGTACTTCAAGAAGCTGGAACCTCGGGTCTTCAAGGGGATCAAGGGCATCGTCTACGCTGATGATTGGCTCGAAGATATCAAGCATCTCATAAGGGTGTCTCGTCTTACTGAGGATCTGAAGGCTGAGGTATTGGGACTTCAGTTGTTCGATATCACCCACACTTGGTTCAGGAATGAGCCACTTCTTGCTGATACGGGACAGTCTTGGAAGGTATTTAAGGACCTCTTTAAGAAGAAGTTCTTTGCTCGGACAACAGATTGGACTTGGGGAGGCACTTTGAGGGCCTTACTCAGGGGAGCATGTCCATAGAGGAGTACGCTGCAGAGTTTGAAAGATTGAGCCAATTTGTGGAGTACTTGGTGAGGGAGCCAGAGGTTCAGGCTATCCGCTTCCATGAGGGTCTGAAATGGGAAGTAAAGATCCTCATTCTGTCTTTATATGAGACATACTCTGAGATACTTGCGGAGGCACGCAAGGTTGAGCAGAAGTTGAGCTTGAAGTCCAAGAGAGACCGCGATTCTTTTATGGGGGCTAGTAGCAGCACATTGCCTACTAAGCATCTTCATCTCCAGTCTAGGCCTTTTCAGCAGCCACAATAGTACCAGACTCTAGCTAGGGCACCGGTTCACTAGGTACCACAGCAGCAGCAGAGACACTCACAATACGCTTTCTGCCACTACTGCAAGAAGCCCGAACATATCTGGAATGTTAGTAGGAAGAGGTTGGGAGTTTATCTATATTATGGTGTAGAGGGGCATCAAATGAGAGATTGTCCTTCCAACCCTCGCGTACAGCTCAGGGGGGAAGCTCCAGGTCAGAGAGCACAGGCGAGGCCACCTGCAGTACAACCGAGGGGACCGCTACTTCTGACTCAGCAGCAGCGTTATGCCCATCACCAGAATTAGGGAGGTGTACCTCAAGGACGAGCATTTTCTATGACGTTCGAGTAGGCTGAGCCCACCGAAGATATCATCGAAGGTTCTGTTCTCCTTAATTATATTTCAGCTTTAGCATTGTTTGATTCAGGTGCTTCCCATAGTTTTATATATGTTTCTTTTTCTGAAGCATCATTTGTTAGCTGAGTCTTTGCTTAGGACTTGCAAGATCATGACTGGGGGAGGCATTACCCTGGTTAGTGATGTTTGCAAGGATCGAAGAGTTACTTTGGGATGCCGAGAGCTGAGTATGTGTCTACTTGTAATGCCACTTCTGAGCTACGATATTGTACTCGAAAAGGATTGGTTGAGTAGGCACCATGCTAGTATCGATTGTAGAGGAGATAGAGTTTTGTTTAGTCTGCCAGGTGAGCCAGAGTTTAAGTTTGCTAAAGGAGCTTCGGAGCAAAGAGAAGGCATTATCTGTGGAGCTATGGTGGAAGACAAGGAGTTATCGCATCCCTTGATAGCAGAGTTCTTGGATGTGTTTCCTGAGAAATTGCCAGGATTGCCGCCAAATCGATACGTTGAGTTCTCTATAGACTTGGTACCAGGTACAGAGCTGATTTTATAACATGTCTATAGAGTGAACAACAGCGAGCTGGTTGAGCTGAATAAACAAGTGGATAAACTGCAGGATAAGGGGTTTATCAGATCTAGTTCTTTACTGTGAGGAGCCCAATTAATGTTTGTACCGAAGAAGGATAGATCGGTGTGCATGTGCATCAATTATAGGATATTGAATAATCTCACTATCAAGAATAAATAACCGTTGCCACAGATTGATGATCTATTTGATCACTTGAGTGGCACCATGGTATTTTTCAAGATAGATTCGAGATCAGGCTACCACCAGGTAAAAGTGAAGCTGGAGGACATTCCAAAGACTGCTTTTAGGACTCACTATGGCCAGTACGAGTTCACGAGTTCATGGTGATGCCGTTTGGGTTGACTAATATCCTGGCGGTGTTTATGAATTTGATAAACAAGGAGTTCCACCAGTACCTTGACAAGTTAATGGTGGTATTCATCGATGACATTCTCATATACTCGAAGACGCCAGAGGAGCACGAGGAGCATTTACGGATTGTGTTTGATGTGTTGAGGAAGGAGAAGCTGAATGAAAAGTTGTCCAAGTACAAGTTCTTTCTGGACAAGGTGGAGTTCTTAGGATATTTTATGACTGGTGATAGGATTTCAGTAAACCCGAAGAAGATCACAACAGTGGAGCCTTGGAAGACCCCGAGTTCAGTGGAAGATATAAGGAGTTTCTTGGGTATGACAGGCTACTACAGAAAGTTTGTGCAAAAATTTTTGAGGATTGCTGAGCCGATGACCAAACTAACCAGGAAGGACGCACATTTTATTTGGACAGAAGAGTGTCAGGTTGCTTTTGAGGAATTGAAGATGAGGTTGACGTCTACTTCTATTTTGACGTTGCTATCAGGGTCTGGAGATTTTACTATCTATAGTGATGCATCAGAAAAAGGTTTGGGTTATGTTTTCCAGCATAATGGGAAGGTGATTGCCTATGTATCCAGGCAATTATGTCCTCATGAGAAGAACTATCCTACTCATGATTTGGAGTTGGCAGCGGTCATCTTTACTTTGAAGTTGTGAAAATACTATTTGTACGGAGAGAGTGTGGAGATCTTCACAGACCACAAGAGCTTGAAGTATATTTTTACCCAGAAGGAGATGATCATGAGGCATCGTCGGTGGTTAGAACTGATGAAGGATTTTGATATATCCTTACAGTATCATCCAGGGAAGACCAATGTAGTTGTCGATGCCTTGAGTAGGTATCTGGTAGCTATATTTTTGACAAAAGATCGATATTTGTTGGAGGATCTGGAGAGCTTGGGCATTGAGGTAATAGTTCCTGAGATTGCGATACAGATGTGGGATTTTGTCACGCCCCAGTCCTAAAATACTGAGGGACTAGGCACGTGGCAATGGCCAGCAGCACACTCCGATGGGCAAACCTAATTTAATGGACCCATTAGGGTGTACTTAAGATGTAAAACAATAATAAATAGGTCTATGATACATGCTACATAAATAAATCTAATCTCATCCATAGCAGAAAAATACAAGCAAAATAACAACATAAAAACCAACATCAAGTCTCAAATAAAATATATCGGGGAACAACCCGATAATGAGTTTGGTATAACAAATTCATTAGACAAGAAATAAAGTATTCAACAACAGAAAAGACTGAGTATATAAAATCAGATACTTAGGAGAAATCCTCGAGCATCACCTCGTCCTCTGGTATTGGTTCAGCTCTAGCGTCTGCTCCTGTTTCGTACACCTCAGGATAAATCTCCTCCGCTAAACCTGGGGACATAATCCGGATCCAGATCCTCAGGGGACATAGCAAGGTACAAGAATAACTCAAGCCAAATAAATACAGTATATAAAATATATCAATAGGAAAAACTATGTGACCAACTATGTGATATGCAAGATGAGAGCATCACTAGTACTCAGGCTGAGACCACTACAAGCTCTGTATCGGAGAGCCGGTAGCAGTAATATCATGTAATGGGTCAAGCTCTGGATCAGAGGCTAAAGCACCACAATAATAAATATATATATGTAATCAGCCTGTAGCCTGTGTGTCTCTCCCCACCCAATGTAATCATGCGTCTCATGTCCACGACGTCTCATGTCCATAACACGCAAGATCATGACCTCTAGCTAATGCAGCGAGTCATAATAATATATATGCATAAGTAATATCTATGTCACGAATCCTGTAACCTATACAGAATCACTACGAATAACTCGGAAAGATTCTGTCTTATGAATAGTGTCAAGTGTCCTATGGTATGATGTAAACCCCCTCACCCAAAATAGATATTTTGTGTATATTTTATATTATTATAGGTATTGAATTTCTTTAGAGTATTCTGTTATTTAATTAGCAAATGAATTTCTTGATATATTTACTTATATAAATATTTATTTAGAATCATTTTTAGGTTATTTTAGATTTTTGAAATTAATTAGGATTTATTTGGATATATATAGTCTTAATATTAGATATATGCTAATTTAGTGTTATAGATATTAATAAGATTTTATAAATTATTTGTATTATATTTAATTATATTCAAGATTATAAATTATTGAGATAGATTCAAACTCTACTTTAAATTAATTCAAATCATGAACCTACTAGGAATACAACTTAATGTATATCATATCCCTATTTAAATTCATCATAATCCTATCCAAATTAACCAATCCTAGTTGTATTTAATTAAGTAGTCTCCACCATTATAAATACCTCATCCTTCATATTTTTTCCCAAATTCCTCTATTTTTCGTCAAAAAATAGTCAAAATTCGTCATAAATTCAGCCTCATTTTCTACTAGTTATGACGAATTAAAAAGACGATATCTCCTAGCTCCGGACTCCAAACGAGGCCTAGTTTTTTTTGTTAGAACGATAATGAGGTTAGCTTTCTGATTATATAAATTGTTTTTCTAAATTATGAGTATTAAGTTCTGGAAAATTCGTAGAGCACAGCATATCCAAAAATAGACGTGTTTCGATGTTTTTGCGATTTCGGGAGAACCAGGAATCAGAATCATGAACCGTTTAAAGTTTCGGAAAGCTAATGTCAAGATCATCGACATATATTTTTCCCAGAATTTAGTTTGAAGTATTTACATACTGTTAATTCTGTAGAACTTCTAGGTTAGAATTTAACCATCGGTGCACAATACAAAATTTGTATGTGCCATAATTTCCAAACGAATTTGAATTCGGACGAGCCGTAAATTCCAGCATATTTTTGACGCTGAAATCTACAGGAAATCATGCATGAAAGTTGAGTTTGTGTCGGTTGACTTTTCGATCAACAGATCGCCTCGATTTGCGTGCCATGAGTCTCGAGTTGATAAAATTCAGTTTCTTTGGACCAAATTTAGGAATTAACATAAAAATCAAAATAATAAGATTAAAATAGGATTTTAGAGTAACTATTCCAGAATTAAATAAATTAAAATAAATTATCTTTTGACGTGATAAATTTGTAATACATAGGATATTGGATTTGTTCTGCGCGACTTCTGGAGCAGGTTATTGGTACATCGCAGCTTCCTTACCAGGCAAGTGTACCTTGCCAAACTCTGCAGTATTGTTACCTATTTTCCTTGCTTCATTATATTGCTGTGCATACTTAACCTAAGGCCGTGTGACGTACTTAGCGTCCGATTATCAGTCGGGTGCCAATATCGTACGCGGTGTTGTGTACTGTCATCTAGAGATGGACATTCGTGACACTTTACATCCTCGTACTTGTCTTATCAAGTACACTACGACCCAGGACACTTGACACCATTCATGAGACAGGATCTTCCCGAGATATTCGTGGTGATTCTGTATAGGATACAGGACTTGACATTGATATTATATTCCTAGACCTTATATGACTTGTGCATTAGATATGATTGTGCGTGCCATGGACATGAGGCATCATGGACATGAGACGTATGATTACATTGGGTGGGGTGTAAAACCCCTATTTCTAAAAACCGTATTTATTTATTTTTTTATTATTAATTAATAATTTAAATATAGTATTTAGTGGCTAAATAGGAGAAATAGATTTTTAATAATTTTTATTTTAGGTGTTCGGTCACTTAGAGGACTTATGGGACCATCAGGAATTTTTAGGAATTTATTCCATGTAGGAGACCCCTTGAGCTGTTGCTAGCCTAACGATGTGCATTACCCTAATCTATAAATTTTTTTATGAGTATATATATATAATATATATGTATACACAAATATATATATGTATATATATATATTTATAAAAAAAAAAAAAAAAAAGCAAAAGTATTAATAAGAATTAATTAAATAATATAATAATAATAATAACAAAATACTACTACTAGTAACTTTGCAACTTAAGCAACCATAAGCAAACAATTCAATTCCAAGCCGCACAGTGATCCGCCCCTTGCATGCCAGCAACTCCTTAGCCACTTTGTGGCCGAACCCCACCCTCCTTAAGTCTCTTAAATACTCAGATATAAATATATACTTTATTTCATGTAAAACCCTATTTCACCTCCTTCCTGCTATAGCCGTGCATCCCATCACGTTCCCGGCATCAAAATCGCAGACCTCTAAAGAGGCCATTAACCTATTCCCAGACTCGACCGTGAATCTGAATCCCTGCCGACCCCTAACAGAGCTCTCCGTCCTACACCACCGCTGGCCTCGACATCCGTCAATCCGCGTGAAGCCAAGCCAACAACAATCAAACCGACTGTAAGGCTTCTGTTCCCTTTGGTTGTGATCGATTTCATAGTTAATTCTCAGGTGATATCTAGTTAACCCTCCACGCAACAACAGCATACTTGAAATAAATTTGTAGGTTGAAGTTGTTAAAATATAATCCAAAACGTAAGGAAAATCAACTTAAAACATTGATATACTTCGATACGGAGTTGGTCTCGACAAACCGGGCTGCCTCGTCACATACCAGTTGCACCAAAAAGGTACGTATGGCATGTTCTGGCGTGTGGGCAGTCGCGGAGACTGATTCGGACGCGTGTGAGCGCCGAAATCAGGCCGTATCTGCGGACACAACCCGTGTCGCAATTTTTGTGGAACTCGCACGTATTTTGTGCACGCTTGTCAGATTGCGATGAAACTTGCGCCACTGGACTCGTGGTAACGCGCTGGTCCTGTGACCCAATTTTCACGTAATTCTGAGACGGTTGACCAAATCGCCAATTGGCGGGTCCCACAGTTGACTTTTTGGACAAAATTGTGTTCGGACCATCGGAATCCATATTTGGACATACCGTTGGGTTCGTATTGACATCTAGAGTTATTTGACCTATAGTTTATCCCATTTAGAGACTGTTACCCTTGGCACGCTTTTCGGTGCGAAGTGGGCCACATATGGACCCCACTTTTACCCGAAATTACCGTTTTGCCCCTGTGTCCAAATTGGACGAAAGGGAAGTGCTTTTTAGCTATTTTGCTTATTCTGGAAATGTTGGTGATGTTTATTTCAACATCCGGAGACGTTCATTCTGAGGCCGTAGCTTCTGACTCTTGGTGTTGACATTGGGACACTACATTTTGCAGCCTTCTTGCCAGGCAAGATACCTTGCCAAATTGTTTACAGTACTTTGCATGCTATTTATATTTCTGTTTATTTATTTCATTTCTGTATAGTTCTTGCATGTGTAGTTTTCCTTTCAGTCATTACTATATATTAGATATGTTGACACACACTTGACACTTAGTATCATAGAGGACAATCATTAGGCGTATGGGTTTTAACCGCTCTGGTAACACCGTAGTCACTAGCACGCACTATGGTGGGTCGTGTCCGATGGTCGCTACCCCCGAGGTATGTCGATTGATGGAGTCCGAGGGTCGCTACCCCAGAGGTATGTCGGCTGATGATGTTCATGGACGAGCGTGAGGTTGTGAGGATTAGATCGAGTAGCCTACCCTTGTCCATACGTCAAAAGGTTGTCCTCACTTGTATTCATATAGATTGTCTTGTACAGCGTACTTATTTATTTTCACATTATATGCATGTTTACTGTATTCAAGTTGGCTCGTATTTTCTGTATCTTGTTACGTCCCTCTGAGGACCTGGTCCGCTGCCAGGTGTATCTGCTCTTGAGTATTTGCAGGAGTACGGGTCTGGACCTGACGCATTATTTTCTGTCGAGGAGATCTTACCTTCTGAGCATCGTTGATTATCTGGCGATGGATTCTTTTAGCTGATACACTTATGTCTTCACATTATTTTATATTGGAGATTTTACACTCCTCTCCCATTTTAGTTTTGGATATAGTCTTTGGTAGTGGATTTGTCTCCACCCGACTATTATTTTAGATATTTCAGACTCCTTATTCTAGTTTAGTATTTCTTTTCTATGACTTGTTGTGTGGATGAGATTAGCATATCTGTGACTTGTGACATTATATATACCACATGTGAGTTTATATTCATATTACAGCGTACGTATGGGTTATGGTTTCCATATATTGGAGTTGCCATATCCATGCGGCTGGCATGCTTACGTGTTCCTAGTCCTATGTATTTGGGACTGGGGCGTGACATGTTTTTGTGGTGGCCCATGCAGGTCAAGTTAGCCGTTTCGGTTACGTAACTGTACCGAGCGGGCCTGCACCTAGGATTAGAATTTTAGATCTCATCCACACTTGACTATAACTTACTTTCCTTCCAACATGTCCTACTTAAGTTCTTGCATCCTGCTTGATTCATGTACTCTTCTTAATCCTTCGTCCATCTCTTGCAGAGAGATGAATTTGCATAACGGGCATGCCGCCACCGGGGACAACACGTCTCCAGGGGACGACGACCAACCACTAGGAGTGACCTCAACGATACCCCTTCTTCCCGGACCGGATGGAATGACTAACAATCAAATTCCACCAACCCCTTCCATGATACCTAATGGGACTTTTCCAGCTCCACTAGCACCGCAGGATGGCCAGACACAGCTATTCCAATTCTTCCAGATGATAATACAGGAACAAAGGCAGCAGGCAGCCGAGCAGAGGCAGCAAACCGCAGAGCAAAGGCTAGAATTTCTGGCAGCGCTTGAGAGAATGGCTGCACTAGCCCCTGCACCAACCCAGGCACTAGTTTCAGTACCCCAAGCTCGGGTTGGTTCAGTCAAGGACTTTGTGCAGATGGGCCCTAAGCCATATAAGGGTAATGAGAGCCCAGAGGAGACCACAAACTGGATTGCCAATACCAAGAAGTTGTTAGAAGCATCACAATTACCTTCTGATCTATGGATGATAGGCGTGAGGACTCAGTTAGAAGGCAGCGCGCATCACTGGTGGAAATCAATGGAGCGCCAGTTGGGTACGCGACAGACTTGGAAACAATTCTTGGAGTGCTTTGAGAGGAAGTACTTCCCGGATACTGTAAGGGACGCATTGTACGATCAGTTCCTCCATCTAGAGCAAGGTAACAAGACGGTTGATGAGTATGACGCAGAATTTAGTCGTCTCAGTAAGTATGGCACAGTCCTAATACCTAATGACTTGGAGAAGGCTAAGAGGTTTCACCGCGGGCTGACTCAGGAGCTCCAGCACTACACTAGCTCCCAGTCCCGGATCTCTTATGCCGAGCTATTGACAGAGGCCAGGATCCAGGAGGCCATCAGCAAGGGAAACGGAATTCAACAGAGAAGTCACCAAGGACCAGTAGGGATACAGCAAGGAGGACCCATTCGACACCCTTTGACACGCCAGCAATCAGATAGTGCTGCACTATATCCAACCAAGGAGCTCCGTACTTGTCACTATTGTGGAAGGACAGGTCATATTCTAAGAGACTGTCATCGTCGATTGGGGTTATGCATGATATGTGGATCAAGTCACCATCAAGCCCAAGAATGTCCTAAACAGAACCAGAGACCTATGGCATTAGAATCAGGAACACCGCATACACCCTCAAGTATAGAAGACAAAAGGAACCCACCACTGCTCCTACAGTCTGCACAAATGGAGGGGACTAGACCCCAGTTGAATAACCAAGGACAAGGCCAAGCACTCATTATGACAAGTATGGGAGAGCAGACATATGAAGCCGTAGATACAGGTACGACCTTTTAGTTATAATTGTCTTTGCATACTCATAACCCCATTGTGACACAAGCTCTTAGATGCACAAATAGATATAGAATTATATATATGGTAGTCTAGCAGTTATAAGGATATATTTCTATGCTACCCAGGTGGCATACACGCGATGCTAATGGATGACGTGAGTAGCAGTAGTAGTATTCTTCCCCTATCCTTATCTCGCCCACTTGGGTGACTCATCTCCTCCTTTTATATTCATTCCTTACCTCGTGCGTAACACTTCCTATCATAGTCGTATCTTTCGTGCCATTATAAATTGTTTGATATCAACCTCACCCCTATTTTGTTAGTTAAACATAAATGTGTTAGTAATGCTTGATAACTAAGGATGAGTTCTTAATATATATATATGCACTGTAGAAATATCTGTATTCTTTAGTAGTTTAACCCTTAAGTAGCACCATGTAGCCTAGTAGAAATTGTTAGATCATTTGAGCTAGATCATACCCCTAATAGTTAGTCAAGACCTTAAGTATTCCCTAAAACTTAGACTATGCCTAGGAAAGAGTTGAAGGCACTTGTTACGAACTGATGACTATGACAAATCGCTGGCAAGGTAGCGACAGTTGCCGCCAGACGATTATGGTAGAGTAGTCGAATTACTTGCAGCCATACTGGCCAGGTGGCGAGGCAGTATTAGACTATGATACTTGACGGTTATAGAAAAAAAAAGTCATAGTTATGAGATTCTAGACAGGTATCCCAAGATTCTCGACCCAATAAATATAATTGCCTTATAATCTAGACAATAGCTTCAAAGAAGGTGACCACTAGTAGAATTCTTGTAAGTTGGGTAGTGTAGACAAGTTAGAGGATGATAGAATAGTGTATGGACAACAAGAGAGAAAGTGTTAGAATGGCAGACCATGAGTTTTAGGAGTCCTACTAGATACCAATGTAGTGTAATAGTTATAGTTATCATTATGAATATGGGTTAGTGTCAATTTCGAGGACGAAATTTTTGTAAGTTGGGTAGAATGTAAAACCCCTATTTCTAAAAACCGTATTTATTTATTTTTTTATTATTAATTAATAATTTAAATATAGTATTTAGTGGCTAAATAGGAGAAATAAATTTTTAATAATTTTTATTTTAGGTGTTCGGTCACTTAGAGGACTTATGGGACCATCAGGAATTTTTAGGAATTTATTCCATGTAGGAGACCCCTTGAGCTGTTGCTAGCCTAACGATGTGCATTACCCTAATCTATAAATTTTCTTATGAGTATATATATATAATATATATGTATACACAAATATATATATGTATATATATATATTTATAAAAAAAAAGAAAAGAAAGCAAAAGTATTAATAAGAATTAATTAAATAATATAATAATAATAATAACAAAATACTACTACTAGTAACTTTGCAACTTAAGCAACCATAAGCAAACAATTCAATTCCAAGCCGCACAGTGATCCGCCCCTTGCATGCCAGCAACTCCTTAGCCACTTTGTGGCCGAACCCCACCCTCCTTAAGTCTCTTAAATACTCAGATATAAATATATACTTTATTTCATGTAAAACCCTATTTCACCTCCTTCCTGCTATAGCCGTGCATCCCATCACGTTCCCGGCATCAAAATCGCAGACCTCTAAAGAGGCCATTAACCTATTCCCAGACTCGACCGTGAATCTGAATCCGTGCCGACCCCTAACAGAGCTCTCCGTCCTACACCACCGCTGGCCTCGACATCCGTCAATCCGCGTGAAGCCAAGCCAACAACAATCAAACCGACTGTAAGGCTTCTGTTCCCTTTGGTTGTGATCGATTTCATAGTTAATTCTCAGGTGATATCTAGTTAACCCTCCACGCAACAACAGCATACTTGAAATATCGTACGCGGTGTTGTGTACTGTCATCTAGAGATGGACATTCGTGACACTTTACATCCTCGTACTTGTCTTATCAAGTACACTACGACCCAGGACACTTGACACCATTCATGAGACAGGATCTTCCCGAGATATTCGTGGTGATTCTGTATAGGATACAGGACTTGACATTGATATTATATTTCTAGACCTTATATGACTTGTGCATTAGATATGATTGTGCGTGCCATGGACATGAGGCATCATGGACATGAGACGTATGATTACATTGGGTGGGGAGAGACACACAGGCTACAGGTTGATTATTTATATTATGACAGCGTCTCAGTCTTTCTCTGAGCTAGACGACTGCTGGTGTCTTAGTCTCACTACGAGCTAGACAACCACATGATATCACTGCTACCGGCTCCCCGACACAGAGCTTGTAGTGGTTTCAACCTGAGTTCTTGTGCTGCTCTCATCTTGCATATCACTTAGCTGGTTATTTAGTGCTTTCCTATTGTTCCATTTATTGCTGGAGAGACACACATGCTACAGGTTGACTATATTGTGCCGGCGTCTTAGTCTCACTACGAGCTAGACAACTACATGATATCGCTGCTACCGGCTCCCCTACACAGAGCTTGTAGTAGTCTCAGCCTGAGTACTGGTGATGTTCTCACCTGCATTTCACATAGATGGTTACATAAATATCCTGTTTATTCATTGACTATTTTACTGCATTATTATGGCTTGTATTTTCTGTACCTTGCTGTCCCCTGAGGACCTGGATCCGGACTATGTCCCCAGGTATAGCTGATGAGATCGACCCCGAGGTTTACGGAGCAGGAGCATTATCAGGAGTAGGCATTGGAGCAGTACCAGATCCAGTAGACGCGTGATCACCGAGGGTATCTTCTGAGTATATACTATTTCATACTCAGTATTTGCTGTGGTTATCTTTATTCTTGTATCTTGACAGATGTATTCAGACTCATTATCGGGTTATTCCCCGAGTTTATATTATATTAAGATTGATCTTGCTTTATGATTCTGATATTGTTGTATTCATTTCTGTGGATGAGATTAGTATATCTCGACCCTTATTGTTGTATTACAGCTTAAGTATGCCCCGATGGATCCATTAAATTGGGTTTGTCCATCAGAGTGTGCTGCTGGCCATTGCCGCGCATCCAGTCCCTCGACATTTTGGGACTGGGGCGTGACATGGTTTTTGTGGTGGCCCATGCAGGTCTACGACTAAATTGTTCGGTTTTAACTTAGGGACCGAGCAAGCCTGCAATAAGAATAGGATAAGGTTCTCATCCACTTGCTTGAATCGTTCTTGACATCTATATCGGGTTCGAATTAATTTCTTAACTTATATCCTGCCTTGACTCCTGTGCGCTCTTTATTGTTTATTTTGGTTGTTACTCTTGAATTTTTGAATTATGTGATTGGTAATTAGAACTTGACAGTTAAAGTTAGTAATGTAGATTATGACCCAATGATTACCCCTTAGCTCTAAGTCACGTAATTAGTACCCCCACCTCGATACCAGTTAGATCCCTTTCCCCCTAACGGCTAGTAACTCTTCTATCCTCACTATCGACGCTTGTCCTATAAGCACTAAGACTAAGGCTTAAGACGACCATGACCTAGGTAATATAGGAGGATACCCTAATAAGTACCAAGATCCCTTCTCGAAGACCTTAACAAGAGATTCCACGGTATCCTTAAGACGATTTTAGTATTAGTTTATTGTTTTAAGTTGGGTAGTATGCCTCACAACATAGTACCACCTAGCCCTATTGACCCATTGACGAAGTAAACAAGGATGACACAACTTTAGACTTGCGTAAGAAGATAGTGGTTATTCAGACAATAGAATTTAGAGGTCCTTGTCCCTATCTGGTCAACTAACGACTTAGACAAGGAGGTTGTATGATAACTGTAGAGATTGTAGAGTCTGTTATTATTATGGTTGCTTGTTTGTTTTTGTTTTGTGAACTTGATTAATTCGTACCTCCTTTCATCATCATCTAGCGTACTTAAATTGCTGTACTTGACTTATGCTGCTATTCTATAGCCTAGTTTTGCAAGCTTATTCTTATCGAGCTTGTTCATGACATATGTATTAGTGGACATGTACACTAATACATTTCAGAATCAGTATATTAAGGTCTGGCCAACCTTAGTGCGCTTGATTCGCCCTTCGTAATGCTACTTTACGTGGATTGAGATATGTAGTGATTAGTAGACGAGTATACTTGCCCTAGACATGTCTGACATATCGTATCGGTTACATAACTGCACCGATGTGAGCATGCGAATAGAAAATTACCAAATTAAGATTTCAATCCACAACTGTCTTGACAATTCTCATTTGAATTCTTTAAACGCTTTGATTCCCATACTTCCATTCTATTACCCCTCCTTGAACTCTTTTCCGTTGCTTTCCGTCTTCCCTTATTTCGGAAAGACGAAATCTCGTGCTTGGATATAAGTGATACACGGATAGTACAAGATATACCCCATAGGCCAATCACATTATTTGGTGACTATCTTTCATAATTGATTAAGGGCATATCACATATGATATAGTTGGTATTAAAGTTTTGAGGATTAAATGACATGAGAAAATAAATCGAGGAATATTTTTCTTAAATGTAAGAGCCTTATGTGATAGATGGGTAAATTCTAAGTTGGGTAAAAATTACATTATTAAACTTGAGGTAAATTTTTTTAGATTGTGATCAAGTGAGATTAGATAGAGAGAAACCATGTTCTATTTTAATTTCAAGGACAAAATTATTTTAAGTTGGGTAGATTGTAAACCCCCTCACCCAAAATAGATATTTTGTGTATATTTTATATTATTATAGGTATTGAATTTCTTTAGAGTATTCTGTTATTTAATTAGCAAATGAATTTCTTGATATATTTACTTATATAAATATTTATTTAGAATCATTTTTAGGTTATTTTAGATTTTTGAAATTAATTAGGATTTATTTGGATATATATAGTCTTAATATTAAATATATGCTAATTTAGTGTTATAGATATTAATAAGATTTTATAAATTATTTGTTTTATATTTAATTATATTCAAGATTATAAATTATTGAGATAGATTCAAACTCTACTTTAAATTAATTCAAATCATGAACCTACTAGGAATACAACTTAATGTATATCATATCCCTATTTAAATTCATCATAATCCTATCCAAATTAACCAATCCTAGTTGTATTTAATTAAGTAGTCTCCACCATTATAAATACCTCATCCTTCATATTTTTTCCCAAATTCCTCTATTTTTTGTCAAAAAATAGTCAAAATTCGTCATAAATTCAGCCTCATTTTCTACTAGTTATGACGAATTAAAAAGACGATATCTCCTAGCTCCGGACTCCAAACGAGGCCTAGTTTTTTTTGTTAGAATGATAATGAGGTTAGCTTTCTGATTATATAAATTGTTTTTCTAAATTATGAGTATTAAGTTCTGGAAAATTCGTAGAGCACAGCATATCTAAAAATAGACGTGTTTCGATGTTTTCGCGATTCCGGGAGAACCAGGAATCAGAATCATGAACCGTTTAAAGTTTCGGAAAGCTAATGTCAAGATCATCGACATATATTTTTCCCAGAATTTAGTTTGAAGTATTTACATACTGTTAATTCTGTAGAACTTCTAGGTTAGAATTTAACCATCGGTGCACAATACAAAATTTGTATGTGCCATAATTCCCAAACGAATTTGAATTCGGACGAGCCGTAAATTCCAGCATATTTTTGACGCTGAAATCTACAGGAAATCATGCATGAAAGTTGAGTTTGTGTCGGTTGACTTTTCGATCAACAGATCGCCTCGATTTGCGTGCCATAAGTCTCGAGTTGATAAAATTTAGTTTTTTTGGACCAAATTTAGGAATTAACATAAAAATCAGAATAATAAGATTAAAATAGGATTTTAGAGTAACTATTCTAGAATTAAATAAATTAAAATAAATTATCTTTTGACGTGATAAATTGTAATACATAGGATATTGGATTTGTTCTGCGCGACTTCTGGAGCAGGTTATTGGTACATCGCAGCTTCCTTACCAGGCAAGTGTACCTTGCCAAACTCTGCAGTATTGTTACCTATTTTTCTTGCTTCATTATATTGCTGTGCATGCTTAACCTAGGGCCGTGTGACGTACTTAGCGTCCGATTATCAGTCGGGTGCCAATATCGTACGCGGTGTTGTGTACTGTCATCTAGAGATGGACATTCGTGACACTTTACATCCTCGTACTTGTCTTATCAAGTACACTACGATCCAGGACACTTGACACCATTCATGAGACAGGATCTTCCCGAGATATTCGTGGTGATTCTGTATAGGATACAGGACTTGACATTGATATTATATTTCTAGACCTTATATGACTTGTGCATTAGATATGATTGTGCGTGCCATGGACATGAGGCATCATGGACATGAGACGTATGATTACATTGGGTGGGGAGAGACACACAGGCTACAGGTTGATTATTTATATTATGACAGCGTCTCAGTCTTTCTCTGAGCTAGACGACTGCTGGTGTCTTAGTCTCACTACGAGCTAGACAACCACATGATATCACTGCTACCGGCTCCCCGACACAGAGCTTGTAGTGGTTTCAACCTGAGTTCTTGTGCTGCTCTCATCTTGCATATCACTTAGCTGGTTATTTAGTGCTTTCCTATTGTTCCATTTATTGCTGGAGAGACACACATGCTACAGGTTGACTATATTGTGCCGGCGTCTTAGTCTCACTACGAGCTAGACAACTACATGATATCGCTGCTACCGGCTCCCCTACACAGAGCTTGTAGTAGTCTCAGCCTGAGTACTGGTGATGTTCTCACCTGCATTTTACATAGATGGTTACATAAATATCCTGTTTATTCATTAACTATTTCACTGCATTATTATGGCTTGTATTTTCTGTACCTTGCTGTCCCCTGAGGACCTGGATCCGGACTATGTCCCCAGGTATAGCTGATGAGATCGACCCCGAGGTTTACGGAGCAGGAGCATTATCAGGAGTAGGCATTGGAGCAGTACCAGATCCAGTAGACGCGTGATCACCGAGGGTATCTTCTGAGTATATACTATTTTATACTCAGTATTTGCTGTGGTTATCTTTATTCTTGTATCTTGACAGATGTATTCAGACTCATTATCGGGTTATTCCCCGAGTTTATATTATATTAAGATTGATCTTGCTTTATGATTCTGATATTGTTGTATTCATTTCTGTGGATGAGATTAGTATATCTCGACCCTTATTATTGTATTACAGCTTAAGTATGCCCCAATGGATCCATTAAATTGGGTTTGTCCATCGGAGTGTGCTGCTGGCCATTGCCGCGCATCCAGTCCCTCGGCATTTTGGGACTGGGGCGTGACATATGACGTACTTGATAATGTAAGCACGAAAATATATAGGTTCGCAATATCAATTCTCTAGGTGACGTTACACAACTCCGCGTATGGCGTTGACACCCGAATATTATTCGAATGCTAAGCAATATCACAAGGTCCTAGGTTAAGTAGATACATCATAACATAAATCAAGAAATAGTATGCATCAAATACTGCAAGATTTGGTAAGGTACACTTGCCTGAGGTTTGGATTCCAACTATTGCTCCGGTCTCTGTGGAATCTTCAAGTACTCCTCCGGATGCTGAAATAAATATTACCATCATATTCAGAAGATATGAAATAGCTAGGATTGCCTATCCATAAGTCCAATTTAGACACAGGGGCAAAATTGACAGTTTCTGGTCAAAGTAGGGTCCATATGTGGCCCACTTCGTACCAAAAAATGTGTCAGAGACAAAGTTCTCCAAATTCATCAAACTTAGTGTCTACAAGTCCTTAACGATGATACAAACCCAACTGAATGGACAAAACTGGATTCCGATGAACCGATCACAAAATCACCCATCAAGTGGAGCCGTGGGGCGCCCACGATACTGAATTTTATCAACGTTCTCAGAATCGAACCAAACTTGGGTCACAGGACCAGCATAATGCTATGAGTTCAATGGCACAAGATTTGTTGTGAAATGACAAGTACACACAAAGTTAAAACGAGTTTTAGAACAGGCCCGATACGGGGCAATTTTGACGGATACGCGTTGATTCCGGTGTGCATGCACATCCAAATCAACTTCCGTAAAATCCTACACATCTGTATTGATGGTACGTATCTTTTGGTATAATTTGCACACGACCAAGTTGCCTCGTTTAGCAGGACGTACCCAGTTTCGATAAAAATTTTGGTTATTTTTTATGTTTTTATGTCGCAGTTTGCGACCGACACAGGACGCGATACCCTGAACTAATTATACGGTGTTCGAGAGGGTCACTTAGTCTACGCATAGGATTCAACAGAACAAAATTTGGATCTATGGACAAGAAGATACGCGAGCTAGAAGAGTGGTACCACGATGATGTAAGTTGTCGTAATAGGCGGCGACACGGCGGCGGCGGCGGATGTTGTAGCTGCGGCAGATGCTGGGGATACTCTGTGGTCGTTGCCGGCGAGGTCGGGGTCGGCCGAAGTTCGCCGGGTCAAGGTCGGTCGGAGGCTCGGTGGCCGGGGTCGACGGAGAGACGGTGGTGGAAGATGATGGTGATGGCCGCGGTCGAGGGTTTTTATAGGGGAAGCGGGGAGGTGGATGGTCAGCGGTTAGAGGTTGTGGGAGGTGGCCGGTCGGGGAGGCAAAGAGTTGGCAGCGGTGGGTCGGGGAGACGACGAGGCCGGCGGCGATGGGTGAACGGGCGGCGTGGGAGGCGGATCGACGAGGTTTAGGTTTAGGATTTTGTATCAGTTAATGGGTAGCGGGTAGTGGGTCGGGTCGTGTTCAGATCCGACCCGATCCAATAGGGATTGGGTTTATTAGGGGTTCGGTTTATTTAGGGTTCGGTTCGGTTCATGATGGTTTAATACAGTTTATTTTGATTTAATTAAAAATAGTGTTTTTAGAGGTTTAAAAATAGTTTTTGGGTCCAATAAATTCTATAAAAATTACACTATGACTAATTATTTATTTTACACTCAAAAATATTATTTTCAAAAAATTAATCCAGAAGAATATTTAATTTAATTATTTAAAAATAATATAAAATTCTGAAAAAATCCGGATGTTTACAATCTATCCCCCTTAAGAGGATTGCGTCCTCGCAATCAAAGATTAACTACTAAAGAAAATTAAACATGGTTACCTATAAGAAATGTTTAGGTCATACCTGTATTTTCAAATAGGTAAGGATAACGCTAGCATATGATATCCTCTCATTCCCAAGTAGATTCGCTAGGGGAGTGATGTTTCCATGCTACTCGGACCAGTCTAATCGTCTGACCTCGTAATATCTTCTTACTGATGTCGAGTATCCCAACTGGCTGCTCTTTATTTCTCAAACTAGGGCCCACTGCAATCTCAGAATGATCGACTATGTGGCTTGGGTCAGTCACGTACCTCCTCAATTGTGAGACATGGAATACATCATGCACTCCCTCTAAAGATGGGGTAATACAAGACGATATGCCACCTCACCAATACGCTCCAAAATATCAAATAGCCCAATGTACCTTGGGCTCAGCTTGCCTCTTCTCCCAAATCGAATAGTACCTCGAGTAGGTAAAATCCTCAAGAATACATGTTCTCCTTCCTTGAACTCCAAAGGTCATCTGTGTGTATCAGCCCAATGCTTTGTCTGTCCTGAGCTTCACGAAGATGACTCTGAATTTGCTTCACATTCTCAACTGTCTGCATCACTAACTCTGGACCAAGTATATGACGCTCGCCAATGTCACTCCAGCATATCGGTGATCTGCACTTCCTGCCGTACAAAGCCTCGAATGGTGCCATCTGGATGCTCGCCTGGTAGCTGTTGTTGTAAGAGAACTCCACTAAGTGAAAATGGTCTTCCCAAGACCCTCCAAAGTCTAACATACATGATCGTAGTATATCCTACAGGATCTGAATCGTGCGCTCCGACTGACCGTCTGTTTGTGGATGATAAGCAGTGCTAAACTTAAGTCGGCTGCCAAGACTTTCTTGCATGCTTCGCCAAAAATAAGATACAAATCTTGAGTCACGATCTGACACAATACTAACTGGTACTCCATGTAATCTTACGATCTGTCATATGTACATATCGGCTAGAAATTTTATGGACTGTCCAACTCTGAACAGCAAAAAATGTGCCAATTTAGTGAGTCAATCAACGATAACCCATACAGCATCTTTTCCACTGGGGCTTCTTGAAAATCCTGTAACAAAATCCATAGTTATATGTTCCCACTTCCATTCGGGTATGGGAAGGGGATGTAACATAGTAGCAGTTCTCTGGTGCTCAGCCTTAACTTGCTGGCAGACCAAATATTTTGCCACAAATCGTGCAATCTTTCTCTTTATCCCATGCTACCAATAGTACTGTCTCAAATCTCAGTATATCTTCGTACCTCCCGGATGAATATAGCACATGGAGCTATGTGCTTCAGACATCAACTCATGTCTTAATTCCCCATTCGGAACATATAGGCGATTTTTGCACCTCAATATCCCGTCCTCATGAATTGGAAGTCCCGTCTGCATGGCAGCTTTCGTCTTCTCTTTAAGTCTTCGAAATCTAGCATCGGTGGATAATTCTGCCTTAATCCTCTCCACTAGTGATGACTTATTTTCAAGATTTGCCAAAAATCCACTCTATCTTGGCAAAATAATCTCTATCTTAAGCTCCTGTAGATCCTCTAATAGCTGGGGCTGCATCGTCAAGAAATAAGCCGTGGGCTTCCTACTGAGTGCGTCTGCTATGATATTCGCCTTACCCGGATGGTATTGCAGATCTATATCAAAATCAACCATTAACTCAAGCCAATGTCTCTGCCTCATATTGAGCTCTTTCTGAGTATAGACATACTTCAAACTTTTGTGATCAGTATAGATTTTAACCTTCTCTCCATAAAGATAGTGCCTCCATATCTTTAATGCAAATATTACTACAGCAAGCTCAAGATCGTGTGTCGGATAGTTTTTCTTATGGATCTTCAGCTGTCTTGATGCATAAGCGATAACTTTGCCATGTTGCATCAAAACACATCCTAGTCCACTGCCTGACGCATCACTATAAACAACGAAACCTCCCGATCCTGAAAGAAGAGTCAAGACCAGTGCTGTTGTTAATCGCCTCTTCAACTCCTCAAAGGCCTTCTGACAATCTTCCGTCTATGCAAATTCCTGGTCCTTACGTGTCAACCGTGTCATAAGCTCCACAATCCTTAAAAAAAATTCTACGAACCTCCGGTAGTATCCAGCAAGTCTGAGAAAACTTCCCACTTTCGCAACTGATGTAGGTGTAGGCCAAATTTCGATTGTCGCAACCTTCTCTGGATCAACAAAAAGTTATTCTCCTGAGATGATATGTCCTAGGAAAGGCACCTTATCCATACAAAACTCACATTTACTGAGTTTGGCATACAGCTTCTCCTGTCTCGGCGTCTCTAGCACAATTTTGAGATGTTCTTCGTACTCTTCGCGACTCTTGGAATATATCAAGATGTCATCAATAAACACAACCACGAACTTATCCAAGTACTGATGAAAAAATTTGTTCATCAAACTCATGAACACAGCTGGCGCGTTGGTTAAACAAAATGACATAACTAAGAACTAATAGTGTAATACTTGGTCCTGAAGGTTGTCTTCGGTATATCCTCCTTCCTCACTCTAATCTGGTGATAACCGGATCTAAGATCGATCTTTGAGAATACCCTAGCACCACTCAACTAATTGAATAGGTCATCAATACGTGGCAAAGGATACCGGTTCTTAATGGTTACAGCATTCAGTGCCCTGTAGTCAATACACAAACGTACTGTCCCATCCTTCTTCGGCACAAATAGTATGGGTGCTCCCCATGGTGAAACATTAGGTCGAATAAAACACTTCTCCAGAAGGTCATCAACTTGCTCCTTCAATTCTACCAACTCCTTAGGTGCTAGCCGATACACTGATGAATTGATAGGCTCTGCCCCTGGGGTCACGCCTATTGTGAATTCTATTTCTCGATCAAGCGGTAACCTGAAAGATCATCGGGGAATATATCCACAAACTCTGATATAACTCTTGGGTAACCTGAATCCCCTTCTACAGATAATACCCTAAGTGTAGGCTGAATACCTTGCTCTATGGCTCCCCAAAGAAACTCAAACTCTGAATGTCCAGGTGTTCTAAATATAACCCGTCCAAGCCGGCAATCTAGGGTCGCATGGTACTGGCTTAACCAGTCCATACCCAGCACAATATCATAATCCGGCATGGAAAAGATCAAAAATTGAGCTCGCATCTCCCTTCCACAGACTACTACCGAACAAGATCTACAAATTTTACTAACTGGGATAATTCTACCTCCTGTAAGAATTCTTTTAGTCTTCGAAAGGGGTACGGTAGCTACTCTATATGTGGCTACAAAGCTAGCAGCTATGAATGAATGCGATGCTCCAGAATCGAATAAAGCTACAGCAGGTAATAAAGCTACCTGCTATAACCTCTCCTACAGTAGCTTCCTCTTCAACAGCCAATGCAAATGCTTGTCCTCGTCCCTGAGCTGGACCTCTCTGCTGTCGAGCTTGCTGGAATAGTGTTGTCTGTGGTGCCAAAGGTGGCCTCTGCTGATACCCTCCTGGAGCTGGTGGCCTGACTCCTCCAACTCCCGTCTGTGGTGCTCCCAATGCTGGATAAGCTGGCCTCGGTACTGGCAAAGCTGGTCGATTTATTATTGGTGCTCCCTCTCGACGCTCAAAGTAGTCCTTGGCGGGATGCTGGTTAGATCCGCAAATCAAGCATAGTCCTAACTTGCGTCTGCACTCCCTCTCAATATGGCCTACCTTGCCACAGTAGTGACAAGTAGGAAGGGATGAAGCTCTTAGTGCTGCTCTCTGTGGTGGATTCCTCTGGGGTCGCTTTGCAGACTCCCCATGTGGTGCTCTGGATGGTGCTGATGTGAATGGCCACTTTAGACTGGACTCCCTCCTGGTGACGAGCTCCATGCGTCGTGCTGCAGCAAGGACGTCCGTGTATGAAGTAGGTACAACAGATCTGATCAACCTCTGGAGCTCAAACCTGAGTCCGTCAAAGAAATTCTCTGCCTTCTCTTCTGTCGAAATTAGAGTAGGAGCGAAGCGACTCAAACAGATGAACCCGGCATTGTACTCTTCTACCGTTATATTGCCTTGAATGAGGCGGTTAAACTTATCTCTAAGTTCCGCTCTGGCAATAGCCGGAATATACATCTCCTGGAAGAGTCTAGAGAACTCCTCCCAAGTGACTCGGTCTGGTCCGAGCCATCTCTCGTCAGATAGCCACCAATGATGCGCATTATCCATCAACTGTATCCTGATGGCAGTCATCCATCGCTCCCTCGGAAGCTCAGCTGCTTCCAACTGGTGTTGAATGTTTGTGAGCCACTTATGAACTTCAGTGGGCTCCTCTTTGCCAGAAAAGTTACTGGGTTTCAGCTGGCAAAAATCAGTGATAGATCCTGTCGATGGTCGCCTAGCTGGTGGGTTAGCCTACTCCAGTGCGGTTACTAGGCTGTTCCTCAAGTTCTCCGCCTTATGACGTTGAGCCTCTTGTTGAACCTGATGTTGGTCTTGCATCATTGCATAGAATATTTGAAATATCTACTGCCCGTCCATAGCTTGCCCTGGTAGAAAAATAGGCATTGGTGGAGTAAACTGTGGCGGTGGTGGAATGTCATCTCGCCGAAATCTTGAGGTATGCTGGCCTGCTTGATTGCTTTGTTGAGCTGATTGACCTCTATCTACTGGTGTCACTCCATCATCATAGGTAACCACAGTACCTTATGGTGTACCTAAAGGATTCTCGTCACCGGTTATTGGATCCATTACTCTGCACTAAAAGTAAACTATGAGAACGCATAGAGGAATCAAGACAGGATGTAAACCATAAATTTAATTCGAATCCGATATATCCTTGAGCTTGAAGTACATTTTCACTCAGAATGAGGTGATCATGAGGCATCATCGGTGGTTGGAACTGATGAAGGATTTTGATATATCCTTACAGTATCATCCAGGGAAGACCAATGTAGTTGCCGATGCCTTGAGTAGGTATCTGGTAGCTATATTTTTGACGAAAGATCGATATTTATTGGAGGATCTGGAGAGCTTGGGCATTAAGATAATATTTTCTAGGATTACGTACAGATGTGGGGTTTTGTCATGCCCCAGTCCTAAAATACTGAGGGACTAGGCACGTAGCAATGTCCAGCAGCATACTCCAATGGGCAAATCCAATTTAATGGACCCATTAGGGTGTACTTAAGCTGTAAAACAATAATAAATAGGTCAATGATACATGCTACATGAATAAATCTAATCTTATCTACAACAGAAAAATACAATCAAAATAATAACATATAAACCAACATCAAGTCTCAAATAAAATATATCGGGGAACGACCCAATAATGAGTTTGGTAAAGCAAATTCACTAGACAGAAAATAAAGTGTTCAACAACAGAAAAGACTGAGTATATAAAAGCAGATACTCAGGAGAAATCCTCGGGCATCACCTCGTCCTCTGGTATTGGTTCAGCTCTAGCGTCTGCTCCTGTTTCGTACACCTCAGGATAAATCTCCTCCGCTAAACCTGGGGACATAATCCGGATGCAGGTCCTCAGGGGACATAACAAGATACAAGAATAACTCAAGACAAATAAATACAGTATATAAAATGTATCAATAAGGAAAAGTATGTAACCAACTATGTGATATGCAAGATGAGAGCATCACTAGTACTCAGGTTGAGACCACTACAAGCTCTGTGTCGGGGAGCCGGTAGCAGTAATATCATGTAATGGGTCAAGCTCTGGATCAGAGGCTAAAGCACCGTAATAATAAATATATATATGTAATCAACATGTAGCCTGTGTGTCTCTCCCCACCCAATATAATCATACGTCTCATGTCCACGACGTCTCATGTCCTTAACACGCAAGATCATGACCTCTAGCTAATACAGCGAGTCATAATAATAGATATGCATAAGTAATATCTATGTCACAAATCCTGTAACCTATACAGAATCATCATGAATAACTCAGGAAGATTCTGCCTCATGAACAGTGTCAAGTATCCTACGGTATGATGTACTTGATAATGCAAGCACGAAAATATATAGGTTCGCAATATCAATTCTCTAGGTGACGTTACACAACTCCGCGTACGGCGTTGACACCCAAATATTATTCGGACGCTAAGCAATGTCACAAGGTCCTAGGTTAAGTAGATACATCATAACATAAATCAAGAAATAGTATGCATCAAGTACTGCAAGATTTGGCAAGGCACACTTGCCTAGGGTTTGGATTCCAACTGTTGCTCCGGTCTCTGCAGAATCTTCAAGTACTCCTCCGGATGCTAAAATAAACATTATCATCATATTCAGAAGATATAAAATAGCTAGAATTGCCTACCCATAAGTCTAATTTGAACACAGGGACAAAATTGACAGTTTCTGGTCAAAGCGGGGTCCACATGTGGCCCACTTCGCACCGAAAAATGTGTTAGAGATAAAGTTCTCCAAATTTGTCAAACTTAGTGTCTACAAGTTCAGAATGACGATACGAATCCAATAAAATGTCTAGAACTGGATTCCGATGAGCCGATCACAAAATCGTCCGTCAAGTAGAGCCGTAGGACCCACAATATGGGGTTTCGTCAATATTCTCAGAATTGAACCAAACTTGGGTCACAGGACCAGCATAATACTACGAGTCCGATGGCGCAAGTTTCGATGTGAAACGATAAGCACATAAAAAGTTATAACGAGTTTCAGAACAGGCCCAATATTGGGTGATTTTGACGGATACGCATTGATTTCGGTGTGCACGCATATCCAAATCAACTTTCGTAAAATTCCATACGTCCTTATTGATGGTGCGCACCTTTCGGTTAATTCGCATATGACCAAGTCACCTCGTTTAGCAGGACGCATCCAGTTTCGAAAAAAAATTGGATTATTTTTTCTATTTTTGCGTCGCGGTTTACGACCGACAAAGGACGCGATACCCCAAACTAATTATACATGGTTTGAGAGGGTCACGTGGCCTACTCATAGGATTCAACAGAACAAAATTTGGATCTATGCACAAGGAGATACACAATCTAGAAGAGGGGTACCTAGATGATGTATGCTGTCGTGATAGGAGGCGGCGCGGCAGGGGCGACGGCGGATGTTGTTGCTGCGACGGTTGCTGGGGCTGCTTTGTGGTCGGTGCCGGCGAGGTCGGGGTCAGCCGAAGGTCGCCGAGTCGAGGTCGGCCGGAGGCTCGGTGGACGGGGGTCGACGGAGATACGGTGGTGGAAGATGATGGTGATGGTCGCGGGTCGAAGGTTTTTATAGGGGAAGAGGGGAGGTGGATGGTCGGCAGTAGAAGGTTGTGGGAGGTGGTCGGTCAGGGAGGCGAAGAGTTGGAGGCGGCAGGTCGGAAAGACAACGAGGGTCGCCGGCGACGAGTCGAAGAGACGACGAGGCCGGCGGTGACGGGTGAACGGGCGGTTGGAGAGGCGGATCGATGGGGTTTAGGTTTAGGATTTTGTATCAGTTAATGGGTAGCGGGTAGTGGGTCGAGTCGGGTTCAGATCCGACCCGATCCAATAGGGATTGGGTTTATTAGGGGTTTGATTTATTTAGGGTTCAGTTTGGTTCATGATGGTTTAATAAGGTTTATTTTGGTTTAATTAAAAACAGTATTTTAGGGGTTTAAAAATAGTTTTTGGGTCCAATAAATTTCAAAAAAATTACACTATGACTAATTATTTATTTTACACTCAAAAAAATTATTTTTAAATAAATTATTTAATCCAGAAGAACATTTATTTTAATTATTAAAAAAACACAAAATATTCCCAAAAATTTATTTTTTTATTTCTGAAAAAATTCGAGTGTTTATAGGTTTGCAGATACATTCAGAGTTGATGGACATGATCAAGGCAGCCCAGTATGAGGATGTGTCTCTGAGGAGCATTAGAGCTCAGGTGAGAGCAGGATTGGAGGATGATTTCACCATTGCTGAGGATGGTTCTTTGTGGTACGGTACTAGGTTATGTGTACCCGGAGGAGAGCTGTGTGAGGAGGTGTTGCAGAAAGCGCATCGCTCTCAGTATTCCATGTATCCAGGTGCCAATAAGATGTATCGAGATATGCGAGAGAGTGTGTGGTGGTATAGCATGAAGAGGGAGGCACAGTTTGTATCCAGATGCTTAGTGTGCCAGCAGGTAAAAGTCAAAAGGCAGAGGCCAGACGGTTTACTATAGTCATTAACCATTCCAGAGTGGAAGTGGGAGTACTTTATTATAGATTTTGTGTCCGGACTTCCATGGTCTCCAGGAAAAAAAGACGCGATTTGGGTAATCGTTGACAGGTTAACCAAATCGGCCTACTTTTTACCTTTCAAGGTGGGTTTGTCTACAGAGAAGCTGGCAGAGATGTATTTGAGACAGATCGTCAGGATATATGGGGTTCCCATTAGCATAGTCTCGGATCAGGATAGTCGTTTTATTTCTCATTTCTGGAGAAATTTGCAGGCCAGCTTGGGCACCCAGCTCAAGTTTAGTACTGCATATCACCCCAGACGGATGGGCAGTCAAAGAGGACCATTCAGACTCTCGAGTATATGTTGCGCACCTTTGTACCAAATTTTGGGAGATCTTGGGAGGACCATCTCTATTTGGTAGAGTTTGCTTACAACAGCAGCTACCAGGCCAGTATAGAGATATCACAATTTGAGGCTCTATACGGTCGGAGGTGTCGCACTCCCTTATCTTGGGACGATGTTGGAGAGAGAGATTTGTTAGGGCCAGAGATGGTGGCGGATGCAGCGGAGAAGGTCAAGCTGATTAGAGATAGACTACGGGTGGCGTAAGATAGACAACGACATTGGGCCAATAGCCACCAGAGACCCTTGGAGTTTGAGGTATAGTTTTAGGTTTTATTTTTTGTTAATACTGGTTGTTTGTTATAGTTTAAGTTCTTAAAGTTGTGTTTGTTCTAGGTTATAGGTTTGGTGTTTCTGAGGATTTTTTCAATATGAGGCACAATTCACTTCGGTAGAGGCAGAAAGCTTAGTCCGCGATTCATCGGACCCTTCAATATTCTCGAGAAGGCCGGTGTAGTTTCCTACAAACTAGACTTTCTACCGACATTAGAGGGAGTGCATAACGTGTTTTACGTGTCACAGTTGAGACGGTACATAGCAGATCCTAGTCACATATTGGATCACTCGATGATAGAGTTGGGCCCTACTCTTAGCTATCCAAAGCAGCCAGTTGAGATTCTGGATCTGAAAGAGAAGGTACTGAGAAACCAGAATATTCCTTTGGTGCGCATCGCAAGGAGGCATCACTCTCCGAGTGAGTCTACCTGAGAGAGGGAGAATAAAATGCGAGAGCGATACCCGTATTTGTTTGTGCCTTGAGGTATGTTCTTTCTTATTATGTTTTGCTTTCTTGGGGTAGTTTAGTCTTTGAATTTTGAGAACAAAATTATTTTAAGAGAGGTAGACTTGTCACTACCATATTTTCTAGAAAAGAGTATTTTGGTCATTTTATAATTAACTAATTATTATACATGTTGTATATTTATTTACAGTATTATTTATTATTGTTAGATGTTGCATTATATTTTGGATTTGTGTTAGTGGACCTAACTAGACAAGACTTGAATCATGGACCAATATTTATTTTAGTTAGACTTGAGCCCAATAACTAGCCCAATTCTGTAAGTTAGTGATCTAATTAGTCAAACAATTTGGAATAGAACCTTAGTTCCTTAATCCTTTTATTCATGACAAGACCATAGGGGTAAAATAGATTTTGCACCATTACTTGGAGGCCAAGGAGGTGGCTGACCTACTTAAGGGAGAGGAGTTTCTCTCTCCTCTTTTTTCTTCATCCAAAATTTTAGATCTAGAATAGTTTATCACAATCTCTACACCAATTTTCTTCCCAATTCTTCTTAATTTTACCATTGGAGGCTATTAGAGTAAGAAGAAGGAAATGATCTACAAGAAAGTGAAGAGTGCACAAGTCGAGGGCTCTTTGCATCCAATTGGATACTTACATTTGGAATCTATCTTCCAATAGGTACAATTCAGATTTTTTTTTCTATTTAGACTCTAAATCTGTAGTTTAATCATTAGGAACCCTTCCATATACTAGGGCTACCTATAGGAAGAAGAATTGACTATTAGGGACCCCTATTGTGAATGTTATTGTG
Organism: Iris macrosiphon; assembly: GCA_036927795.1. NCBI lineage: Eukaryota > Viridiplantae > Streptophyta > Magnoliopsida > Asparagales > Iridaceae > Iris > Iris macrosiphon. The sequence goes on along the minus strand of JAYESA010000001.1, from coordinate 30,015,890 downwards.
TGTTTTGTGTCCAATTTAGAAGAAATCTGAGATTGGTGTACCATATGTTTGTCAATGGGTCTAATGGACCAAATTAACATGTGTTTGGTTGTGTGAGACTAGTATCGTGTCCACAATTGGATACGAGTAGACCGTATCATGACAATTTAGTGATACTGATTGATTTAAGATTTTTTTCTTCGACACGGGAGTCTACACATGTCATATTTTACCATGAGCACATAGATGTGTAGCTAGCACTTAGTATTGCCCTTAATTATGATATTTGACTTGTTCATGATCTTTGTGGAGAGTTTAGTGATGGTTGAATAGAGTATCATGGGTGTATCACAAGAGTATCATAGAGAAGTATGATATTTTAGTGATGCACCACTTATCTTTGATAATATATCGTGTGAGTATGTTTTATATATCCTAACTTGTTTATGATACTTTGATACCTTAGTTGTATATCTATATAGGGATACAAATAGTATCCGGACGAGTCTTAGATTCTTGATAAACTTGAACTATTGTACTTTTATTCATCATAAACTCACATATTTATATTATTTGGGCTATCTTGACTCATGCTGTTATTACAGCCTAGTTTTGCAAGCTTATTCTTTATGGAGCTTGTTCATGACATATGTATTATTGGTGGCCCAAACTAATACATTGTCTAAATTAAATCAGTGTATTATGGTTTGGACAACCTTAGTACACTTGGTTCGTTCTTCGTATGACTACTTTACGTGGATTGAGATAAAGTTGACTTAGCTTGTTAAACGAATATACTTGCCCTCTAGATAAGCTCGAGGATATCATATCGGATACATAATTATACTGATACGAGCCTGCGAATAGAAATTTACCAAAATATGATTTTAATCCACAACTGCCTTAACAACTCTCTTTTGAATTCTTCAATCGCCCTTGAACCTCGTATTTGTAATCTATCACCTCCTCCTTGAACTCTTTATTGTTATTTTTCGTCTTCCCCTATTTTGGAAAGACGAACGCTCGTGCTTGATATAAGTTTGACACACGGATAGTACTAGGTATACCCCATAGGCCAATCACATTACTATGTGACTATCTTTTGTAATTAAGGACATATCACATGTGATAGATTTTGTGTTAAGATTTTGAGGATTAGTAAGCACTATTGAATGAAAGAGAAATTTTTTTTTATAGCCTTGTATTTTTGAAAGATGGTAAATTATAAAAGTTGCATTGTCAACTTGAGATAAAGGTTATATGAAGGTCAAAATCTTAGATCGTGATCAAGTAAAATAAGATTGAGAGATTTAAGACATTTAATTTCGAGATTTTTTTTTTTGCATAATTATGATGATGAGGAATTAATTGAAAGAGAAGAATGCCTTATGGAATGAATTTTGAAATTTGAATATTGGATCAAATATTTATAATTTGAGCATATGATTTAAAATTTTGAATATTGAACATTGAATGATTTAAATTTTGAGAATAATTATAGAATTATAAATGTGAGCATTGATAGATTTGTTTTAAAATTTTACGATCTGAAGATTTGAATTAAAAGTTAAAATTTTGATTGTTGGAACACCTATTTGAAATATTGATGATGAAAATTGAATTTAAAATTTGATGAGTACGAAATTCTTAAGTTAGAAACTAGGAATAAGATTTGATTAGAGTTGTTTGTTATTTAAAATATAGAAGAGATTATGATAGTTGGAATAGTGATTTGAAATTCGATATAGGTTATTTAAATATTAAAGACGTCATATAGATTGACTTAAATTTATATTTTAATTATTTGAAAATTTGAGAAGAGATTGCGATAGGTTGAATTCTGATTTAAACAATGGTTATTTTAATTTTGAAGAGATTACAATGGATTTGAATAAATTTTATTATTTAAATTTTTGAAAAGATTGCGGTTGACTTGACTTAGATACGAATTTGGAGGATTTAAAAATTTGACGACTTCAATGAGAACAATGTTGGCCATAGTGGCTATGGAGAATTTATAGAATAGAGGGATATCATTTTTCGATCATTAAGTCATAGATAGCTTAAAATTATTAATGTAACCAAGTAGTGACAATTTATCCTCCGTCCTATCAACGATACTTCATATCGGGTACTCATCTCCTCTATCGTATACTCGATTCCATGTGCAAGTTTTTCTTATACAAAAACTTATTCGTGCCATTTCACCTTACCTAGTGTAAACCAGACTGACCCTTAGAATTTAATACAAGATTATATTTTTCTCTTTCCAAGTTTGATGTACGATAATTTGTATATGATATTTCTCTACCGTTTTTCCTTCTCTTATTTTGGAATTGTGCCTTATTTTTAATTTTGAGGATAAAATTTTTGTTAGTTGGGTAGATTGTAACCTCCTCACCCAAAATAGGTATTTTATATGTATTTTATATTTATCGTAATTACTTTAGATTATTTAAAAAATATATTAAAACATAATTGTTTCATTAGGACACTTCACCGTGGTTTGGACATTATGATATAGGATGATCCCAAAATCTGTAACGCACTTCGTAAGAAGTAGGTTATACTGGAGACACTACCTGTAGGATCTTTCCGTGACTCAAAATTCGATCATTTAGCATTAGTATGGCACTAGTGTAGCAACCGTAGTTTATTATATTTAATATATATATATATATATATATATATATATATAATTTATTCATGGTTATTTTTCAATCCAAACTTTCTTTAATTAGCAAACCATAATTAAATTGCCACCATGATATTTTTATGCCAATCAAATCTAGAAATTTCTTTTTTGAAAATTTGCATATTATTTACTATTATGTTATTCACTTAGAATCAAATCAAATCATATTCATTAATTAGTTATTGGATTAGTTATTGGTTATTTAATAACTAACAACCTAATTAGAAAATCTCCAAATTAGAAAATCCTCCCAATCACATTCCTGACCCATCTCCTACCCGCGGCCCTATACCCGCGAACACCCCATAGGCTGATTCCCCCTCTCTCTACCCATCTATATATATATATAAATACCCCCCCCCTTCTCATCAAAAATTCAAAACCCTAACCTAATCTCCTCCACCAAATCCCTAACTTTCTCTCCCCCATCTTCAAGACCGTCGACTCCCCTCCTTCACGTGGACACCCTCAACCACCTCCTCCATCCAAGAACCATAGTACATCCTTCTTCTACTTCTAGTGAGTTTTCTTTAATCATTCTCTCTCTCTCTCTCTCTCTCTCTCTCTCTCTATATATATATATATATATATATATATATATATATATATATATATATATATATATATATATATATATATATATATATATTGACCTGTATGTCTGGTGATGATTAAACTCTATTATTTTATTTTGAAGAACTCACGCAACCCAAGAACCCTAGTTTTGATGTATAATCCATAAGTTTTGTGCATGTATGAAACCTTCCTTGAAATCTTTTTTAATTTTTGTTAATGATCTATAAAGATGTTATTAATATGGATTAAATGCAGTTTTTATTATTAATACCAAAATTATTAATCGTTATTAAATTATAGTTTTGAGCATGTTTTATGTTTATTAATGATCTAGTCTTGATGTATGCATGTTGGAAATCCATGGACCTTGTTAGGACTTAATGGTAAATAAAAAATCCTAATTTTTTTGATAAATTACTATCTTTCCAGAAATTATATATTCTGAATTTATGTTAATTAAATATTATTTTGATGTCTTTAAATGTCACAAAATTCATGTATCATCCCTTGACATGCATGTTGCCAATCCTAATAGGATCAACTTGTAGATGGTAAAATCTAATTAATTTTGTATAAAAGAAAATTATATTTATTATATTTAATACTTATTTTTACAAAATATATTCTGATTTTATTTTTAATTATAAAAATTAGGATTCTAGCTGTTTTATGTAACAAGTTGACCTAGTTTTGACAAAACTTGACCTCGATAGTTTCAGACTTAAACCTCGACCAAAATTCCTTATTTTTGCATTTATAATTATATTATTATATTTTAATTCTAATTTATGAGTATTTATTTTAGATTTACCTATTTATCAAAATTTGATTTTTGGTGACTAGTAGGTAACTCATTATGACCTAATTTTGGTTTCTACTTAGTTTTGGACTCATAAAATTTATAGGAGATGACCCTATCACTAAAAACCATATTTTATAATAAAATTCTAGAATTAATAGTTTTTAATAATTAATATTTTTATAATATTTTTTGGTAATGTTTGATGACTAGTAATAGTTGGTGTGTAACTACTTGCATGTGCAAACCAATGTAGAATTAATAACTAGATTATAACCTAATTAAACTAGAAAATAAGAGTCTAATTAGTGTAATAATTAATTGATAGGAGTTCGAGACGTTCCTGTGGAGAGCTCCAGACCAGATTTGTTATGCTCGCATCTTTGCTTTGAAGGCAAGTACACATTGCTTGATTGTATTGTTCATTTTACATATGCCTAGTTTTATTTGCTAGTTGTACGCACGCGTCTTAGAGTAGAAGACTTACCCAGTAGATTGTGAAGGTACGACGTATCTTCTGACTTGATACTTGTTCATCACATACACTGAGTGAGAGAGTGCATGGACTAGCGGGTCAACCGTACATCGATACGTGAGTTCGCATCTTGTGTTAGTAGTTGGTGTTTGGGCTATTTTTCTATATTTTTATTGTCGTCGTTGCATTATGTCTGCACCGCGTATACAGTTAGGATAGTACAATGGGAGGAAAGAATCTACTAGTGAGCATATAGAATTTATGTTTCTTACTGTTTATATAGTGTAAATCGTGTACCCCTGAGTTTCGTTGAACGCATGGTAGGATGACTGTTCTTCTATTTCTTTTTTCTCATGCGCCACTAGAGATGTCTCAAGTGCATATCACATAGATGGTTAGTTACTCTATTTATTGTTTACTGCTTTACTTTTATGCATGTCGATTTCTTGTGTACTTGTTATATCTCTTTGAGGACCTTACACCTTTTTCAGATCCCGACGAGCAATTGTACCCGACGGACTACGGAGTTGAAGATTTTGCAGATGAGGACTTTAAGGTGAAGCCACAGAAGTTTCCTTGAGCTTCATGGATGATATTTGCTTAGTGTCTTGGGTGTCTTTATCTAGTTAGCTGACGCTGGACCATTTCTTTATTGCTTAGTTGTATTCTTTCAGTATTCCTTTGTACTCATTTTCGTGGATTATTCTCCACTAGATTTTATTTTGTATTTGATTATGAGACTTATCTATTCATTCAGTTCTTACTCTGTGATATTGGTAGATGAGACTAGATTTTACCTGCCTGGAATACTATGACTTAGATATATTTTACAGCGTACTACGACTGGTTAGATCCATTAAATTGGGTTTCTATACTTGTTCGTACAGTTGGCATGTGTACGTATACCTAGTCCTACGTATTTTAGGATTGGGACGTGACATATTTTTAGTGGTGGCCCATACAGGTCGAGAGTATATTGTCTCGGTTACATTATTGTACCAAGCAAGCCTGGAAATATGATTAGAGTATAGGATCTCATCCACATATTTGACTTTCCTCTTTAATTCCATTCTGAATTTTTGAACTCACCTACCTTTCTTGACCTTCAAAATTGTACTCGCTTAATTCTCTTGATATCGGTATCCTTGTTTCCTTACCTCTTCCTATTTAATATACTTTTCTAATAGTTTCTTGAGTATAGCCTTCTTCTAGAATATAGGAATTCTTGTTGTTAGGGTTAAAAGATAATGATGATAGCCTACATACTAAGAAAAACAAATTTGAATATTGGCAGCTCCCAAAGATTTAGCATACCTAATGAATCCTAGCATCCAACGCCTGTAAGTTGATTGACCATTATCCCTTAATATATTTAGGAATGACTTGAGAGTAGTATAGATACTACTAGGGTTAGTTAGAAATTTGACCATATTGTTTTTACCCTAGTATTGAGGAACCAATAGAAATCCAATGTTGAATATTAGGACTAAACCAAACTTCCATAGTGTGATAATATAAGAGGACTATAAATTTTAGATTCTTGTCTTGATATTAGCAGAGCAGTACCTTAGGAAACCAAGAGAAATGAACCAATATCTTAGTAAGAGTAAGGGTACCCTACCTTCAGCTTAGTAGATCTCCTAAAATCTATGATCATCGTTGAGTCATACTTGAGTCTCCATGAGTCACTGACGGTGCCATCTTATCAAACTATCTATATACTTTTCCATCTTGAGTTAATTCCTCCCTCCAACATAGATCAATTTTCATAGATCTTTACCCAATAAAACCTATTGAATGATTAGAACTTTTTTCTTGATCATACCTCGAACACAGAGACTAGCATACCACCTTCCCTTAGGAAACCATGATATAATCAAGAGTCTCTCTATTTACTTTCATATCTTGTTTCTTCGAAACCTTAACGCTCACTATTTGTGCGATGACTAAAAATTTTCTTCATATTTCAAATTATGTTAGCTTTCTTCTAATTGTCGGACAAGTGATTCCTTTTATGTTAGGAATATAGTTTGGTAGGATTGTAGTTTGTTAATCTTGAATTTAAAATTTTTGTGCTTAGTAGTTAGAACTTGCCAGTTTAAGTTATTCATTTAGATTAGGATTTTATGATTATCCTTTAGTTTCAAATCAAGTAATATGTTCCACATATCTCAATACAGGTCATATTTCCTCTCACTTGAGAGTCAGTAACTTCTTCATTCTTAATAATAATACTTTTGTTCTATAAGCACTATGATTAAGACTTAAGCTATGATTAAGACTTAAGAAGACCATTACCTATGGAGTTTTATAATGCAATAGGATACCCTAATAAGTACCAAGATCTTTCTCTCGTATACCCCAAGAAATATTTCTATTTTATTTACAAGAACAAGGTTATTTTGTAGAATTCCCTTAGGTAGTTACAATAATAGTTGAATCTTTGTAAGTTAGGTATTGTGCCTTACATCATAAAATTTCATAGTCGTTAAAATACACCAATGTGGTATAAGTGAACGACACTTGAATATATGCTAGCATAAGAAGATAGTGTTTATCCAGATTGTAGAACTTTAGAGGCCCATACCCCCATCTGGTCGACCAGAGACTTGGACAAGTATTTAGTCCATAAAATACGTCATTAGAATGTACCTCAATATAGTCCATAAAATTTATCTCGATAAAAGAATAAAATTCAACAACAAACATGTGAAGGTTAGTGGAAGCAAATAAAAATAGATTCAAAATAGGGTTTATAATAAGATTCTCAAGAGTCAACTCAGAAATCTTTCAAGAAATCATAATCTGTGATTGAGTAGTATTCTTCCTATAATCCATCAATCATATTCTATTGAAGGTTAATAGCAGTACGACTAAACCTAGGTACTACCACGACATCGTACTTATTTGCGAAGACGAGACCTACATGGGCCACCATTAAAATGTCATGATCCGCACCCGGATGATCGAAGCACGAGTGTGTGGGTACGTCCAGCCTACGTCATAGCATCGGCGGTAGAACGATGTCTAAACCTCAAGATTAATACAAGTCCAACTAAATAACAATAAGTACTCAATCACAACATCTAAAGAAAGATACGAATGAGGAAAAGCAAAATCAAATATAATATCTCAAAAGTTATCCAAGTCACAAATTAAGATCCAAATATTTATACAAACCAAAGTAAGTTTCGGAGACAAACCCGGTCAACTATCTATTGGAATAAAACTAGTGAAAGTACTGAACTAGGAAATACTAAATCTAACTCTCCCAAAGAAATCCAAGGTGTAAGAGAGATCTCAATTATGGCATTGTCCGAAGGTCCAAGAGTGTGGGCAAAATATCCTAATATTTTTAACATATCCAGTCAGGAACGGAACAAGTACTATTACAACAATGAAAATACAAAATGCATGTATAAATCTATTATGAAAGAAATTGTATAAGTAATGAACTCATGTAAAGGTAAAGGAAACAAATAGAGACAAGTATAAGTATGGAACGAACAACACGGATAACTGGCACACTGGTAAGCAAATAATAAGATGAACTAGCAATATGAAAACATGTAACAAGATAAACTAGCAACGTATAAAAAATTGAATTAGAACATGGATCATAAGATCTGACAAACTGATAATGTCATGCAACCTAGAATACATCGCTCGACATGTGGTGGCTAGGCTGAATTCGACACGTCGTACATGAGGTGTACAACTGCTCTCTATCGAATTGAATATGAAAAAATAAGATTTACCACATGTCTACTAGTGTATTCTCCCACCAAACTCTCTCATAAAGATCACAAAGAAAGTAGTCAAGAATCACAAATAGATAATCACTACTCACGAACAACGGATCATCATGAACCACAATACAGATAAACACATGTCACAAATACGGATAGTTACGAATCACAACACGGAGACTCACGAATCATGACACGATAACACGAATCACAACTTAGACTCACGTATCAAAACTCGGATGATTACGATGTCACAATACATATTTAACTCAATCATGAATCAAGATAACTCGTCCATTGCGTAAATTATAGTGTCAAGCCAACTGGTAAGAAGGAATAATAATATTTATAATGTAAAGGTAAATTGTCATGCCCCAGTCCCAAAATACCGAGGGACTAGACACGTGGCAATGGCCAGCAGCACACACTGATGGGCAAACCTAATTTAATGGACCCATCAGGGTGTACTTAAGCAGTAAAACAACAATAAAGGTCTATGTTACTAATCTCATCCATAGAAATAATACAATCAATATGAAATATAAAGCAACATCAAGTCTCAATAAAATATATCTCGGGGAACAACCCGATAATAAGTCTGATACAGCAGTCAATAGACAAGAAATAAAAGAGTCTAACAACAGCAAAGACTGAGTATAGATAAAACAGATACTCAGGAGAAATTATCGGCGATCACCTCGTTCTCTGGTAATGGTACTGCTCCAATGTCAGCTCATGTCCCATACACCTCGGGGTAGATCTCCTCGGCTAAACCTGGGGACATAATCCGAATTCCAGGTCCTCGGGGGACATAGCAAGGTACAAGAACAACTCAAGCCAAATAAATACAGTACAGTAATAAATGAATCAATAGGGCATAATATGTAACCAGCTATGTGATATGTAAGTGAGAGCATTAATCATACTCAGGCTGAAACTACTATAGGCTCTGTGTCGGGGAAACCCTTAGCAGCATTTTCTCGAAGGGCCAGTAAATGTGCCAAAGATCTTGTCAGAGTCTAAGGCACCTCCAGTAATATAATATAATATTATATATATATATATATATATATAATCAGCCTTTAGTATGGTTAAACTCTCCCCACCCAATGTAATCACACGTCTCATGTTCATGACATGCAAGATCATATCTAATGCAGCAAGTCATAATGATAGCTATGCGTATATAAAGTCTATGTCACGAGTCCTGTAACCTATACAGAATCACCATGAATAACTCAGAAGATTTGATCTCATAAATAGTGTCAAGTGTCCTATGGTATGACGTACTTGATAATGCAAGCACAAAAATGTATAGAGTCGCGATATCAATCTCTAAGTGACGTTACACAACTCCACGTACGACGTTGACACCCGAATATTTTTTGGACTCTAAGCAATGTCACACGGTCCTAGTTTGAATAGATACATCAAATAATTAAATCAAGGGAATAACATGTAGTAAGTACTGCAAGATTGGCAAGGTACACTTGCCTGGTGCTTGGATTCCAACAGTTGCTCCGATATTCGTAGAATCTTTAAGTACTCCTCCGGTTGCTGAAATAAACACTACCATAATGATCAAAAGATATGAAATAGCTAGAATTGCCTGTCCTTAAGTCCAATTTGGACACAGGAGCAAAATTAACAGTTTTTGGTCAAAATGGGGTCCACATATAGCCCGCTTCGCACCGAAAAATGTGCCAGAGATAAAGTTCTCTAAATTCGTCAAACTTAATATCCACAAGTCCAGAACGACGATACGAACCCAACAGAATGTCCAGAACTGGATTTCGATGAGCCGATCACAAAATTGTCCGTCAAATGGAGCCGTGGGGCCCCCGAAACGAAATTTTGTCAACGTTCTCAGAATCAAACCAAACTTTGGTCACAGGACCAGCGAATCGCTACGAGTCCGATGGCGTAAGTTTTTTTTCAAAATGACGAGCACACACGAAGTTACAACGAGTTTCAAAATAGGGCCGATATGGGATGTTGTCGACGGATATGCGTTTATTTCGGTATGCACGCACATCCAAATCAACTTCTGCAAAATTTTACACGTCCGTATTGACGGCACGCACCTTTCGGTGAAGTTCGCACACGACCAAGTTCGCACACGACCCAGTTCCGAGAAATTCAGGGTATTAAATAACCAAATTTTTAGTCATTGTCACCCTCAAAATAATTACAATCTACAGCTCAATAAAATAAACTAAAAATAGGATTTAAAACTTGGTTATATGATCTAAATTACTGTTCAAGTGAATTTTAGAATTAATTAACAGGTTGCACGCAAAACGGTCGTGAACTGGCGAGTTCGGGACCAATTTCTGAATTTTCAGAAATAGGATTACTTTCCTGTTTTTGCGTCATAATTTGCGATCGACACAGGATACGATATCCCGAACAAGTTACACGGGTTTCGAGAGGGTCATGCGATCTCCGCACAGGATTTGATAAAACGGAAAATGGATTAATGTATAGGGAGTTACGCAAGACAGAAGAGGGATACCTCGCTGACTTTTTTGTATCAGGGCGGCGCGGCGCGGCAATGCTCGGTCGTCGTGGTGGGGTTGCTGGTGGCGGCGGTGGCTGCTGGCTGCTGGTACTGGCGACAGCGGAGTTCACCGGAGGGGAGCTCGGCGTCGCCAGGGCTGGAGATCACCGGAGCTGGTTAGGCGGAGGGCGGCGGATGTAAGGGCGGCGGTGGTCGACTTCGGTGAAGGGGCCGGGGTTCGACGAGTTTATATAGGCGAGGGGAGAGGGAGAGGGGTAAAACCCCTAATTCTGAAAATCGTATTTATTATTATTAATTAATTATTTAATTTATTTAGAGGAAATAGATTTTATTTAATTTTTTATTTGAGGTGTTTGTGCAATTAAAGGATTTATGGAGCCATTATAAATTTTTCCTAATTTATTCCATGTAGGAGACCCTTTGGACAGTTGTTGACATAACCGTATGCACCAGTATAATTTTTAGAGTTTTTTATGTATTGATATATATATATATATATATATATATATATATATATATATATATATATAGAATTCCTAGTGCATCAAACCCAAACAGCAAAACCCACTACCCGCTTGCACCCAAACCCGCGTAGAAATTATCAACAGCAGCAAAAACCCAACTTTGCTTTCTTCCCCTCCGATTGTAAAACAACTCCACCGTTTCTTATTTCACCCGCGCGTAAAATAAAACCCCGCCACTTAATTTCCTTTCCCCGCGCATAAAATAATCCCACCCCCCCGCATGTGACTCATCCCCCACCGCCTCTTTACTTGTTATTACTAAACTCTCCCCAACAGCAATCAAAACCAATGATAGGAAGAAACGACAAAAGCAGCTTCCACCGCCTCTTATCACTATATATATTATAACTCTTCCAAACCCTAACCCATTTCTTCTTACAACAAACTAAAACATTATTTTGGACGTGCACTATACAAAACTTTTGCTCGGCAAGTATACCTTGCGACTGTACTATTATTTACATTCCAACTGATATATACATGTTTAATTCTACCTATATAGATATTTATTTTTATAGATTTTTGGACCTACTTTATGAGACCACTGTCACGACCCAATTCTGTGGAATCTATGAGACGTCCCCCAAATCGTGACCGCCGTGCGGGCCTAGGGTTGCGCCCGCACAAGGCTAAAGTATTTTGCATAACAAGCACATATTCAGAGTACGCAGATAAATTGAAATTGATAATGAACATCTATTACAAACTCTTGAACGAGTCAGCTAATTTGCCGCACGGGCTTACAAAAGATATGGACTCAAAATAAGATAACAGTCTTGTACATTACATCCCTTTACTAAACTTCAAAATGATAAAGACCTCCGGGCTGGAGAACGGCTTTGCCACGGAGCTGCATTGTGTAATAGAGTTGCAAGCTCCTGCTTCAAAATGCTTCAAGGATGGCGCGATCTGAACCCGCCTACAGCTGGACTGGATCGGGAAGACGACTTTGGCTCCTCGCTCGGTTCGCCTTAGTGCGGAGAACCTGTTTCAACGAGGGTCAGTATGTCGAAACATACTAGTGAAGGCGAGCTAACCGAACTATACCAATCAACACGTTGTTTATATGAAGCATGCATATTATTTGTGGTTTTCTATCTTGCCTTAGTTCATTTACAAGAAAGCAGCATATAGAATTTACTGAAATAAACTTGTCACTGTTCGGTGACTTTTACCTGTCCGTCTGAACCACCTGCACAATACTAACCATACCTTCCCTGCCACGAAGACACAAGTTAGTTTGCAACAGGTTTAAATATACACGTTAGGATCACTGGCTAGGATGCCATAATGGACGAGTTATAGTCGTTGAACGAGGATGGTATGCAACGAAGCACGTGAGGTGCTACATGCTATCCCGTTCGCATGTGAGACTATCGTGAAGTTCCGCCCAGATCGGATCGGTGCCAGTGCCCCAACAACCGTCCGCAGGAACCCATTGACCTTGTGCACAAGTTGTCCATGATCAATCGTTCATGATACGTTAAAGTTGATGCAGTTGAGGCAATATGAACATGAGACAAGCAACATTGCATGATTCGTTTTGCATAGTCTTCCTGACAGTTTATTTCACAATAAGTATATTCCATACTTAGCACAATTTATGGAAGAAGATGCATTCTAACTAAAATTGAAGCATGTATAGAACATTCCAAACGAACAAGCATGCAAATGAGTAACCGTTCCCAAGTTGAATGACAAGTATAATAATCCAAGTCTATTCCCATTTTATCTTGGCATCTTTTAGTTATTACTTGGTATCGTTTGATTGGGGCAACAAGAATGCAAGAGTTTTAGGTGTGAAGACTTGGAAGCAGGGCTAGCTAATCGGGACGGTAGCCACTCACTTAGATGGTTGGAAGGGAGAAGGAAAGAGGCACATCACGACTCCGCTCGTAAGCCGCCTACTGTTCGTTCACCTGTATTGCACGAACAGCTCGATCAATACTTCTTCCTCTCTTTCCGATCTCGAAATTAAAGTACAATTCAATGAACGAAAATAATAAAATCCATCGAAACCGTTCAAGAAAATCCAAGCAAATTCGAAAACTAACTCAAAGCACGAAAGCAACAAGCGACATCAAAATCCGAGGCAACAAAGATAACAGCGGAGAGGTCCCTCCTGACTCTGCCGCTAAGTCGATCCCGGGGGCACGGTCCACTGAATATGGGAATCAATTCCGAAGTAGCAAATCCATAATGAGGACGAGTTCTTGTTTTAATCTATCCCGATCGAACGATACCATCTTGTGTTTCTTAGCCGCGCTCCTCGAATAGGAGGAACGGGATGCTATATCCTACCCAACTTATTGAAAGTTTTGTCCCGAAACTTAGGGATATTACTTATCGTTAGGGAACGTGATGTTGAGCAGAATATTTTGGACAGTCTCAAATATATGGTTTGAGTCACCACAAATGAGACATTGCTCGAGTTTCATGGGACACTTATCAGTCGTTTGCCCTGGTTTCTTGCAGAAATTACACGATGGCCCTGGGTTTCCTCTTTGGGGACCACCGATGTTAGGGCGCTTTGTAGTGGTATTTCCTCTATCGTTGCGTTGGCGTTTGTGATTGTAGGTATGCACAGCGTCGGTAGAAACGTGAGGATACTGCGGTTCAAGGGATAGAGCGTGATTCATGACTTCCCGTATTGTCTGATACTGATGAACGACTACGTGCACATGGATGGCAGGACGAAGACTACCTTCAAACCTTCTAACTCGACTCGCTGCATCAGGTAAATAAGCCCTAGCGAATTTGGAGAGTCGGTTGAATTCGGCAGAATACTGTTTAACTATCATACTGCCTTGCCTCAGTTGCACGAACCCGTTCTACATCTGACGTTACACTGGAGGGGGTATAAACTCCTCTTCAAACGTGGTATGAAAAGTCGTCCACGAGATCGCCTCCTCTCCATGGTCAAATTGGAGAGATCGTCGATGCACGTCCCACCAATCGTGCGCGTTGAGGCGGAGCTGTAGTTGCACGCAGGCGACGCACTTCTCTTCTGGGACCACTAGCAGAGCGAAGTGGTCTTCAGGTTCGGCCAACCAATCTAGAGCAACAATTGGTTCCTCAGTCCCATTGAATGGGGTATTGCAGACTTTCTTGAACTGGCCAAAGTCGAAGGCAGTCACTTCCCTCAGCCTTGGAATTTGCGGCATCTCAACTTCAAGCACGGGCTCTTCCACCGGAGTCGCTGCTGTTGCCGCGGAATGGTTGGAGGCCAAAGTCTGCACGATCTGTTGCAGGGCATCTACCTGCTTCTGTTGGACTGAGAATCGGGCCTCTAGATTGCTTTCGAACTTGGCTTGGTGAGCATCATCTCTTTGTCGTTGTGATTCTAACATTTGCATCACCCGCTCAAGTGGATCGACTTGAGATATGCCCCGTTGGCTCCGAGAGCTTCCCGAAGTGCCCGAACTACTTTCTTGGCCTTGCGTTTCGTCCGGTGCTAGCGCTGCAGATTGCGTTGGTATCATTCCTTCAAAAGAAGGTAAATTATATTAGCATCATAATGTATTATGGACTTATTGCATGAACATATCTCATTTTGGCCTAGCGAGTTCAAGAGTTCGCACAGGAATGTGATCGTTAAAGGAACTTTTCCAGTGCGAGAGTCTAAGAAACTTGAATCTATGCTCTGATACCATTATGTCATGAACCGATTCCGTGGAATCGTTGGGGCGTCCCCCGAATAGTGACCACCGTGCGGGCCTGGGGTTGCACCCGCACAAGGCTAAAGTATTTTGCATAACGAGCACATATTCAGAGTACGAAGATAAATTGAAACACAAGTTGAAGATGGAAATGTTCTATTTATTGATAATGAACATCTATTACAAACTCTTGAACGAGACAGCTAATTTGCCGCACGGGATTACAAAAGATGTTGACTCAAAATGAGATAGCAGTCCTGTACATTACATCCCTTTACTAAACTTCAAAATGATAAAGACCTCCGGGCTGGAGGACGGCTTTGCCATGGAGCTGCATTGTGTAATAGAGTTGCAAGCTCCTGCTTCAAAATGCTTCAAGGATGGCACGATCTGAACCCGCCTACAGCTGGATTGGATCGGGAAGACGACTTTGGCTCCTCGCTCGGTTCTCCTTAGTGCGGAGAACCTGTTTCAACGAGGGTCAGTATGTCGAAACATACTGGTGAAGGCGAGCTAACCGAACTATACCAATCAACACGTTGTTTATATGAAGCATGCATATTATTTGTGGTTTTCTATCTTGCCTTAGTTCATTTACAAGAAAGCAGCATATAGAATTTACTGAAATAAACTTGTCACTGTTCGGTGACTTTTACCTGTCCGTCTGAACCACCTGCACAATACTAACCATACCTTCCCTGCCACGAAGACACAAGTTAGTTTGCAACAGGTTTAAATATACACGTTAGGATCACTGGCTAGGATGCCATAATGGACGAGTTATAGTCGTTGAACGAGGATGGTATGCAACGAAGCACGTGAGGTGCTACATGCTATTCCGTTCGCATGTGAGACTATCATGAAGTTCCGCCCAGATCGGATCGGTGCCAGTGCCCCAACAACCGTCCGCAGGAACCCATTGACCTTGTGCACAAGTTGTCCATGATCAATCGTTCATGATACGTTAAAGTTGATGCAGTTGAGGCAATATGAACATGAGACCAGCAACATTGCATGATTCGTTTTGCATAGTCTTCCTGACAGTTTATTTCACAACAAGTATATTCCATACTTAGCACAATTTATGG
The DNA here is from genome assembly GCA_036927795.1 of Iris macrosiphon. Taxonomy (NCBI): domain Eukaryota; kingdom Viridiplantae; phylum Streptophyta; class Magnoliopsida; order Asparagales; family Iridaceae; genus Iris; species Iris macrosiphon. Next base: position 29,999,825 of record JAYESA010000001.1, on the reverse strand, counting down.
AAGAAGATGCATTCTAACTAAAATTGAAGCATGTATAGAACATTCCAAACGAACAAGCATGCAAATGAGTAACCGTTCCCAAGTTGAATGACAAGTATAATATCCAAGTCTATTTCCATTTTATCTTGGCATCTTTTAGTTATTACTTGGTATCGTTTGATCGGGGCAACAAGAATGCAAGAGTTTTAGGTGTGAAGACCTGGAAGCAGGGCTAGCTAATCGGGATGGTAGCCACTCACTTAGATGGTTGAAAGGGAGAAGGAAAGAGGCGCTTCACGACTCCGCTCGTAAGCCGCCTACTGCTCGTTCACCTGCATTGCACGAACAGCTCGATCAATACTTCTTCCTCTCTTTCCGATCTCGGAATTAAAGTACAATTCAATGAACGAAAATAATGAAATCCATCGAAACCGTTCAAGAAAACCCAAGCAAATCCAAAAACCAACTCAAAGCACGAAAGCAACAAGCGACATCGAAATCTGAGGCAACAAAGATAACAGCAGAGAGGTCCCTCATGACTCTGCCGCTAAGTCGATCCCGGGGGCACGGTCCACTGAATATGGGAATCGATTCCGAAGAAGCAAATCCATAACGAGGACGAGTTCTTGTTTCAATCTATCCCGATCGAACGATACCATCTTGTGTTTCTTAGCCGCGCTCCTCGAATAGGAGGAATGGAGCGCTACAACCACCCCAGTATTATGAAGCATCAATAGATTCATTGGCCTTGACACAGTTGTTGCACGAAGTTGTGAGTCTCATATAGATCCCGGACTACGTATTGGGTTAGCCGCCTGTACGTATGAGCCGTGCGTTAGGGATGACTGCCGATAGAAACTTCGTATGCTAGTAGACCTGGCAGTTATTTGGAGGTTTTATCGTATCATGGATGTGGCATGCTTAGAGCATGGGATGGAGAGGACAACAAATAAGGTGTTTGGGCTCCTTTACACTTTTCTCCTATACGCCCGGATTCTCTACCGGTGAAACAGGTGATGATGACCATTATATTTTATATTGCAGGTGGCCTCTGCCATTTAAAAGACGACATGCTGGTAGGCCCCTGATTCTCCGAGAGAATTATGCCAATCCCATTTATTAGCTAGATAGCCCACGTGTTAGAAAGTTGTTCTCAAATTGTATTCACTTAGACGGTAAGGCAACCCACTGGATGTTTATATTTCAGTACTTTATTGGCATGTTATTATGTATCTTGTTATGTCCCTCTGAGGACCTGGTCCCTTTCCAGATATGGACGAGCAGGAGTATCCGCAGGAGTATGGTCCTGGACCTGACGCTACTTACCAGGCTGAGGAGATCTTACCCTCAGAGTATCTGTGATTTATTGACGTTGTTTAGAGATCTTTTTGCTACTTCAGTATAGTCATTTTGTAGTGGATTTGTTTCTACCCGAATATCAGACTTGATACTTATCTTTGATATTCAATTATTATTCAGCTCTTTATTCCTACTGATTATTTGTGCTATGGATGAGATATAGATTTTGTGTGACTTATTGTGACAGTATATTACCACTGGTGGATTGGATATTCATATACAGCGTACATGTGTATATGGTTTCCATATATTAGAGTTCATATACATACGACTGGGCGTGTTACGTATTCCTAGTCCTACGTATTTTGGGACTGGGGCGTGACATATTTTTGGTGGTGGCCCATGCAGGTCAACAATATATTGTCTTGGTTACGTAATTGTACCAAACAAGCCTGCGTATAGGAATAGAGTATAAGAATCTCATCCATGCTTGACTGAAACCTCATTCTTCCTCCCAACCCATCCTATATTAGGATAACCAGAGATTTATGCCCAAGACCATTTATCCTTGTTGCGTAAAAAGCCAATTGACTATCATGTTGCTGTAAAAGCCAAACTATGAAGAAGATTGCCTACTTTATGTTGTGGTTATGACAACTAACACGTATTCCCTTGTAAATCAAGGTATGCAAACCACGTAGGTAACCGTCCTGCGTAAACTTGATGATTCCTGAATAAATAGATAAACAACGTAGAATAGCCTGACAAGCATAAAACGCAAAGATGGTGAGGTGAGCGTATTTGTAACAGCCTTAGCTTTCCCCAGCGATGACCAAATCTAATGCATTAAATGCAGAGATATGCCTCAAGCCCTGTGCAGAAATAGTTTTTTTATATGGCATCTAATTGTGTCTCATCTTGAGCGTAAAAACTCATCTCTATAGGAAGCGTATTCAGAAGACTCAACTTTTCTTCCTCTTAGAAGCGTAAAAATGACTTGTATCAAATATGTCACTAGACGACAACCTGGGTCTCTGTGCAAAATCATCATCACAGCCGTCCTCTCGATCTTCGTGCAGTACTTTTATCAGATGTCAGGTTCACTGATTTGTTTGACAAATTTATCCGAGGAATTACAAAGAGTTCCTCGAACGACTTTACGCAGACAGATTTTACGCCGACTTTACGTGCTCAGACTTTACGCAGCAGATCTTTTACGCGCAGAGTTTACGCAGGTAGATATTACGCGGGCAGATTTTACGTACGAAAACTTTTACGCAGACTTTTACCCAGACAGTCCTAAAACTTATTTTACGTCGATAGTTTTTTATCTCTGTTTTACGCAGACAGTTCTGAATCTCTACTTTACGCCAAACTTCTTTGAATCTCTGTTTTACGCCGACAACTTTGAATCTCTACTTTACACTTCTCTGCTTTACACGGCTAGCCCTGAAGCCATGTTTTACGTGGACAATTTTCAGCCTATTTTATGCCTCTACATTCTATTTAATATTTATATTATGTTTTTCCTATACTTCCTCTAAATCGTTGTGTACATCACCTGCAGAAAGATAGATGCAGAAAGAATATACTGTCGCTGATGATGACATAACTCCTGGAGTCAATGGTCCGACTCAAGGAGGGACCTCATCAATTCCTAGACATCCAGGACCAGATGGACAGATTCACAATCCAGTTCCATCTGATCTTCCCGTTCCACCTAATGGGTGTGGTGCCCCGTTCCCCCTATTCGGGGAGCGCGGCTAAGAAATACTAGACGGTATCGTTCGATCGGGATAGATTGAATTAAGAACTCGTCCTCGTTATGGATTTGTTTCTTCGGAATCGATTCCCATATTCAGTGGACCGTGCCCCCGGGATCGACTTAGCGGCAGAGTCAGGAGGGACCTCTCCGCTGCATTCTTTTGTTGCCTAGTTTTCGCTGTCGCTTGTTGCTTTCGTGCCTTGAGTTGGTTTTCGGATTTGCTTGGGTTTTCTTGAACGGTTTCGATGATTTCATTGCTTTCGTTCTTAGGACTGCACTTCAATTCCGATAAGGGAGAGAGAGGAAGAAGTACTGATCAGCTGTTCGTGTCAATACAGGTGAACCAGCTGTAGTCGTCGCTCGAGCGGACGCCTAAAGCACTTCTTTCCTTTTCCTTCCAACTACCAAAGTGAGTGGCTGCCAACCCGATTAGCTAGCCCTACTTGCTAGTCTTCACATCTAAATCTTGTGTTCGTGCTTGCCCCGATCAAACGATACCAAGTAAATAACTAAAAGATATCAAGATAATAAGGGAATAGACTTGGGAAATATTGCTTGTCAAATGAAACTTGTGAACGGTTGCTTACTTACTACATGCTTGCTTATTCAAATGTTTACCATATGCATATATACAAGTTAGAATGCTTACTTCTTCTTCTATAAATATGCTATATGTAGAACACCCTTTGCCATACATCAATTATTCAGGGAGACTATGCAAAATACATCACACAATGCTACATATCCCCTGATTTCATTGACTCAGCTACATAAATGACAAACTTAACACAAATGCCGTTGATCACGGACAACTTGTGCACAAGGCCTCCTGGTTCCTACGGACGGTCGCTGGGGCACTGGCACCGATCCGATCCGGACGGAACCTCAAGATTAGTCTCTCCCATAGGCAGGGTGGCGTGCAGTGATACATGTGCCTCCGTCACCTTAGCCCGAGACTAAGACCGTCCATTATGGCATCAAAGCCAGTGATCCCCTCGTATATTTAAAACTGTTGCTACTAACTTGTGTCTTCTTGACAGGGAAGGCAAGGTAAGTATTATGCAGGTGGTTCAGACGGGCAGGTAAATGTCACCGAACGGTGGCAAGTTATTTCAACGATTCTATATATATGTCTTGCTGTAAAATGAACTAAGGCAAGATAGAAACCCACAAATATGCATGCTTCATTAAAACAACGTGTTGATTGGTATAGTTGGGATAGCTTGCCTTCACCAGTACGTTTCGATGTACTGACCCTCGTTGAAACAGGTTCCCCGCGCTAAGGAGAGCCGAGCGAGGAATAGGAGACAAACCCCCAATCCAGTCCAGCTGTAGGCACGCCTCGACCGTGCCACCTTAGAAGCCTTTTGAAGAAGAAGTTAGCCACCAAGCAACCATGCAGCTTCGTGGCAAGGCAGTCGTTCCGACCCAAGGTCTTATATTTTGAGATGTAGTAAAGGATGTAATGTACAGGACTGCTATCTCATTTTGTGTCAACACTTTTGTAAGCCCACAGAGGCAATCCTTATGACTAAGTTCAAGGAGTTTGTAATAGATGTTCATATTATCAATAAAAGAGAACTTTTTCATGTTTCAATATGTGTTTCAATTATCTGCGTACTCTGAATATGTGCTCGCTATGCGAAACAAAAATACTTAGCCTTGTGCGGTGCGCAACCTAGGCCCGCACGGCGGTCACGCCCGGGGGACGACTAACGATTCCACGGGATCGGGGCGTGACATGTTGGTATCAGAGCACAGATTCAAAGTTCCTTTGACTCTTAAACTGGAAAAGTTCCCTTAACGATAAATCCCTGTGCGAACTCCTGAACTCGTTAAGGCCAAAATGAGATACGTTCATGCAATAAGTCCATAATACATTATGATCCTGATGTAATTTACCTTCCTTTCAAGGAACGACGCAAGCGCAACCATCAGCGCTGGCGCCAGGCGAGACAAGGACTCAGGAGAGCAGTTCCAGAACTTCAGGAAGCTCTCGGAGCCAACGGGGCATGTCTCAATCAGATTCCCTTCAGCAGGTGATGCAAATGTTCACGGAGCAACGACAGAGGGATGATGCCCGCCAAGCCAAGTTTGAGAGCAACATAGAGGCCCGGCTCTCAGTCCAACAAAAGCAGGTAGATACCCTGCAACAGCTTGTTCAGACCCTGGCCTCCAACCATTCTGCCGTAACGACAGCTACACCAGTGGAGCAGCCAGCGCTTGAAGTTGAACTACCGCCCGCGCCAAGGACGAGGGAAGTGACTGCCTTCACCTTTGGCAACTTCAAGAAGGTCTGCAATACGCCGTTTAATGGGACTGAGGACCCGATCGTGGCCCTAGATTGGCTCGCCGAGCTTGAAGATCATTTTTCTCTCCTACAAGTGCCGGAAGACAAGCGCGTCACCTGTGCCCAACTATTACTTCGCCTCAACGCGCACGACTGGTGGGACGTGCATCGACGATCTCTTTAACTTGGCCATGGAGAGGAGGCGATCGCGTGGACGACTTTTCGTGCCGCGTTCTAGGAGGAGTTTATACCCCCACCTCTACGACGTCAACGGGAAAACGAGTTCGTTCAACTCCGGCAGGGCAGTATGACGGTGAAGCAATACTCGGCAGAATTCAACAAACTGGCCAAATTTCCTACCGCTTATCTACCGGATGCATCGAGTCGAGCCAGACGATTCGAAGGAGGGCTACGCCCTGGTATTCACGGACACGTGTCCGTTCCGCAGTATCAGACAATGCGGGAAGTATTAAACCATGCCCTCTCCCTCGAACCGCAGTATCCTCACGTTACCACCGGCGCTATGCAAACCCCCAATCACAAACGCCAAGGCAACGATAGAGGAAACACAGCTGCAAAGCACCCTAACAACGGCGGTTCAAAAAAGGGAAACTCGGGGCAACGATGTGATTTCTGTAGAAGGACAGGGCACGTCGAAAGTGAATGTCGCCGGAAGCATGGGTTATGTCTCATTTGTGGAGCTTCCGATCACGCCCTTCCCAACTGTCCAAAGTTCACCGAGCGCCGTCCTCCCCAACAAAATCAGACTCCGGCACCTCAGGCAAATCGAGCGGCGCCTCAGCAAGGGCGTAATCAAGCTCAAGGCCGAGTCTACACCATGACACGGGAAGAAGCATTAGCTTCGGATACCGTCGTGTCAGGTACCTTACTTTTCAATAATATACCTGCTCGCGTTCTATTTGATTCAGGTGCAACCCATAGCTTTATTTCTACAAACTTTGCCATGGAGAACAATGTTAAAATGACTCCGTTGCATTTAGATTTAAGCGTTAGCACCCCGTCTGGTACAAAAATTCCTGTCTGTTCAGTATGCCTAGGCGGTTATATCTGTATTGGGGAGAGAAAGCTGTCACTTGATGTTTTAGTTCTTGATGTACGGGACTATGATATCATTTTGGGAATGGACAGGCTAGGCGCGTGCGCGGCAACTATTGAGTGTGCAGAGAAGCGAATCGTTTTCCGTCTGCCCGGAGAAGCCGTGTTCTGTTACACCAGTAGTCCAGCGAACAATGCGACCAGGACCTGCATGGTGATTTCGGCAAAATCTGCTCGGCGAATGCTCTACACAGGCTGTGAGGGATTCCTAGCATCGGTTCGGGACACACGGCAGGACTACGCAAACGTCGAGTCAACTTCCGTTGAGGCAGAGTTCCCCGATGTGTTCCCGAGCGAACTACCCGGTATGCCGTCAGACCGAGAGATTGAATTTACTATAGACACATTTCCAAATACACAGCCGATTTCAAAGCCTCCGTACAGAATGGCACCTGCAGAGCTGAATGAATAAAAGTGCCAACTCCAGGAACTACTTGATCGCGGGTTCATCCGTTCGAGCGTGTCTCCTTGGGGCGCTCCCGTGCTCTTTGTGAAGAAAAAGGACAGAACTCTACGCCTCTGCATAGACTATAGGGAATTAAACAAAGTCACAATCAGGAACAAATATCCTCTGCCACGGATAGATGACTTGTTTGATCAGTTACAAGGGGCAACGTTGTTTTCTAAAATTGATCTTCGCTCGGGTTACCACCAGCTGAAGATTAAGCCAGAAGACGTGCCCAAGACTGCTTTCAGAACCCGCTACGGCCATTACGAGTTTTCCGTGATGCCGTTTGGACTGATGAATGCTCCTGCTGCATTCATGGATACGATGAACCGTGTCTTTAGGCCCTTCATCGATAAATTCGTGGTGGTGTTTATCGATGACATCTTAGTGTACTCGAAGACTAGGAATGAGCACGCAGGACACCTACGGATGGTGCTGCAAACCCTTCGAGACCACAAGTTGTATGCCAAATTAAGCAAATCAGAATTTTGGTTGGACAGTATCTCGTTTTTGGGGCATATCATCTCCTCGAAAGGCATCTCAGTTGATCCGAAGAAGATTGAAGCAATCACGCAGTGGAAACGACCGGAGTCAGCTAGCGACATCCGAAGTTTTCTTGGTCTGGTAGGGTACTACCGAAGATTTATACAAAATTTTGCTAGGACTGCTTTGCCCTTGACTCAGTTGACACGAAAGGGTGCGAAGTTTACTTGGACAGAGGACTGTGAAGCTTCGTTTACGGAGTTAAAGCAGCGCCTCATCTCTGCCCCAATTCTCACTCTGCCGAACGGACCGGATGACTTTAAAATATATAGTGATGCCTCAGGAAAGGGTCTAGGATGTGTCCTGATGCAGCGCGATAAGGTGATAGCCTACGCGTCTAGACAGCTAAAGCCTCACGAGCAGAACTACCCAACGCATGATCTTGAACTTGCCGCGGTAGTATTTGCATTGAAGCTGTGGCGTCACTATCTTTATGGCGTGCCGTGCGAAATCTATACGGACCATAAAAGCCTGAAATACTTGTACACTCAAAAGGATTTGAATCTTCGGCAGCGGCGATGGCTTGAACTCATCAGCGACTTCGATCTCACGATCAGATACACGCCTGGAAAGGGAAACGTAGTAGCTGACGCGTTGAGTCGAGTGTTTGTAGGAAGTTTGGTTATTGATGATAGGCTGCGCCGAGATCTTGAATCACACTAAAAATAAGATATAAGAAGTGGGCTCAAGTAGCTCAACTGCACCTCGAGCCCGACTTGTTACACAAAGTGAAGGCCGCTCAGAAGGACGACCCATTCCTGCAGAAGATACATGCCCTCATCTTGGCAGGAAAGGTGTCTGACTTTGCGGTAAGCGCGGATGGGATGCTTCGAGTAAAGGGAAGACTATGTGTTCCGAACAACGCGGCCCTCAGACAAGAGATACTCACGGAAGCTCACTATGCTAGTTATACTTCTCATCCAGGTAGCACTAAGATGTATCGGGATCTTCGCACGACGTTTTGGTGGCACGGCTTAAAACGGGATGTGGTGCAGTTTGTGTCGCATTGCATGGCTTGTCAACGAGTAAAGGCCGAACACCAGAAACCAGGCGGAGAGCTTCAGAACCTTGCTATTCCGGAGTGGAAATGGGATGATATAACGATGGACTTTATTGTTGGCTTGCCGAGGACGCAACAGGGACATGATGCAGTCTGGGTTATCGTCGATCGACTCACCAAGTCAGCTCACTTTCTGCCTATCAAATCTACTTGGAGTGCCGACCGCCTGGCTCAGATATATCTCAACGAAATCGTCCGACTCCACGGCGTGCCCGTAACCATAGTCTCCGATCGAGATGGTCGATTCATATCACATTTCTGGGGAAGCCTGCAGTCAGCAATGGGGACGAAGTTGAAATTCAGCTCCGCCTACCATCCACAGACCGATGGCCAAACAGAGCGCGTCAACCAGATCCTCGAAGACATGCTGCGACTCTACGCCTTGGACACGAAGACTAGTTGGGACCTTCATCTACCTCTAGCCGAATTTGCTTACAACAATAGTTATCAATCAAGCATTCAAATGGCGCCGTATGAGGCGTTATACGGGCGGAAGTGTAGATCTCCTATCTGTTGGGACGAAGTCGGGGAGCGGCAAGTACTTGGCCCTGAGCTCGTGGAGCAGACCGTCCAGAAGGTTCGGCTGATTCGGGACAGATTAAAGATAGCTCAAAGTCGTCAGAAGAGCTATGCGGATGTTCATCGGAGACCGCTAGAGTTTCAAGTAGGTGACCGGGTATTCCTCAAGGTCTCGCCCATGCGAGGGGTCAGCAGGTTCGGAGCGAAGGGAAAGCTAAGTCCACGATTTGTCGGCCCATTCAAAATACTAAAGCGGGTTGCTTCAGTTGCTTATCAGATCGCCCTACCACCATCCCTAGCTGACGTACATGATATATTCCATGTTTCCCAACTTAGAAAATATGTGTACGATCCAAGCCACGTGGTAGACCTGGGACAACTGAACCTTCAGCCCGACTTGACGTATGTAGAACAGCCGGTACAAATTTTGGATAGAAAAGAAAAGCTGCTTCGGACCCGTTCGGTTCCTCTAGTGCGCGTGCTTTGGCGGAATCACTCTGTCGAAGAATCTACTTGGGAGCTCGAATCTGATATGAGAGAACGGTTCCCCTCATTATTTCCTAGTGGTAGGTTTATTCCTTAAGTTTCGGGACAAAACTTCCAATTAGTTGGGGAGGATGTGGTGCCCCGTTCCCCCTATTCGGGGAGCGCGGCTAAGAAATACTAGACGGTATCGTTCGATCGGGATAGATTGAATTAAGAACTCGTCCTCGTTATGGATTTGTTTCTTCGGAATCGATTCCCATATTCAGTGGACCGTGCCCCCGGGATCGACTTACGGCAGAGTCAGGAGGGACCTCTGTAACGCCCCGTTCGTCCCGTTCCCCCTGCTCGGGGAGCGCGGCCAAGAAATACTTACGACCGTCCGAACGGGACAGATTGAATCAAGATCCTTTCCTCGTTATGGATTGGCTTCTTCGGAATCAGGTCCCATAATCAATGGATCGTGCCTCAAGGAAGGACTCGGCGGCAGAGTAGAGAGAGGCCTTTCCGTTGTGTTGGTTTTCCTTGCCCGTTTTCGATTGCCGCTTGGATGCGTACTTGTTGGTTTTAGGACTTGCGTTTTCTTGAACGATTTCAATGGATTTCATTGTTTTTGTTCTTAGGATTTCGCATTTCGTATCGAGCCTTGGAGACCGAAGCAGGAGGTATTGATCATCCGTTGGTGCGTGCAGGTGATCGTGTAGACGACGCGCGAGCGGAGTCTTAGGGATCTCTACTTCTTCTTCCTATTCAACAAACATGTGAGTGGCTCTATTTCGATAAGCACCTTCTTTCCAAGGGCTCCGTTCATAATAAAATTGACTCAGTTGTGCATTCAATCAAACGATACCACTTAAGTAATAAGTTGGATAACAAGATAAGATAAGAAGTAGGCTTGGAACACCCATTGCTTGTCATACAGAACCTTGCATAAATTTATTTTTGCATGCATGTTCGTTGGGTGTTGAATGGGTTGGTATTTATTGATAGTTCAAAGTACTCTTCAATAAGTTCAAGGTGTTCTTCTATAAACTGCTGCATGTTATTTCATATAACTGTTGGTTGATTGTGATAGTACAGTAAAGCAGTTTCGTACATGATGTTCTTTAAATGGCTAGTAAGTAAATCTATGATGTAGAGTTCATAGAAATGGTCATGGGAATTCTTGTGCACAAGGGATCCAGGTTCCTGCGAGCGGTTACCGGGGTACCGGGCCGTTTCGACCCGGGCGAAATCTACTTTCTTAGTCCTGGGAGCGGGGAATTGTAGCGGGGCTAGCTACCCGCGCTGCAAGCGTCGCCGCCAGCCCAGACTAAACCCATGATGGCTGGTAGAACAACAAAGAAAGATGTTGTGTATATTTAAACTGTGCAGACTAACTATGTCTTCGTGACAGGGAAGGCTATGGTAAGTTGTACAGGTGGTTCAGACGGTACAGGTAAAGTCACCGAACGGTGGCATGTGAAGTTATGTTATTTTGTTCTTGCATAACTGCTAAATGAAATCTGATCTAGGCAATAATAGAAAGTCACATAAACACATAAATGTTGCATGTTCATTTAAAACTCATCTAAAGAGCTTGGTAAAGTTGAGCAGCTAGCCTTCACCAGTACTTTTCGAAGTACTGACCCTCGTTGTAGCAGGTTCCCCGGCGCAAGGTAACGCGGCGAGGAGCTGGAGTTCTCTCCGGACCCTTTGGGATTCTTGGCGGGTCGTGGCCAAGACTTTGGAGGCTCAAGCTGGAAGCCTTCCCCTCTCTCTCCGTTGCGGAAATAACGCTAAGGCGATGGTGCTTACCCGCACCCAAGGAGTTTTGTGTTTTGAAACTATGTAAAGGGACATAATGTATGGATCGGCTATCTCATTTTGCGTCCAAGTTTGTAAGCCCGTGGGGCATTTTATACTTTTGAGTCAAGCAATGTAACAAGATGTTCATTATAAATGAAAGAGAAACTTTTCTATGCCTCAACCTTGTGTTATCTTATTTGTATACTCTGTTGCATTGATCTAAAGAATATCCTTATGCCTAAGGCCTGGTGCATGCGCGCCCTACGCGTGCACGGCATCGCACCCCTGGGACGATTATCGGTTAGACGAAATTGGGGCGTGACATATTGGTATCAGAGCATGCTTCAGATCCTTTGATCTCACAAAGTAAGTTTCTAAAGAGGACCTTGTTCCTTCCGAGTAGACCCTTGAATTCGCTTGGCCAAAATGAGATGCGTTCCATACAATAAGTCTAAATATTTTTGAAAAGCGCGTGGGAATTATACGATTGCTTGGACGGGATTATGATCTGAGGGCTTTTGTCCCAACTCATAGAGGATGTTGTGAGAGGAGACTCATGTTATAATCGGCAAGTTATATGTCTAAACGAAAATACCAAACGAGTAGAGTGCGAGATAAGAATATCGTTCAGACAGTGGTCTATGCACATGGCCTTTTGGCCAAATTGTGTTAAGTATCGTGCACCAAGACCCTTGGTGCTAGTGAGTTGCAGCGAGAATTGGGTATTGCTGGGATGAGAATAAAGTTGACTTGGAGGGAAAACGATAGAGACGTTATCGGATTGCCGCTAAGGCGAGTAATGGAAATCGTGTAAAGAATTTTCGAAAATAGTTGGACGGTTAATCATAGCGATAAGTTATGATTTGAAGCATAGTATGTATAGAGGACTATGAATACAGGTGTGTACGAGTCTAAGATCGCTAATGCGATAAATAGGGACTGTGTTGGAGTTCTAAGGAACGAATTGGGCATACGAGTGAAGGATGCGAAAGCGAATCAGGAGTTATTAGGACGACTCAATTCCTGAGTAGTGTATGCGATAAGTCCCCTGTTCGATTATGCGATTTGTGGATATAATGAGTTGTAAAGATTCAAGGAGTATAACTCGAACCCGGAGTGGTGTATTTGTTGGCTTAGAAATGCTTGAACGAAGTCGTGGATTCGGAGAGTTAAGCGAGTCTAGCGACAAGCGACGAGATTGGGTAAAGCCTTAGTATAAATAAACAGTGCCTAGCGAGTAAACGAACTCGGAGAAAGCAGGCAATGTTTAGTTCGAACGAGTTACAATGAGTTGAATAAGGGATAAGGCTTACATCGAATAGAAGTTCAGGGTAATTGGAATCGATATCATGGTCGGAAAAGACCTAGAGGATTGTACGAGCGAGTTTGAGTTGAAACAAGTGAATTAAAAACTTGACTCGAGATTGAATAATCTGAGATGCGATCGAAGTAAGTAAAATTAGAAACAATGGAGTGAATGAATAATAGCGTGTATGGAAAATTTGGATTTGAGTAGGATATCGCTCGATAAAATTCGGCTTGAGTATGAGTGCGATGATTTCAAATTTTGGGAAATTTAGACCATAACAATGGTTGGAAAATAGTATGGATTGATGCAAGTTAGTAAAAATTATGATTTTGATGGATTGAGTTAAGCGGTAATAGATTTGGCTTGGGGTTTGGAAGAACGATCTTGAAATCAAGTTCGGGAAGATAACATTCGAAATATGTCCCAAAGAGAGGGATTATCCTGCGGGAGCGTCGGCGTGGTGGTTTCACGTACGATAGGGATAAGCAAACTCAAGAGAACAGGTTCGGTGATTATTCCAAAACGAACTCGATGAATGGAACGTATCAATGGGATAGACTTGGGTTTGGGAATTGATCTTAGTTGTTTGAGGAATGCTAAGAGCAGACTAAGAAAAATGAGTCTAAGGATTTTTCTTGAGGAGTTAGTCTAGAAACGTAAAGTAAGAGATGTTGGACGTTTTCATGAACGGATATGTAGATCGTGCTGGACGACTTAGAGTTCATGATATACATCGATGGTCTATAATGGAAATATGGCTTGATGATACAGGTGTAGAAAGGGATGGATTTGGGAATTCTGTCAAACATGATAAAAGAGATAGTGTAGGTGCGAGTCGATAGGTTAGCCCTGAAACATGGGTGTATCGTGGGTTCGGTTGAACGAGCGTGTTGGTGTGATAGGATGATCTGTGCTCGATGTTTAGAAATCTGAGTGAAACGAGCTTGGGTAGAATACCCGTGTAAAGGAATAATGGTTTGACCTTAGGGTGTTTGGGGCGAGCGTTGTGCAACACGGTTGCGTGATGAGTCGCAAACTTGAGTTGTACCTATGACTGTGTGTGCTGGCCTAGGGACTAGGCAGACGACCCTATGCCTTGAGTTAAACTGGAGTGGCTAACTCCAGAGTATCGTTCGGGAAGAATGATAGAACTGGGGCAACAAGACTTAGAGTTAGAATTTTGAATTAGGAATATACACTAGCAACGTTCACGTTGAAACAAATGTAATGCGAGATAGGACTTGGGTGATAATTGATTTGGTCGGATAGGTTACGCGGCGGTAAGGGATAAGACGATAGCTGGATCAAACAAGAGTTCGGTCATTCATATAGCAGGACGATCCGCGTTTCGAAAGATTTTCACGAGTAGCTTGTCAGACTTAGCTGTCACTGAGCTTGGTTGAAATACACATATTTGGGGGACGCCTTGAATATGGGTACGATCCAGACTTAGCGATATGCATAACTCGGATGCAGCTGCAAAGGAAAATGTTCGGATTTGCATGGATGAGTGTGGCAACAGAAATGGTTTAGCCTCAACCTAAATTTTCATAGAGGAAAGATTGTATCATTCCTCGTGCTACCGGGATAGTTCTGCGCTAAGGCGCAGTACGAGACTGAGTTTGGGGATGCAATAGTTGAACTAATAGATCATGCGGATAAAATGATTAAGCACTCGGACGAGCGTAACGAGTAAAAATGAATAAAAAGTTAAGTTCGATTGAGCCAAGGGTGTGGAGGACTTGAGCGTACCCCAGGTAGGCAATTTAGCTCTGCGCTAAGGCGCAATATAGACTGAGTCAGAAAGCGTTGGTGATTGGGTGCGAATTTGTTAGTGAGATTGGACGGTGACTCAGAGAGATTTGATGCAAAAACGAGATTGGAAAATTGTCGAGATTCGAGCTTTTGGGTTAGGCGTAACGACGGGTTTCGATAGGCGACGTCAAGAAATAGGCTCAATTGTGTTGGGTTCCTATGGTGATAACATAACTAGTTGGGCAAGTCCACCCAATTATGAGTCGTAAGTGCCCGTTGAGTTATAGAATACCATGTGCTTGGGTAATACTGCCCTGCGCTAGGTGCAGTAGATTTTGAGACGGACGTGCAACGAACGAGTTGAGTATAACCCGATAGCATTGAACGATAGAGTCGTTCGATGAGAACTGGCCAACATTGACGTAACGCATGGTGAGAAAATAGAGGATTGTATTATTGAGACAGTCCTTGAAGGATAAGACGAGATGTATAAGGAAGTTTAGAAGTTATGCGATAGCACGAGTTGCGCTCAGGAAGTCTCGAGGACGGAACTTGTTCTGAGTGGTATATGGTGTAACAACCCGCTCCGCTCAACCCAGAGGGCCGATTCAAACGGCACAAGTGTAGCTATTCAACCGCCTTGCTTAACGAGATGGCTCGTTCGATGCAAAGGCTTTCATGCTGGGATCTTTTATGGAGTCAGACTTAGGCTATCAGAAGCGCGTCCGGAGTCTAGCTCGACCGATGCGATACATCGCTAAGGTGGGTGACCCCGGTGAAACTGTCTCTACTTAGCTACACACTAAGAAAATGAATGTTACGTGCTAGTTTACAGGCGATAACCTTTGCATGCTAATAAAAGGGATGAACGCACATAGCTAAGGGGATAACCCCGCTTTATTATCGTATAGAACATGGAAATCTTACTTGCTAGTTGCGTAGTCGGCTTGGGTCAATTGAATCTGCAAGCGGACTTGTCGTACGCGGCGGAGCCTGTCTAAATTTTGAATCGTAAAAAGAAACAGTTGCGGAACCGAACGTCTCGCTAGTGCGCGTACTGTGGCGAAACCACTTGGTCGAGGAGTCGACCTGGGAACTTGAATCTGATATGAGGGGAAAATTTCCCTCATTATTCCTTAGTGGTAGGCTCTATTCTTAAGTTTCGGGACGAAACTTCCTATTAGATGGTTATGATGTAACGCCCCGTTCGTCCCGTTCCCCCTGCTCGGGGAGCGCGGCCAAGAAATACTTACGACCGTCCGAACGGGACAGATTGAATCAAGATCCTTTCCTCGTTATGGATTGGCTTCTTCGGAATCAGGTCCCATAATCAATGGATCGTGCCTCAAGGAAGGACTCGACGGCAGAGTAGAGAGAGGCCTTTCCGTTGTGTTGGTTTTCCTTGCCCGTTTTCGATTGCCGCTTGGATGCGTACTTGTTGGTTTTAGGACTTGCGTTTTCTTGAACGGTTTCAATGGATTTCATTATTTTCGTTCTTAGGATTTCGCATTTCGTATCGAGCCTTGGAGACCGAAGCAGGAGGTATTAATCATCCGTTGGTGCGTGCAGGTGATCGTGTAGACGACGCGCGAGCGGAGTCTTAGGGATCTCTACTTCTTCTTCCTATTCAACAAACGTGTGAGTGGCTCTATTTCGATAAGCACCTTCTTTCCAAGGGCTCCGTTCATAATAAAATTGACTCAGTTGTGCATTCAATCAAACGATACCACTTAAGTAATAAGTTGGATAACAAGATAAGATAAGAAGTAGGCTTGGAACACCCATTGCTTGTCATACAGAACCTTGCATAAATTTATTTCTGCATGCATGTTCGTTGGGTGTTGAATGGGTTGGTATTTATTGATAGTTCAAAGTACTCTTCAATAAGTTCAAGGTGTTCTTCTATAAACTGCTGCATGTTATTTCATATAACTGTTGGTTGATTGTGATAGTACAGTAAAGCAGTTTCGTACATGATGTTCTTTAAATAGCTAGTAAGTAAATCTATGATGTAGAGTTCATAGAAATGGTCATGGGAATTCTTGTGCACAAGGGATCCAGGTTCCTGCGAGCGGTTACCGGGGCACCGGGCCGTTTCGACCCGGGCGGAATCTACTTTCTTAGTCCTGGGAGCGGGGAATTGTAGCGGGGCTAGCTACCCGCGCTGCAAGCGTCGCCGCCAGCCCAGACTAAACCCATGATGGCTGGTAGAACAACAAAGAAAGATATTGTGTATATTTAAACTGTGCAGACTAACTATGTCTTCGTGACAGGGAAGGCTATGGTAAGTTGTACAGGTGGTTCAGACGGTACAGGTAAAGTCACCGAACGGTGGCATGTGAAGTTATGTTATTTTGTTCTTGCATAACTGCTAAATGAAATCTGATCTAGGCAAGAATAGAAAGTCACATAAACACATAAATGTTGCATGTTCATTTAAAACTCATCTAAAGAGCTTGGTAAAGTTGAGCAGCTAGCCTTCACCAGTACTTTTCGAAGTACTGACCCTCGTTGTAGCAGGTTCCCCGGCGCAAGGCAACGCGGCGAGGAGCTGGAGTTCTCTCCGGACCCTTTGGGATTCTTGGCGGGTCGTGGCCAAGACTTTGGAGGCTCAAGCTGGAAGCCTTCCCCTCTCTCTCCGTTGCGGAAATAACGCTAAGGCGATGGTGCTTACCCGCACCCAAGGAGTTTTGTGTTTTGAAACTATGTAAAGGGACATAATGTATGGATCGGCTATCTCATTTTGCGTCCAAGTTTGTAAGCCCGTGGGGCATTTTATACTTTTGAGTCAAGCAATGTAACAAGATGTTCATTATTTATAAAAGAGAAACTTTTCTATGCCTCAACCTTGTGTTATCTTATTTGTATACTCTGTTGCATTGATCTAAAGAATATCCTTATGCCTAAGGCCTGGTGCACGCGCGCCCTACGCGTGCTCTGCATCGCGCCCCTGGGACGATTATCGGTTAGACGAAATCGGGGCGTGACAACCTCTCCGCTGCATTCTTTTGTTGCCTAGTTTTCGCTGTCGCTTGTTGCTTTCGTGCCTTGAGTTGGTTTTCGGATTTGCTTGGGTTTTCTTGAACGGTTTCGATGATTTCATTGCTTTCGTTCTTAGGACTGCACTTCAATTCCGATAAGGGAGAGAGAGGAAGAAGTACTGATCAGCTGTTCGTGTCAATACAGGTGAACCAGCTGTAGTCGTCGCTCGAGCGGACGCCTAAAGCACTTCTTTCCTTTTCCTTCCAACTACCAAAGTGAGTGGCTACCAACCCGATTAGCTAGCCCTACTTGCTAGTCTTCACATCTAAATCTTGTGTTCGTGCTTGCCCCGATCAAACGATACCAAGTAAATAACTAAAAGATATCAAGATAATAAGGGAATAGACTTGGGAAATATTGCTTGTCAAATGAAACTTGTGAACGGTTGCTTACTTACTACATGCTTGCTTATTCAAATGTTTACCATATGCATATATACAAGTTAGAATGCTTACTTCTTCTTCTATAAATATGCTATATGTAGAACACCCTTTGCCATGCATCAATTATTCAGGGAGACTATGCAAAATACATCACACAATGCTACATATCCCCTGATTTCATTGACTCAGCTACATAAATGACAAACTTAACACAAATGCCGTTGATCACGGACAACTTGTGCACAAGGCCTCCTGGTTCCTGCGGACGGTCGCTGAGGCACTGGCACCGATCCGATCCGGACGGAACCTCAAGATTAGTCTCTCCCATAGGCGGGGTGGCGTGCAGCGATACATGTGCCTCCGTCACCTTAGCCCGAGACTAAGACCGTCCATTATGGCATCAAAGCCAGTGATCCCCTCGTATATTTAAACCTGTTGCTACTAACTTGTGTCTTCTTGACAGGGAAGGCAAGGTAAGTATTATGCAGGTGGTTCAGACGGGCAGGTAAATGTCACCGAACGGTGGCGAGTTATTTCAACGATTCTATATATATGTCTTGCTGTAAAATGAACTAAGGCAAGATAGAAACCCACAAATATGCATGCTTCATTAAAACAACGTGTTGATTGGTATAGTTGGGATAGCTTGCCTTCACCAGTACGTTTCGATGTACTGACCCTCGTTGAAACAGGTTCCCCGCGCTAAGGAGAGCCGAGCGAGGAGCAGGAGACAAACCCCCAATCCAGTCCAGTTGTAGGCACGCCTCGACCGTGCCACCTTAGAAGCCTTTTGAAGAAGAAGTTAGCCACCAAGCAACCATGCAGCTTCGTGGCAAGGCAGTCGTTCCGACCCAAGGTCTTATATTTTGAGATGTAGTAAAGGATGTAATGTACAGGACTGCTATCTCATTTTGTGTCAACACTTTTGTAAACCCACAGAGGCAATCCTTATGACTAAGTTCAAGGAGTTTGTAATAGATGTTCATATTATCAATAAAAGAGAACTTTTCCATGTTTCAATATGTGTTTCAATTATCTGCGTACTCTGAATATGTGCTCGCTATGCGAAACAAAAATACTTAGCCTTGTGCGCGCAACCTAGGCCCGCACGGCGGTCACGCCCGGGGGACGACTAACGATTCCACGGGATCGGAGCGTGACAATGGGACCCTTCCAGTCTTATCGACACCGCAGGATGGCCAGGCACAACTGTTCCAATTCTTCCATATTATGATACAGGAACAGAGGCAGCAGGCAGCCGAACAGAGACAAGAGTTCCTAGCAGCTCTTGAAAGGATAGCTGCAAAGACTACTGTACCAGCTCAAGCACTAGCTCTAGTACCTCAAGCTAGAGTTAGTTCAGTAAAGGACTTTGTACAGATGGGTCCGAGACCGTACAAAAGCATTGAGAGCCCAGAGGAAACTACCAACTGGATTACTCACACTCGGAAGTTATTAGAAGCATCGCAGCTACCTGCAGAGCTATGGACGACGGGTGTAAGGACGCTTCTAGATGGTAATGTTCATCACTGGTGGAAATCCATGGAGCGCCAGTTGGGTACATACCAGACTTGGGAGCAGTTCTTAGAGTGCTTTGAAAGGAAGTACTTCCCAGACACCGTCAGAGATGCATTGTACGACCAGTTTCTCCACTTGGAACAGGGAAACAGAACAGTTGATGAGTACGATGCCGAGTTTAGTCGCCTTAGTAAATATGGTGCTGCTTTGATACCAGATGATTGGCTAAGGCTAATAGGTTTCACCGCAGACTAACTCAGGAGCTCCAACATTATACAAGCTCCTAGTCCCGGATTTCTTATGCTGAGTTACTGACATAAGCCAGATTGCAAGAAACCATCAGCAGAGGAAAAGGAGATCAGCAGAGGACGCAACAAGGACCGGCAAGGACACAACAAGGACCGGCAAGGACGCAACAAGGAGGACCTATTAGACGTCATTTAGCTCAGCAACAGCAGTACCAACACAGAGCAGGATCATACCAGATTCCGGAGAAGCCCCAATGCAATTATTGTGGGAGACGCGGGCACATATCAAGGGACTGTCGGATCCGTTTGGGACAGTGTATGAGATATGGTTCCGGACAACATATAATGAAAGACTGTCCTATGCAACAGGCATCGACACTTCCACCACCAGTACCGAGACTAGCGCTTCCAGCACCGAAGCCAGCTCAACAAATGATGAGACCAGGAGCACCTCGACCTCCATCAGCAGGGAGATTTCAGCGAGGACCACCGCTACTTACACAGGAGGATCAATTCGCGAGGGCTAGACAAGGACAACCACAGAGGAACGGACAAGCTTTTGCAATGTAAGTGGATGACATGAATCAGGAGATTGATGTCATAGCAAGTATCACTCTTGCTTTTACTTTTCCTGCTGTGACATTGTTTAATACGGGAGCCACCCACTCATTCATATCATCTAGTTTTATTGTCAAACATAACGTTGCCTCTACACCTTTATCTAGTTGTGTTAGAATTCTTACCGGGGGAGGAGTTGTACATATTAGTAGAGTTTGTAGATCGTGTCCTATAGTGATACATAGCAGAGAGATGAATGCCCGACTCTTAGTCCTCCTATGCCAACTTTTGATATTGTGCTGGGAATGGACTGGCTGAGCAAGTACCATGCTTTCTTCGATTGCTTTGGAGGAAGCATTTTTTCAAGGTACCAGGCCAACCTGAACTTGAGTTTGCACGAGGATCCACAAAAATCCTTGATGGTATGCAACTCGCAATGGAAGATGTTGACTATCATCCCATTATTTCAGAATTTTAAGACGTCTTTCCAGAGGAATTGCCAGGACTACCCCCAAATAGAGACGTAGAATTCTCAATTGAATTGACACTGGGAGCAGCACCCACAGCATCACATATTTATAGACTGGCAAAGAAGGAGATGGATGAACTAAAGACACAATTGAAAGAACTAGAAGAGAAAGGTTTCATCCGACCAAGTGCATCACCCTGGGGAGCACCAGTGTTGTTTGTACCAAAGAATGATGGGTCAGTGTGTATGTGCATTGACTATAGAGCCTTGAATGCAGTAACAGTAAAGAATAAATATCTATTGCCATGCATTGATGACTTATTTGATCAGCTTAGTGGAGCTAAGATATTCTCAAAGATAGATTTAAGATCGGGATATCACCAGGTAAAAGTACGGAAGGAGGACATCCCGAAGACCGCATTCCGGACAAGATATGGGCACTACGAGTTTTTGGTCATGCCATTTGGATTGACCAATGCTCCAGCTATCTTTATGGACTGAATGAATCGAGTCAAAGAGCCATGAGGACCAGTTTGTGGTCATCTTCATAGATGATATACTTGTCTATTCAAAGAGCCATGAGGAGCACGAGAAGCACCTGCGGATTATTCTAGAGACCTTGAGGAGAGAGCAGTTATATGCGAAGCTCAGTAAATATGAGTTTTTCTTGGACAGAGTCTCATTTCTTGGACATATTGTTACAGGAGATAGTATTTCTGTTGATCCAGAAAAGATCTCGGCAGTCGAGACATGGCATGTTCCTAAATCAGCAGTAGAAGTGAGAAGTTTCCTTGGACTTGCGGGATATTACCGACGGTTCGGGGAGAACTTCTCAAGGATAGCAACACCTATGACTCGGTTGACTTGCAAGGATCAAGAGTTCATATGGACCAATGAGTGTCAAGCCGCTTTCGAGGGATTGAAGAAGCAATTGACTTCAGCACCAATATTGACTATTCCATCAGGATCAGGAGGCTATATGATCTACAGTGATGCATCAAGGAAAAGTTTGGGATGCGTA
Organism: Iris macrosiphon; assembly: GCA_036927795.1. NCBI lineage: Eukaryota > Viridiplantae > Streptophyta > Magnoliopsida > Asparagales > Iridaceae > Iris > Iris macrosiphon. The sequence goes on along the minus strand of JAYESA010000001.1, from coordinate 29,978,232 downwards.
TTGATGCAGCATGGCAAGGTGATTGCATATGCATCTAGACAGTTACGAGTACATGAGAAGAATTATCCACCTCATGACTTGGAACTTACAGCCATTGTATTTGCTCTAAAGCTATGGAGACATTACTTATATGGGGAACGAGTGAAAATCTATACAGACCACAAAAGCCTCAAGTATGTCTTCACGCAGAAGGAGTTAAACATGAGGCAACGTCAATGGCTCGAGTTGATGAAAGATTTTGAGATAGAGCTACATTATCACCCAGGCAAGGCTAACGTTGTAGCAGGCGCGTTAAGCCGGAAACCAGCATCTTACTTTTTGACAACACAGAAGGAATTATTGAAGGACTTGCAAGGTCTTGGCATTAAAGTAATATTACCCAGAATAGATGGGACACTAGCCAACTTGCAAGTACAATCATCACTAGTAAAGAAAATCAAGGCAGCATTTCCTATAGACGCCAGATTCAGAAGATAAAAGGAAAGGACAGAGGCCGGAGAGCAGACAGGACTGTGCATCCATGATGATGGGACATTACGATGTGGTAATCGTCTTTATGTTCCAAATGGAGAGATTCGACAGGAGCTGATGACAGAAGCTCATAGTTCGATATATTCTTTTCATCCTGGAGGCACCAAGATGTATCGTGATTTACGACAGCACTTTTAGTAAAATAGAATGAAGAGAGAGAGCTCGCTTTGTAGCTAAATGTTTGGTATGTCAACAAGTAAAGACAGAGCACCAAAGAACAGCAGGATTATTGCAACCACTTCCGATTCCAGAGTGAAAGTGGGAGCACATCACTATGGACTTTGTTACGGGTTTTTCCAAGAGTCCCAGTGGAAGAGATGCAGTATGGATAATAGTGGACCGACTCACCAAGTCAGCCCATTTCTTATCTTTTAGAGTTGGCCAATCTACAGAAGCTTTGGCTGACTTATATATGAGACAGATCGTGAGATTGCACGGAGTACCAGTCACCATTGTATCAGACAGGAATTCGCGCTTTACATCACACTTTTGGAAGAGCATGCAAGAGAGTCTTGGAACTCGTCTGAAGTTTAGTACATCTTATCTCCCGCAAACAGATGGGCAGTCAGAACGTACTATTTAGACATTGGAGGATATGTTGAGGGCTTGTATGTGACTTTGGAGGATCATGGAAGGACCATCTACACCTTGTGGAGTTTTCTTACAACAATAGCTATCAGGCAAGCATCCAGATGGCTCAGTTTGAAGCATTGAATAGAAGGAAGTGTAGGTCTCCTGTGTGTTGGAGTGACGTGGAAGAACGTCAGATTCTGGGACCAGAGTTAGTAGTCAACACCGTGGAGACAGTTAAGAAGATACAAGGACACTTGTGAGCAGCGCAAGACAGGCAGAAATAATGGGCATACCTTCATCGTCGTCCCTTGGAGTTTAAAGAGGGTGATCATGTCTTCTTAAGGATATCACCTATCAGGGGCACCATTCGATTCGGAGGGCACGGCAAGTTGAGTCCAAGGTATATTGGACCATTTGACGTGCTAGAGAGAGTGGGAGAAGTAGCGTATCGACTTGCGCTACCACCTTCACTTGAGGGAGTAAATGACATATTTCATGTGTCGCAGCTCAGGCGATATATGGCAGACAACAGTCATGTTCTTGACCATTCGGAGATCACCGTTGGGGCGAGCTTGTCATATCAAGAGCAACCCGTGAAAATCCTTGATCATCGAGAGAAAGTATTGAGGAACCAATCTATTTTCTTGGTCCGCGTAGCATGGAAACATGGCACGCCAGGAGAATCTACTTGGGAACGCGAGGACGACATGCGCCAACATTTTTTGAACCTATTCAAAGACCAAGGTATAAATTTACTTTGTTAAATTATATCTCCTATAATTCTTGACTTTCTACCGTGGCTTAGTTTTAATTTCGAGGACGAAATTTTTATAAGTTGGGTAGAATGTAAAATCCTTAATTCTGAAAATCATATTTATTATTATTAATTATTTATTTAATTTATTTAGAGAAAATAGATTTTATTTAATTTTTTATTTGAGGTGTTTGTGCAATTAAAGGATTTATGGAGCCATTATAAATTTTTCCTAATTTATTCCATGTAGGAGACCCTTTGGACAGTTGCTGACATAACCGTATGCACCAGTATAATTTTTAGAGTTTTCTATGTATTGATATATATATATATATATAATTCCTAGTGGATCAAACCCAAACCGCAAAACCCACTACCCGCTTGCACCCAAACCGCGTAGAAAATATCAACAGCAGCAAAAACCCAACTTTGCTTTCTTTCCCTCCGCGCGTAAAACAACTCCACCGCTTCTTATTTCACCCGTGCGTAAAATAAAACCCCGCCACTTAATTTCCTTTTCCCGCACATAAAACAATCCCCCCCTCCGCATGTGACTCATCCCCCACCGCCTCTTTACCTGTTATTACTAAACTCTCCCCAACCGCAATCAAAACCAATGATAGGAAGAAACGACAGCAGTAGCTTCCACCGCCTCTTATCCCTATATATATTATAACTCTTCCAAACCCTAACCCACTTCTTCTTACAACAAACTAAAACACTATTTTGGACGTGCACTATACAAAACTTTTGCTCGGCAAGTATATCTTGCCACTGTACTATTATTTACATTCCAACTGATATATACATGTTTAATTCTGCCTATATAGATATTTATTTTTTGTAGATTTTTGGACCTACTTTATGAGACCACCCCAGTATTATGAAGCATCATTAGATTCATTGGCCTTGACACAGTTGTTGCACGAAGTTGTGAGTCTCATATAGATCCCGGACTACGTATTGGGTTGGCCGCCTGTACGTATGAGCCATGCGTTAGGGATGACTGCCGGTAGAAACTTCGTTTGCTAGTAGACCTTGTAGTTATTTAGAGGTTTTATCGTGTCATGGATGTGGCATGCTTAAAGCATGGGTTGGGGAGGACAACAAATAAGGCGTTTGGGCTCCTTTACACTTTTCTCCTGTACGTCCGGATTCTCCACCGAAGAAACGGGTGATGACGACCACTATATTTTATATTGCAGGCGGCCTCTGCCGTTCAAAAGACGACATGCTGGTAGGCCCCTGATTCTCTGAGAGAATCATGCCAATCCTATTTATTGGCCAGATAGCCTACGTGTTGGAAAGTTGTTCTCAAATTGCATTCACTTAGACGGTTAGGCAACCCACTAGATATTTATATTTTAGTACTTTATTGGCATGTTATTATGTATCTTGTTATGTCCCTCTGGGGAACTGGTCCCTTTCCAGATATGGACGAGCAAGAGTATCCGCAGGAGTACGGTCCTGGACCTGACGCTACTTACCAGGCTGAGGAGATCTTACCCTCAGAGTATCTGTGATTTATTGACGATGTTTAGAGATCTTTTTGCTACTTCAGTATAGTCGTTTTGTAGTGGATTTGTTTCCACCCGACTATCAGACTTGATACTTATCTTTGATATTCAGTTATTATTCAGCTCTTTATTCCTACTGATTATTTGTGCTGTGGATGAGATATAGATTCTGTGTGACTTGTTGTGACAGTATATTACCACTGGTGGATTGGATATTTATATACAGCGTACGTGTGTTTATGGTTTCCATATATTAAAGTTCATATTCATACGGCTGGATGTGTTACGTATTCATAGTCCTACGTATTTTGGGACTGGGGCGTGACAAGAGGCGCGGCGGTTGGAGGAGGTGGGCAGACTAGCGGACAGCGGCGGCGGGTCGGGGAGACGAGCGGCCGGTGAAAGACGACGGGGTGGCGGGTGAAACGGCCGAAAATTAGAGGGACGCGGCGGTCGGGATCTGGGAATAATTAGGAGTTACTATAGCAACGGGTTGGGTCGGGTTTCAGGTTTTGGGTCCGGTTCTGACCCGACCTATTAAGGCTTAGGTTCAGTCAGGGTTCGGTTTGGTTTATTTGAACCGGTTTGGGTTGGTTCAGAATGGGTTTAACCCGGTTCATTTTAGTTTATTTAAAACTTAGTTTTTAGCCATTTAAAAATAGTTTTTGGGTCCAATAAATTTCAGAAATATTAAACTATGTCTAATATTTTATTACACCCAAAATTATTATTTTTATAATATTTTAATATTTAATAAAATCATAAATTTAATTTATTTCCAAAAAAATATTTATTTTAATTAGTTAAAATAGCAGAAAAAATCCCGATAATTTATTTTTAATTTCTGAAAAATTCGGGTGTTTACAATCTACCCTCCTTAGAAGAATTGCGTCCTCGTAATTAAGAAATAACGAAACATAACCGGTCAAAAGAGATGATACGGTTGCAAAATATATTTGTAGTACGACACAAGGGTAAAGAATTAAAAATCGAGAAAAAATATGGGGGTTAAGCAGAATACATAGGGAAGGAATAAAAATATTTTCCCTAAGCAATGAGAGATATGTAATTCAAGAGTAAAAAAATCTGGATAGATATCTACATCTTAGGAAAACTAGGGTATCAAGTACTAACAAGTTAAAAATACTAGGTTTTGTCTAGGGAAATAAATTAACAGGCACGTGCTATGGCATTACTAGGAATAGATATCTATGATAAAACTTAAATCTTACGCGTATTTGCTACTCCACGAGTCTGCGTGTCCTTCATTGTCATCACAAAAGCTTGTTCGCGTCCTTGTGGTGGATTCCTCTGCTGTTGCTGGGCCTGCTGGAAGAGTGTTGTCTGGGGTGTCAAAGGTGGCCTCGGCTGATACCCTCCTGGAACTGGTGGTATGACTCCTTCAACTCCCATTTGTGGTGCTCCCAATGTTGGATAGGTTGGCCTTGGTGCTGGTAAAGCTTGTCAGTTTACCATTGTTGCTTCTTCTCGATGCATCGTGCAATCTTTGGCTAAATGTTGGCTGGATCCGCAAATCAAGCATAATCCCATTTTACGTCTGCACTCGCTCTCATAATGGCCTTGCTTGCCACAATATTGACATGTAGGCAGTATCTACGGAGATGCTCTGGGTGGCTGGTGCATGTGAGATCTTTTTGCAGCTTCTTCCTGTGGTACTCTGGCTGGTGCTGATGTAAAATTCCGCTTCAGGCTGGACTCTCTCCTGGTAACGAGCTCTATGGGTCGTGCTGCAGCAAGGACGTTCGTGTATAAAGTAGTTGCAACGTAGCTGATTAATTTCTGTAGCTCAAAGCTAAGTTCGTCAAAGAACTTCGCTTGGCTTTGCTGGGCTTCTTGATGAACCTTCTGTTGAGCTTGCATCATTACGTAGAACATTTGAAACATCTATTGTCCGTCCATAAGCTGTCCTGGTGAAAAATTAGGCATCGGTGGAGTAAACTGCGTCGATGGTGGAATGTCATCTTGCTGGATTCTCGAGGCATGCTAATTTGCTTGACTGCATTGTTGAGCTGATTGACCTCCACCTACTGGTGTCGCTTCTTCTTCATGGGTAACCACAATACCTTGTGGTGTTCCTGCAGGAGTCTCATCGCTTGCTGGTGGATCTATTACTCTGCATCCAAAATAAACTATAAGAGGCGCACAGAGGAATCAAGGCATGATGCAAGTCAACAAATTAATTCGAATCCGATGTAGAGATCAAGAATGATTCAATCAAGTGGATGAGATCCTATAACTTATCATATCCTTATTGCAGGCTTGCTCGGTCCCTTAGTTAAAACCAAAACAATTTAGTCGTAGACCTGCATGGGCCACCAAAAAACTATGTCACGCCCCAGTCCCAAAATATCGAGGGACTAGACACGTGGCAATGGCCAGCAGCACACACCGATGGGCAAACCCAATTTAATGGACCCATCATGGTATACTTAAGCTGTAAAACAACAATAAAGGTCTATGCTACTAATCTCATCCACAGAAATAATACAATCAATATGAAATATAAAGCAACATCAAGTCTCGATAAAACATATATCGGGGATAACCCGATAATAAGTCTGATACAGCAGTCAATAGACAAGAAATAAAAGAGTCCAACAACAGCAAAGACTGAGTATAAATAAAACAGATACTCAGAAGAAATTCTCGGCGATCACCTCGTTCTCTGGTAATGGTACTGCTCCAATATCAGCTCATGTCCCGTATACCTCGGGGTATATCTCCTCGGCTAAACCAGGGGACATAATCCGGATTCCAAGTCCTCAGGGGACATAGTAAGGTACAAGAATAACTCAAGCCAAATAAATACAGTGCAGTAATAAATGAATCAATAGGGCATAATATGTAACCAGCTATGTGATATGCAAGTGAGAGCATTAATCATACTCAGGCTGAAACTACTATAGGCTCTGTGTCGGGGAAACTCATAGCAGCATTTTCTCGAAGGGCCAGTAAATGTGCCAAAGATCATGTCATAGTCTAAGGCACCTCCAGTAATTTTATATATATATATATATATATATATATATATATATATATATATATATATATATATATATAATCAGCCTTTATTATGGTAAAACTCTCCCCACCCAAGTAATCACACGTCTCATGTTCATGGCACGCAAGATCATATCTAATACAGCAAGTCATAATGATAGCTATGCATATATAAAGTCTATGTCACGAGTCATGTAACCTATACAGAATTACCATGAATAACTCAGAAGATTCTGTCTCATGAATAGTGTCAAGTGTCCTATGGTATGACCTACTTGATAATGCAAGCACAAAAATGTATAAGGTCACGATATCAATCTCTAAGTGACGTTACACAACTTCGCGTACGGTGTTGACACCCGAATATTATTCGGACGCTAATCAATGTCACACGGTCCTAAGTTGAATAGATACATCATATAATTAAATCAAGGAAATAACATGTAGTAAGTACTGCAAGATTGGCAAGGTAGCCTGGTGCTTGGATTCCAATAGATGCTCCGGTATTCATGGAATCTTCAAGTACTCCTCCGGTTGCTGAAATAAACAATACCATCATGATCAGAAGATATGAAATAGCTAGAATTGCCTGTCCTTAAGTCCAATTTGGACACAGGGGCAAATTTGACAGTTTTTGGTCAAAGCAGGGTCCACATGTGGCCCGCTTCGCACCGAAAAACGTGCCAGAGACCAAGTTCTCCAAATTCGTCAAACTTAGTGTCCACAAGTCCAAAATGACGATACGAACCCAACGGAATACCCAGAACGGGGTTCCGATGAGCCGATCACAAAATCGCCCATCAATTGGAACCGTAGGGCCCACGATACGGGATTTTGTCAACGTTCTCATAATCGAACCAAACTTGGGTCACAGGACCAGCGTATCGCTACGAGTCCGATGGCGCAAGTTTCATTTTGAAACGATGAGCACACACGAAGTTACAACGAGTTTCAGAACATGACCGATATGGGGTGTTGTCGACGGATACGCGTTGATTCCGGTGTGCACGCACATCCAAATTAACTTCTGCAAAATCCCACATGTCCGTATTGACGGCACGCACCTTTCGGTGAAGTTCGCACAAGACCAAGTTGTCTAGTTTAGCGGAATGCACCCAATTCCGAGAAATTCAGGGTTTTAAATAACCAAGTTTTTGTTCATTTTCACCCACGAAATAATTACAATCTACAGCTCAATAAAATAAACTAAAAACAGAATTTAAAACTTGGTTATATGAGCTAAATTACTGTTCAAGTGAATTTTAGAATTAATTAACAGGTTGCACGCAAAATGGTCGTGAACTTGCGAGTTTGGGACCAATTTTTGAATTTTCAGAAATAGGGTTATTTTCCTGTTTTTGCGTCGTAGTTTGCGATCGACACAGACACGATATCCCGAACGAGTTACACGAATTTCGAGAGGTCACGCGATCTTCGTACAGGATTTGACAGAATGAAAAACGGATCAATGTATAGGAAGTTACGCAAGACAGAAGAGGGATACCTCGCTCACTTTTTCGTGTCAGGGCGGGGCGGCGAGGCGCGGCGGTGCTCGATCGTCGTGGTGGGGTTGTTGGTGGCGGCGGCTGCTGCTAGCTGCTGGTGCTGGCGGCGGCGGAGTTCGTCGGAGGAGAGCTCGGCGTCGCCGGGGTTGGAGATCACCAGAGCTGGAGAGGCGGAGGGCGGCGGATGTGAGGGCGACGGTAGTCGACTTCGGTGAAGGGGTCGGGGTTCGACGGGTTTATATAGGCCAGGGGAGGGGGAGAGGCGCGACGGTTGGAGGCGGCGGGAAGACGAGCGGACAACGGTGGCGGGACGGGGAGACGAGCGGCCGGCGGAAAACGACGGGGCGGCGGGTGAAACGGCCGAAAATCGGAGGGACGCGGCGGTCGGGATCTGGGAATAATTAGGAGTTACTGTAGCAGCGGGTTGGGTCGGTTTCGAGTTTTGGGTCCGGATCCGACCCGACCTATTAAGGCTTGGGTTCAGTCAGGGTTCGGTTTGGTTTATTTGAACCGGTTTGGGTTGGTTCAGAATGGATTTAACCCGGTTCATTTTGGTTTATTTAAAACTTAGTTTTTAGCCATTTAAAAATAGTTTTTTGGTCCAATAAATTCCAGAAAAATTATACTATGTGTAATATTTTATTATACCCAAAAATATTATTTTTATAATATTTTAATATTCAATAAAATTAATTTAATTCCAAAAAAATTTATTTTAATTAGTTAAAATAGAAGAAAAAATCACGAAAATTTTATTTTTAATTTCTGAAAAATTCGGGTGTTTACATAAATTCATAATTGTAAGTACTTGTCTGTCGTCTAGAGCCGGTGGTACAAATCAAAACCTGTATTGGAGTTCGAGTAACCTATATTATGAGTTTACAATATCAATAAGTTATTTGAAAGCAATAACAACCTTAACTACTCTTATTTTATGGTTCTAGGTTAATTGGGTTCATACTAGGTAAGTCTCTATTTTAGGTAAGTCCAATACCTACTTGGTTTGGTATCTAGTTATCTAAACTATTACCAAGTTATTTCTAAGGTATATATATATATATATATATATATATATATATATATATATATATATATATATATATATATATATATATATATATATATATATATATATATATGGTAGTGCTCTAGAACCACCCTATGTTACATAGGTCGGGTCGAAATTGAGTGGTTGAGATTAAAAAATGGTGAGGTCTACATCTTTTAATCTCAACCATCCAAACCAAATTTAACTTATGATATACCGGGTGGTTCCATAATATGAAACCACCCGGATGGTTTTAGAGCATTTATGTGTGTGTGTGTGTGTGTGTGTGTGTGTGTGTGTGTGTGTCTATATATATATATATACATATATATATATATATATACATATATATATATATATATATATATATATATATATATATAGTATCCTAGTAGCTTGACACCAATACCTTACACTTTTTGACACTTACCCAATACCTTACTCCATACCAAGATACATAATATCTATTACTAGTACTTGATACCAACTAGTATACCCTCACACAAACCCCAAATACTTACCCTTTTGTATTGGTACTTGAGTATCAGATGGATACCACACTTAACTCACTTGAACCTACCACACTCACACTCACTAGCTAACTAACACACTTACCTACTCTCTCTCTCTCTCTCTCTCTCTCTCTCTCTCTCTCTCTCTCTCTTCACCACACACAATGCACTTACCTACACAACCCCACACTCACTACTACACTACTAGGACACCCCACTTCCTATACATCATACTAGTCCTTTGAACACACACACTGACACAACCTACCACAAACACATACCCATATAGATTTACTTATGTGTACAACCCTTACATTTTCTAGTAACCCTCACTGGACTTGATACTTACGTCTGCACATCTTATGCACTCATCACATAGACTAGAACACTCAGAAACACTTGCTTTGGGAGAACACACATAGTCCTTCATATCTAACTCATTCAGCACTCTCCAAACACACTTGCACATCACTGATACTTCCCATAAATGAACCACAATATATATATATATATATATATATATATATATATATATATATATATATATATATATATGTACTGAACACAACACCCAAGTACACTAGCAATTTCAGGTAGCAACTGCTCTTCTCTGCACTGGACTGATACGCATAATGCGGTTTGTAATACTTCCTTAAGACCACTATTATCCAGCGATCACATGTACAGGTAATTGGCAAACAAAATACACAAATACACATACTAACCTACACCATGTATAACCAATACCTACACACACACCAAAATACTGTGCACTGCAGCTCGGCTCCTACTACACTTGCAGTGATGTCAAGCTCCTACGGACCCAGTAGGTTGCTTCCGCTGCTAGGATTTCAGCATGCAAGCTACCCAGGTCTGCAACTGCCTTGCACTGGAAGTGTTGTTTGCTGCTACCAGGTAATGTATTGAAGTAGTGTTCTGCAGGTTAGGTTCTAAAGAATTGTTCAGCACTCCCCCTCCCCTATTTTCTGCTACCCGAACTCCTATTGCGGCTACTATTGGCAGAAAATGCTTGTTGTTGTTGCCGCTAAACCTACTGAGTTGTTGCAGGAATTTCCCCACCTTGCTATAATCTAAAAATATCATGCACCCCACTTGCTACCATACACTAGCATGTGCACACTAGTTATACACATACTAATTGGTATTCATGGCACACCCAATCTCCAATATTCACATGGATACACTAACACTTACATTTCCAAACATCGGTGCACTCATACATATCCTTCCTTGATCCCTTCATGGTACACAACACTAATTTCTCATAGAAACCCATGGCTCACACCATGATACTCCAAGTATCAAACATTATTAGAGTACTCAAGCCTCATAGATTCTCAAACACAATTTGATACTCAAAGGTACATGGAACATCAACCTATATGAATATGGAACTATCTAGAACATGATTATTGACAATATTGCAAACACTTAGAAATCACCATTGCATATCACTCTTCCTCATATATATATATATATATATATATATATATATATATATATATATATATATATATATATATATATGTCGGGCCACATCAAAATATATTATTATTATTATTATTATTATTATTATTATTATTATTATTATTATTATTATTATATGTATAGCAATTGACACAAAGAAACATCAATACACACAAATTATCAAATCTAGACATGTATTATGACCTATCATGACACGAACACTAGGTATCCAATTTTGGACACTAGGACACAAGCACAAACTAATTTGGACACCAAATTCCCTTTGGGAACAACACAAGAGCTTGGTGGACACAAATTTATAATTGTACCAAATTGACTATAAAAATACATGGATCTACTAGGAAAAGGCTCTCTACCACCTAATTCACTACCTATGAGATTGGATCTAACTATTGGTAGGTTCCTATATGTTCAATTTAGATTTCGACCATAAAAATTAGGGAAAAAGAGAGGGTTACCTATTATGAGTAGTATCCCAATGAAGCTCCACGAATTTGGACAAGAAGAGGAGGAATTGGACACGATCCTCCTAGCTTGGGTTCCTTTCCAAGCTCCTCTTTTTCTTCAAGACTCTAGCTCTCCATTGGGAAGAAAAATGTGGATGAAATAGGTTGATTTGAGGGTGGTAGAAGTGAAATTTGGGTTCGGTAATGGAATGGCTTGGTAGAGAAGAAGACTTGAGGAAGAAGATGAAATTAGTGGTAAGAAAATGAAATAAATAGGAGTGGAGTAGAGGTCGGCCACTATAGAGTGGTTTGTTGGTGCAAAATTACAAGTTTACCATTCCACTTACTCTCATTTGAATTCTAGAACTAATGGGAAAGGAATCAATTGGTTAGGGAGGAAATCTAATTAGTTATGGATGACATCTAGTTAACCAAAGAAAATATTTTATCCATGACTAATGAACAATAATTAATTCTAAACTAACCATTAATTTAATACAACTAAATGATTAATAAACATAAGTGAAATGACAAAAATATTACAGTCTTAATTTTAGGTGGTTACACCCCCCCCCCTCCCTCCGCTGTCGTCGACTACCCTCCCCCCTCCTTCGCCAGACATCCAACACCCCCCCAACTGAACCCTATATGCCTAACCTTACCCCTAGAATCTAGCAAACCCGCCCAAGCCGCCGATCCCACCCTAACCGTAACTTTTGAAAAGAGAATTTTGTAAAAAAATGCTTGACTCTATGATTGTTTACGTGAACCTCGACAAGGATGTCAGGAATTAATAGGGAGCAAACTTGATTGTTTGCATGAATCTATGATCCTGGCCCGGTATCCACATCAGGATCTAACAGAGAGCAAACTATGTTTGCGTGAATCTTTGTCCTGGTTTGTGTGATCCACATTCGATCTCTGCCAACATTGTGCGAGCCAGTTCTAGTAATGATTGCGCATTGGCGAGCTTGATGTGAATATCGGATCGGGACGATCAACGATATTCGAATCGAGAACTTGAAGGATGATATAGACTGAAGCGAGTAGCAGTACTAACAACACTAGTGACGAGAACGTAGTGGCGGAGAGAACAAGTACTGGTACGATAATTTCATCGATTCGACTTGTCGATCGACGGTTGGAGGGTCCGGATAGTTACTCCATATGGCACAAGAAGGTCAAGAAAACATTTTGGATAATACGATTGTCCAAACAACTGAATGACCCCCCTCCCGCACTCACACACTAGTGGATGATCCCACAAATGAGCAATGGAAGACTGATGACATTAGATTGTTTACACAATTAAGGAACTCAATGAAACCATTAGTTGATGACATGGTTCAGAACACGAATTCAGTGAAAGAGTTATGGGAGGCCCTAGCAACTGCGTTTGAGGGAAAACGTGATTGGTCTTGCATCCATGACTCGGTTGTCTGATCAGGGAGGCAAATCACATAAGGACCACTTCCGTGCCTTTTAAGTCCCTGACTGATGAGGTGGATCACGTGTTACCCTAGATGACGGTTATCAATGAGACGATGACTCAACATCAGCAACTCTATGTCATGGCGTATCTTGCCTCACTTTATCATGATGCAGACTGTAACGACCCGCTCCGCTCAACCCGGAGGGCCAATTCAAACGACATAAGTGTAGCGATTCAACCGCCTTGCTCAGCGAGATGGCTCGTTAGATTGCAAAGGCATTTATGCTGGGATCTTCAATGGAGTCAGACTTAGGCTATCAGAGGCGCGTCCGAAGTCTCGCTCGACCGATGCGATACATCGCTAAGGTGGGTGGCCCCAGTGAACCTGTCTCTACTTAGCTGCACACTAAGAAAATAAATGTTACATGCTAGTTTATAGGTGATAACCTTTGCATGCTAATAAAAGAGATGAACGCACCTAGCTAAGGGGATAACCCCGTCTTATCATTGTATAGAACATGGAGGTCTTACTTGCTATTTGCGTAGTTGGGATTGTTGAGTTGAATGTAGTAACTTCGTTCATATATGCCGTATAGTAATATGAGTTCATACTGAGGCGTTGCATCGCACTGAACATGACACGGGATGGAGTAAAATCATGTTGCATGCATAGACGAGGAAGGCTATCAAGTAGTCATTCTGAGTCAGGAGATGGAAGGAAAGGGAAGGTGCTCGGGATATGCAGATCACCAAGGCAGTCTCTAATCAGGGAGCTGCGTAAAGAAGAAAAGATCCGGGTGTAGTCCTCGGCAAAGATTGATCCGAGAGTTGTCCTCGGCTAGGATTGGAAGTGGGGGAGTAGTTGCATGGTCACGGACAACTGGTTGTGCACCAGGTGGAGAGAGTCCTCGACACGATTGCTGAGACATCCGAATCGTGTCGGCCCGGGAGGACAGTGCCAGTGTAGTCCTAGCGGTACGCTAGCTGATGACTAGCGGGCGAGAGCGGGACATCCAACAAGGCTTGCTACCGACCTGGATGGGCGTCGACTCGTTAGACGGATAGAAGGCCCAGCAAGGCTAGCAACCGAGCTGAGAAGACAGCCGTCCATCGCAGATATTGTCCAATATGGCTAGCAGAGCCAGTGACCTTCATATAGATAAGTCATGTTTGCATAGCGGCTATCTGCATTGAGAAAAGGAGAAACGGGAAGGTGTGCGTTTGCACGACATCTTGCATAATTAGAGTTGATGTATAGTATCACATATAGTTCTAGTAAAAATGGGTTTGGTGAGGCAAGGCACGACGTAACACTTGGGTTTCATAGTTGCTTCTTGTTATTCCGTAGATAATTATTTATATTGTTGCATATGACAGGGAAGGCCGAATGGTAAGAAATGGTAAGGTAAACTCAGTTGATCATTATTATGACACTCTTGAGCTGACACGGAGATTACTTTCTTTATATTGCCATGTAACTGATCCTAAGGCAAAAGAATAGAAAGACATCAAAACCAGTCGGTGCACATAACTAATGAACGTGCTTGTTTTGTGGCGTGGGCGAGAGGCCTCCCCACCAGTGCATTCAATGTACTGATACCCAACCAGTCTGCATGCAGGGTGCAGGGGGAACTCGTACGGATTCGGAGATCGCTTAACGCAATGAGGCGCCGGACCGTACTTGGCATCTTGGAGCGTGGCGCACGGACCTGGAGCTCGCATATATGAGACATAATGTATGGAAACATCATCATCCAGATCGTTTGTATTGGTTTTAAGCCTAAGGGCATATTTATTATAAGAGAGAGAGAGAGCATGAGCGACTTGTAATCTCGGCCTAGCGCCGCTTGTAATCTTTACTTCATATCAATAAAGAATTTGATTTGGATTCAATACTTATGTTTATTTTATGTTTTCGCTATGATGACTCTGTGAACTAGTTATCAACGGCCGTTTCGGTATTTGCCTTGCGCGGACGCAACCCCAGGCTCGCGCGGTATCGCGTCCTGATGGAAACATACGACCCGCGGGAGCGCTGGTGCGGTGATTCGCGCCTAGCGGGGACGGCCGATTCCGGCGGGAGATCGGGGTGTGACATATTGGTATCAGAGCATGGCTTTACGTCCTTGGAATTCGTTTCGATTCTCTCAGTTTTAAACTTGTGTTTTGGAAGAAGTGGTAGATGCTCTCTCTCGATGCTTCGATGAATGTTCCATACAATAAGTCTAAATATTTTCAAAAAGTGCATGCGAGTTATACGATTGCTTGAACGGGATTGTGATGCGAGGGCTTTTGTCCCAACCTGTAAAAGATATTGTGATAGTAGACTCGTGTTATAATCGACAAGTTATATGTCTATATGAAAACACCAAGCGAGTAGAGTTTGAGACGGTATATCGTTAAGACAGTTGCCTATGCACATGGCCTTTTGGCCAAGTTGTGTAGAGTATCGGGCACCAAGACCCTTGGTGCTAGTGAGTTACAGCGAGATTTGGGTATTATTCGGATAAGAATAAAAGTTTGACTTAGGAGAAAAATCGATAGAGATGTTATCGGAGTGCCGCTAAGGCGAGTGATGGAAATCGTGTATGGAATATTCAGATATAGTTCAGACGGTTGTTCATAGCGATAAGTTATGATTTACAGCATAGTCTGTATGGAGGACTATGAATAGAGGTGTATACGAGTCTAAGATCGCTAAGGCGATAAATAGGGACCGTGTTGGAGTCCTAAGGAACGAATTAAGAATACGGGTGAAGGATGCGAACGCAATTCAGGAGTTATTTGGATGACTCGATGCATGAGTGGTATATACGATAAGTCCCTGGTTCGAGTATGCGAATTGTGGATATAATGAGTTATATAGATTTATGGAGTATGATTCGAACCCTGAGTGGTGTATTGGTCGGCTTAGAAATGCTCGAACGAAGTCGTGTATTCGGAGAGTTAAACGAGTCTAGCGGCAAGCGACGAGATTGGGTAAGGCCTTAGTATAAATAAACAATGCCTAGCAAGTAAGCGAACTCGGAAGAAGCATGCAATACTTGGTTCGAACGAGTTACAATGAGTTGATTGAGGGATAAGGCATGCATCGAATAGGATTTCAGGGCAATTGGAATTGATATCATGGTCGGGGAAACTTAAAGGATTGTACAAGCGATTTTAAGATGAAACAGGCGAATTAAAAACTTGAGTTGAGATTGAAAAATCTGGAATGCGGTCGGAGAAAGTGCAATTGGAAATGATGGAGTGAACGAATGATAGCGTGCATGGAAAATTTTGAGTTGAGTAGGATATCGCTCGATAGAGTTTGGTTTGAGTACAAATACGATGATTTCAAATTTTGGGAGATTTTAGACCATAATAATGGTTGGAAGATAGTATGGATTGATGTAAGTTAGTAAAATGATGATTTTGATGGATTGAGTTAAGCGGTAATAGATTTGGCTTGGAGTTTGGAAGAACGATCATGAAATCAAGTTCAGAAAGATAACATTCAAAATCTGTCCCAGCGAGAACGATTATCCTGCGGGAGCGCCGGCGTGGTGATTTCATGTACGGCGGGGATAAGCGAACTCAAGGGAACAGGTTCGATGATTATTCCAAACGAACTCGATGAATGGAACGTATCAAATGGGATAGACTTGGGTTTGTGATTTGAACTTAGTTGTTTGAGGAATGCTAAGAGCAGACTAAGAAATGTTCAAATGGTAATATTGAAGTTGGACGGTTTGGCTAGACGAACTTGGATGGCGGTAAGAACAGTTGTTATAAGGACATGGCTTGAGGGATCGATGTACAACTTGGGATAAAACAAAAAGCGACTATGAGGTCTGTTCATTCGAGGATAACCATAATGATTGAACTTCTTGTCTTGTGCGAGTATAACTTCTTGCTCGCACATGCGTCACATCCGGATTAGGACGATCATTCCGCGGGAGCGTTGGCGTGGTGATATCACGTCCGACGAGGATGATTGAACTAGCGGAAGACCGGAACGTGACAATTAAAGGATCATTGACTTGTGGTTCGATACGATAAGATGAGTTTCAGGATATAATATGTCTAAGGATTTTTGGTAAGGAGATAGTCTAGAAATATGAAGTAAGAGATGTTGGATGTTTTCATGAACGGATACGTAGATGGTGCTGGACGACTTAGAGTTCATGATATACATCGATGATTTATAATGAAATTGTGGCTTAGTGATACAGGCATAGAAAGGATTGGATTGGTGAATTATATCAAACGTGATGATAGAGATAGTGTGTGCGAATCGATGGGTTAGACCTGCAACGTGGGCGTATCATGGGTTCGGTTGAACGAGCGTGTTGGTGTGATAGGATGATCTGTGCTCGATGTTTAGAAATCTGAGTGAAACGAGCTTGGGTAGAATACCCGTGTAAAGGAACAATGGTTTGACCTTAGGATGTTTGGGGCGAGTGTTGTACAACGCAGTTGCACGATGAGTCACAAACTTGAAATTTGTACCTATGACTTTGTAAGCTGACCTAGTGACTAGGCAGACGACCCTATGCCTTGAGTTAAACTGGAGTGGCTGACTTCAGAGTATCGTTCGGAAAAACGATAGAACTGGGGCAACGAGATTTAGAGTTAGGACTTAACACTGAGAGTGTATACTAGCAATGTTCGCGTTGAAACAACGCAATGCGAGATGGGACTCGGGTAATAATTGATTTGGTCGGATCAGTTATGCGAAGGTGAGGAATAAGACGGTATTAGAGAATTGACGGGCATAACTCTAACGATTAGAATTGGTGATATTGAAGGTAAGTTGGCGTGATGTGTTGGATAGTTGCTTGGTAGATGTGCGTTGCTTCTAGTAATGCAAAATTTGAAATTTGGTGAGATTTTAGTAGACGATAACTGAATCGAACCAAAGTTCGGTTGTTCATGTAGCAGAACGATCCGCGTTTCGAAAGATTTTCACGAGTAGCTTGTCAGACTTAGCTGTCAATAAGCTTGGTTGAAATACACATATTTGGGGGACGCCTTGAATATGGGTACGATCCAGACTTAGCGATATGCATAACTCGGATGCAGCTACAAAGGAAAATATTCGAATTCGCATGGATGAGTATGGCAACTGAAATAGGTTAGCCTCAACCTAAACTATCATAAAGGAAAGAGTGTATCATTCCCCGCGCTACCGGGATAGTTCTGCGTTAAGGCGCAGTACGAGACTGAGTTTGGGTAGGCAATAGTTGTACGAAGGGATCATTCAGATAAAATGATTAAGTACTCGTGCGAACGGAACGAGTAAAACGAATAGGAAGTTAAGTTCGATTGAACCAAAGACTTGAAGGATTAGAGCATACCCCAGGTGGGCAATTTAGTTCTGTGCTAAGGTGCAATATAGGCTGAGTCAAAACACGTAGATGATTTGGGTGCGAATTTCTTAGCGAGATTGGACGGTGACTCAGAGAGATTGATGCAAACAAGATTGAAAAATTAGCTGAGATTCAAACCTTTGGGTTTAGGCGTAACGATGGGTTTCGATAGGCGACGTCAAGTAATATGATCGAATGCGTTGGGTCCCTTTGGAGATAATATAACAAGTTGGGCAAGTCCACCCAATTATGAGTTGTAAGTGCCCATTGAGTTATAGAATACTCCGTGTTTGAGTAATACAGAGCTGCGCCAGATGCAGTAGATTTTGAGTCGGGAGTGCAACGAGTTAGTTGAGTATAACTTGATAGAATTGAACGATAGAGTCATTCGATGAGAATTGGCTAACGTTGGCGTAACGCACAGTGAGAAAATAAATGATTGTGGTATTAAGACAGTCTTTGGGAGTTAGGCGAGAGGAGTAGAGTTGGTTTAGAAAGTTGGGCGATAGTACGAGTTGCGCTCAGGAAGTCTCGAGGACGAGACTTATTCTGAGTGGTGTATAATATAACGACCCGCTCCGCCCAACCCGGAGGGCCGATTCAAACGGCATAAGTGTAGCGATTCAACCGCCTTGCTCAGCGAGATGGCTCGTTCGATTGCGAAGGCATTTATGCTGGGATCTTCAATGGAGTCAGACTTAGGTTATCAGAGGCGCGTCCGGAGTCTCGCTCGACCGATACGATACATCGCTAAGGTGGGTGGCCCCGGTGAACCTGTCTCTACTTAGCTGTACACTAAGAAAATGAATGTTACATGCTAGTTTACAGGCGATAACCTTTGCATGCTAATAAAAGAGATGAACGCACCTAGCTAAGGGGATAACCCCATCTTATCATTGTATAGAACATAGAGGTCTTACTTGCTATTTGCGTAGTTGGGATTGTTGAGTTGGAATGTAGTAACTTCGTTCATATATGCCATATAGTAATGTGAGTTCATACTGAGGTGTTGCATCGCACGGAACATGACACGGGATGGAGTAAAATCATGTTGCATGCATAGACGAGGAAGGCTATCAAGTAGTCGTTCCAAGTCAGGAGATGGAAGGAAAGGGAAGGTGCTCGGGATATGCAGATCACTGAGGCAGTCTCTAATCAGGGAGCTGCGTAAAGAAGAAAAGATTCGAGTGTAGTCCTCGGCAAAGATTGATCCGAGAGTTATCCTCGGCTAGGATTGGAAGTGGGGGAGTAGTTGCATGGTCACGGACAACTGGTTGCGCACCAGGTGGAGAGAGTCCTCGACACGATTGCTGAGGCATCCGAATCGTGTTGGCCTGGGAGGATAGTGCCAGTGTAGTCCTGGCGGTACGCTAGCTGATGACTAGCGGGCGAGAGCGGGACATCCAGCAAGGCTTGCTACCGACCTGGATGGGCGTCGACTCGTTAGACGGCTAGGAGGCCCAGCAAGGCTAGCAACAGAGCTGGGAAGACAGTCGTCCATCGTAGATATTGTCCAATATGGCTAGCAGAGCCAGTGACCTTTATATAGAAAAGTCATGTTTGCATAGCGGCTATCCGCATTGAGAAAAGGAGAAACGGGAAGGTGTGTGTTTGTACGACATCTTACATAATTAGAGTTGATGTATGGTATCACATATAGTTCTAGTAAAAATGGGTTTGGTGAGGCAAGGCACGACGTAACACTTGGGTTTCATAGTTGCTTCTTGTTATTCCGTAGATAATTATTTATATTGCTGCATATGACAGGGAAGGCCGAATGGTAAAAAATGGTAAGGTGAACTCAGTTGATCATTATTATGACACTCTTGAGCTGACACGGAGATTACTTTCTTTATATTGCCATGTAACTGATCCTAAGGCAAAAGAATAGAAAGACATCAAAACCAGTCGGTGCACATAACTAATGAAAGTGCTTGTTTTGTGGCGTGGGCGAGAGGCCTCCCCACCAGTGCATTCAATGTACTGATACCCAACCAGTCTGCATGCAAGGTGCAGGGGAAACTCGTACGGATTTGGAGATCGCTTAACGCAATGAGGTGCCGGACCGTACTTGGCGTCTAGGAGCGTGGCGCACGGACCTGGAGCTCGCATATATGAGACATAATGTATGGAAACATCATCATCAAGATCGTTTGTATTGGTTCTAAGCCTAAGGGCATATTTATTATAAGAGAGAGAGAGCATGAGCGACTTGTAATCTCGGCCTAACGCCGCTTGTAATCTTTACTTCATATCAATAAAGAGTTTGATTTGGATTCAATACTTGTGTTCATTTTATGTTTCCGCTATGATGACTCTGTGAACTAGTTATCAACGACCGTTTCGGTATTTGCCTTGTGCGGATGCAACCCCAGGCTCGCGCGGCATCACGTCCCGATGGAAACGTACGTCCCGCAGGAGCGCTGGTGCGGTGATTCGCGCCTAGCGGGGACGGCCGATTCCGGCGGGAGATCGGGGCGTGACACAGACTGTGCACGGTCTCAGATTACTACTGGGCCCGAGGTTCCATCCCAGTTGGTAGCATACTTTTGTGTCCTATAGGCAGCGAAAGTAGTTGGGACTGATACGAGTGATGCATCTGTTGAACGATCTGTCTTGGGTGCTGCTCGTGGTGGATTCCTTGGAGGTCTTAGTGGACGAGATGATGGAGGACGTGATGGAGGACGCTCGCGCACATGCTTCAACTCTGGTCAACATGGCTATTTTTAGTGGCAGTGTCCCAAATCTCCTGCCATAAACGTTGTATCAAATGTTCATGATAATGACACGCTATCAGTATAGATGACGACAAATACTTATGCAAAACTCGCAGAATTCTAAGCTCGGCATCGTGGTAAAGCTTCTACATCTGGATCCACCACTAGATATTCAACGGCGTGTGTGATAAGGTCAAAGTAGTGGGTGATTGACTTGGGTGCGTCTGATCGCATAACAAACGATGTATGTATGTTGCGTGATTATGTATCTATGGATCGTATGACCAATATTACTGTTATGACTGGTAGTTCACTGAAAGTTCGTGGAAAAGGATGTACCCGTCTTTCTCTTGGTTTGTCACTCACTAAAGTTTTACATACACCTAAAAACTCATTCAGCTTATTATCCATTAGTCAAATTACTCATGACTTGCAATGCTCGGTAACATTCTCTTCTAATGGTTGTGTTTTTCAGGACCTAAAGACTGAAAAAAATATCGGTATGGGGCTGGCTGGAGGCTTGTACCTGTTTGAAATGAATTCTTTTGTTGCATATGTCGGTGTGTCACTCAATTTATTTGAGTTGCATTATCGGTTAGGTCATCCATCTATCCAAGCTCTCCAGAAAATGTGTCCATCTCTAGATTATCGTGTTTCTTTTCATTGTGAATAATATAGTTTGGCAAAAAATCATCCGGTACCCTATCTAGTGAGTCTGAATAAAGCTGCCTCATCTCCTTTTGAGTTAGTGCATTTGGATGTATAGGGTTCATGCCCTATTGAATATGTGATTGGTTTCAAGTATTTTGTTTCTTTTGTTGATGACTACTCGCAAGCCACTTTTGTCTATTTGATAAAAAATCGTTCTGAATTATTTGATATTTGGTAAAAAAAAATATGCTGAAATCAAAACCCAATTTGGTATTCCTATTAAGTGTCTTCGGAGAGACAATGGTCGTGAGTATATGTCCCATGCATTCTCTTCTCATCTGGCTAGACATAGAATTATCCACCAAACTTTTTTTCCTTACACACCACAACATAATGGTGTGGCCGAACATAAGAATCATCATCTTTTGGAAATAACGCGTGCTTTTATCCTTTATGCCCATACTCCCAGAAAATTTTGGTCAGATAATGTCCTTATAGCTTGTTATCTGACCAATCTTATGCCATCTACTATTTTCAATAGCACTACTCCTTTTTTCAGTAATATCCCAATTGTACGTCATTTCTTCTGTCCTTAAAAAATTTTGACTGCTTGTGTTAGTTCGAGATACTCGACCTACACTTTCTAAATTGGATCTGAAGGCACTCAAGTGTATTTTTCTTGGGAATCCTAAAGATCATAAAGGGTATCTTTTTTCCAAATTTGAAGATTTATTATGTCTCAAAATGTTACCTTTGTTGAAACCGAGTTACCTCCACTCCCTCCAACTAAAGATTTTGCTCCAAAAGTTTACCCAGATTAAACATTCCTATTATATCTGGTTCAAACACAGAGCCCCCCGTAAGGGTGCCCTTTCCTACCGAGACAGTCTTACGATCCAATGGTCTACAAACACCAGCTCAGTCAGCACCGATATCGCTTGTCTCACCGTCCCATAGTTTGCAAACATCGGCTCAGTCAGAACAAGAATCACCAATGGTGCCCACAGCAGTAGAGCCGACATCATCATCAGCGTCCTCCTCCAGGTCCACCGATTCACCATCGCCTGATATACCACTTCGCCCTGGTCGAGCATGATGCGACCATCATTTATACGTTGATAACTACAAAGGACTTGCGAGTCACACTTGGTCCTTAGTGGCTACTATTGATGGGATTCAAATTTCTAATTTTGCAGATGAGGGACTCAAACATCCTAGTTGGTACACCGCAATACAATAAGAGATACGAGCGCTTCGGGAGAACTATGCATAAGACATGCTAAATTTTTCTACTGGTAAGAAGGCGGAAGGTTGCAAATGGATGTTCACAATCAAGAAAAAATTGGATGTCACCCTTGATCGTCTGAAAGCTCGTCTTGTAGCAAAAGGGTATTATCAGACTTAGGGCGAGGATTACTTTGAGACAATCTCCCCGGTAGCCAGGATGACTTATGTGTGAGTGTTTTTGTCCTTAGTTGTCCGCTATGACTGGTCCTTACTTCAGTTGGATGTAAAGAAGATATTTCTCCATGGAAAACTTGAAGATGAAGATGTGGTGCAACCTTATGGGTGTTGCAAGAGAGAGTAAAGTGTGTCATTCGCGAAAGGCACTCAACGGTCTCAAACAATCATCCCATGCTTGGTTTGGCCGATTTACACATATTGTTACCCAGTTTGGCATGTGCAAATCAAAGAAGGTTCATTCAATATTTTACCGACAGTTATTAGTCAAACGAATACTACTTGGAGTCTATATTGATGACATTATGAGTACGGGAGACGATAATCATAGTATTGTAGGGCTGAAAGGGTAAGCAGTTTCAGACCAAAGATATGGGAATATTGAAATACTTCTTGGATACTTAAGTCATAAGGAGAAAGCGAGACATTTAATGTATCGGCGAAAATATGTGATTAACATCCTAACTGAAGTAAGAATTATGCAAACTAAGAGAGCAACCTCACTCATGGTGTCATGCCCCAGATCCAGAATATTGGAGAGCGGGAGAATGACCCAGCCAACCACACATTGCGAAATACCGAAGCATCCCATAATGTGTTAAGGTTGTCTAGAGACAAGGAGGTGCATACTATAATCAAGTCTTCTAGGGTCAAAAACTTCTATATCTCAATCATTCAAACAAGTAGCAATAACATAGAATATTTCAGAATAAGCAGTAAGGCGTCCCGTACGCTGCATCAGAATATTCTAGAGATCTAGCAAATACAAGTGATATGCCAGATACACAATCAAAAGTATACATGACAGTGAGTCAGCTGTAGTCTAAATATATTACATGTCATGTAGGAAACTAGTGTCCAGATTATCCGGCTAACAGGTGCCGGTTGGCTAAAATCCCAAAAGATTATAGTTTACGAAAGACGAATAGTGAATGAAGGAACCCACTCGTGACCCTCAGTAGCAATCCTCCTGATGTGTGCCATCAGTGAGGGAGAGATATGATTGATCCTCATTGCTGACTATAAACCTGGCCATGCAAAACCAGTGGTGTCAGACCACAAATAACAAGTACCACAAAGGAAGCACAAAATAAAGAAGCAAAACCAGTTCTATAGCATGAGATGCTTAAACCAACAATCAATGGCATATGTCCCATCTATGATATGACACGATACTCCTTCACCAACAAGGACAGGAAGTGACACATCACATCAAGATAGAATACATCACGTGATTATGGTCAAGCTAGAATAACTCTGCGTCATAATTTTATTTGACAGGCTATCGTAACACAGTAGCGCAACCCAACAACCAAACAAGGACATGAGTTGAACTATCATGCCACGACAGTCTATGTCCCTAATTTCACTCAACAGAAGAAAAATACACAATTAGGATATAATATTAAGTAAAATAACATAGTGATAACAAGTAGCTTCAATCCGTGTCCCATTGTAACACAACAGCGCAGCTCAACAACCAAACAAGGACATGAGTTAAACTTTTATGCTGCAACGGTCCACTTCTCTAACTAAAACAGATTTAACGGCCAAACATCTGTTACGGATTGATATGTGATCTCTGAGTTATCCCAGTAATACAATATATAAGTATCCTCAGATCGTGCCATAATCGAGCAGGGCTGGCTGAACCAATGATATACAAGCAAGAATATAAGATGCACCAGTCCCTTATAAGGGCCCTGAGCTAATTTAATGATCAGTAGCAGTCCCAGGCTTTCAATAGGAAAGACACTGGCTCGGTTTATAAATAAGTCAGATACTGCACTCCATTAGTGCGGATGATATACAGTATCCGTGGTGGCCAGCCTTTACTCCCAGCTAACTTAGGGTGGTTCGACATGCATGATCTTGAGATACCGTTCCCTCCCAATGCTCTACAAATTCAGTTGCCTAGTTAACCCTAGGTGATTTAGAATCTCATACCGTGGACACATGAACATTCCTTCCTAAATGTCGTACTTTAAGTACGGGCACTCTTGATACGAATCCACATTATCACTTAAAGTTAAATCTGGATTCATCCAAGTGTGATGCAACAATCAATACTATCTAGCCACGGCTAAAGTCACTGTCCAACTACCAGATCCGTACAAGAAAATAATTACATATATCATGTAACAAGTGTATGTGTCACGATGACCCACTATATATCAAGTAGCACTTTTGGTGAGATCAAGTGTATGAGCATGGATACAATAGTCAGGGCATGAACGAGTTCTAGTATCAAGGTTGTGGACAAGTTATCAAGTAGCAAGGTATTCAGGATAGGACAAGAAAATGATGGTCACAATAATTTGTCACTTTATTATATCGATAGATAAAATAAAAGTAGTGCGAGAATTCCTCGAGATCAGATCCACAATCCTTAAACCAAACTAGGACCGGGATTACAGACCCTCCTTCGAGTTGAACTACTCCCCTTATTCTATCCAACGTATAATAAGGTAATTTAAGAAAAGTAGCCTAATCAGCAAGTAAGTGCATGTCGGACCATATCTACAAGCTCATGCCAAGTGCTTAGTCATTTAGCACGTGGTCACTTCTGGGTTAAATAATTTATTTCTAAGTTAACACATAGCATCACAATCATTTAATCAAATAGAAACATTAAGGTTATACATATATTTCTAAGTTAACACATAGCATCACAATCATTTAATCAAACAGAAACATCAAGGTGATTTAAGAAAAGTAGCCTAATCAGCAAGTAAGTGCATGTCGTCGTCGTCGTCGTCATCGTCATCATCATCAACATCGTCGTCATCGTAGTCATCGTCAACCCCGAGTGTGCCCATCAAGGTTCGACTTGCCTCCATTTTATATTGTGTATATGTGCGTGTGTGAATGATGTTAGGGTTTAGCGTGTCGTGTCTTGACAAATTCATTAGATATCGATTTCATGAGACCCTACAAATAAACCCATCCCGTATACGTATACGTACGCGTATGCGTATATTATTCAAATTGATATATATATATATATATATATATATATATATATATATATATATATATATATATATACTGTGTAGCAATTTAAATTATACTAGTATGAGTATATTTATATATATACTATGAGACCCTAGTGTTAAATACGGATATTCTGTATTTACCTGGACCATATGACCTCGAGTGATTGTGAGTAGACTGCCTTATGTACACTGACGTACTGGCGAGACCTGTGTTAGTTTGACTGCCTGATTTGCACAGCAATTACAGACGTGACACCCGTGCAACTAGACGCACACTTGACCCTGTTAGATGACAAGTGTCACCCCCTAGCGTAGTCTCTGAGTTCATTGTGTTATTGATAGTGTTAGTGTATCGACTAATTTTGTATTGTCATTAAATGATGTCTATAGTACTGTTGGATTATTCAGACGAGACCCCGGAAACAGGATATTGGTATTTCCAACAGAGGACCACAGGCGAGTACATTCTCTGACAATTTTATTATGTTGATTATCTCTATAATTCTAGTTGTATAGCGTACATGATTCTGACACTATGTATACACGAGTTGGCATCATCGAGACCTGTCACGAGGAGTCATGATTGGGATCCATCGTGCTAGCTGGGGGACGGAGAAATATTAGTAGATTATGTGATCATACCCAACTCTACATGAATCATAGCTCACCCACACCTCACGTCGGTACAGCCTGACCATTACATACCTCATAGCCTGTTATGTATGATTAGCCTGACTATTGCTTGCATCATAGCTATCCGGATAGTTAGCCTGACCTTACATGAATCATAGCTAGTCATACATAGCAAGTCTGATCAGTCCCAAGCCGATCACATGATATGTTGATGTTTCACACACTTAGCTAGATAGTCTATACACGTATCTCTAATCTTGATCTAACATTTTTCTATGTTCTAGTTATTATTCTAGCATTCACTATATTCCAATTCATTGTTCTAGCATGCACATGTATTCTGTTCATTGCTAGTTGCACCATTGATGATATATGCTCCAGTATTTCTATTGCCAGTATTCATATCCATCATGTATTTCTTTACACTGTATTATAGTTTTTATCAATATACATGGAACAGTTGTTAGTGCTTGTACTTTGCTCCAATCCTGACTGGATATCTTTTCCAGACTGTGACATAGAGGACTTGTTCCAGGCATACTTGGAGATTTGGATGTTATGGATTGCAGGTTAGATTACTTTGTTGTTTAGACTTGTCTTATATTTCGTTATTTTCTTCGATATCTCATCGTGCTTTAGTTTCTGTGATTGAGTGTTCCATATTATTTTGTGATATCTGTGTCTCCTTATGGAGTTGGATATTCATGTGAGATTGATTAGCTAGTAATGTAACCTAGACAGCGTTCTACCGCCGATGCTGCGGCGTAGGCTGGACGTACCCACGTACTCGTGCCCCTATATCGGGTGCGGATCATGACACATTTTTAGTGGTGGCCCATACAGGTCAGACTTCGCAAATTAGAGCGATGTCATGGTAGTTCGGCGTCTTAGTTGTACTACTACGTGCCTGCGATAGAATATAGGACATAGGATACTAGGATGAGAGAGGATACTCAATCATAAATTTTTGAGAAATTCCTGGGATGACCCTTGAGAATCTCATTATAATTTCCAATTTAAATTTGTTCCCTTGTTTCTGTCCGTTCTTACTTGTTATTGAATTTTGATTCTTGTTGATCAGTTGTTAATTTAATTCTTGGTGTCGTTGTTGAGTTTGATTTTATTTCGAGATAAATTTTTACGGATTAAATTTACGGTATCATCTGATAACATATGTTGATGAGGACAGTGAGAAAGGTAAAACATCTACTTTGGTTATGGAGCCTAGAGTTTATCGCAGCCACATTAGCTGTCTTGGCGGAAACGTAGGAACCTAATCTAGGATGTACATATCTTAGTTGTGAAATTTAGAGTTACTCGCAGCCATACCGGTTGGCGTGGCGAAGATTCTAGATGACGTGATTATAGAGTTGCATACCTTAGTTATGGAACATATTGTTTATCGTAGCTATGCTTAGTGGCGTAGCGAAGATTCTGAGTGTCATGATTTCGGACAGACGTGTCTGACTATCAGGTTGTATCTTAAATTGGTTCTTAAATTATCATCTCAAAACTTATCTACTTATGTTATTATAAGACTTGGTTCCATCATTCCTTTGCTAGCAGTAGCGATACCTTCAGTCCTTAACCCAGTTTCTTTTAGAGCTTTATTTCTTTAAGGATCCTTGTTAGTGTGATAATTGGTGACTTGCAATTATATCTGTGTCTTGTATCAGTGTTGACTGAGTATGACTTGTGAGTTTGTAATTGTTTCCTAGTTGGACATGTGAGCAGTAGGCATCAATCTAGAGTTAACCCATAGCGTAGTGCCTTGTAGCAATAGTTCTATAATAGGTGTCATTGTAGTTAGTATTGGTACTATAAGTAGAAGGAGGAGTAAAGAGTATCAGATGGTTCCAAGAGTTAGTATCAAGCCAGCATGCCAGTCCTGGATAGTCGTGAATTCATGTAGTTGGATGATCTATGTAAACAATTAAGTATCAAGAAATTTTTGTTAAAAATTAATGAGCATGATATTCAATTTGGAGGTTGATACTTGGGTGTGTCAAGAGTAAAGAAATGTATATGCATAAAAGGTATTAATGAGATGTCATGGGTAAAGAAATATCAAGATTGGTCAAGGAAGATATATATATTGTATCACTGATTAGTGTATCAGTCTGCAAAAGGTTTAAGAGAAAATACGTATACATCAATCGAGATATGGAACCATGTGCCTGTATTTTAGAGTAAAATAAAACATGTGTATTATAAAAAGTGCAAGTGATCATGAGTTCTAATGAGTGTGATGAGGTGATCTAATGATGAAGCTAGTGTTACCATACCAAGAGTGTTAATGTTTCTATATCAAGGATTAGTTGAAAAATATGCTAGTAACAGTAAATACCTTGTATGATAATATTAGATTGATGTATCAGTTAATATGGATAGAAAATTATTGGAAGAATAGTGCAAGTAATCCGGACTGTGCAAATTTTAGTACACAGTTGAGGGGTGTAGACAATTGGTGTATTTGTGTGTACCTTGAGTGTTAGAGACTGTGAGTATTTATATGTATACTTAGATAGATGTGGATTTAAATTTATAATTTGAAGATTGGAAATAAATTTTAATTTTGAGGAGTTGAGATTTTATGTTATTAAAATTTTTAAGGATTCAAATTCAATTCAATAAACAAAGTCAAAGCAATAAAGATTTTTGGAAGTGATTAAAAATTATATTTCAATATTTGAATATTTGACTTTTGAGGAAAGTATATACATTTTATTTTAAAATTGTTCGAGAAGTTAAATTTTGAGGTTTTATTTTGAGGATAAAATCTTATGGTGGGTAAGAAACGTATAACAGTATTTGAGTGGATGAAGCACATATGTAAGGATATGTTGGCTTGAGCTTGCTTGAGATGGCACTACGAATTGACTTAGGTGTCCATCTAGAGTTGTATTAGAGGGAGCAGTACTTAGTATGGTGTGTTGCACTTGGTGTGCACTTGAGTGATAAGAACAACTAGTATAAACAATTGTAGTAGGTAAGAGAGCTAGCAGTGGGTATGCTTGTAGTAGAAACAGTGATACCAAGGAATAGAGGTATCAAACTTTGGATGCATCAATAAACCTATGGTTGTGTTAGAAGGCTATGTTTTGTTCTTTCCTTCTGTTCTTTTTGTCTATTTGATTGATTAATTAATTTTTTAGTACCAAAGCTTGTATCAATGATCTTCTTGCTAGAATGTAGTTAGTAGTACACCCTGACAGAGACTGCAATACCATGACAAAAGTGACCATAACCATGTATGTTTTCTCTAGATTGCATGTTGTGTGACTGTAGGTAGGATTTTCTTAGACTTTGATCGATCATTGGGGGTTTATCCGTAGTGGAGATTAATGAAGAAGTTATGACTAGACAGAGAGAGACAAGGTGCCTTAAATTTTGAGGATAAATATTAATTTAAATAAAGAGTTGAGAACTTAATATGGCAGAATTGACGATTTGTTAAATCATTGATTTTTATGAAGATTAAGATATGATTGAATTTGTCATTAAAATTCGAGAAAATTAAGGAGATTATCATTATATTTATTTGATTGCAAGATATGAAATTAAAATTTTATATTTTGAATGTTGCATTTGAAGATTTCGTAAGAACTACATTGTTTGAGTATTGTGTGGAAAAAGAATCAAGGAATAAGAGCGTTAATGGATTAGTGTTTGATTTCAAATTTTTTGGATGAGATTTCAAATTTTATAAATATATATTGATTGGATTTAAAATTAGAGGATTGGATATTAAGTTTTGTATTTAGTGATTAGCTTAAAATTTTGGAGGAGATTGTGATAAGAATGGAAATTGATTTAAAACTTGAAGATTTTTAGGAATATGATATTTACAAAATTTTGAAAATTTTATGTAATAACAATATGGATTTACGTCATGGTTATACGGCTTCATGAATTTAAATTTTGATAAAAAATAAATAAATAAATACATACAACTATTGAGGATCTTAAATTTCGAGGACGAAATTCTTTTAAGGAGGGTAGACTTGTCACTACCACATTCCAGAATAGGGATATTTTTGTCTTTTTATATATAATAAGTATTGTGTGTATTTAATTTAAATAATTGCATGATATGTGTATTTGTATATATATTATTGTATAGTGTTCATTAATGTTTGAGTTAGTAGACTAGACCTAGAAGCCCACTAGTTGAACCTCTGACCAGATTATAGGGTTATGATTTTAATTTGTATTATTCGGGAGTAAATGTTGAGGATTATAATTAATTATCGTGATTTTATTTAATTGTTGCGCCTTACCGTTGCTTCGATATTTGGAGCGTTACCCTAGCTTTTGCCTTCCAATAAATTTTACACATTTGTCCTAGACGTGCCCGTATTCCATTCTGACCTATGTGTAACTCATAAATATGCTCTTTTGTGCTTTATTTTAGTGGCACAATATTCGTCGCGGACGTTATTTTTATTTCTAAATAAATTCAACTTTACATCTTTGTGGGTTCCAATCAAAATTGGAGACACAATCTTGACCCATTTTGTACAACCCAAATTATGATAATATTCTATTCTGAGTCTTCTACGTCCATGACATTTGTGTCCCACCTAATTTAAATCCCATGCACTACCAATTTATTTTAGAACACCAATTTTATTAATTTTTATTAAATTAGTGTAAGAACCCAACTTGACCCAAAATTAGACCCAACACCAAACCAAACTCCCATTTACACCCTCAAGATTCATCATAAACACCAAACATCCTTTTCATCCAATATATTACACCAAACATGGTGTTTTCCCTTATTAAATCCAAAAAATCCACTTTTTGTGCAATTTTTCAATTATTGGGGACTTAATTGCAAAAATGCAATGATGTGTCACCATCCTATTGGTCAAGCACATGAAGAAAACACCTCCCTCTCCCTTTGACCGGTCCTCCCTCTTTCTCTTTTCCCTTTTTGTTTGTACTCTCCCCCTCATGATTAATCTTGGCCATCCATTTTAAATGGAGCCATCCTCACCACACAACACCCTTTCCATTATATATATATATATATCCTCAAACCCCTCTCCCAATGCAAACCCCATCCCAAGATGTACTTGGCCGGCCCTAATCCCTAGGTTGTCAACATCACCCTCTCTCTCCTACATGCAAAACCATCATCCCACTATTTTTCATCTTCACCATCCCTCATCAAACCCACATAACCAAAACCCTAACCCAACTCATGTTCACCCTCAACCAACCCGACCGGCCGCCTGAGCCGCTGGACCCGACCTCCTCTCCCCCGGTGATCACCGCAGCCGTTCTCGACCTCGCCTTCATCCATGTTCACCCTGTTCTCCATCCTCCCTGACCGCCGCTGCTCAACGCCTCCACGATAGCACAGCCAGCCACCCTCATCCCCGAGCGCCGGAACAGTCCCTCAATTGTTCCCTTCTCCCCCACGACCACCTCTCCCTCACCGCTCACCTCGAGTCCTCCTCCACCGCCATTAACACCACCACCAGCCTTCATCAACCCCGACGTCCCCGGAGCCCGATCAGCCTGCCAGCCACCCTCTTCACCACACGACCGCCTCCCTCTTCTTCTTCCTCCTTTTCCCCGGCCATCCCGATTTCCCCGGCCACTCATCCCAGTCCACCACATGTTCACCTTCGTCCCGAGCAGTCTCCCTCCTCGTTCTCCTCCGTTCCCGTCTTCCCCGTCGAGCAGTGCAGCAACCACCTCCCCCCGACATCCCTCGACTCCACCTGAGCCATCCTCCGACTCCGACAGCCCTACGACGACCCTCGACTCCTCATCATCATCACCATCATCTTCATCATAATCATCATCATCATTATAACCATTATCATCACCATCATCATCGTCGTCGTTGTCATCGTCATCATCATCAACACCGTCGTCATCGTAGTCATCGTCAACCCTGAGCATGCCCATCAAGGTTCGACTTGCCTCCCTTTTATATTGTATATATGTGCGTGTGTGAATGATGTTAGGGTTTAGCGTGTCATGTCTTGACAAATTCATTAGATATCGATTTCATGAGACCCTACAAATAAACCCATCTCGTATACGTACGCGTATGCATATATTATTCAAATTGATATATATATAAATATATGGATGTATATATTATTCAATTAGGTATATATATATATATATATATATATATATATATATATATATATATATATATACTGTGTAGCTATTTAATATTATACTAGTATGAGTATATTTATATATGTACTATGACACCCTAGTGTTAATTACGAATATTCCATATTTACTTGGACCATGTGACCCCGAGTTATTGTGAATAGACTGCCTTATGTACACTGACGTACTGACGAGACCTGTGTTAGTTTGACTGCCTGATTTGCACAGCAATTACAGACGTGACACCCGTGCTACTAGACGCACACTTGATCTTGTTAGATGACAAGTGTTACCCCCTAGCGTAGTCTCTGAGTTCATTGTGTTATTGATTGTATTAGTGTATCGACTAATTTTGTATTGTCATTAAATGATGTCTATAGGACTGTTGGATTATTCAGACGAGACCCTGGAAACAGGACATTGGTATTTCCAACAGAGGACCACAGGAGACTACATTCTCTGACAGTTTTCATTATGTTGATTATCTCTATAATTCTAGTTGTATAGCATACATGATTCTGACACTATGTATACACGAGTTGGCATCATAGAAACCTGTCATGAGGAGTCGTGATTGGGATCCATCGTGCTAGCTGGGGGAAGGGGAAATATTAGTAGATTATGTGATCATACCCAACTCTACATGAATCATAGCTCACCCACACCTCACGTCGGTACAGCCTGA
Source organism: Iris macrosiphon (assembly GCA_036927795.1). Classification (NCBI taxonomy): domain Eukaryota; kingdom Viridiplantae; phylum Streptophyta; class Magnoliopsida; order Asparagales; family Iridaceae; genus Iris; species Iris macrosiphon. Next base: position 29,944,746 of record JAYESA010000001.1, on the reverse strand, counting down.
CCATTATATGCCTCATAGCCTGTTATATAGGATTAGCCTGACTATTGCTTGCATCATAGCTATCCGGATGGTTAGTCTGACCTTACATGAATCATAGCTAGTCAAACATAGCAAGCCTGATCAGTCCCAAGTCGATCACATGATATGCTGATATTTCACACACTTAGCTAGATAGTCTATACATGTATCTCTAGTCTTAATCTAGCATTTCTCTATGTTCTAGTTATTGTTCTAACATTCACTATATTTTAGTTCATTGTTCTAGCATGCACATGTATTCTGTTCATTGCTAGTTGCACCATTGATGACATATGCTCCAGTATTTCTATTTCCAATATTTCTTATTGCCAGTATTCATATCCATCTTGTATTTCTTTACACTGTATTATAGTTTTTGTCAATATACATGGAACTGCTGTTAGTGCTTGTACTTTGCTCCAATCCTGACTGGATATTTTTTCCAGACTGTGACATAGAGGACTTGTTCCCGGCATATTTGGAGATTTGGATGTTATGGATTGTAGGTTAGATTATTTTGTTGTTTAGACTTGTCTTGTATTTCGTTATTTTCTTCGATATCTCATCGTGCTTTAGTTTCTGTGATTGAGTGTTCCATATTATTTTATGATATTTGTGTCTCCTTATGGAGTTAGATATTCATGTGAGATTGATTAGCTAGTATTGTAACCTAGACAGCATTCTACAGCCGTTGCTGCGGCGTAGGCTGGATGTACCCACGTACTCATGCCCCTATATCTGTAGCGCCCCGTTCTCCCGGTGCGGAGATCGCGGCTAAGAAACACAAGACGGTATCGTTCGATCGGGATAGATTGAATTAAGAACTCGTCCTCGTTATGGATTTGTTTCTTCGGAATCGATTCCCATATTCAGTGGACTGCGCCCCAAGGATCGGCTTAGCGGCAGAGTCAGGAGGGACCTCTCCGCTGCTATCTTTTATTGCCTCGGTTTTCGATGTTGCTTGTTGCTTTCGTGCTTTGAGTTGGTTTTGGGATTTGCTTATTTTCCTTGAACGGTTTCGATGGTTTCATTGTTTTCGTTCATTGAACTTCACTTCTATTCCGAGATTGGAAAGAGAGGAAAGAATATTAATCGAGCTGTTCGTGTGCAGGTGAACGAGCAGTAGGCGGCTTGCGAGCGGAGTCGTGAAGCGCCTCTATCCATCTCCCTTTCAATAATCTAAGTGAGTGGCTACCAGCCCGATTAGCTAGCCCTGCTTCCAAGCTTCACATCTAAAATCTTGCATTCTTCTTCGCCCCGATCAAACGATACCAAGTAATAATAAAAGATACCAAGATAAAAGAGAATAGACCTGAATAATGCTGCTTGTCAATCAAACTTGTGAACGGTTATATCCTTGCCTGCTTGTTCGTTCGGAATATTCATTATATGCATAGATACAAGTTTGAATGTATGCTTCTCTTTTATATTGTCCCGATGCATGAAATAAACGTAGATGCAATATACAAACGAATCATGCAATACTGCTTGTCTTGTTCACGTAGCCTTCGGGCGAATGATTGTTCACGTAGCCTCTGAGCGAATGATTATTAACGTTCGATCGCGGACAACTTGTGCACAAGGTATAGTTCCTGCGGGCGGCTGCTGGGGCACTGGCACCGTTCCGGCTTCGGACGAAACTCACGTTTAGTCTCACGTAATTGGAAAGGTGGTATGCGGCGCCTCACGTACTAGCACGTAGCAAACCATCTTCGTCACAGACTAGTCCATAATGGCTATCAAGCCAGTGATCATCCTGTATATTTAAACCTGTTGCAAACTAACTTGTGTCTTCGTGGCAAGGAAGGCATGGTAAGTATTGTGCAGGTAATTCAGACGGTCAGGTAAAATCCACCGAACGGTGGCACTTCCATTTCAGTATAATTCTAGATGCTGCTTACTTGTAAATGAACTAAGGCAAGATAGAAACCCATAAATATGCATGCTTCATTAAAATAACATGTTGATTGGTATAGTCAGGCTAGCTCGCCTTCACCAGTATGTTTCGACATGCTGATCCTCGTTGAAACAGGTTATCCGCACCAAGGCGAACCGAGCGAGGAGCGAAGTCGTCTTCCCGATCCAGTCCAGCTGTTAGCGCATCTTCACCGCGCCCTCGAAGCATTTTGAAGACCGGAGCTTGCAACTCTTCATACACAAATGCAGCTTCGTGGCAAAGCTATCCTCCAGCCAGGAGGTCTATATCTTTTGAAGTTTAGTAAAGGGATATAATGTACAGGACTGCTATCTCATTTTGAGTCATCTCTTTTGTAAGCCGTTCGGCATATTAGCTAACTCGTTCAAGAGTTTGTAATAGATGTTCATTATCAATAAAGAGAACTTTTTCATGTTTCAAATCTGTGTTTCAATTTATCTGCGTACTCTGAATATGTGCTTGCTATGCAATATACTTTAGCCTTGTGCGGGCGCAACTCCAGGCCCGCCCGGCATCACAATTCGGGGGACGCCCCAACGATTCTACGGAATCGGGTCATGACATAATGGTATCAGAGCACAGATTCAGGTTCCTTAGACTTCGTGCTGAAAAAGTTCCTTTAACGATCAAATTCCTGTTCGAACTCTTGAACTCGCTTGGCCAAAATGAGATACGTTCATGCAATAAGTCCATAATATATTATGATTCTAATATAATTTACCTTCTTTTGAAGGAATGGTACCAGCGCAATCTGCAGCGCAAGCACCGAATGAAACACAAAAAAGTAGTTCGGGCACTTCGGGAAGTTCTCGGAGCCAGCGGGGCATACCTCAAGTCGATCCGCTTGAGCGGGTAATGCAAATGTTAGAATCGCAACGACAAAGAGATAATGCTCGTCAAGCCAAGCTCAAGAGCAATCTAGAGACCCGATTCTCAGTCCAACAGAAGCAGGTGGATGCCCTGCAACAAATCGTACAGACTTTGGCTGCCAACCATTCCGCCGCAACAGCAACGACTCCGGTGGAACAGCCCGTGCTTGAAGTAGAGACGCCACAAATTCCAAGGCCGAGGGACGTGACTGTAGAAGCATGAAAAATACGCTGGAAGATCTACGCGGCATCTTGATGCAGAGCAGCGTAAAGCAGAGGCCTTCGGAGCCATCCAGCGTAAAACATGGTTCAATATCGCCTCCATGGCGTAAAACCCAGCCGCTCTCAAAGCAGCGTTAAAGCGTACGAGGAACGCTTCGTCTTCCCGAAAAGAAACTGTCCAGTCACGCAGTAAAACTGACCTCTGACTCCTGACAAAAAGCGCTGCATGGCTACCCATACGATGGCTGGGAACGATGGCAGACCACTCGGGATGCGCCCCACAGTAATGATGGCGGATCTCTGCATTTAATGCAGAGGATTTGGTTAACATATCACCAAACCGGCGCTTACTAAAATCCCCCGACGTAAACCGCTCTTTCGCGTACAAGGGAATACGCGGCCTTGTTTTACACAGGCCAACATGAGCTATTTCACGAACCACAGAAGACAAACCGCCTGCCACGTTAAAAGCTGCACTTCGTACAGGGCTCGAGGCACGTCTCTACGTCAAATTGGACAGAGCGGTGACAGTTTCCACTCAAGGCACGTCTCTGCGACGAATGCGCAGAAGGGCTGCAGACCTTCAAAACACGTCTCCGTATTTAATGCACGGTATGATGGCAAATCTCTGTAGAAGATTGATTATATCTCCAAAAGCCGTGATTCCGGCTAAGACGTCCGCATCAGCACTCTGGCACGGTACGCAGCGGCTTCTACGCCCATTCAGGATCGGTGCTCACTCGGCTTCTATGCCCCTTCAGTCTCTACGACCATTCGGCTCAAACGCCCACTCAGTCTCGATGACCATTCGGCTTCCACGCCTGTTCGGCTTCTATGCTTATTCGGCTTCCACGCATGTTCGGCTTCTACGCCTGTTCGGCTTCTATGCCTATTTTGGCTTCTACGCCAGGGTGACAGTCATTTGGCTTCTACGCCAACTTCTTCTACACAAGGGATACCTACCTACGTGGCTTCTACGCCGTGATCTTCGCAGCAGATATACGCATTTTGTCCCCTTAGTTGGACACGCGTCACATGCTCACTCAAAAGGTCATTCATACGCAGGCATTGGTTACTTTAACCGTTGTGTAAAAGGGTGCTGTATGCCCACTCCTCGGTTTTCACACCAGCGAAGTGGTCACTGTCACCAAAACTCTATAAATAGAGACCCCTAGCAATGGGGAAAATGGTCGAGACTTTTGAAAGAAGAATCGAACAAGGTCGAAACTAAAAACTCGAAGATCGGACAAGGTCATCGAACCGGAGATCAAGAAGGAGAGATAGAGAGAGAGAGAAGAATTCAGAGCTCAGGCAAGGAATAGGGAGCGACGACTTCAGCACCGCGCATCCACCTTCCTTTGCAACCGCCGAAGCTGCATCCTGTCTTCCACGGCACTTCTTCAACATCGTGTAGTCCAACGGCTAAAGTGATCGACCGCAGATCAGACACCTATAGCAATTTATACCCAGATTAAATAAATTGTACTCCCACATCCTAGCATAGGATCAAATTATACAAGTTTGTTTGTAAACCGAAAGGGCACGGGCCTCTTATAAACCCCGTCGTTTGAAATACACTTTCATCCCGTTTCTCTTTTTCGTTTAAATACCCGCAAACAAGATGGCGACTCTGCTGGGGACGTCTTTCTCTTCTGACGAGGAAGTAATTGCTCAACACGATGCAGTATCTGTAGGAACCGTGAAGAAGACACTGGTCGTTCATTTCGACCAATCTGCCTACGAAGACATGCTTCGGACTGGGGGTAGCTCTCACTCTCTCTCCGTCCAGGACAACAGGAAGCTACGCAAAGTGTGGATGCCCAAGACATCCTCCGTCGTTCCTGTGGACTCTCCGATCTCTCCGACCAATGAGGTGGTAGCATCGCTCCCTCCGTGCCCCGCACGTAAAATTCAGTCTCCCGCTACGCGCGGTACAGACAAAGCTTCTGGCAAAGCCTCAGCGCTAACCCAGGAGTATCCACTGCGCTATACGCGCAGAAATCAGTCTCCCGCTACGTGCGGTACAGACAAAGCTTCTGGCAAAGCCTCAGAGCTAACCCAGGAGTATCCACTGCGCTATACGTACAAAAATCAGTCTCCCGCTACGCGCGGTACAGACAAAACCTCTGATGGTGCCTCAACGCCAAATCAGAAATACAGATCACGCTCCACGCGCAAGACGATATCTAACCTCTACAATGAACCAGATGAGCGCTGTAATCTCCGCAAGGGGAAGCAAGCAGGCGAATACTCGACTACTCGGTCTTTACGTCGGCCAGAGAATAATCTGCCTACCCTCCGGATTACGCGAGAAACTGATGGCCAGTTGAGGGCCTCTCCAGCCTTACGCCAGACTGAGCGAATCTCCAGATTACGCCAGGCACAGTCTCTCGGCGTAAAACAAGCTCAGATTACGGAAAGGCACCCACCCAGGGGATTATCCGCCGCCCAGATGGCCAACCTGTTGTATACAGGTGGTATAGGAAAAACCGGGGTGCCCAGTCTCCGCGTACCCGCTGATGGGAACAGAAGATACAAGCCTTCGTCTTCCTCTTCGGCAAATCCTCCTGACCTGCGTACCTATCTAATCCAAAAAGACAAAGACAGGAGCCGTAAACAGGTTTTAGAACCCCTAGCTGTCAAACGAGGAGAGATAATATGGGAAGATGCATCAACATCTAACGTCATCATGATGTATGAACCATATGAAGATGGTGCCTTTGTTGTCCCTCCTACCCACGGCGATCAGCATCCAATAGTCTTCAAGCACAAGCGGAATGGTCCGGTTGAACAGGGAAAATTTCGCGAGCCGGAGAGTGGGAAAATGCAAATCCACAGGTATAGCCCGCAAGCTTTGAAGATTATACAGAACATGGGTTATGATTTGAAATCAAAGCAAGGCCTCAACGATGGAAAGGGTAGACAAACACAGTTGCAGGGTAATCCTCGCCATCAACAAGCTCGTTTCGGATTGGGATATACTGCTAATCCCAAAACTTTAAAATCTAATCCTATACGACCAGAGACAACTACTGCTGAATCAGTTTCTCTGACCGGAGACCACAGCGTGTCTGGGGGTACCTCACCTCGACAGAGCAAGACAGCGCCCAAGGCTAGGGGCAGAGGGTCCCCAAGATTCAAAGATGATACAACGTCTATCTTCCCAGAGGACCGTGAAACCCAGGCATCAAAAGCCTCACGACCAAAAGGAACTTTCTCCTTCAAAGAAGCTGACATAATTGAAATCTTCAATATATTGAGGAAGGAACGTAAGCTTCAACTGCCCGACGTCAGATACCCTGAGAGGGCCGGCAGAATCGATGACCCAGATTATTGCCTCTTCCATCAGTACACTCATCACCCTACGAGGGCCTGCTATGTACTAAAGAGGAGAATTCAGGAATTAATCGATGCCAAGGTCATAACTCTACGTTTATAAAACAAGGGAACGATCACTACGGCAGAGTACCAGATATGTGCCTCCCTCCCCGATGGAGTCACAATCATAAAGTTTGTCATGTTCATATTACCTCTGAATAAACTTTCGACCATCAATTATCATGTCCATATTACCTCTGATATTGATTGTCGTCTACACTTAACATTCGTACTTAAATTCTAAGTACGCCAGTAATGTTAAGTCCACAAAAATTGCCATGTCCATATTACCTCTTAGCAGATATGTGCCTCCCTCCCCGATGGAGTCACAATCATAAAGTTTGTCATGTTCATATTACCTCTGAATAAACTTTCGACCATCAATTATCATGTCCATATTACCTCTGATATCGATTGTCGTCTACACTTAACATTCGTACTTAAATTCTAAGTACGCCAGTAATGTTAAGTCCATAAAAATTGCCATGTCCATATTACCTCTGAGCAAGTATACCGACCACTCCCCATGACGAGGTAGAACCCATAGCGCAAAAGTTCTTGGAAGCTATAAACTCCTACCGTCCGTATGTCTGGGAAGTAGCGTCATTGTCCAACGTCGTCACGACATATGGGCCACATGAGGATTCTATCTCCATTGTCCCGCCTACCTGCAGCAGTCAGCGCTCAATAGTCTTCGGTCGCATGCGGAATCAACCGACTATCCAGGAAGGTCCTTTCGATGACGATATTGGAAAAATACAGATTCACCGATACAGCCCGCAAGCGCTGAGGATCATGCAAAACATGGGCTACGACTTGAAACGGAAGCCAGGCCTCAACTACGGAAAAGGCAGACGAACGCCACCGCGCGGCGACCCCCGCTATCGACAAACTCGTCTCGGGTTAGGGTATGCCACCTCCCTCGCAACTTCCAAGCCAGATGAGGACCCCTTTCCCTCTTCACAGAATAGCTCGTCGCCCTCCGACTCACCTAATGCTCTCGAACAAACACGATCAGTGAATATGGTGATGACAAATCCCTCAGAAGCCGAGGAACAGGATACAGAGCCGTTCGAGAATGACCCCTGGGCTCAGCAAATGGATACGCAGTGGAAATTCCGCTTCGAGCAGAGAGAACCTCCCACCAAGGACGAAGTCATCCAAATCAATGTTGGGGGTGAACTCTCACCAAAGCCAATATTTGTCAGTAACAAGCTTCCCCCAGCTGAAAGGGAAGAAATTATACAGCTGATAAAGGAATATATCGACGTCTTTGCGTGGGACTATGAGGACATGCCAGGCCTAGACCCGAAGGTAGCTACTCATAAGCTCAATATTTCGACCGATTCGAAGCCGGTGAAGCAGCACCAACGTCGGTTCCGCCCAGATATGATGGACGCCATCGAGGCTGAAGTCAAGAAGTTGATAACCTGCGGTTTCATCCGGGAAGAACAACATCCAAACTGGGTCGCCAACGTTGTCCCAGTCATGAAGAAAAATGGGAAGGTACGTATCTGCATCGACTACCGAGATTTGAATGCGACCTGCCCCAAAGATGAATTCCCTCTTCCCATCACGGACATCATGATCGACAATACCTGCGGCTTCGAGCGCATGTCTTTCATGGACAGGTTCTCAGGATACAATCAGATCAAGATGCATCCGGAAGACGAGAAGCACACTGCCTTCCGGACACCACTGGGGGTATATTGCTATACGGTCATGCCCTTCGGATTGAAGAACGCCGGGGCTACATACCAACGGGCTATGAGTAACATATTCCATGAGCATTTACGCAAAACAGTCGAATGTTACGTGGACGACATAGCCGTCAAAAGCCGCCTCAAAGGTGATCACGTTCGAGACCTGAGGGCGGTATTCGAGTTAATGCGCCAGCATCAACTCAAGATGAACCCTACAAAGTCCTTTCTGGGTGTATCCAGTGGCAAATTCCTGGGATTTGTCATTACCACCAAAGGCATCGAAGTAGACCCTGACAAAGTCCAGGCGATCATGGCAATGCGACCGCCCCGTAATCTAAGGGAACTCAGGGGATTTCAAGGACGTCTGGCTTATATTCGGCGATTCATATCCAACCTCTCGGGGAGATGTCAGCCCTTCTCTCATCTCATGAAGAAAGGTGTGTCCTTCATATGGGACGAAACCTGTCAGCAAGCGTTCAGAGATATAAAGCGCTACATAACCAGTCCGCCAGTTCTGGTGCCTCCCGTCATGGGAAAACCATTCTTGCTGTACGTTCGAGCAATGGATTATTCGCTAGGAGCTCTCCTCGCGCAGAAAAACGATGCGGGTCATGAACAGGCTATCTACTACCTCAGCAGGATGATGGTCGGGGCCGAACACCGGTACAACCAGTGGAGAAGGAATGCTTGGCTCTGATGTTCGCTGTCCAGAAGATGCGGCACTATGTCACCGGCCAGACTATTCATATCATCTCCAAGATCAACCCTCTCCGAGTGCTGATGAGCAAGCCAAGTGCCCTTAACTCCCGACTCGCAACTTGGGCGATGCTGCTAACACCATATGACATGGTTTACGTCCCACAGAAGTCCATCAAAGGCCAAGCACTGGCCGACTTCCTAGCAGCTCATCCAATCCCGGAGACCTCCAGACTATACGAAGATATCCCTGATGAAGTTGCAGAATGTAATTTCGCAAGAGAAAGTGACGTATGGAGACTATTCTTCGATGGCGCCTCCAGAGCCGGTCCTAAGGGAAACGTCGTTTCAGAGTGGGAGTCGTCCTAGTTACCCCGGATCAGCTCGTCATCTACCGAGCATATTCTCTTAGCGAGCCCTGCTCCAACAATGTGGCAGAATACAACGCCCTGCTAATCGGGCTCCAAGTTGCTAAAGAGCTGGGGGTAGAATCCCTGGAAGCTTTCGGTGATTCTCTGCTTATCGTCAATCAAGTCAGGGGAATATACGAAGTCCGGAATCCAGACCTCATCCCCTATCACCGAGCGACAATCGAGATAGCCGTGACGTTCAAAGGGTTCTTCCTAGAGCATGTACCTCGATCTCAGAATCTGGAAGCTGACGCCCTGGCCAGTCTAGTTGCGGACTTAGCTACCCCTATAAGAAGGCAAGATTCGGTAATCCTTCTTAACAGAGATTTGTTCTGTGTGAAGAACAGCTGTCACATAGAACGCAGCTACGCTGTAAACACCGATCCTCCTACAAGAGATTGGACAAGTCCCTTCATAGATTTTGTGGCATACGGAATCTTACCAGAGGACCCCAAAGAAGCAGTATCCGTCAAGAGACGATCGTTACGCTTCTACTTCGATGCATCTTCACAATACCTGTATCGTCGGACCTACGACGGACTGCTATTGAGGTCTCTCTGGCACCGAAGCACAGCAAATTGTCCGTGAAGCTCACGACGGCGTATGCGGAGCGCATCAACCCGGGCCTAAGCTACAGGATCGCATCAGGAGGATGGGCTATTACTGGCCTACTATGATCGCAGATGCAATACGGTATGCAAGGTATTGCAGAGCCTATCAGGTTCATGCAGACTTCATACATCAACCGTCGGAACATCTACATCCTACGGTCGCGTCCTGGCCTTTCGAAGCATGGGGTATGGATATCATCGGTCCTATTCATCCGTCTTCTTCCAGGGGTCACCAGTTCATACTGGCCATCACGGACTACTAAATGGGCCGAAGCAATCCCTCTCGCTGAGGTAAAGGCGTCTAACGTGATCAGCTTCATCAAGCATCACGTCATATATCGCTTCGGGGTACCCCGGAGGATAATTCATGACAATGGGCCCCAGTTCATCAGCCAAGCATTTCATCGTTTTTACGATAAAAACCGGATACACAATATTGCCTCTACGGCGTACTATCCAGCTGCTAATGGTTTGGCGGAAGCTTTCAACAAAACCATTATCAAACTCTTGAAGAAATTCGTCTCTTCAAACAAAAGAGATTGGAACGAGAAGCTGGACGAATGCCTCTGGGCATACCGCACGACGGTACGGACACCGACAGGCTGCACCCCATCCTCGCTGGTCTACGGGAGCGAAGCAGTTCTCCCCATGGAGATCCAGATCCCGTCGCTCCGGATAGCCGTGACTAATGAGCTGACTCAAGAAAAGAATGACCTGTTAAGGCTCCAAGAGCTAGAAGGATTAAACGAGAAACGCCTCCAAGCTCAACAGCGCATCGCGCTCTACCAAGCACGCATTTCCAGGACTTTCAACCATAAAGTAAAGGAAAGGGTGTTCAAGGTCGGCGAGCTAGTTCTAGCCGTATGAAGGCCGATGATCCTAACTCACAGAAGTAAAAGCAAATTCTAGCCCAAATGGGAAGGCCCTTATGTGATCGAGACAACATTCTCAAACGGCGCCTACAGGATAGCCCAGCCTAACGGAGACCTACTAATGGCTCCTATCAACGGCAAATTCCTGAAAAGATACTACGCTTGATCCCCCCTGCTCGGGCGGAATATAGCGAGAATCTCAATTCTGACAAAACTACTCCCAAAAAGAAACTAGTTAGGTCATGTCCTATCATGTCTGTACGACCCCTGAATAGACATATCCTGCTAGAGAAGTTTATCGAGAGTATATCAGGTCCATACTACCTCTGATATCCCTCTCACCTAAAAACTGTCATTTTATATTCCGAAATGACGGGTCCACAACAGTCAGAAAAGAGTCGCTTTTATTTATCCCCAGAAGAAGGCGGAATTACATAGGGGGTAGCCAAAAAATAGGAAGAGATACATCAAGATGGCGAAGTAATCAGACCGCGAATCTGCCGCTCCAGTGCAGCTATCCTCTCATTCCTAAGGGCCAAGGCATCGGCGCGAGCCTGCTCCAGCCGTGCCTCGGGGGTATGCGTAAGGGTCAGATTAGCCCTTGCCCGAAGACAGCCCGCACGGGCAGCTTCCGCACGGTCCAAATCCCGTCGCGCTTCGCTTAGTCGACCGGTCGCTACCTCTAAACCTGCCAATGACTGGGAAGCCCACTCCTCTGCTCGAGCAAGTTTCTCCCTCAGCTTGGAGGCCCTCGCTGCATTCCCTTCATGCTCGGATCGACACTTCGTCTCAACAGCAAGAGCTTCTTCCACAACAGCTTTTCTCCTATCCATCTCCAACTTATGCGTCTGGATAGAGTTGTCTAGGCTTTCAAGCTTTGTAGCGAGCAGCTCAGACATGAGGTCGTACCGAGCCTGGACATCAGCATCAAGGCTGCCCTCAGTCCAGTGCAAGTATTCGTTAATGGGTTGCTCTAAATCATTAACCACCGCCTCCAGAGCATCAGCTACTCCAGGATTGCCAAGCCCCCTAACAACCTCGATCGAAAGCAAGAAGTCTTCTTCAGAAGCTCGAAGTCAAGGTTCTTCGCCAACACCATCGGTATCATTGTTTTTAAACCGGTGTAGACAAGGCAGGTATGCTGCTCGGTCAACGCGACTAGACCCGACTGAACGCCCGGAGTGGCCACGATGCTAGTACGTCCCTCTCCAGGGACAATTGCAGACGAGGTAGCCGCCGCCGCCTCGACGGATGGCGTGGCCGAAATAGGTGCGATGGCGACGATCGAAGTCATCGGCATACTCGCGACAGGCGAGGTCACAATGATAGGTTCGTCCTCCTCTTGAGACGACGAAACCTCTCCGGACGAGCTAGCCCCCGAAGACACTTCTGCCTCGAAATCAGGCGCCTCCACATCATCGCCAGAAGCCGGAACAGAGCCGGAAGGCGCTTCGACGCCATACTCCCCGTGGACGTCATACCCTGAAAAGAGGACAAGAAAGCAAATGTCAACACAATGGTGATCTTCCTAAGAGGAGACATAAAAACGACATTTACCCGGAGCCAACGGCATATACGACGCGTCTGCAGCCGATGTAGCTAAACCACGCCTTAATGACGCAATACGAACTGTCATACCTGGAGAAGGAGGTGGGCCGACCGACATCGCCAAGAGTTCGGTCAAGCCTTCCCCAAGACGCGGTCGAGGTTCGTCAGCCGGAGTCTCGCTAAGCGCGCCCGCTGACACAGAAGGAACTTCACCCACTGCTGACCTCGGGAAAGATTATCCCATCTGCCGCGGCCACACAGGCAATCCCGCTCCGCTGCTGGGAGCAGCCGCAACAACAGCAACCTCTAGCGAGGATTCTCCGGCACCTCCAGCCGGAACTGTAGAAGGTCCCTCTCTAAAAGGCGAGGAACCTCCAGCCAAAGAATCTTCCCTGATGCGGGGAGAGGCAGGCTCACTCCCGGGAGCCTCAATACCAGGAATGCGGAGAGGACAAGCAACAGTCTCCTTCCTCCTCTTACGAAGGGAAGCTTCCTTCGGAACAGAAGCCCGTCGCTTCCCAGAAGAGACTACCAGAGCCCCCGCCGGCAGAGGCACTGCACACCTCGGCAACGACACCAGAGGCTCATCCGGAGTACCAGACTCCTCACCCTCGTCAGAAGAAACCGAGGGGACTTCGACCCTTTCCCCAGGCTTGGCAGAAGGCACCCTGAAGCTTCCACGCATATCAAAATCGCGGTGGAAGGTGTTAACCGCCACATAAAACTGGGCGTAAGAATGAAGGATGCGCAGCTCCTTGGAGGTTGTAACGACCGGCACGATAAAAATTGCCCCCGTGCAACCCATGATAAAATATCGCCACCCTCTAGCTCCGTCAATGAGTCCGCCCCTGGACCTGAAGCTGGTGACGGCGTTGCCCGAATGCAACTGGTCGTACCCGAACTGCCTGGCAAACCGGCCAGGCAAGTAGGGCTCGAAGAAGCAATGATCTTCGCTCCTATACAGCAGATGGGATGGTCTAATACAGACCAACCAATTAAACGCCTCCGGAGAAAGAACGGTCTTCACTCGACCTAAATCCTCAAGCCACAACCCTGACTGGTTACGATGTACAGGAGGGGGAGTACAGAGGATCTTCCAGCCATGGCTGAGGTTTAAAACCAGCCGACAGTCTAAGACTGTATTCACATTCCAGGAGGAATCCCTGTAATTCAGCAGGAATATACCCCCTGAGCTGCTACCGGAACCGGGAGACATCACCCGGGGATTGTGGAGAATTAACCATCCCATCAGGTACAAGTATGGTAATTCCACCCTGGGAAAACTCTCACGCCGAGCTTCATCAACGAGCAACCCATCAGTCATGGCCCTCAGGCCAGCCTGTATACGGCACACCATGGCTGGAAGCAAGCCCAGTCTTGCCCTAAACACCAGACGCACTGTGGGCCACAGGATGCTCCGGTGAATACGGTCCGCGGACGCGATACCGGGCACCACCACTCGACGCAGCCATATGGAGAGGAAACCAGCCAGCTGTGCTTCCTTAGACAGAGGCCTGCGACAGCGCCTCAAGTAACTATGGGCCTTGGTACCTTCAGGGTACTTTCCAACCCTCTCAACGAGAATCTGATCGGGAGCCTTGGCGTCTTCCATAAGAGCCTCAACGACCGGGGCACTGAGAATGCCCAAACAGTTCACGGGCTCATTCTTGCCCCCCGAAGCTTTCTCCGACTTGGCGGCCCTAGCCCGATGGAAGAAGAGGTAGGACATCCACTTAGTGGTGTGGGCCAAATCAGAGGGCTCGTCATAAAAAGTGGTGCACGCGAAGTACTGACACATCAGCTCCTGATATACTTCCGTCACCCGAGGGTCCAAATCCCCCAACTCTCGGTTGGTGGGAACGTACTCTTCATATGGGGTATCCCCCATCGGCAGTCTCGAGACAACTGCCATCTCATGGAGGGCCAATCCCAACTCCCCAAGTGGAGTGGCGAAGGTCCCGGTGAGCGGAATGTACCGCTCCATCAGTGCCAAGAACAAATTAGCATTGGGAGGCAACCCGACACTCGTCGCACTCACGGCAGCATATAGTCCAATGCCCTCCAGCTCTCTTCGGAAGTGCGTCAAGGCCCAGTCAACTAGGCATCTCTATCGGGAGTTCGTTGGGGCGATCCACCCATTGCACCGAGGATTCTCCTTGGGATATACCCCACCTCGACCCATGAAGTCGTTGCAGAAGGTCGGCAACTGGACAGGCTGGATCACCGAGCTAACTTCACTCGGGACACTACCCGGGCACAGTCCCCGGAACAGCGTCACAACGCCAGAAGGGCGACTAACAAACGACCCCTGGTCAGCTCCTTTCAGATGAAAGATCTTCCCCGGCTTCCCGTGAAGATCAGGAGTCAGCTTCCACGACATCTTCCTGGGATGCGTCGCATGGAAGAAAGCCGAGATAGGATAACCCCTCGGCATCGTCGGCAGGTACAAAACTAAATTCCCGGCAGGGAAGACCCAAGGCTCCTCTTGGGCTTCGTCTGGGACTATTTATCAATCATGTCCCCAAAGAGGAAAGCCGGCTTTATGTACTGCTCCCCGTCTACATGTGTCAAAGGCTCGCCATTGATCATGCTCAGCAGCATCCGCTCACCCTGAGCCGATATCAGAAACTCCCTTCCCTCGGGATACTGGGGTCCAGAGATAGGAAATGCCACATGGAACAGATCCTCCAGGTAATTCGAGGGCAGCATCCCGGCAGCGGAGCCCATCACCTCAGCCAGCAGAGACTCACCCAAATCAACTGCAAAGGTGCAAGGAAAATAGGTCATTACAAATCCTGCACAAGTGCGGACCAAAGAAACGACAGTCTGTGCTTTACGCCAAGATTGTACAAATTGGGTCTTTTTTACGCCGGAAGTCTCCTCCACAAGCGTAAAATTCAAATTTTACGATATACCCCAATTTTCGTTAGCCAGAGCTTTTACGCTCAGAACTACGAAAATATGGAGTTTTTACGCTGGCACATTAGAAATGTGGGCGTAAAAGATGAAAGCGTCTCCGTGCATCATCTTCCTCAAAAGAGGCTATCAGCACAGAAGACGACCTAGCGCGGTCACGTTCAACGTGTGCGAAGGATTTTTCGTCGTTTGTGTCATCCCAAAAGCTCTACCTCTAAAGCCGGGTGCGCTGCTCGTCGGCGGGATACTCCCCTCAGAAGGAAGTTCACCTTGCCCGACCGCAGGTTCTCTCGCCGGCACCGAAGAACGGGAAGAAGAACCAATCCCCTTTCCCTTAGCGGAGGGGGTTTGCTTCGGCGCCATTTCTGAAAGACTCGAAGTGCTCGAAGAAGGAACGAAGAAAAACTCGAACAGTCGAAAGCTCTCTTTTGCAGAAGACAGATAAAGAGTTTTTTCTCTCAAAAGCTTGGGGTATATATACAGCCCGAGTCGACTCCTCGAATCCTCGGACGAACCCCTCGAGACCCTAACCAAATCTCGCAATTAATAATTGGTTATGGTTGGATGCTACGTCAGCCCACTACCCTCGAAAGACGGACAGTCAGCGAATTCGAAAGATTTTTTCGTGCAAGACGGTTCAGCGGGTTCTACGCTAAAGGAGCTTTCTACGCTCGACAGCAACGGATCTACGATTTTACGCTCGCAAGCTACAAGTCTACGGTTTTACGTCCGGATGCCTTTGTGCTCGGTAGCTTTTACGCTCGAGAGGCCACAAACCTACGACTTTACGCTCAGCAGATACCAAATCGATGATCTCACGCTCAGTGGCGCTCAGTTTACGCTCAAGAAGCAACAGACCCGCAAAACCTCACGCTCGAAGAAATTTTCTTTTCAGGAGCTACAAATCAAACAGTTCTACGCTAAAGGAGCTTTCTACGCTCGACAGCAACAGATCTACGGCTTTACGTTCGACAACTATAAGTCTACGGTTTATGCCCGGATGCCTTTGTGCTCGGTAGCTTTTATGCTCGAGAGGCAACAAACCTACGACTTCACGCTCAGAAACCACAAGTCTACGATTTCACGCTCGATGGTGTTCTACGCTCACAGGCTACAGATCTCCAGTCCTACGCTAAAGGAGCTTTTCTACGCTCGACAGCTACGAATCTAACGGCTTTACGTTCGACATCTACAAGTCTATGGTTTTTCTTGCCCGGATGCCTTTGTGCTCGGTAGCTTCTATGCTCGAGAGGCAACAAACCTACGACTTCACGCTCAGGAACCACAAGTCTACGATTTCACGCTCGATGGTGTTTTTACGCTCAGAGGCTACAGATTGATGATTTCACGCTCCACGACTTTCCGTATATCCAAATAGTCCCCAAGGCGGTCAATTGCAAAGAGTTCACACAGAAGATACTCGTTCTTGACCCAAAGCATCCCAAGTACCCGAAGCATACAGAGTTCAAACATTGAGAAATTACTCTTCTCGGGGCCAAAACTGGAGGTTCATCCAGATTTCAGTCTGAACATCTCGTCTATCATGGTGGCAACTCAGCTTGACAGCCAAAAACCTCGACCCTGTTCCAAGGGAGTTTCGAGGGATCATTCTTGAAGACGAAGTCTGAACAAAACGAAATTCCGCTCATCAGAGAGGCAACAGTTCAGACATTCTACGCAGTCCCTCAGTCCTAGCAACAGGACAGTCCTAAAAATGTTCGAAATGCTTAGCGACGTTCTATGGACTATTCGTTATAGGTAAAGGACAGGGCCTAATACTCTTGCTATCAGAGTCGGCGTAAAGATTCAGACGTGTCGAAGCTACACATATTCAGACTTCACAGCAACATATGGCAAGACGATCATATGGAGAAAAAGACGATCTTATTAAAAGATTAAAATCATGATTACATATGAGGGAAATCCAATCTACAAGGGTTTTTCTCTATTCTTCATGATTGCATCTGAGGGAAACTCCGTCAAAACAAAAGGAGTCCCCCCTCGTCGTCTGAAGGCCGCCCTCGGAGTCTGTTTGACAGGTTCTGGCATCGGCGATCCTCCTCTTCGTCCAAGAAGATGATCAGTGGCAGGAGGATACAGAACTGGGCAGATGTCCCATCCTCCAACAGAAGGAAAGCAGGGTAAATCTGCTTTCCTACAGACCACCGCCACGCTAGCCGGTCCGTCTGCCTCTCGTCACCAGAGGCATCGAGAGAAGACACTGCTTGCAAGCAGTGTGGTCCAATACGACCCTTCCTCTCTCTTGGGGCAACGCCATACAAAGTTGCTGATTATCCCAAGCAAGGGAGGCTAAGACATCCATCCATGATCCATCGTTGCAGTGGACACTTGCTCGAAGATGCCGTCTTGTTCGGCTCCCTACATGCTGGAAGAACATGATCTCCTTCTTCCTCAGATTGACCCGACGAGCCCCGGCGATCATCTCTGCATGGCAATGGGAATGTGGTGAAAACAGGTTCACCCCCCCAGCCTTTTATAGGCGAAAGAGATCACAGCGGTCCCCAATAAATCCGCCATAAAGTCAGTACCGACCGTTTCAACGCTCCATTCAGAAATGTTTCGAGTCACGAGGGGCCGTTCATGCTTCATTCAAAGTGTTTCAAATTCCGAGGAATCTAAAAGCTTTGAAGGGGGTCTTGTAGAAGCATGAAAAATACGCTGGGAAGATCTACGCGGCATCTTGATGCAGAGAAGCGTAAAGCAGAGGCCTTCGGAGCCATCCAGCGTAAAACAGGGTTCAATATCGCCTCCATGGCGTAAAACCCAGCCGCTCTCAAAGCAGCGTTAAAGCGTACGAGGAACGCTTCGTCTTCCCGAAAAGAAACTGTCCAGTCACGCAGTAAAACTGACCTCTGACTCCTGACAAAAAGCGCTGCACGGCTACCCAAACGACGGCTGCGAACGATGGCAGACCACTCGGGACGCGCACCACAGTAATGATGGCGGATCTCTGCATTTAATGCAGAGGATTTGGTTAAAATATCACCAAACCGGCGCTTACTAAAATCCTCCGACGTAAACCGCTCTTTCGCGTACAAGGGAATACGCGGCCTTGTTTTACACAGGCCAACATGAGCTGTTTCACGAACCAAAGAAGACAAACCACCTACCACGTCAAAAGCTGCACTTCGTACAGGGCTCGAGGCACGTCTCTACGTCAAATTGGACAGAGCGGTGACAGTTTCCACTCAAGGCACGTCTCTGCGACGAATGCGCAGAAGGGCTGCAGACCTTCAAAACACGTCTCCGCATTTAATGCACGGTATGATGGCAAATCTCTGTAGAAGATTTGATTATATCTCCAAAAGCCGTGATTCCGGCTAAGACGTCTGCATCAGCACTCTGGCACGGTACGCAGCGGTTTCTACGCCCATTCAGGATCGGTGCTCACTCGGCTTCTACGCACCTTCAGTCTCTATGACCATTCGGCTCAAACGCCCACTCAGTCTCGATGACCATTCGGCTTCCACGCCTGTTCGGCTTCTATGCTTATTCGGCTTCCACGTCTGTTCGGCTTCTACGCCTGTTCGGCTTCTATGCCTATTTTGGCTTCTACGCCAGGGTGACAGTCATTTGGCTTCTACGCCAACCTCTTCTACACAAGGGATACCTACCTACGTGGCTTCTATGCCGTGATCTTCGCAGCAGATATACGCATTTTGTCCCCTTAGTTGGACACGCGTCACATGCTCACTCAAAAGGTCATTCATACGCAGGCATTGGTTACTTTAACCGTTGTGTAAAATGGTGCTGTACTGCCCACTCCTCGGTTTTCATACCAGCGAAGTGGTCACTGTCACCAAAACTCTATAAATAGAGACCCCTAGCAATGAGGAAAATGGTCGAGACTTTTGAAAGAAGAATCGAACAAGGTCGAAACTAAAAACTCGAAGATCGGACAAGGTCATCGAACCGGAGATCAAGAGGGAGAGATAGAGAGAGAGAAGAATTCAGAGCTCAGACAAGGAATAGGGAGCGACGACTTCAGCACCGCGCATCCACCTTCCTTTGCAACCGCCGAAGCTGCATCCTGTCTTCCATGGCACTTCTTCCACATCGTGTAGTCCAAGGGCTAAAGTGATCGACCGCAGATCAGACACCTATAGCAATTTATACCCAGATTAAATAAATTGTACTCCCATATCCTAGCATAGGATCAAATTGTACAAGTTTGTTTGTAAACCGAAAGGGCGCGGGCCTCTTATAAACCTCGTCGTTTGAAATACACTTTCATCCCCTTTCTCTTTTTCGTTTAAATACCCGCAAACAGTGACTGCCTTCAACTTGGGACAATTCAAGAAAGTCTGCAACACCCCATTCAACGGGACTGAGGACCCAGTGGTGGCTCTAGATTGGCTAGCAGAACTAGAAGATCACTTCGCTCTGCTAGAGGTCCCTGAAGACAAGCGCGTCGCCTGTGCCCAACTACAGCTCCGTCTCAACACACACGATTGGTGGAACGTGCATCGACGATCTCTCCAATTTGATCACGGAGAGGAGGCGATCTCGTGGACGACCTTTCGTGCCGCGTTTGAAGAGGAGTTTATACCCCCTCCAGTACAACGTCAGATGGAAAACGACTTCGTGCAACTGAGGCAAGGCAGGATGACAGTTAAAGAATATTCCGCCGAATTCAACCGACTCTCCAAATTCGCTAGGGCCTATTTACCTGATGCAGCGAGTCGAGCTAGAAGGTTTGAAGGTGGTTTGTGCCCTGCCATCCATGCGCACGTGGTCAATAATCAGTATGGGACAATGCGTGAAGTGATGAATCACGCCTTATCGCTAGAACCACAGTATTCTCATGTTGCTGCCGGCGCTGTGCATACATCCAGTCACAAACGCCAAAGCAACGAAGGAGGAAACACCGCTGCAAAGCGCCGCAACAACGGTGGTCCGCAGAGAGGACAGCTATGTCACTTCTGCAAGAAACCAGGGCACCTGGCCAACGAATGTCGTCTGAGACAAGGATTATGCCTCATCTGTGGTGCTGCAAGCCACAAAATGCGTGACTGCCCCAATTACTCTGCTAAGCATCCTCAACGTAACGTTCCCTGACGGTAAGCATTATTCCTAAGTTTCGGGACGAAACTTCCAATTAGTTGGGTAGGATGTAGCGCCCCGTTCTCCCGGTGCGGAGATCGCAGCTAAGAAACACAAGACGGTATCGTTCGATCGGGATAGATTGAATTAAGAACTCGTCCTCGTTATGGATTTGTTTCTTCGGAATCGATTTCCATATTCAGTGGACTGCGCCCCAAGGATCGGCTTAGCGGCAGAGTCAGGAGGGACCTCTCCGCTGCTATCTTTTATTGCCTCGGTTTTCGATGTCGCTTGTTGCTTTCGTGCTTTGAGTTGGTTTTGGGATTTGCTTGTTTTCCTTGAACGGTTTCGATGGTTTCATTGTTTTCGTTCATTGAACTTCACTTCTATTCCGAGATTGGAAAGAGAGGAAAGAATATTAATCGAGCTGTTCGTGTGCAGGTGAACGAGCAGTAGGCGGCTTGCGAGCGGAGTCGTGAAGCGCCTCTTTCCATCTCCCTTTCAATAATCTAAGTGAGTGGCTACCAGCCCGATTAGCTAGCCCTGCTTCCAAGCTTCACATCTAAAATCTTGCATTCTTCTTCGCCCCGATCAAACGATACCAAGTAATAATAAAAGATACCAAGATAAAAGAGAATAGACCTGAATAATGCTGCTTGTCAATCAAACTTGTGAACGGTTATATCCTTGCATGCTTGTTCGTTCGGAATGTTCATTATATGCATAGATACAAGTTTGAATATATGCTTCTCTTTTATATTGTTCCGATGCATGAATTAAACGTAGATGCAATATACAAACGAATCATGCAATACTGCTTGTCTTGTTCACGTAGCCTTCGGGCGAATGATTGTTCACGTAGCCTCCGGGCGAATGATTGTTAACGTTCGATCACGGACAACTTGTGCACAAGGTATAGTTCCTGCGGGCGGCTGCTGGGGCACTGGCACCGTTCCGGCTCCGGACGGAACTCACGTTTAGTCTCACGTAATTGGACAAGGTGGTATGCGGCGCCTTACGTACTAGCACGTAGCAAACCATCTTCGTCACAGACTAGTCCATAATGGCTATCAAGCCAGTGATCATCCTGTATATTTAAACCTGTTGCAAACTAACTTGTGTCTTCGTGGCAGGGAAGGCATGGTAAGTATTGTGCAGGTAATTCAGACGGTCAGGTAAAATCCACCGAACGGTGGCACTTCCATTTCAGAATAATTCTATATGCTGCTTACTTGTAAATGAACTAAGGCAAGATAGAAACCCATAAATATGCATGCTTCATTAAAACAACATGTTGATTGGTATAGTCAGGCTAGCTCGCCTTCACCAGTATGTTTCGACATGCTGACCCTCGTTGAAACAGGTTCTCCGCACCAAGGCGAACCGAGCGAGGAGCGAAGTCGTCTTCCCGATCCAGTCCAGCTGTTGGCGCATCTTCACCGCGCCCTCGAAGTATTTTGAAGACCGAGCTTGCAACTCTTCATACACAAATGCAGCTCCGTGGCAAAGCTATCCTCCAGCCAGGAGGTCTATATCTTTTGAAGTTTAGTAAAGGGATATAATGTACAGGACTGCTATCTCATTTTGAGTCATCTCTTTTGTAAGTCGTTCGACATATTAGCTAACTCGTTCAAGAGTTTGTAATAGATGTTCATTATCAATAAAGAGAACTTTTCCATGTTTCAAATCTGTGTTTCAATTTATCTGCGTACTCTGAATATGTGCTTGCTATGCAATATACTTTAGCCTTGTGCGGGCGCAACTCCAGGCCCGCACGGCATCACGATTCGGGGGACGCCCCAACGATTCTACGGAATCGGGTCGTGACAATATCGGGTGCGGATCGTGACACAAGTCAAGTCAAGTCAGAAAAGTGAGTGATGTGACATGTGATAACAGTGACAGAAGAAAAGATAAAAGTAAGAAAAGTCGTGCTGAGTTAGTCAGTGGTTATGCGTCCAGAAGAAGAGGGACGCATAACTCTTGGCCGCATGGTCGACTAGGCTGCATGCTCCTTTGGGCCGCATGTAAACTTGACAGCATGAAACCTTTTGGGACTTAGATAAAATTTTATTCGTTCAAGTTCAAGCATTTGGCCAAGGGACGCATGTGCAGAAATTTATTCCATGCGTCCAATAAGATGGCCGCATGAAACCTCTTGGGCGAGAAATCCAAGCCGCATGCAATCTGCTGGACGCATGGAGCTCCTTCGTCCCATTCCAGCATATTTGGCCACGGAAAAGCTCTGAAACCCAAACCTTGTTTCTTCCACAGAAACCTCAAACGGAGTCCAAATCCAGCAAAGTAAAGTTCTAAAGTACTCAAAATCAAGTGCTCATCAACATAAAACAATAAGTTTTCAAAAACATTAAGTTTTAAGAGATCAAAATCCAAGAACACTCAAGAACACAAAGAAAACCATAAAACTTAAAACTTAGATCTACACTAATCCATCCACCAAATCTAAAAATACCAAATACTAAATGCATGGAAAATCATATAAGGAACATAATGGAACAAAAATATAAAGGATTTCTCCATTTCTTGCCAGATGTACTTGCCTATGGAGGGATAGAGGAAAACCTAAGAAAGACAATGGAAGAGAAAAAATGATAGGGGAGAGTGAAGTTTGGTTATATATGGAGGGTTTGAGGTTTGGACCATGAGTTCAACTCATGATAAAACCAAGCCAAACAAATAAACTAAGAGGCAAGTGAACCAAAGAATGGGTCTAGTCTCTCTACAACATATAACTACGCTCCAAATACGTATATTGGGAACGGAGAGTGACATCTCTACCCACCTTAGAAAAATTTCGTCCTCGAAATTCAAACTCAAGGCTAGCTAGAATGTAAAAACAAGAAATAACTATCTACAAGAAATCTACACATACAAATAAGCAAGTATAACAATAACACATATTATGAAGCGAATCAACTTTATCCCTTATGAGAGCTTGCCGATCACGGAATGAAAGATGCGAAGGCATACGAAAAAATATACCTTATGAGTCGAATAGGTGCGGGTACCGAGATCTAATATCATCCACGCGCTTCAACGTCGACTTTTCCAAAGAGTGATGCCCCCAAGCAACACAAACAAGACGGATAGTCCGGTTCTTGAGTATCTTCTCTCTCTGATCCAAAATGGATACGGGTCATTTCTCGTAAGTCAAGTCGGTACCAACGACTAACTTAGAGTGATCGAGGACATGACTCGGATTCGGGACATACCTACGGAACTGAGACACATAAAAAACATCGTGCACCTCACGTAGCGAAGGCGGAAGGGCAAGACAATAACATCCCCTACCCTCTCGAGAATATCGAACGGTTCAACGTACCGCGGACTAAGCTTCCCACGAACCCCGAACCTAATGACTCCACGGGTAGGCAAAATCCATAAAAATATATGGTTGCCGACAGAAAACTCGAACGACCTACGATGCTGATCTACCCAATGACGATGACGATCTTGTGCAACTCGAAGCCGCTCTCTATTTTACTTAACCATTTCAATGGTCTGTGTGATCATCTCAGGCCCCAACATCTTCCATTCACCAATGTCATCACATGCTAAAGGTGACCTGCACTTCCTTCCGTACAATGCCTCGAATGGAGCCATTTGTATGTTGGCCTGATAACTGTTATTGTACGAAAATACAAGCCCGCAGCATATCTTCCAATGTTTGTATTGTCCTCTCTGACTGGCCGTCTGTCTGAGGATGGTACGCGGTACTGAATCTCAACTTAGTACCCAAGCGCTCGTGTAAAGTTCTCAAAAAATGAGACATAAAGCGGGTATCACGGTTTGACACTATACTTGCTGGAACTCCATGCTGCCTCACTATATGCCGCATATACATCTTTGCTAATTGCTCTGTGGACAGACCTACTCGGAAAGAAAGAAAATGTGCCTCATTCATGAGTCGATCTACGATTACCCAAACTGCATCACGTCCAGTAGGGGATCTAGGTAAGCTGGTCACAAATTCCATCTTTATGTATTCCCACCTCCACTCTGGAATAGGCAGGGGTTGCAATAATCCTGATGGTCTCTACTGCTCTGCCTTCACCTGCTGACATATGAGACATCGTAAAACGAATCGAGCTATCTCTCTTTTCATTCTGTTCCACCAGAAATGATGCTTGATATCATGGTACATCTTCGTGTCTCCTGGATGAATAGAATATTGAGAACTGTGTGCCTCGGTCATTACTTCATGTCTGATATCTCCACTTGGCACACAAAGACGGTTCCCAAATCTAAGTGTTCTGTCTTTGTGAATCCTTAATTCCTTCCTAAGGCCTTACTCACATTCTGTCCTGAGCTTCTGAATCTGAGAATCTTCTGCTTGAGGTGTCTTTATCCTCTCTACCAAGGTTGACTAAATATGAAGACTGGCTAGTATTTTCGCTCGTTGAGGTAACACTACCCCGATGCCCATCTCTCGAAGATCTTCTAATGTGCTTCTGATTTGTCAAGACAAATGCGCTACCTCTCCTACTTAGAGCATCTGCCACTACATTTGCCTTGCTTGGATGCTACTGAAGTGCTACATCATAATCACCAAATAATTTTAGCCACCTCCTCTGCCTCATATTTAGGTCATTCTGGGTGAATATGTACTTTAAACTCTTATGATCTGTGAATATCTCCACCCGATCGCTATATAGGTAGTGTCTCCATAGCTTCAGTACAAATACTACTGCTGCTAACTCCAAATCATGTGTTGGATAAATTTTTTCATGATCTCGAAGCTGCCGAGACGCATATGCTATCACTTTCCCGTATTGCATCAACAAACACCCGAGTCCTTTCCCAGATGCGTCGTAATAAACTGTGAACCCTCCTGATCCTACTGGAAGTGTAAGGATCGGTGTTGATATCAGTTTCTCTTTCAACTTCTCGAATGATGCTTGGCACTCTGTCGTCCAAACAAATTTTACCTTCTTGCGGGTTAGACGAGTCATTGGTGTTAAAATCCGTGCAAAGTCTGCCACGAACCTCCGGTAATATCCCGTTAACCCCAAAAAACTTCGCACATCTGCTACTGTCTTCGGGACTGGCCAATTCTCTACTGCTTCGACCTTCTTGGGGTCCACTAATACTCGTGCTCCTGAGATGATGTGCCCCAAGAATGACACATGACCTAACCAGAATTCGCACTTACTGAGCTTGCCATACAACTGATGCTCCCTTAAAACTTGCAACACTCTCCGAAGATATTCTTCATGCTCTTCTTCACTGTTGAGTAGACAAGAATGTCATCTATGAATACCACTACAAATTAATCTAGGTGTAACACCCCGTTCCGCTCAAGCGGACTGCCGTCTCAAACGGCAATCGTGCAACTGTCCCGACCCGCTTTGCCTCAAGAAGAATGCAAAGGATATCCAGACTTGTCCCTACAGGAATCCGGCTTAGGCTTTCAGAGGCTCGCTCAGACGTATCGCTCTACCGAGGCGAATCATCGCTAAGGTGGGTGGCTACGGTGAACTTGTCTTTGCTTAGCCAACACACATAAAAAAATCTGGAATATTCATGCTAGTCGCTATATGAATAACCCCCTGCATGCTAATAAATCCAACGCACCTAGCTAAGGGAATAATCCCAACTTGTATTGCTTGCTAGAACATGGAAAATGAATTACTGCTTATATTCAGACCCTCGCATGCTAAGTCCCTTAACGGTTTAATCTCTCGGCTTACCTTCGGGTCCGAGCAACGTGCCTGCTTATGTTCCTTAGAAACGCATACTTGTCTGCTTGAATGTTGCCTTGTTTTCATCCAACTCCGGGAGACTACTAAGTAGTCGTTCCGTGCATGTTTGACCCTGCAAGTATCCGGGACCGTTAGGTCACCAAGCAGCCCCGAACCAGGGGAATGCATTAAGACAAGTTATTGTACAAAACCAAGATTCAAGTATCCCGTATACTCGTGTACTCGTGTTCCCGTGCACTCGTGTTCTCGTGTTCTAGTGCACGCGTGTTCTCGTGTATCTCGTGAAATCGTGTTGCCTGAGATTGGTCAAATAAATCGTGTTGCCTGAGATTGGTCAAATAATCGTGTTGCCTGAGATTGGTTTAACCCTGACTTGCATGTCGCGGACTAGTTCCACGGACGGTCAGCGGGGCACCGGGGCCGATCCGGTCCGGATGGAGCTCGTGTGTAGTCTCGTGTGCAGGGAGGATAGCTTGCAACGCATCGTGTTCGTGTGCCTCGTGTATACGCGTAGCATGCTATCCTTGTCCTCGACTACGTCCATAATGGCTTTGCCAGCGACCGTGTTCATATAGATAAGTCATCCTCGCTTAGCGGCTATCTGCGTGCGAGTCATTGCATCGCATCAAGAACAACTAAACACCTGAACGATAATGTTAAAACGACCATTCGTGTTTGCATATGCTTGCCTCCTGAATGCTTATACTTGCCGTGCTTGAATTAACAATGTTGCCTTAATGTTTGCCTTGGACAGGGAAGGAGATGGTAAGTTGGTAAGTCTCGCCGTGTTTCCTCTCATGTTGCACGGCGCACTGCCCGACACGTTAGGCTATTCAAATATTGCATGTAACTGATTCTAAGGCAACTAGAAAGACAACTTAATAATTGGTGCACGGAACTTATATTACGTGTTTGGATTTGTCGAACGGGCGAGTAGCTTCCCCACCAGTGCATTCAATGTACTGATAATCCACCAGTTTGCTTGCAGGGTGCGGGAGAACCTCGTTCGGTGCGGATGCCTCCAACGTGTGTGCTAAGGCCAGGAGTTCCCTCTGAAGCCTTGCAACGGTGCGTCCGAAACAGAAGCACATATACAAGACATAATGTTGGAACATAGCCCGAACTCGCCTGAACATCGACTCTACAATCATTCCACAGTTGTAGCCACTTGGCACGCTTTTACTGTTTCAGAGAGAGACTTGAGCGACTTGTAATCTCGGCTATACGCCGCCTGTAACACATGTTATATCAATAAAGAGTTGCTTTACTTCAAACTTGTGTTTCAATGCTTCCGCTATATTGTCGACTCAGTGAACCTGTTACCAAATCTCTATGCGTTCATGACTCCGCTGCACTCGGACAATCTGTGCGACTCTGTGGCTTAGAACTATTACCGCCAGCCAATGAATCACGGCCTGCACGGGTGCGGTTCACGCTCGTGCGATATCACGCCCGGATGGGTCAAAGCGATCGTTCCGCGGGAGCGCTGGCGAGGGTGATTCCCGCCTAGCGGGAACGGCCGAAATAGCCTGCGGGAGATCGGGGCGTGACATAGTGGTATCAGAGCCTGGCTCCTACGCCTTTGGCCTTCAATTTGATATCTCTGTTTCAAAAGCTCGTTCGTGGGTTATGTGCACGCTCTCTCTCAATGCCTCGATGGGATGTTCCAACAATAAGTCTAAATACTTTCAAAATGCGTTTTGATTGATATGCTTGCTTGTATGCTGTTGTGCTGCGAGTGGCCTTTGTGCCAACCTATGCGAACCCTTGAGAGTATCGCTAGTAGCTTGTCCGATTTTCACTAACTCTAAGTTTGGTTGAATGCATCTATTCGGGGGACGCCTTGAACTAGTGCACCATCCAAGACTTAAGAAAAGGTGAAACTCGAGTGCTAAGACTTCGCTATCACTAAGCTGGTTGACGTGTTCACGCTAGAAGTGCACTTCGAAAGTGTGCACGATCCAGTCTAAGCGATATGCTGATTTCGACGCTTGTGCAAGTGAAAATCCAAATGAGCAAGTACAATGACTTGTCTAGGATTGCCTCAAACACTAGATCACTGCTTGTCCTTAGTAAGTCTCGAGGACGAGACTTTTTCTAAGTTGGGTAGGATGTAACACCCCGTTCCGCTCAAGCGGACTGCCGTCTCAAACGGCAATCGTGCAACTGTCTCGACCCGCTTTGCCTCAAGAAGAATGCAAAGGATATCCAGACTTGTCCCTACAGGAATCCGACTTAGGCTTTCAGAGGCTCGCTCAGACGTATCGCTCTACCGAGGCGAATCATCGCTAAGGTGGGTGGCTACGGTGAACTTGTCTTTGCTTAGCCAACACACATAAAAAAATCTGGAATATTCATGCTAGTCGCTAGGTGAATAACCCCTTGCATGCTAATAAATCCAACGCACCTAGCTAAGGGAATAATCCCAACTTGTATTGCTTGCTAGAACATGGAAAATGAATTACTGCTTATATTCAGACCCTCGCATGCTAAGTCCCTTAACGGTTTCATCTCTCGGCTTACCTTCGGGTCCGAGCAACGTGCCTGCTTATGTTCCTTAGAAACGCATGCTTGTCTGCTTGAATGTTGCCTTGTTTTCATCCAACTCCGGGAGACTACTAAGTAGTCGTTCCGTGCATGTTTGACCCTGCAAGTATCCGGGACCGTTAGGTCACCAAGCAGCCCCGAACCAGGGGAATGCATTAAGACAAGTTATTGTACGGAACCAAGATTCAAGTATCCCGTATACTCGTGTACTCATGTTCCCGTGCACTCGTGTTCTCGTGTTCTCGTGTTCTAGTGCACGCGTGTTCTCGTGTATCTCGTGAAATCGTGTTGCCTGAGATTGGTCAAATAAATCGTGTTGCCTGAGATTGGTCAAATAATCGTGTTGCCTGAGATTGGTTTAACCCTGACTTGCATGTCGCGGACTAGTTCCACGGACGGTCACCGGGGCACCGGGGCCGATCCGGTCCGGATGGAGCTCGTGTGTAGTCTCGTGTGCAGGGAGGATAGCTTGCAACGCATCGTGTTCGTGTGCCTCGTGTATACGCGTAGCATGCTATCCTTGTCCTCGACTACGTCCATAATGGCTTTGCCAGCGACCGTGTTCATATAGATAAGTCATCCTCGCTTAGCGGCTATCTGCGTGCGAGTCATTGCATCGCATCAAGAACAACTAAACACCTGAACGATAATGTTAAAATGACCCTTCGTGTTTGCATATGCTTGCCTCCTGAATGCTTATACTTGCCGTGCTTGAATTAACAATGTTGCCTTAATGTTTGCCTTGGACAGGGAAGGAGATGGTAAGTTGGTAAGTCTCGCTGTGTTTCCTCTCATGTTGCACGGCGCACTGTCCGACACGTTAGGCTATTCAAATATTGCATGTAACTGATTCTAAGGCAACTAGAAAGACAACTTAATAGTTGGTGCACGAAACTTATATTACGTGTTTGGATTTGTCGAGCGGGCGAGTAGCTTCCCCACCAGTGCATTCAATGTACTGATAATCCACCAGTTTGCTTGCAGGGTGCGGGAGAACCTCGTTCGGTGCGGATGCCTCCAACGTGCGTGCTAAGGCCAGGAGTTCCCTCTGAAGCCTTGCAACGGTGCGTCCGAAACAGAAGCACATATACAAGACATAATGTTGGAACATAGCCCGAACTCGCCTGAACATCGACTCTACAATCATTCCACAGTTGTAGCCACTTGGCACGCTTTTACTGTTTCAGAGAGAGAGGCTTGAGCGACTTGTAATCTCGGCTATACGCCGCCTGTAACACATGTTATATCAATAAAGAGTTGCTTTACTTCAAACTTGTGTTTCAATGCTTCCGCTATATTGTCGACTCAGTGAACCTGTTACCAAATCGCTATGCGTTCATGACTCCGCTGCACTCGGACAATCTGTGCGACTATGTGGCTTATAACTCTTACCGCCAGCCAATGAATCAGAGCCTTGCACGGGCACGGTTCACGCTCGTGCGGCATCACGCCCGGATGGGTCAAAGCGATCGTTCCGCGGGAGCGCTGGCGAGGGTGATTCCCGCCTAGCGGGAACGGCCGAAATAGCCTGCGGGAGATCGGGGCGTGACACTAGGTATGGCATGAAGATACGATTCATTAAATCCATGAATATTGTTGGCGCATTAGTCAATCCGAAAGGCATAACTAAAAATTTGTAATGCCCATATCGAGATCGAAATGTTGTCTTCGGTATATCTTGCTCCCGAACCCTCACTTGATAATATCCTGATCGAAGGTCTATCTTGAAAAATACTTTTGCTTCGCTCAATTGGTCAAACAAGTCATCAATCCTAGGCAATGGATATTTGTTCTTCACTGTTACTACATTCAGCTGCATGTAGTCGATACACAACCGTGTCGTCCCGTCTTTCTTCTTTACTATAATACATCAAGAAATTTCAATTCTAAACCTTTAGTTTAACTCCAATTTGTCCAACCTGATTCATGTATTCGTTCACGAAACCATCAAGCGTGATTTATTTCAGGTTCTAGGCTAACTTATCCAATGAAATATTTTTCATCACTTGCATTCCAATTTCATCTTATCGTGTCGAACCAAAAGTCAAGACGGTCCATAAGTTGTCACGCCTCGGTCTCCGGCAAGTTCGATCACCCTCGTTGGACGTGAGATCATCACGCCAACGCTCCCGCTTGATAATCGTCCTCATCCGGACGTGACGTATGTACGGGCAAAGAGTTACGCTCGCACAAGACAAAAATGTTTGAATGTTATGGTTATCTTCGACACGATTCGAGACACCTTAATATTTCATCTTTACTCCTTCCAGGTTATATATCCATCGAGTCAAGTCCATTCATGCAGTGATTATTTTTCGTCTAGTAAAATCATCCAAATTCAATGTTATCAAGTCTATTCTATTTTGATACGTTACATTCATCGAGTTCATTTGGAATAATCACCGAACATGTTTCCGTAAGTTCGATCATCACCGCCGAACGTGAAATCACCATACCGACGCTCCCGCAGGATAACCGTTCTCGTTGGGACTGATTTCGAGATTTATTGTTTTGAACTTGATTTCAAGATCGTTCTTCCGAACTCTAAGCCAAATCCATTATCGTTCATCTCATTCATCGAAACACAATATTCATTTCGGGATAACTTCTATTCGAGCGGTATTGTATTCAAGTTCAGTTCGGCTGTTTCAATCTGAAGTCGCTCGTACGATCCTCTAAGTTTTCAACAAGTTTCCTTAGCCAAGATATCGATTTCCATTTCCAAGCATTCCAATTCGATATAAGCCTTATCATTTATTCAAGACATTATGAAATCGTTCAATCCGATTATCGTACGAGACTTATAGATCTGTTTGGACATTTCTAAATGATCCAATACACCACTCGGAATTGAGTCATCCCATTAAATCCATATTTGATAGTCATCCAAACAAACTATATTCGATTTGTATCTTCCGATACGAAAATATCGTTTGGGCTATTTTCCAAAATCCAAGCATGATTCTCTTTATTCGCCTAAGCGATAAATCCGAGAATATTTCTATCGGTTGGCATTCTAAGTCTGACTTGTCTTATTCCTGAACGATATCCAAATCTCGTTTGCAACTTAGCTTGCGCCAAGGGTCTTGGCGCGCGATACTTAGCACAACTTAGCCGAAAGGCTGCGTGCGAAGCAAACCGTTCGGGTAATATTCGATTTTGCACTAACCAGTTGGGCAAACATGTATAGGTATTTTGGTTTGCACACAAGTCATGATTCCAGCACGAGATTATCCCCAAAGGGTCTAACACAGGTTGGCGCAAAGGCCAATCGTATTACAATTCCATACAAGCAATCATACCATTCACATGCACTTTTCGAAAGTATTTAGACTCATTGTTGGAACATTCCGTTTGGGACATAGAGAGAGTGTGCACATAGCCCATGAACGAGCTTTCAAAACTGAGAAAATCGAAGTGAAGTCCAAAGGCGTATAGCCAAGCCCTGATACCAATCTATCACGTCCCGATCTCCCGCAAGCTAATCGGTCGTCCCCGCTAGGCGAGAATCACCGCGCCAGCGCTCCCGCGGGACGATCGCTTTGACCCATCTGGACGTGACACCGCACGAGCAGGAGCCGCGTCCGTGCAAGACCATGGTTCATTGGCTGGCGGTTAAAGGTCTAAGCCACATAGTTGCACAGATTATCCGAGTGCAGCAAAATTATGAACGCATAGGCGACCGATAACAAGCTCACTGAGTCGACAATAGCGGAAGCATTGGATAACACAAGTTGAATGTAAAACAAACTCTTTATTGATATAAACATGTATTACAGGCGGCGCTTGACCGAGATTACAAGTCGCTCAAGCCTCTCTCTGAAACAATAAAAGCGTGCCAAGTGGCTACATTTGTGGAAAGATGTACAGGCGATGTTCAGGCGATGTTCAGGCGATGTTCCAACATTATGTCTTGTATATGTGCTTCAGTCCCGGACGCAGCGCTCCAAGGCTCCAGAGTGAACTCCACGCCTTAGCACGCACGAAGGAGGCATCCGCACCGAACGAGGTTCTCCCGCACCCTGCAAACGATCTGGTGGATTATCAGTATATTGAATGCACTGGTGGGGAGGATACTCGCCCGCTCGACAAATCCAAACACGTAATATAGGTTCTGTGCACCAACTATTACGTTGTCTTTCTAGTTGCCTTAGGATCAGTTTTATGGCATATATAAAAAGCCTAACTCATGTGGCGGTGCACCGTGCGATATAAGAGAAAACACGACGAGACTTACCAACTTACCATTTGTCCTTCCCTGTCCAAGGTAAACCAAGTTAATTCAAGCACGAGCATGTATAAACATTCAGAGACAATGGTATATGCAAACACTGTGTTATGAACAGGACTATGTTCCGGATGCACGAGTTACTCGGATGATCAGGTGTGTTGCATACGATATTCAAGTCCTCTTTATGCACAAGTATTGTTTTACCATGATCATTCAGGTGTTCAGTTATTCTCGATGTGATGCAATGACTCGCACGGGGATTGCCGCTAAGCGAGGATGACTTATCTATATGAACAGGAGTCGCTGGCATAGCCATAAAGGACGGGTGTAGCACATGAAAGTAAATGAAATGCAACGCACGGATTAGGAGCGCTAGAGGTCATTCCTTCCGACGCAGGCGGCTACTTAGTCTGAGAGCAAGAATGGCGTGAAGGATAAGTTCACAGGCACTACACGCCATTCTGCCCGAAACAGACAAACTAACAGGGTTCTTGTCCGGATCGGATCGGCCCGGTGCCCCGGAGACCGTCCGCAGGAACAAAGATCCGAGGATCTCACTTGTTAACAAGTTGTTCGCGACATGCAGGTCAGGGTCTTTCCAATTTCTATAACTTGACATGATAATCCTTGATTCTTTGTTCTGAACCGAGCGTTTTGCACCACGAGCTGTAATACTGACAGGGGTTCTCGTTCAGAGGTAAACTTGATGTGATTATCATTCAGGTGTTTCTTGACAGAATTCCTTCTCAATGAACAACTTGCCTTGATGCATTCCCTTGGTGCGGGGACTGCCTTAGAGACCAAACGGTCCCGAATACTTGCAGGTTCTTTTGCACAGAAGGACTATTCGATAGTCTTCTGGCTGACTCAATGCATGAACGATACGCGATAGTGTAGTTGACTGTGGCATAATCTCATTATGGCGAGCATTGAGTCGAGACAACATTACAAGTTAACATAGAAGCAGGCAAGCATGCATTTGTATAAACATAAGCATTCACATTGGGAATGGGATATGGCACGAGTTGTATCGCGAGATTGATGAAAATAGTTGGATAATTCAGGCATTGGCTGAGTTTCGTGTCAGACTTAAGTTGGGAATGGCAGGATCACACATATGGGATAGTTCAAACGGATCTTGGATCAGTGTAAAGGAATCGTAATGCGAGTAGCGACTTGATTCGGAGTGGTATATGGGATACCACATAGTGAACAAGCCATTTAAATATTTTGGTTAGACATCAACGGAAATTGCCTCAACGGACTCGGGTAACAGGAATATAAGTTGGTTGGTGCACGTTGGCTGAGTTGGGAGGAACAAAAAATAGAGCAAGCGAATATTGAGTTGAGCAATTGAGAACGGACTTGTGCAAATGGAAGTATCGTTGGACTTAAGAGATGGACGAGATCAGAACAAGCAATGGGATAAGAGTGTTTGGAAGTTTGAAGGATTGAGGCAGACCAAGTATTTGAAACAGTTGAGATAGTCAGATGGAAAGCTGAATACCAGAGTTCGCTTGCACGATTTGGGATTTCTGTAGAACATTCAGTGGAACATTCAATTGGATGCAAGGAGAGAGTTGAGCATAAGGAACGAACAGTTGGGATACGCTTGAGCGAGCGATGGGTGAATCGGAGGATAGCAAGCACGGACTACGATTTTGGACAACACATTTGAGCTGTTGGTTGAGAAATAAAACACGATCAGGTTTAGAGGAGCAATGCGATGGATTTACACAGATTTAAAGGATTTTGGATATTGCTGCTCGAGAAGTTGACTCAGGTTTAGCGGAAGTGGAATTTTAGGCAAAATAGTGCAACAAGGGTAGACGGATTCTCCGGAAGACGTGAACGGATTGAGGCAACAACTGAAGGCAAAGATTGTGGCAGACAAAATTTTGAAGATAGCTAAACGTGGGAGCAACGTCGGAGCAAATCATTATGTTGCCGAGCAAGTTGGACGTGCATTGTGAAGTTGGCATACGGATTAGAAATTTGAGCAAGTCTTTGGTTTCGAGAATCATTGCAATTGGTAGTGCGAGTAGACGAACATGGCAATTCAAAAAATTGATGGATTCAGGACAGAACGACGGATTGATGGAAGACGGTTTCAACGAGCGCAGTTCTCGGTTTGTTGGCTTAGATAGATAGAAAGACTCTAGGTGGTTAAGCGGCATTGGTTGACAGATCATCAGAGGTAGTGCATGAAGTGCTCGGATTCGAAAGTTCGCTCGGATGGAATGGTTGGATTATGGCTCAGATTTATAGAGGAGATATAGCATGGTTCGTAGTAACTGTCCATCGTGATGACTTACAATTATCGAACGTAGCTTCGGGACAGCTGACCCTAGCGACTTGACCGCCAGATCAAAGATGAATAATGTAGACCCATAGAACGACCCTTGCGGCGGCGTATTTGGGGATGCGTCGATGGTGGATGTGAGCGATAAATTTTTGGAGATATGTCTGAGTGTTGGATTTGAGAGATCCTTGGGATAGCCTTCAACTGAAGAAGCAGCCAGAAGACCGAAGCGATGGTGGGATTGGCCTAAGTCAACTGATGAGATTCAGAGTCGCAGAATTTTGTAGATGGCATCGCCTCTGACTCATCGTGCCCTGGAAGGGAATATCATTCATATGAATTGGCGATTGTGAAACTAGCTCATGAAGTTAAAGCAGCGTCTCGTTCAGATCAAATCCTTGCGAATACTGGAAGGGACAGATGTGCCTCAGATTTACAAGATGTATCGGAACTTAGTCTGGGAAGCGTGCTCGTTCAGAAGGCAAAGGTGATATCCTGTGCTTTGAGGCAGTGGAAGCAGCGCGAAGAACTATTCCATGCGCAACCTAGGAATTGTGGCGAGTGTGTCCACGTTGAAATCATGGCGACACTATCCCTTTGGCGTGGCAGCGAGATCTTCGTGGATCACACGAACCTCAATATAGATGTTCACCCAGTGAGGTATTGAGATGGCAGGAAAAAGGTGTTGGACTGAGATGATCTAAGCAAAATTTGATATTTGGGTAAGTCACCTAGTTTGGGTAGTATCAGTTGAGATGATCGTTCGGTGCATGAGATATATTTGGAGACGTTGCTAGTGCGGATTCAGAAATAGTTGGATAGATTGAGTTGGAACACGAACTGATTGAGTCGGTGGAAAATCATCATATTTGAGAATAGTGCTCAAGCGAATATGTTGGAATGGAAATTAGGATTGGTTCAATTGGGAGTAAAGCAAATCGATGCCTCGGACATAAAGATACCCTTGTAACTTGTCCAAATTCGCTATCGCAAAGCTCGACTGAAATGCATATATTTTAGGGACGCCTTAAATATGTGTACGATCCAAAACTAAGCGATACGAGAAAATTCGTATTGAACTGCAAGGAGGATGTGGGAATATAGAATTTGTACGAGCGTTCAACGCAAGTGAGATGCTGAGTCAGAATCGTGAGTATGAGAGTTGCATAGAGCAGAGTTATGAATTGGACAAGCGGCATGTGATAGGAATGAGTACCAGCACGGTTCGTGGACGAACCTGATTCTAAGTGGTATATTATGTAACGCCCCACAACCGCACGGTGCGTTACGCTGAGTCGGATTGAATGAAACAATAGCTGGTTACATTTGATTTGTCGGATTTTGGAAAGAAGTATTGATAGAGTTTGTTTCATGTGCAGATGGCTAGCGAAGTTCGATGGGAATCAGGTGTTCGTTCAGAGCAGTACTGAGATAGCTGGATTGGAGCGATAATGCCGTCTTCCTTAGTCCGATCGGTCGAATAATTTGGAGAGCACGGCCTGCTCGTACTGTCATACCAGTTGAGTAGATCGTGCTTTGCATCGGACCACGGGTTCAAGGGATTGGCCATATCGGCAAGACAGGATGCTTAACGAAATCAAACATTGTGAGTGGGCTATTTCCCTTCTCCTCTACACCTTCATGCCTAATAATATGGAAAACACGTAAAGGCTTGAACACTTGGACTGGAACCTTAGGAATCACTACACTGAGGCGTGCATAGAGTGTACGTCGTTTGCTTGGATAGGATTTTGGCTTGAATTGATTTGCACGTATGGATAGTTGGAGCTAGAGTTGGAATATTACATTTGAGGCAGTTGGTTGAATAATTGGGATTATGCTTGGACAGTTGGAATGATACATTGAGGCATTGGGAACATCGAAAATTCGGGCGAGCGAGCGTGCATGCGTGCACGAGTATCACTTGGGCGCTTTGTCAAGCAAAGCGAGCAGTTGTGGTTCGAAATCGAATAACTGCATCGGCGAGGACATTATGCCACTGTTGGGGCATTGTGCCATTGTTGGGGCATTGTGCCACGAGATTGTTCTGGGCGTGGGGTGTTGCACCAAATTTGAAACACTGTGTTGAGAAGAGGCATAGTACCTATGGGAATAACTTGAGATTTGTGCCTTGGGCTATATGTTGGAAGAATGGTTATGGATATTTGGTTGGATTTTGGTTGGACGAGTCTAGGATCGCTTGGTGGGGCGAGAATGTTCGATCCTCTCGTCATACCTACTAGGTGTCTACATGTCACGGACAACCTGTGTACACAGGGTTTCGTCTCCTCGAACGAGATAGGCTCCGGGGCACCGGGACCGTTCGACCATGAAGGAGACATTTGGGTAACGCGTCTTGGGCGCGGTGCCGGTAGTTTGACGACGATGCGGGCTAGCTACCAAGCGCTGGATCGGGTAGAACTGCATATTTATTGTCCTTTATGGCTTGTCCAGTGACTTCATATAGATAAGTGTTGGCTTGCTTTACTTTGGTTGGTTTGTGCTTCGTGTAGGCGCGGCCACCTTGCCTCGGCAAGAGTGTGCACATTAAGATTTAGATTGTATGTTTTGGTTGAGGATGGATATTGAGGCTTGGATGATGGTTAGATATGTTATCGTGTTGCTTGGGCTTGAGTAGGACGGTTTGCATACTAGTTTCCTTCGAGTTGGTTATATATTGCTTGTCGATTGGATTGAGTTGAATGCTTGCATGCTTAAACTGCTTTACAACTTTCCTTAACATATCATCCCTATGCCATGAAATGAATCTAGGATTCAACTAAAAAGATCACCATATAGCTGTTTGCATTCACTATTTTTACTTATTGTCGGCTTAGACGAGTGGGTTACCCCACTCACCAGTACGGCTGTGTACTGACCCACATTTGAGGACATTATTTCAGGTACGCAGGTGTAGTGGCGCTGCATGGATATACGAGACATGATGTATGAACTGTAAGTACCTTTGTGGGCTAGAGAAAAGAGCAAGAGTATTTCATCGCCTTTGAGGCAATCGCCCTTGTGGCATTTTATTTGGACCATATCGAGAGCTTCGCTGCATATTACTCTGATGTGTGCTTGGTACACAATACTTGACTTTCGTTGCAACATGGTCGTTTCGATGATAACTTTGGTGTTTGTCAACATCGCCTTGTACGAGCGCAACTCCAGGCTCGTACGGCATCACGTCTCGATGAGAACGATTGTCCTGCGAGAGAGCTGCAACGTGGTAATTCACGTTCAACGGGGACTATTGAGCTTGCGGGAGATTGGTGTCACGCCCCGATCTCCCGCAGGCAATCGGCCGTTCCCGCTAGGCGGGAATCACCCTCGCCAGCGCTCCCGCGGAACGATCGCTTAACCCATCCGGGCGTGATGCCGCACGAGCGTGATCCACGCCCGTGCAAGGCCATGGTTCATTGGCTGGCGGCAAGAGTTCTAAGCCACAGAGTCGCACAGATTGTCCGAGTGCAGCGGAGTCATGAACGCATAGGCGATCGGTAACAGGTTCACTGAGTTGACAAATATAGCGGAAGCATTAAAACAAGTAAAGTAATCTCTTTATTGATATGAACAAGTGTTACAGGCGGCGTATAGCCGAGATTACAAGTCGCTCAAGCCTCTCTCTCTGAAACAGTAAAAGCGTGCCAAGTGGCTACAACTGTGGAATGATTTGTACAGGCGATGGTCAGGCGATGTTCACAACTTATGTCTTGTATATGTGCTTCAGTCCCGGACGCACCGTTGCAAGGCTTCAGAAGGAACTCCTGGCCTTAGCACGCACGAAGGAGGCGTCCGCACCGCACGAGGTTCTCCCGCACCCTGCATATCAAACTGGTGGATTATCAGTACATTGAATGCACTGGTGGGGAAGCTACTCGCCCGCTTGACAAATCCAAACACGTAATACAGGTTTCGTGCACAACTATTAAGTTGTCTTTCTAGTTGCCTTAGGATCAGTTTCATGCAGATATTGAATAGCTTATCGTGTCGGGCAGTGCGCCGTGCGATGTTAGAGGAACCACGACGAGACTTACCAACTTACCATCTCCTTCCCTGTCCAAGGCAAACATTGAGGCAAACAGTATAAATTTGAGCAGAGGCATGTATAAACATTCAGGAGGCAAGCATATGCATACACGAGGGTCGTTTATAACATGATCGTTCAGGTGTTGGTTATTCATTGATGCGATGCAGTGACTCGCACGCGGATAGCCGCTAAGCGAGGATGACTTATCTATATGAACACGGTCGCTGGCAAAGCCATTATGGACGTAGCCGAGGACAAGGGTAGCATGCTACGAGAGTACACGAGGCGCTGCAAGCTACCCAGTCCCGAACACGACGACTACACACGAGCTCCATCCGGATCGGATCGGCCCCGGTGCCCCGGTGACCGTCCGTGGAACTTACCTCGGGTCCGAGTTGTCCGCGACATACAAGCATTGGGTCTTTCCAATTATCACGAGATACACGAGAACACGAGAACACGCGTGCACTTTGAACAAGAGAACACGAGTGCACGGGAACACGAGTACACGAGTACACGGGATACTTGAATCATGATTCTGTACAGTGATTATCTTGCCTTGATGCATTCCCCTGGTTCGGGGCTGCCTGGTGACCTAACGGTCCTGGATACTTGCAGGGTCAATCATACACGGAACGACTACGTAGTAGTCTTCCGGGGTTTGAATGAAAACACGGTAACGTTCAAGCAGACAAGCATGCGTTTCTAAAGGACATAAGCAGGCACGTTGCTCGGGCCCGAAGGTAAGCCGAGAGATAAAACCGTTAAGGGACTTAGCATGCGAGGGTCTGAACATATAAGCAGTATTTCATTTCCATGTTCTAGCAAGCAATACAAGTTGGGATTATTCCCTTAGCTAGGTGCGTTGGATTTATTAGCATGCAGGGGGTGAATCACCTAGCGACTAGCATGATCATTCCAGATTTTATGTGTGCTGGCTAAGCAAAGACAAGTTCACCGTAGCCACCCACCTTAGCGATGATTCGCCTCGGTAGAGCGATACGTCTGAGCAAGCCTCTGAAAGTCCAAGCCGGATTCCTGTAGGGGCAAGTCTGGATATCCTTTGCTTCTTGATCGAGCAAAGCAGGTCGGGACAGCTGCACGATTGCCGATTGAGACGGCAGTCCGCTTGAGCGGAACAGGGTGTTACATCCTACCCAACTTAGAAAAAGTCTCGTCCTCGAGACTTACTAAGGACAAGCAGTAATCTAGGGTTGAGGCAATCCTAGACAAGTCGTTTGTACTTGTTCATTTGGACCTTCACTTGCACAAGCTTTGATCTTAGCATATCGCTTAGACTGGATCGTGCGCACTTTCGAAACGCGCTTCTAGCGTGAACACGTCAACCAGCTTAGTGATAGCGAAGTCTCAGCACTCGAGTTCACCTTTTCTTAAGTCTTGGATGGTGCACTAGTTCAAGGCGTCCCTCGAATAGATGCATTCAACCAAACTTAGGGTTAGTGAAAATCGGACAAGCTACTAGCGATACTCTCAAGGGTTCGCACAGGTTGGCACAAAGGCCACTCGCAGCAAACAACCAGACAAGCAAGCATATCATTCAAAACATATTTTGAAAGTATTTAGACTTATTGCTGGAATATCCCATCGAGGCATTGAGAGAGAGCGTGCATATAACCCACGAACGAGCTTTCGAAACAGAGATATCGAATTGAAGTCCAAAGGCGTAGAAGCCAGGCTCTGATACCAACATGTCACGCCCCGATCTCCCGCAGGCAATCGGCCGTTCCCGCTAGGCGGGAATCACCCTCGCCAGCGCTCCCGCGGAACGATCGCTTAACCCATCCGGGCGTGATGCCGCACGAGCGTGATCCACGCCCGTGCAAGGCCATGGTTCATTGGCTGGCGGCAAGAGTTCTAAGCCACAGAGTCGCACAGATTGTCCGAGTGCAGCGGAGTCATGAACGCATAGGCGATCGGTAACAGGTTCACTGAGTTGACAAATATAGCGGAAGCATTGAAACAAGTAAAGTAATCTCTTTATTGATATGAACAAGTGTTACAGGCGGCGTATAGCCGAGATTACAAGTCGCTCAAGCCTCTCTCTCTGAAACAGTAAAAGCGTGTCAAGTGGCTACAATTGTGGAATGATTTGTACAGGCGATGGTCAGGCGATGTTCACAACTTATGTCTTGTATATGTGCTTCAGTCCCGGACGCACCGTTGCAAGGCTTCAGAAGGAACTCCTGGCCTTAGCACGCACGAAGGAGGCGTCCGCACCGCACGAGGTTCTCCCGCACCCTGCATATCAAACTGGTGGATTATCAGTACATTGAATGCACTGGTGGGGAAGCTACTCGCCCGCTTGACAAATCCAAACACGTAATACAGGTTTCGTGCACAACTATTAAGTTGTCTTTCTAGTTGCCTTAGGATCAGTTTCATGCAGATATTGAATAGCTTATCGTGTCGGGCAGTGCGCCGTGCGATGTTAGAGGAACCACGGCGAGACTTACCAACTTACCATCTTCTTCCCTGTCCAAGGCAAACATTGAGGCAAACAGTATAAATTTGAGCAGAGGCATGTATAAACATTCAGGAGGCAAGCATATGCATACACGAGGGTCGTTTATAACATGATCGTTCAGGTGTTGGTTATTCATTGATGCGATGCAGTGACTCGCACGCGGATAGCCGCTAAGCGAGGATGACTTATCTATATGAACACGGTCGCTGGCAAAGCCATTATGGACGTAGCCGAGGACAAGGGTAGCATGCTACGAGAGTACACGAGGCGCTGCAAGCTACCCAGTCCCGAACACGACGACTACACACGAGCTCCATCCGGATCGGATCGGCCCCGGTGCCCCGGTGACCATCCGTGGAACTTACCTCGGGTCCGAGTTGTCCGCGACATACAAGCATTGGGTCTTTCCAATTATCACGAGATACACGAGAACACGAGAACACGCATGCACTTTGAACAAGAGAACACGAGTGCACGGGAACACGAGTACACGAGTACACGGGATACTTGAATCATGATTCTGTACAGTGATTATCTTGCCTTGATGCATTCCCCTGGTTCGGGGCTGCCTGGTGACCTAACGGTCCTGGATACTTGCAGGGTCAATCATACACGGAACGACTACGTAGTAGTCTTCCGGGGTTTGAATGAAAACACGGTAACGTTCAAGCAGACAAGCATACGTTTCTAAAGGACATAAGCAGGCACGTTGCTCGGGCCCGAAGGTAAGCCGAGAGATAAAACCGTTAAGGGACTTAGCATGCGAGGGTCTGAACATATAAGCAGTATTTCATTTCCATGTTCTAGCAAGCAATACAAGTTGGGATTATTCCCTTAGCTAGGTGCGTTGGATTTATTAGCATGCAGGGGGTGAATCACCTAGCGACTAGCATGATCATTCCAGATTTTATGTGTGCTGGCTAAGCAAAGACAAGTTCACCGTAGCCACCCACCTTAGCGATGATTCGCCTCGGTAGAGCGATACGTCTGAGCGAGCCTCTGAAAGTCCAAGCCGGATTCCTGTAGGGGCAAGTCTGGATATCCTTTGCTTCTTGATCGAGCAAAGCAGGTCGGGACAGCTGCACGATTGCCGATTGAGACGGCAGTCCGCTTGAGCGGAACAGGGTGTTACATCCTACCCAACTTAGAAAAAGTCTCGTCCTCGAGACTTACTAAGGACAAGCAGTAATCTAGGGTTGAGGCAATCCTAGACAAGTCGTTTGTACTTGTTCATTTGGACCTTCACTTGCACAAGCTTTGATCTTAGCATATCGCTTAGACTGGATCGTGCGCACTTTCGAAACGCGCTTCTAGCGTGAACACGTCAACCAGCTTAGTGATAGCGAAGTCTCAGCACTCGAGTTCACCTTTTCTTAAGTCTTGGATGATGCACTAGTTCAAGGCGTCCCTCGAATAGATGCATTCAACCAAACTTAGGGTTAGTGAAAATCGGACAAGCTACTAGCGATACTCTCAAGGGTTCGCACAGGTTGGCACAAAGGCCACTCGCAGCAAACAACCAGACAAGCAAGCATATCATTCAAAACGTATTTTGAAAGTATTTAGACTTATTGCTGGAACATCCCATCGAGGCATTGAGAGAGATCGTGCATATAACCCACGAACGAGCTTTCGAAACAGAGATATCGAATTGAAGTCCAAAGGCGTAGAAGCCAGGCTCTGATACCAACATGTCACGCCCCGATCTCCCGCAGGCAATCGGCCGTTCCCGCTAGGCGGGAATCACCCTCGCCAGCGCTCCCGCGGAACGATCGCTTAACCCATCCGGGCGTGATGCCGCACGAGCGTGATCCACGCCCGTGCAAGGCCATGGTTCATTGGCTGGCGGCAAGAGTTCTAAGCCACAGAGTCGCACAGATTGTCCGAGTGCAGCGGAGTCATGAACGCATAGGCGATCGGTAACAGGTTCACTGAGTTGACAAATATAGCGGAAGCATTGAAACAAGTAAAGTAATCTCTTTATTGATATGAACAAGTGTTACAGGCGACGTATAGCCGAGATTACAAGTCGCTCAAGCCTCTCTCTCTGAAACAGTAAAAGCGTGCCAAGTGGCTACAACTGTGGAATGATTTGTACAGGCGATGGTCAGGCGATGTTCACAACTTATGTCTTGTATATGTGCTTCAGTCCCGGACGCACCGTTGCAAGGCTTCAGAAGGAACTCCTGGCCTTAGCACGCACGAAGGAGGCGTCCGCACCGCACGAGGTTCTCCCGCACCCTGCATATCAAACTGGTGGATTATCAGTACATTGAATGCACTGGTGGGGAAGCTACTCGCCCGCTTGACAAATCCAAACACGTAATACAGGTTTCGTGCACAACTATTAAGTTGTCTTTCTAGTTGCCTTAGGATCAGTTTCATGCAGATATTGAATAGCTTATCGTGTCGGGCAGTGCGCCGTGCGATGTTAGAGGAACCACGACGAGACTTACCAACTTACCATCTCCTTCCCTGTCCAAGGCAAACATTGAGGCAAACAGTATAAATTTGAGCAGAGGCATGTATAAACATTCAGGAGGCAAGCATATGCATACACGAGGGTCGTTTATAACATGATCGTTCAGGTGTTGGTTATTCATTGATGCGATGCAGTGACTCGCACGCGGATAGCCGCTAAGCGAGGATGACTTATCTATATGAACACGGTCGCTGGCAAAGCCATTATGGACGTAGCCGAGGACAAGGGTAGCATGCTACGAGAGTACACGAGGCGCTGCAAGCTACCCAGTCCCGAACACGACGACTACACACGAGCTCCATCCGGATCGGATCGGCCCCGGTGCCCCGGTGACCGTCCGTGGAACTTACCTCGGGTCCGAGTTGTCCGCGACATACAAGCATTGGGTCTTTCCAATTATCACGAGATACACGAGAACACGAGAACACGCGTGCACTTTGAACAAGAGAACACGAGTGCACGGGAACACGAGTACACGAGTACACGGGATACTTGAATCATGATTCTGTACAGTGATTATCTTGCCTTGATGCATTCCCCTGGTTCGGGGCTGCCTGGTGACCTAACGGTCCTGGATACTTGCAGGGTCAATCATACACGGAACGACTACGTAGTAGTCTTCCGGGGTTTGAATGAAAACACGGTAACGTTCAAGCAGACAAGCATG
Source organism: Iris macrosiphon (assembly GCA_036927795.1). NCBI lineage: Eukaryota > Viridiplantae > Streptophyta > Magnoliopsida > Asparagales > Iridaceae > Iris > Iris macrosiphon. The sequence goes on along the minus strand of JAYESA010000001.1, from coordinate 29,900,036 downwards.
CGTTTCTAAAGGACATAAGCAGGCACGTTGCTCGGGCCCGAAGGTAAGCCGAGAGATAAAACCGTTAAGGGACTTAGCATGCGAGGGTCTGAACATATAAGCAGTATTTCATTTCCATGTTCTAGCAAGCAATACAAGTTGGGATTATTCCCTTAGCTAGGTGCGTTGGATTTATTAGCATGCAGGGGGTGAATCACCTAGCGACTAGCATGATCATTCCAGATTTTATGTGTGCTGGCTAAGCAAAGACAAATTCACCGTAGCCACCCACCTTAGCGATGATTCGCCTCGGTAGAGCGATACGTCTGAGCGAGCCTCTGAAAGTCCAAGCCGGATTCCTGTAGGGGCAAGTCTGGATATCCATTGCTTCTTGATCGAGCAAAGCAGGTCGGGACAGCTGCACGATTGCCGATTGAGACGGCAGTCCGCTTGAGCGGAACAGGGTATTACAATTGGGACGTGACAGTAACACTCTTAGTGCGATCAAGTGTATCAGCACGGATACAATAATCAGGACAGTAACGAGTTCTAGTATCAAGGTTATGGAAAAGTTATCAAGTAGCAAGGTATTCAGGATAGGACAAGCAAATGATGGTCACAATAATTTGTCACTTTATTATATCGATAGATAGATAAATAAGAGTAGTGCAAGAACCCCTCGAGATCAGATCAACAATCCTTAAACCAAACAAGGACCGGGATTGCAGACCCTCCCTCGAGTTGAACTACGCCCCTTATTTTGTCCAACGTATAATAAGGTGATCCAGAAAAGTAGCATAATCAGCAAGTAAGTACATGTCGGGCCATATCTACAAGCTCATGTCAGGTGCTTAGTCATTTAGCACGTGGTCACTTCTGGGTCAAATAATTTATTTCTAAGTTAACACATTGCATCACAATCATTTAATCAAACGGAAACATTAAACCAAACAGGTGTCAAAGTGGACGCATGGGAACAGTTGACGCATGAGTCAGTTGGCCACATGACCAAACGGGGCGCATGAACCAAAATACTGCATGAGTTCAAGGCCGCATGAGATCAAGGTCGCATGAGCAGAGTCAAGTCCACTCTTCCAGAAACGTGTGATGTGACAGACAACAATTGCAAGTCAAGTCAAGTCAAGTCAAGTCAGAAAAGTGACTGATGTGATATATGATAACAGTGACAAAAGAAAAAACAAAAGTAAGAAAAATCGTGTCGAGTCAGTCAGTGGTTATGCGTCCAAAAGAAGGGGACGCATAACTCCTGGCTGCTTGGTCGACTAGGTCACATGCTCCTATGGGCGCATGAAATCTTTTGGGACTTAGAGAAAATTTTATTCGTTCAAGTTCAAGCATTTGGCCAAGGGACGCATGTGCAAAAATCTATTCCATGCGTCCAACAAGATGGCCGCATAAAATCTCTTGGACGAGAAATCCAGGCCGCATGCAATCTGCTTGGCGCATGGAGCTCCTTCGTCCCATTCCAGCACATCTGGCCACGAAAAAGCTCTAAAATCCAAACCTTATTTCTTCACAGAAACCTCAAACAAAGTCCAAATCCAGCAAAGTAAAGTTTTAAACTACTAAAAATCAAGTGTTCATCAACATAAAATAATAAGTTTTCGAAAACATTAAGTTTTAAGAGATCAAAACCCAAGAACACAAAGAAAACCCTAAAACTTAAAGCTTAGATCTACACTAATCCATCCACCAAATCTAAAAATACCAAGTTCTAAATGCATGAGGAATCATATAAGGAACATAATGGAACAAAAATATAAAAGATTTCTCCATTTTTTGCAATATGTACTTGCCTATGGAGGGGGGACAAAAACCTAAGAAAGAGAATAAAAGAGGAAAAAGAGAAGAAAGAGAGTAAAGTTGGGCTATATATGGAGGGTTTGAGGTTTGGACCATAGGTTCAACTAATGATAAAACCAAACCAAACAAATAAACCAAGAGCCAATTGAACCAAAGAATGAGTCTAGTCTCTCTACAACATATATATAACTAAGCTCCAAATACGTATATTGGGAACGGGAAGTGACACATGGATCCTAGAGTAAAGTTACACCCCGGTAAGGGGATACTGATGATCAATCATAATCAGTATCATCGGCTGGTTAAAAAACTCAACTACTTGGCAGTGATGAGTTGTCTAGACATTTTCTTTGTTGTAAGTGTCGTTAGTAGATTTATGGTTTCTACACGAGTCCCGCATTAGTAGATAGTTCTCTGAATACTGCGCTATCTAGCTCCGAATCCGGAGAAAAAAATTCGGATGAAGAATCAGGGATACTCATCTTGAGTGTTTTACAGATACTAACTGGGTGCAAGTCTTCGGATAGACAGCCTACATCTGGCTATTCAGTATTTATTGGCAAAAACTTTGTCATGGAAGAGCAAGAAGTAGAGTGTGATCTCACGATCGAGTTCGGAAGCAGAATATCAAGCTATTACTCATGGCACGGTAGAGATGTTATATCTGTAGCAGCTTCTAAAGGAGCTGGAAGGAGCAGGATCTAAAGCAACATAAATGTGGTGTGATAACCAGTCAGCTATCCATATTGCTAGTAATCATGTATTCCATGAAAGGACAAAACACATTGAGATTGACATCCACTTCGTCCGTGATGAATATCAAAAGGGGGTGATAACATTTTACCAAGTGGGAACATGCAATCAGATAGCAGATATCTTTACGAAGTCTCTTTTAGGCTCTCGTATTCAGTTTCTTTGTAACAAACTATGCATGATTGACATCTATACTCCAGCTTGAATGAGAGTGTTAAGTATTAGTCATTTAGTCCCACATCAGATAGAGAATAATGAGAGACTGGTCCTCTTATATATATATATATATATATATATATATATATATATATATAGAGAGAGAGAGAGAGAGAGAGAGAGAGAGAGAGAGAAGAAGAAAAAAATAGGGAGAGAGAGGAAGATCCACCCATTTTTGCATCCCCCAATGTAAAACCCCTAATTCTGAAAACTGTATTTACCATTATTTAACTAATTATTTAATTTATTTAGTAATTATGAGCTAAATAGAGGAATAGATTTTTTAATATTTTTATTTAAGGTGTTTAGGCATCTAGGAGAATTATGGAGCCATTATAAATTTTTCTAATTCATTCCATGTAGAAGACCCTTTGGACAGTTGCTAGTTTAACCATATGCACCAAATATAATTTTGTAGAATTTCTATGTATAAATGTGTATATGTATATATAGATATTATTAATAGAAAATATATTTCCTATCAGACCCAAACCCGCAACCCGTTAACCACCCCGCGTAAAGTAAGAAAATAACAACAGCAGCTCACCCCGCGTAAACAGACAACAGCAAACCGCTCATCACCGCGTATACTTCTCCACGTGTAAATATCAGCAGCAGTAGCAAACCACCGCTTATTTTACCCCCGCGTAAACTCTTCCTTTCACCGCGCGTAAAACCCAAACCACAACCATTAGTAGAAGAAAATATCAGCAGCAGAAGCAAAACCCAATTTTGCTTTGCTTTGCTTTGCTTTCCCACACGTGTAAGCTTCTCATTTCACCGCTCCTTAAACACTAATATTACTAAACACCCCAGCCGAAACCAAAACCAATGGAAAGAAAGGAAACAGCAACGGCAATAGTTTTACTTTTCTTAAACACTAAGTTTCCCCACCGCCTCTTATTCTCTATATATATCCATGCAATACACCCCAAACCCTAAAAACTCACTTCTTCAACTTAACACTGTTGTGAACGCTTGCACTATACGGAACTTTGCTCGACAAGCATACATTTCCATAGTATGATTATTTATATTCCAGCTGATACATGCATGTTTAATTCTGCTTATATAGATGTTTATGTATGTATATTTTTGGACCTACTTTATGAGACCACCCCAGTATTATGAAGCATCATTAGGTTCATTGGCCGTGACACAGTTGTTACACGAATCGTGAGTCTCATATAGATCACGGACAGCGGGACAGGGATGGCCTCCTGTACGCATGGGCCGTGCGTTAGGGATGACTGCTGATAGAAACTTTGTATGCTAGTAGACCTGGCAGTTATCTAGAGGTATTATTCGTGTTATGGATACAACATGCATAGATCATTGGACGGGGAGGACGACTAATAGGCGTATGGGACACAACTTCCTCTATGCAGATCCCACACTCGACAGTCACATTACAGTGCGCCCCTGGTATTGGGGGGCATATGTGGCATATACTAGCCAGTTGTCACTGGTGAATTACGTCAGCATATGTCTAGCCTACACTTTTCCATACACTCCATATTGTCCTCAAACTGCATTCACTTAAATGGATAGGCGACCCAATGGATGTTTACTTTTCAGTACTTTATTGACATGTTATTATGTATCTTGTTACGTCCCTCTGAGGACCTGGTCCCTTTCCAGATATGGACGAGCAGGAGTATCCACAGGAGTATGGACCTGGACCTGACTCTACGTACCTGACTGAGAAAGTCCTACCCTCAGAGTATCTGTGATTTATTGACGCTGTTTAGATATTTTGCTACTTCAGTATAGTCGCTTTGTAGTGGATTTGTTTCCACCCGACTACTAGACTTGATACTCATTTTGGATATCCAGTTATTATTCAACTTTTATTCCTACTGATTATTTGTGTTGTGGATGAGACATAGATTCTGTGTGACTTGTTATGACAGTATATATTACCACTGATGGATTGCATATTCATATACAGCGTACGTGTGTATATGATTTCCATATATTGGAGTTCGTATACATACGGCTGGGCGTGTTGCGTATTCCTAGTCCTACGTATTTTGGGACTGGAACGTGACACCGAAGCATCCCCATGATCACAACCGTTGGATCTTGTTTAAGTCATTTAATCTTAACCATTAATTTGAATGGTTCAAATCAACGGTTAAGATTAGATATCTTAAACAAGATCCAACGGGTGTGAAAGAGGGAATAGTAGGGGATACAAAAAATGAGGAAATCTCGATCCCTCCTCATATATATATATATATATATATATATATATATATATATATATATATATATATATATTGAATCTGAATAATCTGAGTAACACATAAGAATAATCTGAGAGTATCACATCTGTATAGTCTAAGTACATCATGCACCTGAGACAGAAACACGCTCATGACACTGAGTAATTCATAGACGATTCATGTTTTATGATATACATGTTGGTTGACTTGATTTATCTTGGGTAGGAAAGGACGAATGGTAAGTTGGTAAGTTGGCAAGTTGCACCTTGTTTCTTATATTATGCGTGACACTTCTAATCTACAACACGAGTTAGACTTTATATCGCATGCCATGAAACTGATCATAAGGCAAGATTAGAAAAACAACTGATCGATAATGTACAAATCTAAATGAACGTGTTTGGTTTTGTTGAGTGGTCGAAAAGCCTCACCACCAGTGCATTCAATGTACTGATAACCCATCAGATTGTTTGCAGGGTGCGGGAGTACCTCGTCCAGCACAGTTTGCTTCGTGCGCGCTAAAGCGTGGAGTTCGCTCTGAAGCCTTGGAGTGATGCGGCCGGAGCAAAAATACCATATACAGGACACAATGTATTAGAACATCGTCTATATATCATGTCCAAAGTTGTAAGTCGCTTGGCACATTTTATTGTTTTGAGAGAGAGAGAGAGTTGGAGTGATCGTAATATTTGGCCTAGGAACGTTGTAACCGTTATTCAATCTCAATAAAAAAAGCATTAGTTTATGTAATATTTGTGTTTATTCATCTTCCGCTGCTTGGGGACTATCTGTGCGACTCTGTGGCTTAGCATTTTATCGACCGTTTCGGTGCTTGCCTTGTGCGAGCGCAACTTAAGCTCACGCGACATCACACCTATGCGAGGACATCATATATATATATAGAGAGAGAGAGAGAGAGGATCCGGATCCCCATGTTATCAACCGTTAGATCTTGTTTAAGTCATCTAATCTTAACCATTGGTTTGAATGAAAAGCAATGGTTAAGATTAGTTGACTTAAACAAGATCCAACTGTAGTGCCTCAAATCCCGATCCGAACGGGACGAGCATTATGTAATTGGGCTTGTGGCTAGTCCGTCTGAGTCGTAACTTAGATCTCGGCATCTTCTTGCCACGGACGAAATGCGATGATCCTTTCCAACTCATGAAAAGGCCTCTATTGAAACGAGTCCAATAGTTTTCGTGTTTTGGTTGCTTTATTTTCTTGATTGCCGCTTTAAGGTTTTGATTTGGTGTTGCTTTCGATTTGCTTGGTTTTCGCTGTTGGTTTTATCGTTTGGAGCTTGGATTTTGGGGAGTTCGGCAAAGAAGGATAGGCAAGAATTCTAACTCGGTGCTCGTGCTGTTGCAGGTCCGCGTAACTGACGTTTGATCGTCGCTAAGCGGGATTCCTTATTTCAGCCTCTTTTTCCTTAACCAGTGAGTGGTTTAGACCCTTCTTTCCTACTTCTTCACGCCCACATCTCAAATGTTTCAAACGTTCACTCGATGATGCCCGGTTAGACGCCTAGGAAATCCTTAGCCACAAGGCATGCCAGCCACTAAGAAAGGAACATGGGAATTGTAGACTATTTTTATTATATGCTTGCACACATTATAAACTAGAGTAGTTTGTAAAGGAAAGTTGGCTGTTGGTTGCGGGCTCGTGCCTCGGATAGAGTTTGGACATATGGGATACCAAAATCGGAACACCGCTTGAGAAAATATGAACTGTTGCATAAGATATATGTTGTTGCTTTACTTCTTCTGTTTATTTCGATGCATTGTATGAGATATAAATTATTCATGCATTTGCATGGTCTGGGACAACTTGTGCACAAGGTTTTGCATTTTCTCGAAACGACTTTCCGGGACACTGGAACCGTATCGATCCAGAGGAAAATATTTGATCGTACTAGTCACGATGCATAGCGGGACCTCCAGCAGGGCTTGCTACCCGGGCTGATAGGGCGCGCCGCTAATGCTTGGAATAAGTCCCTAAGGTGTCGATCACACCAATGACCGCATAGAATAGAACACATGCTAATTATTGTCTTGTGCAGATGGTAAGTATACTTGTGTTTCGTTGCAGGGAAGGCGTGCATCGGTTGAGTAAGCAATCGGTGTACTAGTTGGATTCGATGTTATTTTCATTCCTATCAAAAGCAACTGATATGAATTGATTTCACTTGCTTCCTTATAAAAGATCATCTTAATGCATGCTCGCCCCTAATAAGCTAGTGTCGATTTAGTCGAGTGGGTTCATCCCGCTCACAAGTACAAGTTGAGTACTGACCCACATTGTGGGCAACTATTTCAGGCACTCAGACGGTGCAACGCTAGGCCATAGCGAGGAGGCGTTAGGAGCACCTCTATTTTGAAATATAGCTGGAGTCAGTTCATTTTGGAGGCATGGACTTCAATCTATACAAGGGCGTAATGTACAAACGACGTGGACCAGCTGATGGAGCGCGCCCTATATTTTGAGTTATCTTTTGTAATGCAATTCAAATAGCCGAGAAGGCACATCAATGTAAACTCTATGTATATTACTCTGAATTATCAATGAAAAAGCATGTTTCTTCCTGCACTTGTGTTCAAATCTCTGTGAATGTGTTTATAAATTGTTTCAAAATGGGTTCCTATAACTGCAAGTTCTTGCCTTGTGCGAGCGCAACTCCAAGCTCGCACGACATCACGCCCCAGCGAGGACGAATGACCCTTTCGGGATCGGGGCGTGACATATTGGTATCAGAGTTCGACTGTACTTCCTTGGGATTTCAAAAGATAATAAAGGAGTTTGATGGGCCTCTCAATTGAGTTGCGTTCGGTGTCCGCTGCATGAGATGAGTCGCATATACAATGAGCCCATAGATATAAAATCTATCGATTTTGGAGTGTTAACAAGCTACTCTTTTTTGTAGCAATGGCTAAGAAAAACACTGCCGCTGCAAGCAGTGCTCAGCCCATTCAGAGCGATCCGACAAGTTCTGGAGAATCCGGAGGAACGGGTTCAAACGGTATGTCAGAACGGCTTATGCACCTCATGGAGGCGCAGCAGCAACAAGCCGCTACTCAACAGGCGCATGTACAAGTGCAATTTGCTACTCAACAAAAGCAAATGGATACTATGATGCAACTGATTGCATCATTCGTACTCAGCAACTGGGGAGCTACAGCGACGCCGCCGGCTGTGGCGGTAGAGGATGAGTCAGAAGAAACTCAGCCTCCAGCTAGGAATACCTGCCGAGCAGTAGAGTTCACAAAAATGCATCCACCCACGTTCAACGGACAAGCGGAACCGGACGTGGTATTGGGATGGATTGCGAAGCTGGAGGGACTCTTCAATCTGGTTGGCATTAGGGATCCAAACGAGTGGCATGTGCATCAGTTCAACTGGAACTGCGTGCGCATGATTGGTGGAAAGCCACTAAGCAAGGGATTTACGATGCCAATCCCAACTGCAAAATCACCTGAAAAATGTTCAGATATGCCTTCATTGAACAATATATTCCCCGGGCCGTGCGGCAACAAAAAGAAGACTTTAGCAATCTAGTGCAAGAAAGTTTGTCTATAGATGATTACGACTCAGTGTTTGCTAAACTGGCTAAGTTTGCTGGGCACTTCTTGCCTAACCAGCAGACGTGGTGCTATCGTTTTCAGAAGGGTTTGAATGATGAATTGCGTAGGGACGTCATCAACCAGAAATGTCAAACATACAGGAAATGTTATGAAGCTGCCCTGAATAGCGAGCGGATCTTTGGGCGATATCCACCAAAGGTCGACGTGCAAACCCCCCGTACCAACAACAACAAGCGACCTTAGGAAACGGGAGGGTATGGAGCACAAAAGCGTTCGCACACATCCGAACAAAGGGGTCAATCCCAGGCACCGTACTGCAACAGGTGCGGCAAATCAGGGCATCGAGTGGACGAATGTCGGGTTACTGGATGTTTTAAATGTGGTCGTCTGGGCCACAAATATTTTAACTGTCGTGAGGGCAGGCCGAATCAGAACAACGGGAATCGGAACAACGAAAATCGGAACAATGAAAATCAGAACAAGGGGCCTCCAGCAAGTGATGCCAATGATGTGCCAGTAAACCCACAACGCCAGGGTGCTCAAGGCCGAGTCTATGCATGTCACGCCCCGATTTCTCGGCTAACCGATAATCGTCCCAGGGGCGCGATGCCATGCACGCGTAGGGCGCGCGTGCACAAGGCCTTAGGCATAAGGATATTCTTTAGATCAATGCAACAGAGTAGACAAATAAGATAACACAAGGTTGAGGCATAGAAAAGTTTCTCTTTTATTTATAATGAACATCTTGTTACATTGCTTGACTCAAAAGTATAAGATGCCCCACGGGCTTACAAACTTGGACGCAAAATGAGATAGCCGATCCATACATTATGTCCCTTTACATAGTTTCAAAGCACAAAACTCCTTGGGTGCGGGGAAGCACCATCGCTTTAGCGTTATTTCCGCAACGGAGAGAGAGAGGAAGGCTTCCAGCTTGAGCCTCCAAAGTCTTGGCCACGACCCGCCAAGAATCCCAAAGGGTCCGGAGAGAGAGCTTCAGCTCCTCGCCGCGTTGCCTTGCGCCGGGGAACCTGCTACAACGAGGGTCAGTACTTCGAAAAGTACTGGTGAAGGCTAGCTGCTCAACTTTACCAAGCTCTTTAGATGAGTTTTAAATGAACATGCAACATTTATGTGTTTATGTGACTTTCTATTCTTGCCTAGATCAGATTTCATTTAGCAGTTATGCAAGAACAAAATAACATATCTTCACATGCCACCGTTCGGTGACTTTACCTGTACCGTCTGAACCACCTGTACAACTTACCATAGCCTTCCCTGTCACGAAGACATAGTTAGTCTGCACAGTTTAAATATTCACAACATCTTCCTTTGTTGTCTACTAGCCATCATGGGTTTAGTCTGGGCTGGCGGCGACGCTTGCAGCGCGGGTAGCTAGCCCCGCTACAATTCCCCGCTCCCAGTACTAAGAAAGTAGATTCCGCCCGGGTCGAAACGGCCCGGTGCCCCGGTAACCGCTCGCAGGAAACTGGATCCCTTGTGCACAAGAATTCCCATGACCATTTCTATGAACTCTACATCATAGATTTGCTTACTAGCCATTTAAAGAACATCATGTACGAAACTGCTTTACTGTACTATCACAACCAACCAACAGTTATATGAAATGACATGCAGCAGTTTATAGAAGAACACCTTGAACTATCATAAATACCAACCCATTAAACATCCAACGACCATGCATGCATCAATAAATTTATGCAAGGTTTTATATGACAAGCAATGGGTGTTCCAAGCCTACTTCTTATCTTATCTTGTTATCCAACTTATTACTTAAGTAGTATCGTTTGATTGAATGCACAACTGAGTCAATTTTATTATGAATGGAGCCCTTGGAAAGAAGGTGCTTATCGAAATAGAGCCACTCACACAGTCGGTTGTATAGGAAGAAGAAGTAGAGATCCCTAAGACTCCGCTCACGCGTCGTCTATACGATCACCTGCACGTACCAACGGATGATCAATACCTCCTGCTTCGGTCTCCAAGGCTCGATACGAAATGCGAAATCCTAAGAACGAAAACAATGAAATCCATCGAAACCGTTCAGGAAAACGCAAGTCCTAAAACCAACAAGAACGCAACCAAACGGCAATCGAAAACGGGCAAGAAAAACCAACACAATGGAAAGGCCTCTCTCTACTCTGCCGCCGAGTCCTTCCTTGAGGCACGATCCATTGATTATGGGACATGATTCCGAAGAAACCAATCCATAACGAGGAAAGGATCTTGATTCAATCTGTCCCGTTCGGACGGTCGTAAGTATTTCTTGGCCGCGCTCCCCGAGCAGGGGGAACGGGACGAACGGGGCGTTACATCATAACCATCTAATAGGAAGTTTCGTCCCGAAACTTAAGAATAGAGCCTACCACTAAGGAATAATGAGGGAAATTTTCCCCTCATATCAGATTCAAGTTCCCAGGTCGACTCCTCGACCGAGTGGTTTCGCCACAGTACGCGCACTAGCGAGACGTTCGGTTCCGCAACTGCTTCTTTTTACGATCCAAAATTTGGACAGGCTCCGCCGCGTACGACAAGTCCGCTTGCAGATTCAACTGACCCAAGTCGACTACGCAACTAGCAAGTAAGATTTCCATGTTCTATACGATAATAAGGCGGGGTTATCCCCTTCGCTATGTGCGTTCATCTCTTTTATTAGCATGCAAAGGTTATCGCCTGCAAACTAGCACGTAACGTTCATTTTCTTAGTGTGCAGCTAAGTAGAGACAGGTTCACCGGGGTCAACCACCTTAGCGATGTATCGCATCGGTCGAGCTAGACTCCGGACGCGCTTCTGATAGCCTAAGTCTGACTCCATTAAAGATCCCAGCATGAAAGCCTTTGGTATCGAACGAGCCATCTCGCTGAGCAAGGCGGTTGAATAGCTACACTTGTGCCGTTTGAATCGGCCCTCCGGGTTGAGTGGAGCGGGTTGCTACCGCATATACCACTCAGAACAAGTTCCGTCCTCGAGACTTCCTGAGCGCAACTCGTGCTATCGCATAACTTCTAACTACCCAATGCATCTCGTCTTATCCTTCAAGGACTGTCTCAATAATACAATCCCCTATTTTCTCATCATGCGTTACGCCAATGTTGGCCAATTCTCATCGAATGACTCTATCGTTCAATGCTATCGAGTTATGCTCAACTCGATCGTTGCACTTCGTCTCAAAATCTACTGCACCTAGCGCAGGGCTGTATTACCCAAGCACATGGTATTCTATAACTCAACGGGCACTTCCGAGTTATGTTATCACCATAGGAGCCCAACACCATTGAGCCTATTTCTTGACGTCGCCTATCGAAACCCGTCGTTACGCCTAATCCAAAAGCTCGAATCTCGACAAATTTCCAATCTCGTTTTTGCATCAAATCTCTCTGAGTCACCGTCCAATCTCACTAAATAAATTCGCACCCAATCACCAACGTTTTCTGACTCAGTCTATGTTGCGCCTTAGCGCAGAGCTAAATTGCCTACCTGGGGTACGCACAAGTCCTTCGCACCTTTGGCTCAATCGAACTTAACTTTCTATCCGTTTTTACTCGTTCCGTTCGCCCGAGTGCTTAATCATTTTATCCGAATGATCTATTAGTTCAACTATCGCATCCCCCAAACTCAGTCTCGTACTGCGCCTTAGCGCAGAACTATCCCGGTAGCCCGAGGAATGATACCATCTTTCCTCTATGAAAATTTAAGTTGAGGCTAAATCATTTCAGTTGCCATACTCATCCATGCGAATCCGAACATTTTCCTTTGCAGCTGCATCCGAGTTATGCATATCGCTAAGTCTAGATCGTACCCATATTCAAGGCGTCCCCCAAATATGTGTATTTCAACCAAGCTCAGTGACAGCTAAGTCTGACAAGCTACTCGTGAAAATCTTTCGAAACGCGGATCGTCCTGCTATATGAATGACCGAACTCTTGTTCGATCCAGCTATTGTCTTATCCTTTACCGTCGTGTAACCTATCCAACCAAATCAATTATCACCCGAGTCCTATCTCGCCTTACGTTTGTTTCAACGCGAACGTTGCTAGTGTATATTCCCAATTCCAAACTCTAACTCTAAGTCTTGTTGCCCCAGTTCTATCATTCTTCCCGAACGATACTCTGAAGTCAGCCACTCCAGTTTAACTCGAGGCATAGGGTCGTCTGCCTAGTCACTAGGCCAGCACACACAGTCATAGGTACAACTCAAATTTGTGACTCATCGCGCAACCGTGTTGCACAACGCTCGCCCCAAACACCCTAAGGTCAAACCATTGTTCCTTTACACGGGTATTCTACCCAAGCTCGTTTCACTCAGATTTCTAAACATCGAGCACAGATCACCCTATCACACCAACACGCTCGTTTAACCGAACCCACGATACGCCCATGTTTTTAGGGTTAACCTATCGATTCGCACATACTATCTCTTTCATCTCGTTTAATAGGATTCACCAATCCATCATTTTCTATGCCTGTATCATCGAGCCACAATTCCATTATAAACCATCGATGTATATCATGAACTCTAAGTCGTCCAGCACGATCTACATATCCGTTCATGAAAACGTCCAACATCTCTTATTTTACGTTTCTAGACTAACTCCTCAAGAAGAATCCTTAGACTCATATTCTTAGTCTACTCTTAGCATTCCTCAAACAACTAAGATCAATTCCCAAACCCAAGTCTATCCCATTGATACGTTCCATTCATCGAGTTCGTTTTGGAATTAATCACCGAATCTGTTCTCTTGAGTTTGCTCATCCCTACCGTACGTGAAATCACCACGCCGACGCTCCCGCAGGATAATCGTTCTCGCTTTTACAGATTTCGAATGTTATCTTCCTGAACTTGATTTCAAGATCGTTCTTCCAAACTCCAAGCCAAATCTATTACCGCTTAACTCAATCCATCGAAATCATAATTTTTTACTAACTTGCTTCAATCCATACTATTTTTCCAACCATTGTTATGGTCTAAATCTCCCAAAATATGAAATCATCGCATTCATACTCAAACCGAATTTTATCGAGCGATATCCTACTCAATCCAAATTTTCCATGCGCGCTATCATTCGTTCACTCCATTATTTCTAATTGCACTTACTTCGATCGCATCTCAGATTATTCAATCTCGACTCAAGTTTGTAATTTGCTTGTTTCAACTCAAATCGCTCGTACAATCCTTTAAGTCTTTTCCGATCATGATACCGATTCCAATTTCCCTGAATTTCTACTCGTTGTAAGCCTTATCCCTTATTCAACTCATTGTAACTCGTTCGAACTAAACATTGCATGCTTTCTCCGAGTTCGTTTACTTGCTAGGCACTGTTTATTTATACTAAGGCTTTACCCAATCTCGTCGCTTGTCGCTAGACTCGCTTAACTCTCCGAATCCACGACTTCGTTCAAGCATTTCTAAGCCAAACAAATACACCACTCAGGGCTCGAGTCATACTCCCTGAATCTTTACAACTCATTATATCCACAAATTGCATAATCGAACAGGGGACTTATCGCATACACTACTCAGGAATTGAGTCGTCCTAATAACTCCTGATTCGCGCTCGCATCCTTCACTCGTATGCCCAATTCGTTCCTTAGAACTCCAACACAGTCCCTATTTATCGCCTTAGCGATCTTAGACTCGTACACACCCGTATTCATAGTCCTCTATACAGACTATGCTTCAAATCATAACTTATCGCTATGATTAACCGTCCAACTATTTCCGAAAATTCCCTACACGATTTCCATTACTCGCCTTAGCGGCAATCCGATAGCGTCTCTATCGTTTTCCTTCCAAGTCAACTTTATTCTCATCCCAACCATACCCAATTCTCGCTGCAACTCACTAGCACCAAGGGTCTTGGTGCACGATACTTAACACAATTTGGCCAAAAGGCCATGTGCATAGACCACTGTCTGAACGATATTCTTATCTCGCACTCTACTCGTTTGGTGTTTTCATATAGACATATAACTTGCCGATTATAACACGAGTCTCCTCTCACAACATCCTCTATGAGTTGGGACAAAAGCCCTCACATCATAATCCCGTCCAAGCAATCGTATAATTCCCACGCACTCTTCAAAAATATTTAGACTTATTGTATGGAACGCATCTCATTTTGGCCAAGCGAATTCAAGGGTCTACTCGGAAGGAACAAAGTCCTCTTTAGAAACTTTCTTTGTGAGATCAAAGGATCTGAAGCATGCTCTGATACCAATATGTCACGCCCCGATTTCTCGGCTAACCGATAATCGTCCCAGGGGCGCGATGCCGTGCACGCGTAGGGCGCGCGTGCACAAGGCCTTAGGCATAAGGATATTCTTTAGATCAATGCAACAGAGTAGACAAATAAGATAACACAAGGTTGAGGCATAGAAAAGTTTCTCTTTTATTTATAATGAACATCTTGTTACATTGCTTGACTCAAAAGTATAAGATGCCCCACGGGCTTACAAACTTGGACGCAAAATGAGATAGCCGATCCATACATTATGTCCCTTTACATAGTTTCAAAGCACAAAACTCCTTGGGTGCGGGAAAGCACCATCGCTTTAGCGTTATTTCCGCAACGGAGAGAGAGAGGAAGGCTTCCAGCTTGAGCCTCCAAAGTCTTGGCCACGACCCGCCAAGAATCCCAAAGGGTCCGGAGAGAGAGCTTCAGCTCCTCGCCGCGTTGCCTTGCGCCGGGGAACCTGCTACAACGAGGGTCAGTACTTCGAAAAGTACTGGTGAAGGCTAGCTGCTCAACTTTACCAAGCTCTTTAGATGAGTTTTAAATGAACATGCAACATTTATGTGTTTATGTGACTTTCTATTCTTGCCTAGATCAGATTTCATTTAGCAGTTATGCAAGAACAAAATAACATATCTTCACATGCCACCGTTCGGTGACTTTACCTGTACCGTCTGAACCACCTGTACAACTTACCATAGCCTTCCCTGTCACGAAGACATAGTTAGTCTGCACAGTTTAAATATTCACAACATCTTCCTTTGTTGTCTACTAGCCATCATGGGTTTAGTCTGGGCTGGCGGCGACGCTTGCAGCGCGGGTAGCTAGCCCCGCTACAATTCCCCGCTCCCAGTACTAAGAAAGTAGATTCCGCCCGGGTCGAAACGGCCCGGTGCCCCGGTAACCGCTCGCAGGAACCTGGATCCCTTGTGCACAAGAATTTCCATGACCATTTCTATGAACTCTACATCATAGATTTGCTTACTAGCCATTTAAAGAACATCATGTACGAAACTGCTTTACTGTACTATCACAACCAACCAACAGTTATATGAAATAACATGCAGCAGTTTATAGAAGAACACCTTGAACTATCATAAATACCAACCCATTAAACATCCAACGACCATGCATGCATCAATGAATTTATGCAAGGTTTTATATGACAAGCAATGGGTGTTCCAAGCCTACTTCTTATCTTATCTTGTTATCCAACTTATTACTTAAGTAGTATCGTTTGATTGAATGCACAACTGAGTCAATTTTATTATGAATGGAGCCCTTGGAAAGAAGGTGCTTATCGAAATAGAGCCACTCACACAGTCGGTTGTATAGGAAGAAGAAGTAGAGATCCCTAAGACTCCGCTCACGCGTCGTCTATACGATCACCTGCACGTACCAACGGATGATCAATACCTCCTGCTTCGGTCTCCAAGGCTCGATACGAAATGCGAAATCCTAAGAACGAAAACAATAAAATCCATCGAAACCGTTCAGGAAAACGCAAGTCCTAAAACCAACAAGAACGCAACCAAACGGCAATCGAAAACGGGCAAGAAAAACCAACACAACGGAAAGGCCTCTCTCTACTCTGCCGCCGAGTCCTTCCTTGAGGCACGATCCATTGATTATGGGACCTGATTCCGAAGAAACCAATCCATAACGAGGAAAGGATCTTGATTCAATCTGTCCCGTTCGGACGGTCGTAAGTATTTCTTGGCCGCGCTCCCCGAGCAGGGGGAACGGGACGAACGGGGCGTTACAATGCACTGACTCGGGATGAGACATCCGTCTCTGAAACTGTCGTGACAGGTACTTTGCTTTTCAGAGAATTGCCCGCTAGAGTCTTATTCGATTCAGGTGCTACGCATAGTTTCATATATGTTGATTTTACTGTTGAGCATAAATTAGCTTCTACTCCCTTAACTATGAATCTTTGCGTGAGCACACCTTCGGGAGTCGACATGTCCATCCATGCGATCTGTAGGGATGGTTATATTTGCATCGGAGGAAGGAAGCTTTCCTTAGATGTCATTGTACTAGACATTAAGGATTACGATATTATTCTCGGGATGGATTGGTTGGGTGCTTGCCATGCAACAATCGAGTGCGCGGAGAAGCGAGTCGTATTTCGTCTACCCGGCGAGGCAGACTTCTACTATTCGTGCAGCGCTGCACCGAAGACGACAATGGTGATATCAGCAATTTCGGCTAGGCGTATGTTGCATTCGGGTTGTGAAGGGTACTTAGCTTCTGTTCGAGACACCCGACAGGAATGTGCAAATGCAGCTCAGGCTGAAGTCATAGTAGATTTCCTCGACGTGTTCCCGGACGAGCTGCCTGGGATGCCTCCTGATCGTGAGATCGAATTCAGCATTGACACATTTTCGGATTCGCGACCGATATCAAAGGCACCTTATCGAATGGCCCCAGTAGAGCTGAAGGAACTTAAGGTTCAGTTACAAGATCTGTTGGACCGAGGATACATTCGTCCAAGCGTTTCTCCGTGGGGCGCTCCGGTGCTGTTCGTGAAGAAAAAGGATGGATCCATGCGGCTGTGTATTGACTACCGAGGACTGAATAAGGCGACCGTGCGAAATCAGTACACATTGCCAAGGATATATGACTTATTTGATCAGCTGCAAGGTGCAACAGTTTTCTCTAAAGTTGATCTCAGGTCAGGGTATCACCAGTTGAAAATCAAATCCGATGATATGCAAAAATCAGCATTCAGGACCCGATACGGACACTATGAATTTCTCGTGATGTCGTTCGGCTTGACGAACGCCCCTGCAGCTTTTATGGATCTGATGAATCGCGTGTTTCGGCCGTACGTAGACAAGTTTGTCGTCGTGTTCATCGACGACATACTAATATATTCCAAGAACGAGGCGGAACACAAGGAACACCTGAAGACCGTGCTGCAGACATTACGAGAACATAAGTTGTTCGCTAAGCTCAGCAAGTGTGAGTTCTGGTTGAACAGCGTGGCGTTCCTTGGTCACGTCGTCTCGGCAGAAGGCGTCACCGTAGACCCGAAGAAAATAGAGGCGGTGGTGGACTGGAAGCAACCTACGTCAGCCAGCGAAGTTCGAAGCTTTCTGGGCCTAGCGGGATACTACCGTAGGTTCGTGAAAGATTTCTCTAAACTGGCTTCGCCTTTGACTCGCCTTACTCAGAAAGGGATTGTATACAAATGGGGTGATGACTGCGAAGCCAGCTTTCGGGAACTTAAGCGGCGTCTTGTTTCAGCTCCGATTCTTGCACTTCCGGATGGGGTAGAGGAGTTTCAGATATACAGTGACGCTTCAGGACTCGGCTTGGGATGTGTACTCATGCAAGGGGATAAGGTAATATCGTACGCCTCCAGGCAACTGAAGCCGCACGAGAAAAACTACCCGACACACGACTTGGAATTGGCGGCGATTGTATTTGTACTGAAGTTGTGGAAGCATTATCTTTATGGTGTTGCTTGCAAAATTTTCACAGATCACAAGAGCCTCAAGTATCTATTCACCCAATGGGAACTGAACCTCCGGCAGCGGCGTTGGCTAGAACTGATTAAGGACTACGACCTAACGATCGCATATACACCGGGCAAGGGAAACGTCGTTGCTGAAGCTCTGAGTCGGAAGCACGTGGGCTCGTTATCCATAAACAACCGTTTACTTCGAGATCTCGAGGCGATGGGCATCGAGTTTCGAGTTCGGCATCAAGGAGTGCAGCTGGCACCACTCCATCTTGAACCGAGTTTACGTGATATAATCAAATCAGCTCAGAAGGGCGATCAGTTCCTAGCGAAGGTACCCGGACTGATCTCGACGAGAAGACGTTTGTCTTTGTGACAGACGAAGATAGGGCCTTACAAATGAAAGGAAGGCTATGTGTTCCTAGCAACCCAGAACTCCGAAGGAAAATTATGGCAGAAGCACACCATGCGATGTATTCGTTGCATCCGGGGAGCACTAAGATGTACATGGACTTACGCAGAACCTTCTGGTGGCAAGGTATGAAACGGGATGTGGCGACCTTTGTGTCACAGTGCATGGCCTGTCAACAGGTGAAAGCTGAACATTAGAGGCCCGGCGGGGAGCTGCAGAACCTCGCTATTCCCGAGTGGAAATAGGACAACATCACTATGGATTTTATTGTGGGATTTCCGAAGATGCCGCGGAGGCATGATGCGATTTGGGTCATAGTTGATCGTTTGACCAAATCAGCCCACTTTCTGCCTGTAAAAGTTGCTTGGAGCGTTGATCGGTTAGCACAAATTTACATAGACGAGATTGTTCGATTACACGGAGTGCCTGCCTCAATCGTCTCTGACCGTCTGTTGGGAACCAAGCTTACAGTCTGCTTTGGGAACCAAGCTACAGTTCAGTATCGCATACCACCCCCAGACTGATGGCCAAACAGAAAGGACAAATCAGATACTTGAAGATATGTTACGGCTGTGTGCGATCGATTTAAAGACTAGTTGGGACACGCACCTTCCGTTGGCGGAGTTTGCGTACAACAACTACCAATCGAGCATCCAGATGGCACCATACGAAGCATTTTATGGGCGCAAGTGTCGATCTCCAATCTGTTGGGACGAAGTCGGCGAGCGGCAAGTACTCGGGCCAGAGTTGGTGGAGCAGGCAGTTGAGAAAGTTCGCTTGATTCGGGAAAGACTCCGCACTGCGCAGAGCCGACAGAAAAGCTATGCCGATGCTCATCGTAGGCCTTTGGAGTTCATGGTCGAGGATCATGTCTTCTTGAAAGTGACGTCGATGCGTGGGGTGATGCGTTTCGGCATGAAGGGCAAACTGAGTCTCAGGTTTGTCGGCCCCTTTGAGATACTAGAACGAGTGGCACCTGTGGCATACCGGATTGCACTACCTCCCGCCTTGGCTGGAGTGCATGACGTATTCCATGTTTCTCAACTTCGGAAGTATGTGCATGACCCTAGTCATGTGGTTAGCTTCGAACAATTGGAATTGCGCACGGATTTGTCATACTCAGAGGAGCCGGCGCAGATTCTGGATCGTAAGGAAAAAGTACTTCGCAACCGTACGATGTCCTTGGTTTGCGTGCTGTGGCAAAACTATACTGTTGGGGAATCAACTTGAAAAATGGAATCGGAGATGAAGGAGAAGTATCCTTCGTTGTTCATTCAGTAGGAGGTAGGGCCTTGTTCTTAAGTTTTGGGACGCAATTTTTTCTTAGTGGTATATTATGTAGTGCCTCAAATTCCGATCCGACCGGGACGAGCACTATGTAATTGGGCTTGTGGCTAGTCCGTCTGAGTCGTAACTTAGATCTCGGCATCTTCTTGCCATGGACGAAATGCGATGATCCTTTCCAACTCATGGAAAGGCCTCTATTGAAACGAGTCCAATAGTTTTCGTGTTTTGGTTGCTTGGTTTTCTTGATTGCTGCTTTGAGGTTTTGATTTGGTGTTGCTTTCGATTTGCTTGGTTTTCGCTGCTGGTTTTATCGTTTGGAGCTTGAATTTTGGGAAGTTCGGCAAAGAAGGATAGGCAAGAATTCTAACTCGGTGCTCGTGTTGTTGCAGGTCCGCGTAAACGTTTGATCGTCGCTAAGCAGGATTCCTTGTTTCAGCCTCTTTTCCCTTAACCAGTGAGTGGTTTAGACCCTTCTTTCCTACTTCACGCCCACATCTCAAATGTTTCAAACGTTCACTCGATGATGCCCGGTTGGACGCCTAGGAAATCCTTAGCCACAAGGCATGCCAGCCACTAAGAAAGAAACATGGTAATTGTAGACTATTTTTACTATATGCTTGCACACATTATAAACTTGAGTAGTTTGTAAAGGAAAGTTGGCTGTTGGTTGCAGGCTGGTGCCTCGGATAGAGTTTGGACATATGGGATACCAAAATCGGAACACCGCTTGAGAAAATATGAATTGTTGTATAAGATATATGTTGTTGCTTTACTTCTTCTGTGTATTTCGATGCATTGTATGAGATATAAATTATTCATGCATTTGCATGGTCTGGGACAACTTGTGCACAAGATTTGGCATTTCCTCGAAACGGCTTTCCGAGGCACTGGAACCGTATCGATCCGGAGGAAAATATTTGATCGTGCTAGTCACGATGCATAGCGGGACCTCCAGCAGGGCTTGCTACCCGGGCTGATAGGGCGCGCCGCTAATGCTTGGAATAAGTCCCTAAGGTGTCGATCACACCAATGACCGTATAGAATAGAAACATGCTAATTATTGTCTTGTGCAGATGGTAAGTATACTTGTGTTTCGTTGCAGGGAAGGCGTGCATCGGTTGAGTAAGCAATCGGTGTACTGGTTGGATTCGATGCTATTTTCATTCATATCAAAACATGCAACTGATATGAATTGATTTCACTTGCTTCTTTATAGAAGATCATCTTAATGCATGCTCGTCCCTAATAAGCTAGTGTCGATTTAGTCGAGTGGGTTCATCCGGCTCACCAGTACAAGTTGAGTACTGACCCACGTTGTGGGCAACTATTTCAGGCACTCAGACGGTGCAACGCTAGGCCATAGCGAGGAGGCGTTAGGAGCACCTCTATTTTGAAGTATAGCTAGAGTCAGTTCATTTTGGAGGCATGGACTTCAATCTATACAAGGACGTAATGTACAAACGACGTGGACCATCTGATGGAGCGCGTCCTGCATTTTGAGTTATCTTTTGTAATGCAATTCAAATAGCCGAGAAGGCGCATCAATGTAAACTCTATATATATTACTCTGAATTATCAATGAAAAGGCATGTTTCTTCCTGCACTTGTGTTCAAATCTCTGTGAATGTGTATAAATTGTGTTTCAAAATGGGTTCCTATAACTGCAAGTTCTTGCCTTGTGCGAGCGCAACTCCAGGCTCGCACGGCATCACGCCCCAGCGAGGACGAATGACCCTTTCGGGATCGGGACGTGACACCAACGGTTATAAACATGAGGATGCATGGGGATACAAAAAATTTAAAATGTAGATCCTTCCTCATATATATATATATATATATATATATATATATATATATATATAAGGTTATCCTACCATTCCCTTCTACATGTTTCATGTGTGACTTGTTTGCAAACAGTACTCACTGCCACCATTCCATCTGATTTGTTGTCAATGAACATGTGTATCTCATTCCGCAGCACCAGATCCGACATGATCATAGCTGAGATCATTTCCCTATTTATGAGAATATCAACTTGGTTGGGCCAACCCGAGAAGCCCATGGGCTGGCCCTAGTGTAGGACCTAAGTTTAAAGCCCGTGGGCTGGCCCTAGTGTAGGACCTAGGTTTTGTTCGATTAGGGCCAAGCTAAATCATTATTCCAAAATACATTAGGTCCGATCCAGACCAAACACATTATCATCTCTACCATAGTACCATCGAAGTAAGAACATCCACAGTAGAGGCACTCCAAACACAATACTTCAAATTATTAAAATTAAGTAAATTATAATTTTTGAGTGTCCTCATGATATTGGCATTGGCACACAATGGTACACTCCAAATTAATCTTCACTTTTCTCTCCCTTTTTTTCCTCTTTATTTTTCTTTCATGTTTGGTTACTTTTGGTGGGCCATCAATTAATATAGAGGAACTAGAACACGCTCCAAATCTGGAGTGTCTCATAGTTTGCAAGCAATTTTCAAAAATGTACAAGTTTCCACTGCAGCCTTCAAGTGCTACAAAATTTGACTAAAGTTAAAATGTAGCACTTGAAGCATCTCCCACTGTGGATGCTCTAACTTTGGCCTACTCTCTAAACTCGTATCCTACCCCTCCAAACTACAGTACATATACATACCGATCTTTGTTGTGCATGTCCAAAATGAAACCACCAAAAATATCCATACATCTTACAAGAACACACATTTGTTACCTTGTATGTTAATGTACTAACATCCTCCATCTTAGCAATACTAGTTCTTTTACTACAATCTCAACGCCACTTGTTTTATTTGCAGTCAATTTTTGGGCATGTTTCTTAATTTCCCGGCTTCCTATTCCATGAAACTATAGCGAGTCTCCCAGCAGCCGTGTAGAAATTACTTTTCAAGTTAATAGAATCCTCCCATTACAAAACTCTGTGGACATCCTCTTTTGGTTCTTTGATAGTTAGCATCTACCTTTCTGACTTGAAATACAATAAAGACCTAGGTTTCCTCTTTTGGTTCTTTGATACTTAGCATCTGCCTTTCTGACTTGAAATACAATAAAGACCTAGGTTTCCTCTTTTGGTTCTTTGATACTTAGCATCTGCCTTTCTGACTTGAAATACAATAAAGACCTAAGTTTATCTTCGAAATTGTACGATTAAACAAGCTCACCTTCATAAATAATTGATCTATAGAGATGAAGCATCTCATCTTAGTAAAGAAAGGTGGCAGTGACTAATCAAGTGATTTTAAGTCACAAAAAATATTCGTACGAGTACAAATGACAGTTTTGCGGGTAACAGAAATAGAATATAAAAAAGACAAGACCCAATAGAACAAAAATAAGATGTCAAACATTTCATGGCCACTTTTCACTCACCAGAAGACTCATGTCAAAAGGGAACCCAAATCTTGTACTAATCTTTCAGTACATGACAATGTGCTTCGACACCAAGATTATATGAATACAATTATGGAAGTGAGACCCCCCAATTTGAAGTAGTACCTGCCATTCCTGGCCTATATCTACTATTTATAAAGATGCTTGAAAATGGCTCAAAATGAGCTGTTTAAACCTCACATAATTAAAAATTAAAAATTAAGAAAATAAATAAATAAATAAATCTTAAATAATAGTTTACCTACTGAATATTATCCAACTACATGCACGTATATCTACAAAAAAATTCCAACTAATAACTTAACTATTGGATATAATCTATCTACTTGCACATAGATCTATAACAAATCATAATTAAAATAAAAACATATGTATAATAAGTCCTAATTAAAATATGTTCAAATTATATCTATAACAAATTCTAGTTTAACTATTTTCCAACAATATTTGATATTTTTTTAAGTGCAACACACGTGACTAGTAGAAAATAATGGCTTGCTTATAGAGTATTATATTATGATTAATGATCACTGCCAACCCATATTCAATAGTCACGAAAATCATACTAGTAATGAAATAGAACAGTAGGCAGTTAATCTTCTATTTCATGGGAGGCAAGTCCGAGAACAATAGACAAATAATGAAAAATAAAGCCTTTTAGAGAAGAATCATCTGACAGATCTGTGATTTTCAATCATTTTAGTGAAGTCTCGTATCCAATATGCTATGGTGGTAGTTGTTTTCACATTTCCGATGAACATGGTACAACTTCTGAAAGTAGATTGAGAAAGACCTGCTTGGGTGATTGTACATATCATGCACTTTGTAGACAATAATCACAAGCTCATATCCTTTGGCAAGCTGATCTCTAGAAAGTACAAGCTGAGAGCAGCAGGAAAACTAGTAAGATTTATAACCAATATTGGAACAGTATAATGGTATTGAAGGGGCCAAATACAGAGTAGGAATATATATTTGTGCACTATACATGGACCTATAAATGCACAAATCATACGGAAAGGGCTGGCCATCAGGACTAGGAGCAAAAGTGCAATCTGACTTCCGAATACTAAACGACAGTTGTCATGTTAAATAAATTGGGTTAAAGACTCATTGTGTGGTCATCCTTTGCACCTCAACCCACAGAGGCATGACTTATGAAACAAATTCATTGAAGGCATGCATCAACAATGCAGTAGGAAACTTCTAGTATTGCTTGTTTACTTTATTTCAAGAAATTAAATTCATTATTATAGATGTAATAAAATAACTCTTTATTCATTGAAACAAACCTTGCAGACATGAAAGCCATTCCAAAGAAGACCGCTTTGACAGCTTGTTTCTGACCAGCATAGTCAAATGCCAGAGGTAGCATTTCATGCAAAGTTAGAAAAGCCATAACACCACCAACTACATAAAAGAAATACATGTTAGGAAGAAAAGAAAATTTATGCTATTTAAATTATGATTAATGTCAGCATATAGCAAGAACCTGATCCAAGTAAGCCTTCAAGAATTTCAGGGCTTAAACTGCTTGGAAAGAGGTAAGCTGCAATTGACAAAATATGCTAATAAATTTTTTGTAAGTTCACAATTGGAATCATTAATCATAAAAACCAACCAATTTGTTTTTTCTAAAAGATCACAAAATCTGTACTAGTTTAGAGTGAATCAGAATTGTCCAAATCTGAGTAACTGCATCCACAAATTACAAGTTAATTTATAGAACCAAGTATCAGATTTGGTGTAGGACAATAGAGACATTTTTTAGTTTAAGGATGAATAACACGGATGAAGTAGGATAATGGAAGAAATTTTCTGTATAGTGATGTATTCGAGGCACAACAACCTCATCATTATCCAAGCTTCTCCCATTGAAATGGTGTCGGATATGGGGCATAAGAAAGCTCCATCCATATTTGACTTATGACCGGTTGCCGACCTGACATCAAGACCTGACATCAACCCTCTATATGTTGATATCAAATTCCTATCTAAATTAGCTATGAGTGTAAGAGAGTGATGCCATAAAATATATGTGACCAGTTGACAGGTAGGTAGACCCATCTTTTGGATTACAATTTAAGCTTATGCAACTAAAGAGTTGATACTGATATGCCCTATTAGCCAATTTGTTTCAATTATATCACTTGGTGTTACGAACATTTTGATTATTAATATAATAGCATCTTATTTATCATATTGTGTTCATATTTAACTATTTAATATATGACAAAGACAACGAATGGATTTCGAATCGTCATAAAAATGACATGGATGAAATATGGATGCCTTAAGCCCCGTGTTGAAACGTATGTTCCTGACCATAGGTTCACTAATTGAGACGATGGTGAAACCCACTAGGTCAGCGTGCTCTGCGTCGAACACATATGTCAGTGTAATTGGTCTTATAAGTTGTTGGTGTAGTTGACACCATAGTGAGAATATGGTTGTTCAATTAATTGAACGAGTTCATTGAACACGACACAAACAAAGGAATATCTAATGGATTTAGTATGATAATGTCAATAGTCATGTCAATTACGCAAGTGGTCTTCGAACTTGAGATCATTACGGTACCTTATAGGTGTGCATCTACATTTTGACTATGTATCTTTAGCGAACCCAAAGATTGCGACGGTCATAGATTGGGTGTGGTGAATCACCTACAAAGGTAGTATATGATCAATAAGGAATATGTCACTCCTAACATCGATGAGTGGAGTAACGTCCTATGTGGTCCAATGTGTAACACTAAAAAATTCTTGTGTAAGATGATGTGTGGGTAGTAGAGTCCTACTTGGTACACATGACAACAGACGTGATCAAGACACATAGTTACTACGACGAATACGACATAATTTTCATGTCGTAAGTCGAGTCGGAACGTAGTATGATAGAAAGATTTTATTGCACGGTAACTGAAGATTAGTAGGTTCTTGAATAGATGCCTCTCACATCCTAACACCATATGGGGCTGACACAAAGCTAGGTGTCAATCTTGGCCAGCACAAGGTATTCAATGACAAGTTTTTTTGGGAATTCCTTGGGAAATTTCGGACATAATTCAAACCGAAATTCGGTGTTGTTTTTCAAGAAAGTCGGGATGGTTTCATCCGTGTGACAATCATGGTGTTGAGCACAAGAGTTGGTCGACCACAAGAGCACAGTTTAAAGATTCAGGTTGGGTCCAATATTGATTGGTCCATACCCGATTGACCCAAGTCTACCATATCGATTCATGCTAGCACGCAAGTTCAATTAGATGTTGACTTGGTCAACTCCTAAGGCAAACTAATTAGAATTAGATCAGTATCAATAGTGTTCTAGAAAAATCTAGAATTGTCTAGAAGATTCTAGAATAATCTATGGGTATGTACAGAATAAGGATCATAATCATATCCTAAATAGGAGACTTAGCAACTTGCCAAGTTCACCCTTTGTTAAAGCCTATATATAAAGAGGACAGTGGTCGCTGAAATCATAAAAAATACCTTGCACATTCATGCAAAGCCCTAGCAAGAGAAACCCTAAAACCCTCTCAATTTCCTCTACTTCTCTTCCCTATTCACGGTCAGTCCGTCCAAAATTCTGATCAACTACGACTAGCGCAAAACACAGCAACAGTGAGTACAAGTTTGGTGTCGCTTCGAGGATTACAAGGATATCATTGGGTTACTAATTTCCGTATTCAGCAAGGAGTTTGAGACTTGGATCGCTCGGTGGCCACCTTACTCATGTGGATACTATTAGAGATTGGACAAGTGTACGATTAAGGCATCGACAAAGATATACCGATAAGTCCTAGAATCTAAAGTAGTTTAGATTTTTTTTAATCAACTAGATTAATCTTAATCGCAACGTGTACGTTAAATGTTTATTGAATATAACATGTGTACAACACATCCTCAGTTATCATATCATGATTGTGTCGATCTATGTGATAAGGATATATGTCGAGTCAAAAATCGACTGTCTCTCATGAAATGAGCAAGGTGATAAAGAAACTACGCCAACGGACGTGCAAAGAGTTCGCATACGACACATCGGATGTATGGTACAGACAAAAAAGTTCGTGGGTGACCTAGCATTGCATACTGAAAAAATTTAAATATCGTTTCCACCCCGATACATGTCGCTCCCATACAAGTGCACCCTTCAAGTTCCCCTAGACTATTAGGAGTCTAGACGAAGAGAGAAGATGATACAATCTACTATAAGAAATTGAATTCATCTCTACGACACATTACACCAAAGAGGTACTTGAGGCACCACGAATAAGTAAATAACGAAGTCCAATTAAGTGAAAATTTGGGAACATAAACATAAGAAGAAACATCAAACTATATTTTTAAAATTATAGTTGCAAGATTCAGATTGTTTAACATCTGGACTGAAGCATATAATATGATAATGTTATGAATCCCACCCAATACACATTTCATGATTCAAAGATGTTGGAATACTGTACTGCATTCGAAAATATCTAGCTGTGACTTCTTGCAGTTTCCTCATTGTTCCCTTCCAATCGGTTTACCTATGGACATACTGCATCCTCAATGATTCCGATTGTTAATTTACTTTGCTGGAGTTCCAAATTTATAAAAGGATAGAGAAATGGAAGGATTACACAAATTAGACATAGTATACTAGTTAGAAAAAGAAAATCATGGTAAAAAGAGAACAAAAGAGAAAACTGATCACTCATAGTCACGACTTAGACTATGAAGGAAGGTGTTCCATATATATCAAGACCAAAAGAGGGAGAACCTAATTGTATTAACACAGACAGTTTCTCATTTCAACATAGGACCAAAACTACATTTTCGCACTGAAGCAGATTTAATTGGCTAAGTCAACAACACAACTGTGATCTTAGTACTAGTCTAATCGTACAATGTATCGGATACGATACTCTCGTCGCATATGGCTTTCATATGTATAGGTTACATAGGGATGAAATGTAATTGAGATATTGCACAAATCATTTCTTTTGAAGTAGGTACTTTTATAACTATTTCTATTTGGAACCTAATTACTATCAAAAACCTGCATAAATATAGATATTATTAAGATCTACTAATATAAAGAATGTATATAAATATGTATTCATGTGCATACATTATTGTATCCATGATGTACCCACTATACATACGGATAAGGACATGATACCAGTACGGGGTACGGGCTTTTTTCAAATATGTATGGTGTAATCACCTATGTTGCACATACAGATACGGATATGAGTGCAGACACAATAAGGATATGGGCACCATTTTCCCGTATCAGTGCAACATAGTGTACCCATATCCTAAAATTTTTTTAAAGATGTGAAATTCCGAGTCCATATCATGTCTGTATCCTAATCCCTGCCAGTGTCTATGCAACCTAGCTTTAACTATATACTCTTAATTGATGCCATTGCTCAGAATCTATTGCAGAAGTTTAATGCCAAATTACACAGTTAAGGCGTCATATCAGCTAAACATGTATCACACAAACGATCCTGAATTATACAGGTAAAGAATCATGTCAGCTAAACATGTATCACATGAAGGATCCTGCATTAATCTGACGTCATACAGTAAATTTGCAACTGTGAACAGAAAACAAGGCTCAATTGATGAATCCTGCAGATGCCTGTTAAGAGAGATTCCTTAGGAGTATTAGAGCATCTCCAACCCTATTGTGAGTTTGGAAAAAAGTTGTTGCCACATAGGAATGACATGTTTTCATTTACAAAGTCCTTCTCCAATGCAAATGGCAAATAAATTGTGAAGGTGACAAGGCATGGCATAGCAAAGACATTGTGAAGTTGGTTGTCTTTTTCTAGACAATGCACTTCACAATGGCTTTACCTCCACATCATCAATTATGAACAAAAATATTTATAAAAAAAGGAAGAAGAGGAAAAGTTGTCTTGGAAGTTGAAAAAAAGTACTTTTTATTTTCTCAATAATTTTGCATTGGAGAACACTTTTCTATCTCATTGTCTTGTGTGAATATAATCTTGCCACCTAGAAAAGTCATTGTCGTGTGCCACATGCCACATAGGAATCACAATACATAACAAGACAATAGGGTTGGAGATGCTCTTAGCTAATCATAAAATCCATTAAATCGTATCCCTATAATTAGTCAGCAGTGCAAAGAGGTTCATCATGATCATCCAAGCCTTCTCCCACAGGAATGGGGTGTGCTATGGAGCAAAAGAAAGTTGAATAAGAGAATGACGAAGCTTTATGACCGGCTGTCAACAGAACATCATGCCTTTATGTTGGTGCAAAATTCCGAGTCAAGCTTGCTATGTTGCTATGAGCAAAGAGAGGGCCATGTGATAAACCTGGATGGATAGTTGGCAGGTAGTAGACCTACCATTTGGCTGTACAATTTAAGCTCATGCAATCAGGGAGCATCTTGAAAGTTCCACTAGAATATTAAGTGTCTAGACAAAGAGGTAAGATGACACAATTTGCTATAGGGGAATTCCATTTATCTCCCCGGCATATTGAACAAAGAGAAAAGGAATGGCATTCCAGAAAGAGGGATTTCCCTGCTATACTTTTTATATGCATCCAGAAAACCAAAGAGAAAATGAACTTTAGTAACAGAATATCACATGTTGAAGACTTCGATCAATATGATTCATGCTTGTTCCATATATTCAAGCCTAGTCGACATTATTATTGATATGCATGCAGTAAGTAGCTAAACCAAACAGTACATGCAGGTCTTGGACTACCCAAGATAATGTCCTCCCTATGCTGGAGACGTGACCTTGTATCAGATCCGTGCTTGCTTACATGCATATAGCTATTGCACTGTATTGGGTGCAAAAGAATATTGAACGCCAACTATTAGTTTCCTTCACAAATCAAATGTAGTTATTTGCTACCAAGATAATAATTACACGTTATAACCAAAAACAAATAACCCAATTATGAAAGAATCCTTAGCGTATATAATTTTTCCATCACTACTATTAATGCATCATCTATCAATTCAGATTACACAATTTACAATCAAGTTTTGTTAGGATTTTTTTCTCCACCTTCTTGACATCATTACTCTAACAAGCATTCAGCATATCATCAAACTGTGGGTGCCCATGTCTGCAAGTTTCTAATTGTCTGCAACTGGTTCAGTTTAGGCATTTTACATTGCTCTCATAACGATCCCCAATTTGACCAAAGGTTTTCCATAGCCATAAGCATTCTTAACTCTGGAATCCCTACTTATGAATATAGAACCATTTAGTAACCAGCTTATAGTCCCACTTGGTGCAACAAAAACCAAATATCTGTAACCATCTCAAATTGTTTCCCAGTTCTCAACCACATGCAAAGAAGGTGATACCAAGACGAGATAATCGACTTCACGTATCAGCTGGGTCAGGACAAGGATATGAATCCAGATGTAGTAGAATTCATGCAGTATCTATTCGACTTTTAGTGGGTCGTAAACCAAATGAGACTACTGTTGTTTTCTCAATGAGATGTCATTATGATGATGAGAACTCAATAAAGAATATAAAATGCAGTTTAACACATTATTAGATAAAAAGAGGATAAAAGAAGGTTCAGTACTAGCAATGCGAACAAATGCATATCAGAATTAGGAGTGCAAATAAAAATGTTACATACCTACAATAACTACACCTAGTGGTTCAGCAAATCCAGAAAGTGATGCCAATTTGAATGCCTGCCATTTGCTATATCATGCAGATATGTATCAGAAGTGAACAGTGCATTAGACAACTTCTCTAGAAGATTGATAATGATTCCTATGGTTATTCTCAACCTAATGTGATGTGCCTAAGTGATAAAATAAAATAAAATAAAGAACCATAACATGTATGAATGGCTATTGGGGGAAATGGCAGTTACAAGCTGAGAGATGTTAAGTAGTCGGTGGCATGTTCTTTTAGCCAATAGCCACAAAAGATTTTGAAATCTTAATACGCAAAATGGGAATGGCATCAAGAACCATACCTTTGAGTGGCAAAATATACAGGAAGGGCTACAGCAACACCCTGCACAAACATAACCTAATTAATTATATATATCCATGTTCACCCCTCAACTGAATTGTCAAAACAAATGGACATGGGATCTACGAGATCCCAAAGTAATATTTTCCCACCAAAGAAATAGTACCTTTTTAAGAATTAAAAAGTGAGCATGATTAAATTGATGGACATAGAGCTTTGCTCAAATAAAAACTAGAGTAGAAAAAAGTAAAAATTATAAGTGGTTATATCTACTTTGTGAACAAGTAGATCACCTTCCAAATATGAAGTTTGTCATGCAGAGTTTTGAGACGGATTGCAATTGACAACTGTGAACATATTGCTATGTCAAATGATTCTATATGCCATAAAATATTTTCACACAAGTTTGTTCCATGTGATTCATTGAAAGGGTCTTTTATTAAACAACTATAAGACCAGTCATTCTCTATAGATCAAATTGTTGGGCAACTAAAAAGGAATATATCCCAAAACGAGCTTACCTAAGCTTAGATTGATGAGAATACATACAAAAATTTGGAGGTGGCACCACTTAAGGATTACATGTGCAACTAAACCAATAGATTCACCACTTATAAGGAGCTATCCAAAATTAGTTAAAGGAGCTTAAGGAACAAGGGGTGTACTTAAACGTGCTTTGATTGAGACTGAAGGGCACTGCTTCCGTTAATGTGACACGGCCATTTATTGAGCCGAATGGAAGAAAAGGTTTCAAATATTTGGATTCTAGGATACTTTAGTGGGCTTGAGAGAGCTTTTTTTTTCACACAACTAATGACCAAGTTGAGGTATTTCCTCTAGCTATTGACTTGCATTGTTGATGGATAGCATTTTTTAATGTGATTAGACTTTTGAGTAGTATATTCAATTAAAATATACTCCAAATGTTGTGTTATATCGATCATATTGAACTAAATTATGAGTGTTCTTTAAGGCTCA
Organism: Iris macrosiphon; assembly: GCA_036927795.1. Taxonomy (NCBI): domain Eukaryota; kingdom Viridiplantae; phylum Streptophyta; class Magnoliopsida; order Asparagales; family Iridaceae; genus Iris; species Iris macrosiphon. The sequence goes on along the minus strand of JAYESA010000001.1, from coordinate 29,867,671 downwards.
AATGAATCGTTAATGTTATATCCATTGGGTTAAACTACCTAACCGACCGACCGACACGTCTAGTCGGTTAACCAAACTGGTCGGTTGTTGAGAATATGTAGGTCGGGTTCGATTATATAACTTGCATAACTGACTAAGTCTATATGGTCACCTATACACATTTACATTTATGCAAATATAATGTATCCGCATGCATAACAATTATTTCATTTGTGTTCGAAAAGAGTTAAACTATCCTACCATATTACACTAAATAAATAGCTTATTATGATGCATGATGCAGTGTTGAAAAATAATTACGGTAATATGACTTGCATAACTGAGTAAGTCCTTTCATTCCCCAAAACTGTATATCAGATGGTTAACTGACCAATGTATAGCCCTCCATTATACTTAACAGCACACCTGGAAACAGAAAGTGCAAATCATATAAATTTGAACAATTACCTCTGGAATGTTGTGCAATGCGATAGCCAGAGCTAAATTAAGGCCAACACGCAGTCCCTGTAAATTTTGCAGCCAAGATTGAGCAGCATCAAGACGTCAAAAACAATCCCCACATTATACCAGAATATCTAACACTTGATAAAGTTATAACAATAAATTATGACCTTTATCAGCAAAAACTAAGCTGTGTACGAATTAAGAACATAGTTTTGTTGTTGTTGTAACAGTATCTACTGAGCTAGAATGAAAGATCATTAGCCATTATGTTGCGTCGATGAATGCATGGAAAGCCTAAAGAATTTCATGTCTAACCAGTCATACACCAACTATACAATTAGCACATTGTTACTATCATCAGCATGACGGTATTTCTATCAAAGAAATTGTAAGATATAGAAACAATAAAGTACATTCCTAACTGTATGTAAACCCACATAGAAGTTCAATAATATTAGATTGTTGGCATCACCCGTTGCATACAATTATTTCTGAAAGAAAGAGAAAATACGAAATCTATGATGGCACCTAGTAGCAACAATATATGATATCACACAGCTTACACTTCACAATGGATAAAAATAGAAGGATTAAGCTTACGAAATAAAACGCTGTCATAAGTATGAACCATAATATATGTATCAACAAGTAAACATAATATAAGTAAAGGCTAAGTAATTAGAGAATATAAGGCATTACAAGTGGTCAGATGATATTTGCTAAAGCATTGAACAACAGCAATGTTCTGAAAGGCTAAATAAAGAAACAATGCATGATAAGGAACAGTATTATGGGCAAGTAAAATCTGATGTCTTGTCAATAAAGCATTCATTGCATTCACAGAAAAAAAAACAAGTTGAAAGTTTGATAGGCATTGCAAAAAGGTTATCAGCAATCAGTTAAAGGAAATCAAGACATAAGATCTCGAACAAGTAACCATGATGATCTGCAAAATTGCAGCGAATGCTGTCAAATCAAGATACATCATCATTTTCTATTAAATTGTATCATGTACCATAGGATATACTAAACAATATACTTATACCGGAAAACAACATCCACAAATTGCATATAGTAAAATCAAATCATTGAAAATATTCAAATGTCTAATACGTAAGTGTATGTAGTATGTAAGTACATATAAATACAACAAGAAAGTCTTTATCCTAAACTATTGGGTGGGCTGTTTAAATCCTTTTATTCCATTCATCTCTGTAAAGAGCATGCATGGACGTATTTTATTCCATTCATCTCTGTTTGTGCCCTTTGTAGCACTAACAGAAACCATATCCTCTTTAAAACTTCAATCCATGTACGTTTAGGCCTACCTCTAGTACTAACGGCTCCTTAACAACTATTTTTGCTACTTATAAGAGTATACTTATTGAAAAATTATTGGTTTATTAAGTCTATTTTTGCCACCATTAGGAATTTATATTTGATACACATCTGACTTCACAGACGTGGATGGCTACCATGTACGATTAAGAACCAATCTTGCATGTGCAACACCAAGTAAATACAGATATGTGACAGCTCTCAGAATTGTTGGGAGTTTTTTTTTTACTCCACCAGCGACGTACAAAATAAAAATCCCACAATTGATTAACAACAATTTTTTTTTTCTTGACAACTCAATTTTGTTTCAAAGAAAAAACAAGAAACAAGGTGAAATTCAAAACCAAAACAAATTCTAATACCCACTTATAATTTCTATATACTACGGATCAAAAAAATTCTCAACAGTTTCATCACCAAAATGGACTTGGATCAAAGGATACAAACAAAGCCTTCAAATAGGAATTACATGCATTATACAAACTTCACAAAGTCAGCTGCCAAAGAGTCTACATGGTGGAGGATGGAGAGGGAGCGAGTTTCACTTGCGTCTCTGCTTTTTTGGGTTCAACTAGAGGATATTAAGGGAGAAGCTGATGAGCTTGAGAGAGGACTGGACTGTGGGGATAGAAAGATATCCAAATTGCCAAGATGAGCACGTGGCAGACTTCACTTGAAATTTTTCCTCTATCCACTACCTATCTTTATTCTAAAGACATTGGGCTGTCCGCCAGCAATAAGTGAGCTTTGTTCTTGGTGCTAAATTGGGTTGGGACTGATAACAGGGAGGAAATGTTGGCTTGGCTTACATATCGAAGTAAGCTGTAGCAGATGGACCTGCTCGGCCCAGTGTTCATCCGCCCGTGTTGATACAAGACACATTGTGTCATAGTGTATTGTGGTACAAAAACCGTTAAGAATATATTGTTGTACCACAACATCTACAACCTACAATAACATCAATTGTATGATTGTATTGTTGTACCAACAGCAATTATGTGATACGTCAAACTATGAGGTGATACTATAATATGTGATAAGATATTGTAAATTATGATGTGGTACTAGAAATTGTTGTGTGGTACTCTAAACTATGATGTGATACTGAATCGTGTCATATGTGTGCACTTATAACATTGATTTTAAATTTAAAAATAGTTTACATAATAAATATAACAATAACAACCATCTTACCTAGTGGTTGATGCTCCTAAGACAGGGAAAAGAGGAGAGGGAAGGTTATGGCTTCGAATCCCAGTGGCTCTTATCTAAAAAAATATTTCTATTTTTTAGAAATGTATAAAAAAGAGGTCAACAAGCATTGGCTCATTGTTCAAGTCTTGGAGACATAAGAATCCGGGAAACCGAGTTGGAGGTTTGAATCCCCTGGGAGTGTTATGCGCTTAATTAAAAAGGGAGGACGAACTCGAATATTCAGGGAGCGGATGATTGCGAATTGGACCTGCAAGAGCGGTCTACCTGACACAAGGATCGCGGTGGAGTCAAAGTGAGCGTTCGAAGGAGATAGGCCCGAGTGGTTGATCGAGAAAGGAAGCAACAGATGCAAATCGAAGATCAACGTCAGAGAAATAGCCCTAGACAGTCCCGAGAGATTTATGTAATAAAGACCCGAGCTTAGGTCGGACAGTAGTGTAGACGTGCCCCTTCAATATATATATATATATATATATATATATATATATATATATATATATATATAGCAAAACGTAATTGTATTGACAATAATAAAAATGGTACAGTAACTCAGAACATGCTCACTCTCATCTCTAATTTACATTTCAACTCTCACATAACTCCCTATCGACTTGGCTCAACTTCGCAGCCTTATGATTCTGCATTAACATTCTTACACCCCACTGAATTTTCTTTATCAACCTAATTTTGTGCATCTCATCACTCTGAAATTGTCTATTATTTCTTTCTCTCGATATGTTCCAAACAACTACAGACAACACGGTCCTTGCCAGATGGTAACTAATATCTTGTCTTGGATGTCAACCACTCCATCTAGTTAGAGTACAGTTGCTTTTGTTTGGAAGCTTGAGCTTTAATCTGCACACTTGCCAGATATAAGTTGAATACTCAAAAGAGAATAGTAGGTGATCATAGATTCATCCTCTCTAGTACATAGCAAACAGGTAGGACTTATGAGCTTACCATGTTGAATAATTCTCACCTTAGTTAACAATCTACCTTGTATTGCTTTGTACAAGCAGTAAGTCAATCTTCTTACACTCACCCTTGAACCAAACCTCCTTGTGCCACAAAACTTCAGAAGATGGTGACCTGCTGATGTTGTATATGTTGATTTGAAGGAGAACTTACATGTGGCTGTAGCAGTCCAGGTTCAGTTGTCTCTCTTGGTTTCAGATATGATGAGGATACTCCTTATCTGGTCCCCCAAAGTAGCAGTAGCTTGCAACTGTTCCGGGTTCCACCTGCTATTGTTGATAATGTGACTAACCTGTACATCTCCTCCCAGTATGTGGTAACTCTCCCATCCAAGCCTCTCTATGATCCTCCCTCCTGGTATATTACCATTTGCTACAACTCTGTGAGTTTTTCCCAGTGCAAGTTGCCTAAATTTCATTATTGCTTTGAATGAAGATGTAGCATTATTATCCACTGGTAGCTCCCATATATCCCCACCTTTGATGTATCTATTCTTCATCCAGGAAGACAACAGATTGTTAGAAAAATAGCAAGTTCCAAATTTTATAAATATTTTAATAATTACATAGAATTTCCTCATGTAATTATTTCCCCAACTCATCTTGAAGTCTCGACTCCCTTGCTTGCTGAACATTGATTGGGTCCTCTTGCAGCTCTGATTGAATACATTCAAGTTGTGTTCTAATTAGCATGAAGTTATTCCTCCTTCCACATGCTCAAGGTATTGAACCCCTCGCATTCCATGCTAGGAATGACATCAAATTATTTGCTCCCAATTGATATTCTGACACCCTTCTTGGGGATAGAAGAGGTCACTCCTATGCACTGGGGGTTTTGCTGTTAACCCTTTGTCTTCCTCTTATACTGCTGAATATCTTGCTTCTTCAGTTCTTCAATGTTCTTCTCCCGCCCTCGCCCTCGGTTTGATGCAGTGTCTTCATCTTGTCCTTCCATGTGAGAGCTAGGAACTCCAACATTCACATCCTTTTGGAATGGTGCCTCTTCTTGCATATTAGCTATATTATCCTCCTCCTTAGTATTCTCAATTACTAAGCTGGGGATGGATTTAATACTACCTCCTGTGTTCTCTACTGGCTCACGTACCTTGCTTGAAGTATTTGTAGCTACACAGATTTCTCTAACAATGTCACTAGGGGACGTGTTCCGTACAGGTATGAATTTGATCAGCAGTAAGTGCTCCTCCATCTTCACTTGATCCACTCCCATGTACTTCCTCATTAGTAACTTCTCTACCCTGTTGTGAAGGACTAGCTGACTTCTCTATTTCATTAACCTCCTCATCCCTTGAAGTTTCTTTATCTTTTTGAAGGTTCCTTGACTTATCTGCTCTGGTTTCTTCATGATCTACCTCAACTCCTACTTGTCCTTTCCTCCTCCAGATGATTGCTCCTTCAAGGGACACTGTGCCTGTAAGTGTCAAATGTTTTGCAGGGGTTGCAGGTAGGTGGTAATCATTCATATTCCAGTCCGATTAATTTCACCATTGGTAGCTCCGTTCTGCTTGATTATGGCAGTGATTTATTGGCTGTTATTTCCATCAAACACCCAGCATATGCTAGCCTGAGTCTCTTTGCAGTAAGCATATCCATGTGCAGGGTCCTTCCAATGAGACTGACAATTTTGCTTATTGTGGTTCCACAATTTCAGATTAAGGCCTGGAAGTCTTACCCGCAGCGGAATGTTTTTTTAGCAGCTCTCTCTCCATCCCTGCCTTAGGAGACCATTGTTTTAGAATAATAATTCTCCCATCAAACAACCATGGTCCCCCTCGCAGGATTCTGATGAGCCAAGGCCCAAACCTGAAAAGAAAGAAACCATTTTCTATAGTGAAAACATCCATAGAACAAGTTTGTTTCCAAGTTTTTTCATCATAGGCCTTTATGTGTTGATAGTAGGGTTTCCTGCCCAACACATAGGCCATTCAATGTATGTTGCCAATGCTTGTTTCCTGGCTATCCTCTTCAGGTATAATAGCAAAAGGGTGTTCCTTCTCTCATGAGGGAAAAACTGCAGTTCACATCCCTCAGCAGGGTTGCTCCCTTCACAGATCTCTGACCATGATTTTTGTGCAGCAGAGAAAGTCATAACCGATCTCCCATAGTGGCCCTTGTTTGCATCTATGGCCATCTGGTTCCTGTTCCCCTTTAGGGTTTGCAAGTTTACCGTAATATTGGTAGCTTCTGGTTTTGCAGATGCAGTTGAACCCTTCTTTGAAGTCTGATGTGATATTCTAGGGTTTGATCCCTGCGAGTTTAAAGTGGCAGTCCATGTCTCCCCCTCGAATATGACTCTCCTTGGCCTCACCACGGTCCATCCTTCCTCCTCTGGCTGAACAGGTGTGTTCTGGACTCCCTCTAACCTGATTTGATCAATTTTGTTTTGGGGCTACGGTTCCAGGGGAAACCCTAGCAGAGCTTCCCAAAGATGGAACCATTTTTCCTTATATATATATATATATATATATATATATATATATAGAGAGAGAGAGAGAGAGAGAGAGAGAGAGAGAGAAAATGAGAGGAGAAAGAGAGCAGGAGAGAAGAACAGAATAGCAAAGAGAGGGAAGGGCAAATGTGTCTCCTCTTTTCTCTTCTTTTTTTCAGAAAATATTTTTCACCATTTGAAGGTACCGGATTCAAATGAAAATTTCGGGAGGGAGTGGGTTCATGTTTCGAAAAGTTAAAGAGTGACCACAAATCAAATTTTCCTAACAACTACATCATCAACAACAACAACATCCAAGTCTTCTCCCATCAAATGGCGTCAGATAGAGCTGTCAAGTGGGCCAGACCGGCCCGACCCGAATTTGGGTGGGCCGGACCGGGCATGGACCGGGCCTATTAGGCCCTTACAATTTAGCGGGCCAGGCTTAGGGGTGAAAATCTGAGCCCAGCCCGGCACATGACCCACGGCACGGTGGGCTTCGGGTCGGACCGGACAGGGTTGGGCCGGGTCGTATCTGGACTTTCATTCAACTGTAGACATGACCATTTTATTAATTTTAATTTTCTGTGACTTTGGTTTTAACACGGTAACTATATTACAACTATTACCCATTACTTCCTGAACCATACATTCCAACGGGCATCCCCCCGGTACAAATACATTTCTATGTTTTTACTCTGTTTACTTACTGGAATCGCAAAAAAAGAGTTGCAGTCTCATTCAATCAGACCCAGCACTATCAACTATTTTGGCATTACTCGTTACTCTCTGTTTACTCGCATATATATCACAACCTTCCCCATGAGTTGCAGTCTCATTCAATCACCCCGCACTATTAGCATCTATGAATACATTCAACAAAGGTTGTTTTATTTACAGGTCAAGGGAAGAAGTATTTTTACCCATTATTGTCTGTTTGTGATATATATCACAACCTTCCCCGTGAGTACATCTGTTGTGATATATATGTAAGAAAACAGAGAGCAATGCATAGCAGGAAATACATATAACTTGCATCGCAAAAAAAAATACATATAACTTAAAATCACTTTGGCCTTCCTCATCAGTACTCTATCAACTATTTTGGCATACACTTCATCAGCGTGCCGAGCCGGGCCTCGGATCGGGATGGGTCTGGGCTTCGGGTCGGGCCGGGCCGTTCTTATGGGCCAAGATATGAGACTCGGCACGTCCCGATATAATGGGCTGGGCCGGCAGATGGACTTTTTTGGGGGGCCGGGCTCGTGCCAGGCTGGGCCAACCCGGCCCAATTGACAGGTCTAGCGTCAGGTAAGGAGCATGAGAAAGCTGAAATTAATAATGCTTCTATGACCAGCTGTCAACCATTATCAGTGCTAAATTCCTAGCTAAGGTAGCTACGAGCAAGACATGCCTTCACATAAAACCTAGAAGGCTATTTGGCAGGTAGGCAGACCAACATTACTGGTCATAGTATCATGCATTTTATGCTCATCCAACCAATGAGGGAAATAGTACTTCCGTGTAAAATGTTTTTCTTAGTAATTTAATTTATCAAGGTAGTAACAATCAAGGAAAAAGGCTAAATATATCAATATACCTGCTTACAGGAATTTGTAACTGAAGGTAACTAGTGTATTGGAGGATTATTGTAGCCACAGTGACAACTAATTACACATAGTGAGTTGCAAGATTCTACAAGATCAAACAGCAATACGATAGATTGCAACATATCAAAATTTCAATAAAAATTAATTAAATAGCATTAACTGCATTTCAGCTGCATGATACAAAGTTAATGATAAAAATAAAAGAGGAACAAAACAAAATCATGATTCTGAACACAAATTCCAGGTCAACATCTATTACAATTAAAAGTAGCCAATGGAGTATAATAGGTAAAACACTGATGGATTGGCCTCCAACAAGTACTATAATGAATTTTTTTTGGCAGTTTTCAATCAGATGATCAAAGTGTCAGCTTTCAGTAATTTGTGGGGGATGGGGTGCGGTGGAGGTATTTAACATTTTGCAAAAATATTAGAAATTAATGGTTCAAGTTTAAGCATAACTTAATAAATTAATCACGGCTTTTTATGTTGTTTCGATAAATAATAGCATGATTGCATGCAGTGTTCTAAGACAGCATAAATTGGCTCAGCTGAGCAAAGCCAGTTAAGCCGATTAGGAGGGTGGCCAATTAAGTATAATTTCCTAGTGGCCACGTAACTGCAATTTATTGGCGGTGTAACCTAGCTATCGGTAACCAGTGCTACACTGAGCATGTAATGCAACAACTTAAAATAACATCGATTGCATGGCTTCTATAAAATTACAACATTATACTTTATATTAATTGGCAACTTGATATATAAAAGCTTCAGATGTTCATGTTCTTCTAAACAAGAAAATGAAAATAAAGCAAATTAAGTAACTATATTTCAGACGATTCCAGCAAATTTCAAAGAGTTGCATCCAGTTAGACTTGATTCATTTGCAGTTACAGGTCAATCCTGAAAACAAATTTCAGAAATTTATAAGAAAAGAAGATTGGACAATTTCAGAAGATTTCAATCAATTTTACCAATTTTCCCAATTTAGGAGAGTTCCATCAACTTCCAACTGAAACTGGACGAAAGTTTCCACTTTATCCTAATAGTGGAGGGTAATCGACTGACAGCCGTTTCAGATTAAGCTTGGCTGTGTATTTGTATTTTCCGATTTTTTTAAAACCCCTGTTTCGTCTTTCGACCCTTAAGCCAAAAGCTTAAAGCCTTAAACTATTATTCAGTTAGACAACAATGTGGAGACAGCTAAAGTCAACATCCCATTCCTCCCGCCTCTCATTATGAATAAGCATTGAGGTAGGTTAGAAATGGAATATTTCCGTCCAGAAAGGTTATTACCTTTGTGAATCTCCGGTACATTCCCAGCACAGGTTTTAACTTTTAACACATAAGTTAATATGTAAAAGTTAGGCAAACAGTGGATTGTCAACACCTACAAAATCAAGTTACTGGTGCCATTAATGAATTATGAAAATTGTTAACCAATAAAGAACAATGTGTTCACGTGTATTTCAGCGTGTGCGACAGGTGGGTCCGACACAATATAACACGGCGTGAATTTTAGAATGCCCGTGCTCCTTAGAAAACAAGTCAGCATGTATATAAAGACAAATCACGAGGACAAGATTTCAGATTGTATGGATAAGGTCTTGTAGGATAATAATGGTTAGACATGGGAGTAGCATCATTTTACTACTTTATGGATACTGTCATAAAACTAGCAATTCAGCTACTATGTTCACCTTGTGTTTAATAGCACAGAGATCACAAGAAGTCAAAACTATAGTATCTACAACCAAGACCGAAATAAGTGGGTCGTCATTAACTTTAGTTAGCCAAATTTATCAAGTGACATCTTATTATAGGCATTGCAGTGACAAAGAGATCAAATAGCACCTTTATAGAACCTAGAAACACTGCCATTCCCTCCGGAAAATTGTGCAAGCTAATACCTGCAAGTTACAAAAGGAACTTAACATGGAGCAGATAATAGATGGTTAGAGAAGAAGATTTGCATAGTCCTCATTCGGACACTACCTAGGAGAAAGAATAGAAAAATAAAGGTACAAGAAGAAACTATATGACAGAAATATAAAGCACAAAATGTTTACCAACTGCAGTTACAATTCCACTAAACAATACTTGACGTCGATGTTTTTTCATCAGGTCTTTACCTGAGCCATCATCATCCTATTGTTTGTCATACAAAAATAGACAAGTAAATCCTTGTAAATTGATATCAAAGTAAAATGAGTGATATGCATACTTTGGAGGAAGGAATAATGAGCATACTTGTGGCTGATCTACTGGAACAAGTTTTGGTTCAGGAATAAAATTCACAATAAAACCAAATATAGTGACTCCTGCAAAGAACTGAAAACACAAAAATGGTCAAGTATAAATAATATATCGGAGATCAAATTTGCAATAGCATTCAAATATCAGACCATAACAAATTGTTAGCAGTACAGGTTGCTACCCACCCAAAGGTTTCCCTTCAAGAAGCCAATAGAGTTTAGAGCATTATGTGCCAAGTCAAAAAATGATATGCTCATCATAAGCCCAGCAGCAAAACCCTGATAATCAAAATTTAAAGGTTAAAGTGAAAGTTTCCTGCAGCGCAAACAAACAGAGGCAACATGCAAAAAGTACTCAGAAGGGTGCAAACTAAAGATCACCTGTAAAAGACCAAGCATCTTGAGATTGGGCGCATGATTAAGAACCACAATAAGTGCACCTGTTCCAAGCAGGAGAATCATTACTACTTATATAAGCTTTTGTAAGATACCAACTTTCTTATGCAACACAAGTGTTGTTAAAATCGCTGCCTAGGCACGCCTGGGTGTGTTGGGTGTTTTATGCAGTTTTTTTTTTTTTTTTTTTTTTTTTTGCTTCGTTTGGGATTTTTACAAGTTTTATGGGATTGTTTGGTTTTATTTATTTCCAAAATTGTAGGCTTAAAGTTTTAAAGGCCCCAATAGAATCTCTTTTAAGTTTTAACTAGTATATATATATACATGTTCCTTGCACGCATTTCATAATACTTGTTGGGAAAAGCAAACAACATCCTCCTTAATTTTTTTTCCTTCTATACGTAATTACATAATTATCTATATTAAATTTAATGAACCATTTTAATTAGAACATAGATAAGGATATTGATATTTTTGGAACAATAACCTCCACAGTAAAGCCTCAACTTTTCTTATTATATAGTAGTATATATTAAATTTAATGAACAATTTTAATTAGATAAGGATATTTTTGAAAAAAAAAACTTCCACGACGAAGCCTCAACTTTTCTCATTATATAGTAGTATAGATAGTATAGGTTAGTAAGTAAAATGACATAAATCAAAAAAAAAAAAAAAAGGAGATTTGAGTAAGATGAAGATTTCATTTTCGATGATGATATTCATAATATTATGTTCAGGATGATCTCTCAGACTTAGACTTAGATGATGAAGATAAATGGTATATGCAAGGTTCAAAGTATCGGTATCGGAATCGGTATCGGACCATTCCTATGAGTATCGGGATCGGCGGTATCGGTAGTATCGGCGATTTCGGATCGGAGTATCGGATTTTTTGGTATCGGAAAACAAACAACTATTAGTAAATTATTAACATTTTCGAGAATATATTTTATACATTTATGCATAATTTAAAGTATTTCCAGTATTGTTTCTTAGTATTTTTGATATTGAATGAAATAGTAGTCATCATTGTCGATTGATTTATATGCGATATATAAATTTTTCTCTTTTATATGTTTTTATAACCTTACTATGCTTTTACACCCTTGCTAATTGATTTTTTAATTCAATATTTTTTGCCGAATTGACCGGAAAAGAGACCTCTAATGTCGGTATCGGTCAGTATCGGATATCGGTCGGTATCGGATCGGGACATGCCAAACTGTATCGGTATCGGCCGTATCGTATCGGTATCGGCCGATACTTTAAACTATGGGTATATGAGAAGAAGGATTCGTTAAGTCATTTAGTAATGTGGAACATTGACTCATCGATTATCTTATGTTTGTTTTTCTATTTGAACAATTTGTCTTCTATCATAATGACTTATGTGGGGATGCTATTGGTTTTAGACTTAATGTTGTGTTTTATAGGTTATTTTGTGATCTTGTTAAGTTTGTTGTTTTCAATTGGTAATTTAGTATTATTTTTTATTATTAACTTTAGTTTATTGTTTAAACAAGATTTTAGGAATATAGGACAGATTTGGATAACCTAATACGAGCTACAAAAGTAACAAAAAAAGTTATGAAAGGAAATTTGAGATGTTGTCCAGGTAGCACTTTTCTTCTCCGGGCAAGGCTAGGCGTGCCTAGGCACTCCTAGACGATAAGACGAGGCAGCTCACCAAGGAGAATACTATCAACTAAATTCATTTTAAGCTTACATAGGCCCTAGTCTACATTCTAGGGTAAAAAGGTGAAGGAAAAGAAATCAAAATATAAGAGAGAGGGAAAGATGAAAATGATCAATTTATTGTTTGGTACCTATGGTAAATGAAAGTAGTGATGAAGTAAATATTCATCTGAGGTTGCTCAAGCTATCAAGCATTTATGTAATTTAGGGTTGGCTTATAATAGAACAACAATCAAGAAGAATGAAGGAGCAACGTAGAGACAGTAAAATATTCAAAAGGCGCCCATTAAATTTCACCAATCATCCAACTATTCCATCAACCCATACAAACTAGATTAACATAATATTACAAACTTGATCGACATCCTATCCATGGAACCATATCCTAAGTTTTTAGTGTTATTCAAGCAATTACAAGAATAACCCTTTGAAGAGAAATAGCAAATAAATCCAAATTTGCCAAAAGTCGTAGTTCATGTGGACAACAATCGCCAATACAGTTCAAGTGAAAGTCCTTATAATCTTTCTTCCCGAGTTTATTTAATTTTTTTCCTAAGATAAGAAATGCACTCTAGAAAGGATCCTAATTAAATTCAAATCAAATATGAGGTTGCCATTCCATTTCCTTCTATGGCTTAAAGTGTCAAAAAGATGGATGCAATTCCATATAGCAAGTTATATCATCTTACCTTTTCGTTTGGACTTTTTTATAGTATTACGACACTTGGAGGGTGCTCCTAGGCATATCTCGCAGTATCGGTCGATATCAATATCGATAAGTATTAGCCATATCGTACCGGTTTTGGCATATCATAATCTGATACTGGCTACTACCAATACCGGCCCATATTGGGCTACCAACAATGGGACTTGCTTTGGTGGTCAATTCAAAGGAAAAAAAAGTGAACAAAAAGTAAATAAGTATGGAAAAAAAATTAGTATTGACACATTTTAACAATTACTATTTGTCTAAGTTGTATGTATATAAATTCACAATATTCCTCCATATTAAAATTATTCCATACTAAACTATCTATTGCGGTTGTACTTTGTCTAAAAGCAAATAAATTGATCCATTGCGGGGGAGCGATTCAGCAATTTGTAATATTATTCCATTTAAATTAACAAGAAACAAAAAATAATATATACAACTATGTACAAATGAATCAAATATTTTTTATTTTTTTAATACTTTCTGTCATTCTTGGTTTTCTGAGACGAAAAAAACCTGATACTCCGGTCTGAAATTGAAACCGCTGAGATTTGTAATATTACTCCATTTAAATTATAAAATTAACAAGAAACGACAAATAATATATACAATTATGTACAAATGTATCAAAAAAATTATTTTTTTATACTTCCTATCATTCTTGGTTTTCTGAAACGAAGAAACTTGACACTCTGATCTGAAATCGAAACCGTTGAGATTGTCGAAGTCGATGATACTGATACTCATAAGAAGGGTCTCAAATCGATAATGTCACTGTGAGCCTTGCTCCTTAGTTGCATCAGCTTAAACTGCATATCCAAAAGGTAAGATAGGTCTACCTGGCTACCAACTGACCACCTAGCTTTAATGGCAAGAGATTCTCATGCTCATAGCTTCCTTAACTTGACGTCAAGTCGACACCAATATAAAAACTTGATCAAATTTTCTATGGAGCTTTCTTATGTTGCATAGTCGACTCATTCTGATGAGAGAAGGCTTGGATGGAATTAAATTTAAATCAAAATTATAACCTAGCTAACACAATATCTTTGCAAGAAGAATCCCAATTAGAAAGAAAAAAAATAAGTTTAACACAATAAATAATTAGGTATTATCCTTTAGTATTGCTGAAATTGATCCTAATTGAATTTTTTTTTTATGAAACCACTCAAGTCCCTCAATCTAATTGACCTTCTGGTTGTTTTTCCTAGCGTGTGAGTCTCTGTCCCAACCATGAGATCGCCATGACATGACCCATGACCCGTGCTTCAATGGAATTAAATTTAAATCAAATATTATAACCTAGCTAACACAATATCTTTGCAAGAAGAATCCCAATTAGAAAGAAAAAAAAAAATTAAGTTTAACACAATAAATAATTAGGTATATCCTTTAGTATTGCTGAAATGGATCCCAATTGATTTTTTTTTATGAAACCACTTGAGGCCCTCAATCTTATTGACCTTCTGGATGCTTTTCCTAGCGTTTGAGTCTGTCCCAACCATGAGATTGCCATGACATGACCCGTGCATAGGCCTCATGCACAGCACCAATTGGCTATCCAATTGCCAAAAACATTACCTTGAATAGTACTTATGTTGCCTGGACTTGGGTACGGTTGTCGGGTATGGGTACATATCCAAGAGTCGGGCCCTTCAAACTCATAATTGAAGGACACACGGACTCAGCTAAAAAGGATCCAAATTTTGGATACGGGTACGGGGATATGACTATTAAAACAAATATGTTTGAATACGGTTTCATAAAAAGACACATCATATAATTAAAATTGTATGGCTTCATAAAAGACATGTAATTAAATTTGCACGATTTCATAAAAAGACATCTTCTAATTAAATTTGTATGATTTCATAAAAAGACGCATTTGTAATAAAATTTACATTGTTTCATATATTTAAGCTTATAATTAAATTTGCATGATTTCATAAAAAGATATCATATAATTAAATTTGTAAGGTTTCATAACTTTACTACGAATCCACCATATTAAAATAAACTATCTACTTCACTACCACATTAAAATAAACTATCTACTTCAATACCATAAAAGACCATGAAGGATCCGATTGTCACTATGGAGGATCGGATACGGATTCCACATCCATACCCATGTCCTACCCGATGGACATTGGTACTTCTACTAAAGTGGAAAGTCCGGGTAACATAGAATAGTACATATCAGACTCTAGCACCCATATATAGGCCTGACAATTCCATTATTCTTATATATGGTCTTATAGATTATAGGGGTTTCACAAGGATCTAGAAAAATAAAAATTAAAAGTTACATAGAAATTGTATCGTTATTCCTTTTTTTCAGTAAATTGCATGTAAAGTAATAACTAATAAGCATAAGACAACCAATATTCTCAAGAGAAAAAACATCTCTAAGCCATAATTCATTCTTTCAAAAGGTTCCATCTTTCAATATTGGGCAAGAAGACCAGCTAAATAGGACTTGGTTCCAATTTAATAAGCGCCCAAAAATTGTAGGAGAAAGAATCTCCAATTGTTTACATTGTAAGCCAAAAGTAGATATTTGCCAATTTCTTCAAACTAAAGGAGGACCATAAAGCTAAGTTGCACTGGCACAGATACAACACACAAAATACAGACATGGCAACATGGGCAGGGAATTTGGCATGTCCTAATGCTTTTTTTTGAAGTGTCCGGGTTGTGCTCGATGCATGTCTAACATGAATCGACATAACCAATTTTTTGAACATTTGTGCTTCCTACAAAGTGATAAAAGACAATGAAGGATCCGATTGTCACTATGGAGGATCGGATACGGAGTTCATATCCATACCCATGTCCTACCCGGTGGACACGGGTACTTCTCCTAAAGTGGAGAGTCCGGGTAACATAGAATAGTACATATCAGACTCTAGCACCCATATATAGGCCTGACAATTCCATTATTCTTATATATGGTCTTATAGATTATAGGGGTTTCACAAGGATCTAGAAAAATAAAAGTTAAAAGTTACATAGAAATTGTGTCGTTATTCCTTTTTTTTTACAGTAAATTGCATGTAAAGTAATAACTAATAAGCATAAGACAACCAATATTCTCAAGAGAAGAAACATCTCTAAGCCATAATTCATTCTTTCAAAAGGTTCCATCTTTCAATATTGGGCAAGAAGACCAGCTAAATAGGACTTGGTTCCAATTTAATAAGCGCCCAAAAATTGTAGGAGAAAGAATCTCCAATTGTTTACATTGTAAGCCAAAAGTAGATATTTGCCAATTTCTTCAAACTAAAGGAAGACCATAAAGCTAAAGTTGCACTGGCACAGATACAACACACAAAATACAGACATGGCAACATGGGCAGGGAATTTGGTATGTCCTAATGCTTTTTTTTGAAGTGTCCAGGTTGTGCTCGACGCATGTCTAGCATGAATCGACATAACCAATTTTTTGAACATTTGTGCTTCCTATAAAGTGATGATGCCTAAAAGCAACCAAACATGGACATAGCAAACTTATGAAATTCACGAAAATAAACATAAAGAGTACTGACTGTAGTGATTTAAGCCCCTGTAAAAATCTCAAAGATGTTGCCTTCCCTGTCAAATTCATACAATAGAATAGAAATTGAGGTAGAAAGAAGTAACAATGGAGGCAGCAGGTAACACCTTCAAATGGCACCCATAGAGTTCTTTAACCTCAAAATATTTCATCTAACTCGAACAAACTTATGCACAAGACTAGAGTTGTCATACCCTTGAGACGGTCAGGACAAGTTCCAGGCATAGGCCTCATTGTACACCACCATTTGGCTATCCACTAGCCATAATGGTTTGTCCAGATAGAACAGACACGAGACTCGACCATCCATATATATGTTTAGTAGTCAAAGGCGCAAGACGCACTCGAGGCGCAAAGGGTCCAAATCGCCCGAGATGCAAGGCGCACTTAAGGCGCGCGCCGGAGCGACGCGAGGCGCAAAAATTATATATATATATATATATATATATATATATATATATATATATATATATTCACATCAGATTTCTACATTGATAAACATATGTGCTTCAAATTCCCCCATGTCTAGATTGCAATCACTTTGAATTGAATGAGTGAGACAGTAAAAAAAAAAGTACATCAGTTCAAAAAGCAGTCTAAAAACAGTACAACAGTTAAAAAAATAGTCTAAACATAGTTATTTTTTTCACAAGATTTTCAAGGCGAACCTAGGCGCGCCTCAGCTATTCCAAGGCGCTCGAAAAATGCGCACCTAGGCGCGCCTTAAGAATTGCGCCCCGCCCGCCCGGAGTGCCCTGAGGCGCTGCCCCTGCGCCTAGGAGCAAGGCGCGCCTGAGGCACGCCTTTGACTACACTGTTATCAACTCTACCACCTTTCCAATATTGGCATATAGGCTCTGTTCTAAAAGGCGTCCGCCTAGGCCGCGCCTAGGCGCTAGGCGCCAGGTGCCCGCCCGATGTCCGCCTAGGCACCCGCCTAGTCCCCCGACGCTCAACTATACATATTTTAGGATTGTATGGACTTTTTTGCAAGTTTCAGTAGGTTTTTTTTTATTTTATTTTATTTTTTTGAACCGCCTAAATCTAGGCGGCCTCCTGGGCAACCGCTTAGGCGGGCTAGGCGCTAGGCGGCGGTTGTCCGCCCGCCTAGCGCCTAGCGCTTTTGACAAGCTTGCATATAGGAATTTCACTATGCATTAGAGTTGCAAAAAGTCACTAGTAGCTAGGTTGTTGTTCTTCAAAACAAAAATTGCATTCTGTTTACTATTTCACTATATTAAGTTGCAAGTGAAGCAATAAGCATAAGGCAACAAATTTTCAAGAGAAGCATATTTACGCCAATAATTCATCCTTATTTCATCTTTCAATTCAATATGGGGCAAGAAAAGCCGCTCTATAGGATCAACTTCCAATTAAATAAATGTCCAAAAGTTGTAAAAGTTGTAAAAGTTGTAAGGAAGAGGACCTTCATCCTTCACAGTGTAATCAAAAGTAGATATAGTTAATAATTTCTTCAGACTACAAGAAGAGATAAAGCTACGTTGCACGGACATAACAGAACATGTACAACACAGGTGTTGTGTTTGATACGTGTCCAACGTGGTCAAGGCACCAAATTTTTGGTTTTTTGGGCTTTTAATACAACATGTGGACAGCGAACTCAACCAATCCACTAAATAAAACATAAAGACTACCTACTATAGTGATCTTTGGCCTCTTTAAGAATCTCAACCTTGCTGCCTTTCTAATCAAATTAAACAAGTGTTCAAAAGTTGTAGGAAAAAGGATCCCAAAATTCACATTGTAATCAGAAGTAGATATAGTTAATAACTTCTTCAGACTACACGAAGTTTAAAGCTATGTTGCAGGGTTAACGTGGACGCAAACGGGTCCAAATTGGACTAAACCTGCCCCCGACTATTTTTGACGGATTTTGAGGATTTTGACCAAATTTTTTATATATTTATTTATTTATCTTTTGATTGCTTTTCTAGTTTGATTAAGATTTGTTTCTTAGGGATTAAGTAGGTTATTTATTATAGCATGTAGAAGACAATAAATAAGTTGATTGTTATTATTTTGAGTTATCAATAAGAGTTATTTCTCTTATAATTCTCTTGTGTGGGCATTGAGGTGCCAATTCTCGTATCTTGGGTCATTGGAGCGATCAGTATTTTCGTGGTGTCAGGTGGTATCATAGTCTCAACGTGTCGCGAGACTTGTCTGGAACCAACGGCGGGAATGGTAACAAAGAACGGGAGGATGAAAGCCTCTTTACAGTGGTTCATCGCATTGGAGTCTCTCTGCAAGGACTAGATCTATCGTCCAACGAGTCAAGTGGGATGTAGGCTTCCAAGAACCATCCAGGAAAAGGTTTGAATCCAGAAACGACGTCACAAGTGACCAACTCTCACGACCTCTCGGGAGATAGCAAACCATTCGCACGAGATAATCATCTACGGAGGACTTGTGTAAATTCATCTAGCGGGAGCAAGGAGGAGTAAGATTATCTCTTCAGAAAGGGTCGTGATAACGATTGTGGTCGTGACATATTACGTGACTGACGAGACTTTGACAATCAACGAGATATTGGTGAATTCGGTCGTTATGGCAACAATAGGTGGAACGATTTTTACGACAGCGGAGGTTGGTTCATGGACGACAACGCTTATCAATGTTGCAGTCGTATGAATCCAGAAACAAAAATTGTGCTAACGCCCAAACACAATGATTCCATGCAAAAGGACAATCTATTCCAAAACCGTTATACCATCAATAGCAGAAGATTTGGGATCGTGATCGACAACAATAATCAAGTAAACCTCAACAGCTGATGATTAGTCGAAGATGCAGGATTCACGTTAGAGTAGTACCTAAACCCGTGCTCCATCGGAGGGTATCATAAAGTGCAGAGTGTCAGGGTGGCTAAGCGATGGAGTCAATTTCTCTATCGGAGCCTATAGAGACGAGGTATACTATGGCGTGATAGACAGGCTCAACGTTTTTGATATACTTCTTAGGAGCATAGCAGTTTGTTGTTGGCGCGAAGCACGATGGGTGCGACAATACATATCGTCTAATGAAGAATGGGGAGAAGTTCAGACTTATGCCTTTATAGAAAAGTTCCGACCAAATCTTTACAATATGAGAGGAAGACTTTTCTATCACCAGTGGTCTTCACGAAGGAAGGAGAATCTTTACAAGAGAAAGAAAAGGCATTTCTATAATTGACAGCCCCCACGAAGGAAGTTGAAGCGGACTTCAAGAAAGCCCATGGAATGCATGACTTGGTGGTGAAGGGAAGCACAGAGACCGAAGAATCAACAGAGGAATGAGGGAGCCTAGCAGAGGTGCGATCAGTACTTTATGAGTTTCGAGATGTTCTTCTGAAGGAGTTTTCTAGAGGACTACCAACCATACGATATCTCCAACACAACATCGGTCTTATTTACGAGACGAGTTTGTCGAACTTGCCATATTACCACATGGGCACAAATGAGGACGAGATTCTTCGAGAAAATATAGAGTACTTGAAGTTTTGGATGGGACGAAAAAAAGCACGACATTGAAGAATTTAGTAGACCAAATCCATGGAGTTCACGAGGAGATTCGGGAGCAATACGTTATGGTGCAAGTAGCTAGAAAAATCACATACCAGCACCATAAGCACAAGATTTTCGATGTCGGTAGAGACATCATAGTGTGCTTTGGGAGATGATATCAACTGGACATTACGACAAACTTAAACGGAGAAAATTTGAGTAGTTCAAAGTGCAGAAGAAGAAAAAAATTAGTTGGCGGGAGGATTCCCGACGAGCTTTGTGGTCACTGACAATGAGATATTTTATCCAGATCTGGCACAAATAACTCAGATCGAGTTCTCTATAAGAGGTGAGGTCAACATGTCCAAAACGGACTGAACCGGCCCCATGCCTATTTTGGGCGGATTTTGAGGATTTGACTAAATCTTTTATATTTATTTGTTATTCATCTTTCCATTACTTTCCTAGTTTAATTAGAAATTTTTAGGGCAAGTAGGTTATTTGTTATAATAGAAGATAATAAACAAGTTGATTATTATTATTTTGAGTTATCAATAAAAGTTTTTATTTTTCTAATTCTCTTACGAGAGAATTGAGGTGTCAGTCCTCATATCTTGGATTGTTGGTTCAGCAATCGACATTTCTGTGTTGTCAACATTGACTCAACAATAGTGACGAAGCACCAATTATGGTTTGTCCTGGTCCTTTAAATGTCGATATTGTGTTTTGATACGTGTCCATGCTGGACACGGCACCAATAAATCCACACCACACAAAAAACATACTACTACCTACTGTAGTGATCTCAGGCCCCTTATATCTCTCAATTTTGCTGCCTATCTTGTCAAATCCACCAATCCAGACCATCCAAGGTACCTAAAGGTGTACCCAGTCCAAACCATATAAATAAAGCTACGTTGAACGGATCCAAATTCAATAGGCACAATACAGACAGTAACACGGACACTGCACCTGTTTTGGCGTCTCCTAGTGTATGTGTCGGAGTTCGGTACGTGTCCTTGTCCAAGAATAAGTAAACCACAGACAATATAGACACAGCAAATTTTGAGTAAAATTCGTCGATTCAAACCCTAAGAAGTACCGAGTGATGTGCTCAATCCGCCGACGAGGGAGAGAGCGAGGGCGACGAGTACTTGAGAGTCCATCAAGAAAGTAGGAAGCTCTACTTCTTCTTCTTCCTCCTCGATAAACCCTAGCCCTCAGTCGAAAAGAAGTCTAGGGTTCGGGGAAGGGAAGACGGAATAGAATTTTGGGGGTTTATGTCAAAAAGAATTGTTTGTTTTTTGTCGTCAGAGGGAAATAAAGCAGACGAAGGACTGTAAAGTTGATTTCCAAAAACACATCAATATGTGATGAGGATAGTGCAAAAAAAAATTATTATTATTTAGAAATTTGCCACCGAAAAATTTTATTTCGAGCATCCAATTGACAGTTCTTCTTATTTAAAGGACTGTCAAATATTTCAACAGTCATAATTATATAACTGTATAAAAATTTAACAGTCCTTCCTATTGTAAGGGCTGTTAAATATTTCGACAGTCCTAAGTCAAAAAATTTGCCAGTCCTTCCTATTTGAAGGACTACCAAATATTTCCACAGTCATCTTCCGTCTCCTCTGTCTCTCTCGACCTCCTTCTCCTCCGCCTCCTCCTCTCCTCTTCCTCCACCTCGACCACCTCCTCCGCCTCCTTCTCTCCTTCGCCTCTCCTCGACCTCATCCTCCTCTCCTCCACCGCCTCCTTCTCCTCCTCCTCCTCCTCTCGTCGTCTCCTCCTTCCGTCGTCGTCTCCTACTCCTGTTGCCTCCTCCGACGACGGTTGGATTAGAGTTAGGATTAGAGTTCGAGGTGGAGGAGAAGGAAGGTTGTGGGTGGAGGAGAAGGGAGGTTGGGGGGGGAGGGCAGTCCAAAGTAATTTTTGGATTGTCCTGACTAAAATATACAAAAATTTGAACTGTTACTGAGTAAAGGACTGTCTTGAACACATATTGATGTGTCTTTAGAAATGGTCGGCTGTAAAATGGACATGATACTCCGTTGTCAGTATGAGGACGACTTGATAAATGGTTCGACCGTATGTCGTCCAATCTAATTAACGGACAGAATCTGAACATTTTTCTATGTCCGTTTAGAATTCGAACTCGAATTCGGTCGTATCTTTGTTTGGCCCGAAATTTATAATTAGATCTGAAAATTGATCTCAACACATGAACATACTTCTAATACAAATTCTTTACATGACAGCACACTCAACGAAGCACCACAATCACCTCAAATTTTTAACAAAGCAAATTTCCAACCCACTCCTCGATTTTTCCACCTAGACACCCTTGACTTCCTCAGTTCTCTCTAATTGATTTGGGTCTTGAAGCTCAACCTCAGTATTGAAGCTTTATAATCAAATGAAGCTTAAGAGTCAATTCAATTAGAGAGAGCTTCATATTAGCGCCCCCCCACCCCCCCCCCGACTCCTCGGTCCCCCACCTCCTCTCTCTCCTCGCTCTTCTGAGATTTTTCAACAGTGCATCATATGGCACGTGATTTTTTTTAACAAGAGTCCTTCTCTCTCTATCATGAGAATAACTTTTCATCCCAAATAAAAACGTAGAGAAAAAAATAGAAGAACAAGAGAGAGAAGAAAATAAATTGCCACCACCATCTCCTTCTCCTCTTTCGCTTTAGTCTGCATCGTTGCTCCATCCTGTCCTTCGTCGTATGTCGTTTTTAGATCCAACCGTCGGCACCAACATCCGCGACGACAAGATTGTCTCCGTCAAGTCTTGTCCCAAAATTATCGGACCGGACGCGAACATGATTTAAAATTATCGTATGGGTCTGAACACATTTATTTTGTCCGAATTTAATCGAATCGGACTAAGGTCCGTCTGATTCTATCTTGTCCGAACTTGAATACTAAGTTATCCGAATCTGTCTGATCCGTTTACTCCCCTAAGCAGACATGAGTGTGACTACACAAGGGGTTTTCGGTATTTCACTTTTGCTGACGACGAAATGAGTGCCTATAATATTTTGTATAATATTTATGTATATCACTTTTATTTACCTGTTTTTTAAATTACTTTCAATTTTTTTTCCATTTAAATTTATTATATATATATATATATATATATATATATATATATATATATATATATATATATATATATATATATATATACATTTTAATTATACTTGTTGTAGATTTGATTATATTTTAATTATATTTTTTTATGGATATATCTCTATTCTTTATAAAAAAATATTGAAAATGCTAGGCGTCTAAGCCGTACATATATCCTCACATAGTTAAAAATTAAAAAAATAGATAAATTTTTAACTAATTGTTTAACTGTGTAATATTATAACTATAGTCAAACACCTCTTCTAACTCAATGTGGTTAAGGTGGAAGGCATTCTTCTTGGTTTGTTAGGTTCAATTTTTTATGGTATTATTCATAACAAATTTAATTTTTTTTACATAATATTAATTTTTTAATAAATGGGGAGGATTTACAAACGGCTTAGACGGCTCAATTTTGAGCCGTTTCCAAACCTCATTATAAGAGTAGAGATAAACATATTCGACATATTTAAGTTGTTACTTGTTTATAGAGCAAAAATATGAACAACAAAAGTATAAATTAATTTATTTTTTGGTAAACAAACATATCATATTATCTACATCCCTAATTTATTTATTATTATTTTTCTTTTTTTATGTAAAGATTGTAAACAACTTTTTCTTTCGTTTTCACTATTTAAAAAAAAACCAAAAACAAAAAAATATAGATACACTTACCAAACATACGAATTTTTTATTTGTTAAACAATAAATAAAAAACAAAAATGATACCAAACGAACCCTTAGGGTCCGTTTGTTTGTTTGTTTTTATTTCTTTTATTTTCAATATGAATTATTTATTTGTATAACAAAAACTAATATATATATATATATATATATATATATATATATATATATATATGTGTGTGTGTGTGTGTGTGTGTGTGTGTGTGTGTAGTCTAGCTGTTAACACAGACCATATCCAAACTCAATCCTTATGGAAATTACTAGTGTCACACCCCCGGCCCGGCAGGGCCGAAACGTCCTCGTTTCGGCGTAATGTCGCGCGAGTCTGAGTTGCGTTTGCGCAAGGCCAGGTCCGAACATGTGTTTGATAACTAGTTCACAAGGTCGTCATAGCGGAAGCATAGTATAAACATAGATATGAAAGAAAAATAAGCTCTTTATTGATAATGAAATAAGGTTACAAGCGGCTATAGCCCGAGATTATAAGTCGCTCAAGCTCTCTCTCTCAAAACAATAAATGTGCCAAGCGACTTTCAACTGCGGAATGATATATAGGCGATGTGCTAATACATTATGTCGTGTATATGTGCTACAGCTCCGAACGCAACACTCCAAGGCTCCAGAGCGAACTTAACTCCTTAGCGCGCACGAGGGGATACTCCGCACCAAACGAGGCTCTCATCCACCCTGCAAGCAACCTGGTGGGTTATCAGTACATTGAATGCACTGGTGGGGAGGCTTCTCGCCTGCTCAACAAATTCAAATATGTTATATTAGTTTCGTGCACCATCTATTATGTTATCTTTCTAGTCTTACCTTAGGATCAGTTTTATGGCAATGTTACAGCCTAATTTGTGTTGCAGTGTGTAGTGTGTCATGCGATATAAGAGTAACATGGTGAAACTTACCAACTTACCATCTGTTCTTCCTTGTCCAACGATAAAACTAAGTGAACCTGGACGAATATATATATAATAAAATCAAAGGGGGTGTATAAGCAAACACAAGTGTCACGAGCGTGTTTCTGACTTAGGTGAACGAGTTACACTGATTACTCAGATGTGTTGCACTAGACTGTTCAGGAGTGTACATATGTTTCAGATTACTTGTTTCATCCAAATAAACTCGTACGCGGATTGTCACAATCGAGTTGACTTAATCTATATGAACAAGGGTCACTGGCATAGCCATAAAGGACCAAATTATAGTCTCTAGGCGGTTAGATGCATAAGGTACAAGAATCTCTACACGCCATCTCCCGCCCGGGATGGAAATAGGATGCAATGCAAGGAACAAGGAACATAAGTCATTCTACGCTATCTCGCCCACTCACAAATGACTATGAGAAGGTAGACGGGTAATCCAAGTGTAGTATGTCCTACCAAGACCCGAATACCATATATTGTGCCGCCCCAAAACGGGTTCGCATACCATAGCCATTTTGGTCGCGCAATACCCATATGATTTCTTCCAGTCCGGTACGATCCCGGTGCCCCGGTGATCGTCCATGCAATCCAAGCATATACCTCATGCACGAGTTATCCGTGACCATGCAAGTCTCTAGTCTTAGGTCTCTTGTTAGGTACATATTCAAGTCAGATTCATGTTCAAGTTCAAGATTGTTCACAAACATATCGACTATCCAAGCCATCAAATTCAGTACAGGACGAGTGTTGCTTAACTTATCATGATGCGGTCCCTTAGTTCGGGAACTACCGTAGCGACCTAACGGTCCCAGATACTTTCGGGTTCAGGCTTGCAAGGAACGACTATTCGATAGTCTTTCGACGAAACTAGATGATGCAATACATGAATCGTGTTACTTGATCGTGGCATGAATCTACGTGACAAGCAATGAAACGAGACGAGCGAGTACTAGTTAGCACGTAAAGCAGGCAAGCATTGAAATAGTAGAAACATAAGCCCTTTACACTAGCGCGAGTCTAACGGGTTAGTGCGAGTATTAAAATCGTACATGGGCATATAGAGCAATGCATAAGGAAATCTATCAAGATACTTTTTTTCCCATGTTCTAGACAAGCAATACAAGATGGAATTATTTTCTTAGCTAGGTGCGTTGTATTCTTTATTAGCGTGCAAGAGGTGATTTTCCTAGCAACTAGCATGTATCGTCCATATTTTTAGGTGTGCAGGCTAAGCAAAGACAGGTTCATCGTAGCCACCCACCTTAACGGTAAATCGCATCGGTTGAGAGATAATCTGAGTGTGCCTTTGAAAGTCTAAGTCTAAACTCCTGAAGGGCCAAGTCTGAATTTCTTTGTATCAAGCGAGTATTCTCGCTGAGCTAGGTGGGACGGGTCGTCGCACTTGCGCCGTTTGAATCGGCTCTCCCCATTGACGCGAAGTGGGTCGTTACAGTATACACCACTCAGAATAAGTCTCGTCCTCGAGACTTTATGAGCGCAAACCGTTCTATCGCATACTATCAAATCTAACTCAAGCGTATTACTCCGTATCACTAGACCCGTTCAAACACAACTTCCTACTCATTTTTCTCATTCTGTGTCGCATGTGTGCTAGGTCTGGTTCATTGAATGACTCTATCACTCAATCCAAGATGACTATCTCTACTCGGTCGTCGTGTTCTCGGACTCAGTCTCTATTGTGACTTAGCGCAGAACTTATATCGCTTAACGCGGGACATGATATATTGTGTACGATGATCTTAGGATGAGGCTAACTTATCCAAATTGTTATACTCTTTCACGTAAATCTAACATGTTCACTTGCAATTACATTCGAGTTTAGCGTATCACTGAGTCTGGATCGTACACATATTTCAGGCATCCCTGAAACACATGTATTTCAACCATTTAGCGATAGCAAAGTCTTTGCACTCGAGTTCAACATATCACTGAGTCTGGATGGAGCACACATTCAAGGTTCCCCCCAAACATATTTATTTTAACCAAACTTAGCGATAGCGAAGTCGGACAAGATACTCACAAAAAACTCAAGTGTTCTCGTCTTACAAATCATGGTGATACCTCGAGCGGAGTAAATCTATGCCAATCTAAGTCCAAATCAAAACCAAATATTTCACCACTATCAAGCACGATCTATCCAGTCTATCGACCAGCGTCCAAGTCCTACCGTCCATTCCGTTCGCGTCAAACATAACACACACTTATCGTTCCAAGCCTAACTCTAAGTTATTTTTCCAGTTCTTTGGCTTTTCTAAGCAATACTCTAAAGTCGGTCATATAAGTTCTTTTACTCGACATAGGGCCGTCTGCCTAATCACTAGGTCAGCTCACAAGGTCATAGGTACAGTTCACATTCACGATTTTTATCGTGCAAATTTGTTGTATGATGCTCACCCCAATTCCTAAGATCAAACCATTGTTCATTCATACGGGATATTCTATCCAAGCTCACATCACTCAGATTTCTAAACATAGAGCATAGATCATCCTACTTCCTTCACGCATTCGTTGCACAGGGTCCGAGTCTATTCAGCAAAGTCGTTCCTAAGTTACGTTTGTTTAGCCAAATCTTTGATATATCATGTCACATGTCAAATATAGCAATTTGTATAGTCTCTCTCCTTAACTATGTTTGATAGAGTCCACCTTTCCAATCTAACTCTAGACCACCAAGTCATGATTCAATTTCTAATTTTTGATCTCAATCGTAAACTCTAAGTCGTCCAATACAACTCACGTATTCGTTCACAAAACCATCAAGCGTATCTTACTTCATATTTTAGACTAACACATCCTCGAAATACTTTTTATTCACTTGTATTCTCAAACTCATCTTATCACGTCGAACCATAAGTCAAACGATGCTCCAATTGTCACGTCCCGATCTTCCGCAAGTTCGATCATCCCCGCTGGACGTGATATCACCACGCCAACGCTCCTACGGGATAATCGCCCTTATTGGGGCATGACGCCTGTACGAACCTAGATTTGCGCTCGCACAAGATAAGTACATCAAACGTTATGTTTATCATCAAAACGACCAAGACGCCTTATCGTTATACTTCGTTTCATCCAAGTTATATATTAATCCATCAAGTCTTGTTCATCTAATAACCATTCAATCAATTTGTGGTCTACATCTAGCATTCCTCAAACAACTAACTTCAAATCCTCTAACCAAAATATATTTACCTTTGTTACGTTCTATTTCATCAAGTTCGTTTGCATAATCATTGAATATGTTGGGCCCTGATCTTCCGCGAGTTCGATCATCCCCGCTGGATGTGAAATCACCACGCCAACACTCTTGCAGGATAATCGTTCTCATCTGGGCCTGATGTCAAGTGTTATCTTTCGAACTAGATTCAAGATCGTTTGTCCAAATCTAAGGTTAAATCCGTTATCATTTACCTCAATTCATTGAACCATAAAATTCTCTAACTTGTATCAATCCGTGCCATCTTTCAACTATCGATATCATATCAAGTCTTCAAAATTTGAAACTATAATCATTAATACTCGAGCTAATTCTATCGAGCAATATCCTACTAAATCCTAATTTTTCTATGCGCGCTATCCTTCATTCGCACTATCGTTCCAATCAGGCTAACTTCGATCGCATCCTCGAGTATTCAATCTCAAAATTAAGTTTCAATCCGTTTGATTCAATCCGAAATCGCATGTACATCGTCACGCCCCAATCTCCCGCAAGCTCGATAGTCCCCGCTGAACGTGAATCACCACGTTTACAGCTCTCCCGCAGGACAATCGTTCTCATCGGGACGTGATGCCGTACGAGCCTGGAGTTGCGCTCGTACAAGACGATGTTGTCAAACACCAAATGTTATCATTGAAACAACCAAGTTGCAGCGGAAGTCAAGTATTGTGTACCAAGCACACAATCAGAGTATACACAGTGAAGCTCACGATAGGGTCCAAATGAGATGCCCCGAGTCAATGCCACAAAGGCGATGCCACGGAGACGATGAAATAACTCTTGCTCTTTCTCTAGCCCACAAAGGTACTTACAGCTCATACATCATGTCCCGTATATCCAAGCAGCGCCACTACGTCTGTGTACCTGAAATATTGCCCACAAACGTGGGTCAGTACACAACCGTACTGGTGAGCGGGGTAACCCACTCGCCTAAGCCGACACTAAGTAAAAATAGTGAATGCAAACAGTTATATGGTGATCTTTCTAGTTGAATCCTAGATTCATTTTATGGCATATGGATGACATGTTATGGAAAGCAGTAAAGCAGTTTAAGCATGCTAGCATTCATTTCATACCAAACGACAAGCAGTTTATATAAAGCCGACCCGTCTAACTCAATGTCATCGCTTGCACGATAACATATCGAACCATCAGTCTCGCCTCAATATCCATCCAGAACCAAAGTTTATATATATCCCACTCTCGAGTGCACACTCTTGCCGAGGCAAGGTGGCCGCGCCTATACGATGCACAAACCAACCAAAGTAAAGCAAGCCAACATCTATTCTTATATGAAGTCACTGGCCAAAGGCCATAAAGGACGTTGATCGGACAGATCAATGCGGTTCTATTCGAAATAGCGCTAAGTAGCTAACCCACCTGAATCGCATCCAACCGCTGGTACCGCGCCCAAGACGCGTTACCCAATTTGTCTCCTCCATGGCCGAACGGTCCCGGTGCCCCGGAGCACCCGTTCGAGGAAACCAAACCCTGTGCCACCCAGGTTGTCCGTGACTATGCAGACACGTAGGTATGACGAGAGGATCGAACATTCTCGCCCCACCAAGCGATCCTAGACTCGTTCCATCAATATCCAACCGAAATATCCATAACCACTCTTCCAACATATCCTTCCAAAGAACCCAAATCTCGACCTCAAAACATAGCCCGAGGCATCAAAATATCAAGTGTTTCATAGGCACGAAGCCTCTTCTCAACACAATCCAAATTGGTGCAACACCTATGCTCGAAGCAAAACCCATGGCCCAATGCCGTTTCAGTGGCACAATGTCACATTCGTGGCACGATGCCCCATCAAACGACACAACGCCCTCGCCGATACAGTTGTTCGGTTTTGAACCACAACTGCCTGCTTTGCAAGACAAAGCATCCTTGTGATACACGCGCACGGATGATCGTTCGCTCGCCCGAATTCCCGATATTCCCATTGCCTCAATTGTATCATTCCAACTTGTATATTTCCAACCGTCCAAGCATAATCCCAAGTAATCCAACCGATCGCCTCAAATGAATAATCCAGCTATCGTATCCAACTATCCAACGCGTAAACCATTCAAGCCACAATCCTACCAAGCCAACGACGCACACTCTATGCACGCCTCAGTGTAGTAATTCCCAATATTTCTATCCAAGTGTTCAAGCCATTACGTGTTTTCCATATTATTAGCCATGAAGGAGTAGAGGAGAAGGGAAAGAGCCCATTCACATTGATTGATCCCGTTAGGCATCCTGTCCTGCCGATACGGCCAATCCCTTAAACCCGTGGTCCGATGCAAGCACGATCTACTCAATTGGTATGACCGTGCGAGCAGGCCGTGCTCTCCAAATCATTCGACCGATCGGACTAAGGAAGACGGCATTATCGTTTCCATCCAGCTATTCAGTACTGTTCTGAACGAACACCTGATTTCCATTATCCCGCTAGCCATCTGCACATTGAAACCAACTCGATTAATCATTCTTCCCGAAATCCGACATTTCAACTGTAACTAGCATTTGATTCATTCAGTCCGACTCAGCGTAACGCTCCGAGCGGTTGCGGGGCGTTACATAATATACCACTTAGAATCAGGTTCGTCCACGAACCGTGCTGGTACTCATTCCTTACTAGCATGCCACAATCCAATTTCATAGATCTGCTCTATGCAACTTATCATATTCACTATTTCTGACACAACATCTCGTTCTGCTGAACGCTCGAATAAATTTTCACGAATTTCCACATCCTCCTTGCAGCTCAACCCGAATTTCTCGTATCGCTTAGTTTTGGATCGTACATATATTTAAGGCGTCCCTAAAATACATGCATTTCAGCCGAGCTTTGCGATAGCAAATTTGAACAAGTTACAAGGGTATCTTTATGTTCGAGGCGTCCATATTGCTTTGCTCCCAATTGGACCAAATCACGATTTCCATTCCAACACATTCGCTCGAGAACTATTCTCAATTATGCAGATTTTCTACCGACTCAATCAGTTCGTGTTCCAGCTCAATCCATCCCACTATTTCTGAAATCAGTACTAGCAACATCTCCAAATATTATCTCGTGCACCGAACGATCATCTTAACTGATCTACCCCAGCTATGCGACTTACCCAAATATCAACTTGCTTAGATCAGCTCAGTCCAACACATTTCCTGCCATCTCAAATATCTCACTGGGTGAACATCTATATTGAGGTTCGTGTGATCCACGAAGATCTCGCCGCCACGCCAAAGGGATTTGTGTCGCCACGATTTTAACGTGGACACACTCGCCACAATTCTTAGGTTGCGCATGAAATAGTTCTTCGCGCTGCTTCCACTGCCTCGAAGCATAGAATATCACCTTCGCCTTCCGAATGAGCACGTTTCCCAGACTAAGTTTCGAGACATCTTGTAAATCTGAGGCAAATCTGTCCCTTCCAGTATTCGCAAGGATTTGATCTGAACGAGCCGCTGCTTTAACTTCACGAGCTAGTTTCACAGTCGTCAATTCATATGAATGCTATTCCCTTCCAGGGCACGATGAGTCAGAGGCGATGCCATCGATAAAAAATCTGCGACTCTGGATCTCATCAGTTGACTAGGCTACTTCCACCATCACTTCGATCTTCCGGTTGTATCTTCAGCTGAAGGCTATCCCAAGGATCTCTCAAATCCAACACTCAGTCAATAAGCCAAATCTCATTGCTCACATCTGCCCTCGACGCATTCCCAAATACGCCACCTCAAGGGTCGTTCTATAGGTCTACCATATTCATATCCGATTCAGCGAGCAAGGTCGCTTAGGGTCAGCTGTCCCGAAGCTACGCTTGATAATTGTAATCATCACGATGGACAGTTACTATAAACCATGCTATAACTCATCTAAAAATCTGACTCAAAATCTAACCATTCATCCGAGTGAAGTTTCTGAATTCGAGAACCGCGCTCGTTGAAACCTTATTCCATCAATCCGCCGTTCTGTCCTGAATCCATCAAATTTCCGAATTGCATATTCGATTCTCGCACTACAAATTGCAATGATTCTCAAAACCCAAGACTTGCTCCAATTCTTATCCATTTGCTGCGTCCCACAATGCACTTCCAACTTACTTGAACAGCGCAGTGATTTATTCTGACGTTGCTATCACATTTAGCTATCTTCAAACGTTCGTCCACGTCTTCCGGAGAATCTGTTTACTATCGTTGCACCATCCTGTAACGACCCGTTCATCCCGTTCCCCCTACTCGGGGAGCGCGGCCAAGAAATACTTACGACCGTCCGAACGGGACAGATTGAATCAAGATCCTTTCCTCGTTATGGATTGGTTTCTTCGGAATCAGGTCCCATAGTCAATGGATCGTGCCTCAAGGAAGGACTCGGCGGCAGAGTAAAGAGAGGCCTTTCCGTTGTGTTGGTTTTCATTGCCCATTTTCGATTGCCGTTTGGTTGCCTTCGTGTTGGTTTTAGGACTTGCGTTTTCTTGAACGGTTTCAATGGATTTCATTGTTTTCGTTCTTAGGATTTCGTATTTCGTATCGAGCCTTGGAGATCGAAGCAAGAGGTATTGATCATCCGTTGGTGCGTGCAGGTGATCGTATAGGCGACGCGCGAGCGGAGTCTTAGGGATCTCTACTCCTTCTTCCTATACAACCGACTGTGTGAGTGGCTCTATTTCGATAAGCACCTTCTTTCCAAGGGCTCCGTTCATAATAAAAACTGACTCAGTTGTGCATTCAATCAAACGATACCACTTAAGTAATAAAGTTGGATAACAAGATAAGATAAGAAGTAGGCTTGGAACACCCATTGCTTGTCACACAAAACCTTGCATAAATTCATTGATGCATGCATGTTCGTTTTGATGTTGAATGGGTTGGTATTTATTGATAGTTCAAAGTACTCTTCAATAAGTTCAAGGTGTTCTTCTATAAACTGCTGCATGTTATTTCATATAACTGTTGGTTGATTGTGATAGTACAGTAAAGCAGTTTAAGACATGATGTTCTTTAACATTGGCTAGTAAGTAAATCTATGAGGTAGAGTCATAGATATGGTCATGGGAATTCTTGTGCACAGGGGATCCAGGTTCCTGCGGACGGTTACCGTGGCACCGGGCCGTTCCGACCCGGGCGGAATCTACTTTCTTAGTACTGGGAGCGGGGAATTGTAGCGGGGCTAGCTACCCGCGCTGCAAGCGTCGCCGCCAGCCCAGACTAAACCCATGATGGCTAGTAGAACAACAAAGAAAGATGTTGTATATTTAAACTGTGCAGACTAACTATGTCTTCGTGACAGGGAAGGCTATGGTAAGTTGTACAGGTGGTTCAGACGGGACAGGTAAAGTCACCGAACGGTGGCATGTGAAGTTATGTTATTTTGTTCTTGCATACCTGCTAAATGAAATCTGATCTAGGCAAGAACAGAAACCCACCTAAGAACACAAATGTTGCATGTTCATTTAAACTCATCTAAGAGCTTGGTAAAGTTGAGCAGCTAGCCTTCACCAGTACTTTTCGAAGTACTGACCCTCGTTGTAGCAGGTCCCCCGGCGCAAGGCAACGCGGCGAGGAGCTGAAGCTCTCTCTCTCCGGACCCTTTGGGATTCTTGGCGGGTCGGGGCCAAGACTTGGAGGCTCAAGCTGGAAGCCTTCCTCCCTCTCTCCGTGGCGGAAATGACGCTAAAGCGATGGTGCTTCCCCGCACAACAAGAAGTTTTGGGTTTTGAAACTATGTAAAGGGACATAATGTATGGATCGGCTATCTCATTTTGCGTCCAAGTTTGTAAGCCCGTGGGGCATTTTATACTTTTGAGTCAAGCAATGTAACCGGATGTTCATTATAAATAAAAGAGAAACTTTTCTATGCCTCAATCTGGTGTTATCTTATTTGTCTACTCTGTTGCATTGATCTAAAGAATATCCTTATGCCTAAGGCCTGGTGCACGCGCGCCCTACGCGTGCACGGCATCACGCCCGGGGGACGATTATCGATTAGGCGAAATCGGGGCGTGACATATTGGTATCAGAGCATGCTTCAGATCCTTTGATCTCTCAAAAAGAAAGTTTCTAAAGAGGACTTTGTTCCTTCCGAGTAGACCCTTGAATTCGCTTGGCCAAAATGAGATGCGTTCCATACAATAAGTCTGAATATTTTTGAAAAGTGCGTGGGAATTATACGATCGCTTGGATGGGATTATGATGTGAGGGCTTTTGTCCTAACTCATAGAGGATATTGCGAGAGCATACTCGTGTTATAATCGGCAAGATATATGTCGATACGAAAACACCAAACGAGTAGAGAGCGAGATAAGAATATCGTTCAGACAGTAGACTATGCACATGGCCTTTTGGCCAAACTGTGTTGAGTATCGTGCACCAAGACCCTTGGTGCTAGCGAGTTGCAGCAAGATTTGGGTATCGTTGGGATGAGAATAAAGTTGACTTGGAAAGAAATCGATAGAGACGCTATCGGATTGCCGCTAAGGCAAGTAATGGAAATCGTGTAGGGAATTTCCAGAAATAGCTTGGACGGTTATTCATAGCGATAAGTTATGATTTGAAGCATAGTCTGTATAGAGGATTATGAATACAGATGTCTACGAGCCTAAGATCGCTAAGGCGATAAATAGGGACTGTGTTGGAGTCATAGCAACGGTTTGGGCTAGAGAATCGATTCCCGTTCTAAGGAACGAATTGGGCATACGAGTGAAGGATACGAACGCGAATCAGGAGTTATTAGGATGACTCAATTCCTGAGTAGTGTATGCGATAAGTCTCCTGTTCGATTATGCAACTTGTGGATATAATGAGTTGTAAAGATTCAGGGAGTATAACTTGAACCCTGAACGGTGTATTTGTTGGCTTAGAATGCTTGAACGAAGTCGTGGATTCGGAGAGTTAAGCGAGTCTAGCGACAAGCGACGAGATTGGGTAAAGCCTTAGTATAAATAAACAGTGCCTAGCAAGTAAACGAACTCGGAGAAAGCAGGCAATGTTTAGTTCGAACGAGTTACAATGAGTTGAATAAGGGATAAGGCTTACGTCAAATAGAAGTTCCGGGTAATTGGAATCGATATCATGATCGGAAAAGACTTAAAGGATTGTACGAGCGAGCTTGAGTTGAAACAAGCAAATTACAAACTTGAGTCGAGATTGAATAATCTGAGATGCGATCGAAATAAGTGCAATTAGAAATGATGTAGTGCACGAATGATAGCGTGCATGGAAAATTGGATTTGAGTAGGATATCGCTCGATAAAGTTCGGTTTGAGTATGGATGCGATGATTTCATAATTTGGGAGATTTAGACCATAACAATGGTTGGAAAATAGTATGGACTATGCAAGTTAGTAAAAGTTATGAATTTGATGGATGGAATTAAGCGGTAATAGATTTGGCTTGGAGTTTGGAAGAACGATCTTGAAATCAAGTTCAGGAAGATAATATTCGAAATCTGTCCCAAGCGAGAACGATTATCCTGCGAGAGCGTCGACGTGGTGATTTCACGTACGGTAGGGATAAGCAAACTCAAGAGAATAGGTTCGGTGATTATTCCAAAACAAACTCGATGAATGGAAAGTATCAATGGGATAGACTTGGGTTTGGGAATGGATCTTAGTTGTTTGAGGAACGCTAAGAGTAGACTAAGAGAATGAGTCTAAGGATTTCTCTTGAGGAGTTAGTCTAGAAACGTAAAGTATGAGATGTTGGACATTTTCATGAACGGATACATAGATTTTGCTGGACGATTTAGAGTTCATGATATACATCGATGGTTTATAATGGAATTGTGGCTTGATGATACAGGCGTAGAAAATGATGGATTGGTGAATTCTATCAAACAGGATAAAAGAGATAGTGTGTGCGAATCGATAGGTTAGCCCTGAGACATGGGCGTATCGTGGGTTCGGTTAAACGAGCGTGTTGGTGTGATAGGATGATCTATGCTCGATGTTTAGAAATCTGAGTGAAACGAGCTTGGGTAGAATACCCGTGTAAAGGAACAATGGTTTGACCTTAGGGTGTTTGGGGCGAGCGTTGTGCAACACGGTTGCGCGATGAGTCGCAAATTTGAGTTGTACCTATGACTGTGTGTGCTGGCCTAGTGACTAGGCAGACGACCCTACGTCTCGAGTTAAACTGGAGTGGCTGACTTCAGAGTATCGTTCGGGAAGAATGATAGAACTGAGGCAACAAGACTTAGAGTTAGAATTTGGAATTGGGAATGTACGCTAGCAACGTTCGCGTTGAAACAAACGTAAGGCGAGATAGGACTCGGGTGATAATTGATTTGGTTGGATAGGTTACGCGACGGTAAAGGATAAGACGATAGCTGGATCGAACAAGAGTTCGGTCAGGACGATCTGCGTTTCGAAAGATTTTCACGAGTAGCTTGTCAGACTTAGCTGTCACTGAGCTTGGTTGAAATATACATATTTGGGGGACGCCTTGAATATGGGTACGATCCAGACTTAGCGATATGCATAACTCGGATGCAGCTGCAAAGGAAAATGTTCGGATTCGCATGGATGGGTATGGCAACTGAAATGATTTAGCCTCAACCTAAATTTTCATAGAGGAAAGATTGTATCGTTCCTCGTGCTACCGGGATAGTTCTGCGCTAAGGCGCAGTACGAGACTGAGTTTGGGAATGCAATAGTTGAACGAATGGATCATTCGGATAAAATGATTAAGCACTCGGGCGAACGGAACGAGTAAGAATGAATAGAAAGTTAAGTTCGATTGAGCCAAAGGTGCGAAGGACTTGAGCGTACCCCAGGTAGGCAATTCAGCTCTGCGCTAAGGCGCAATATAGACTGAGTCAGAAAACGTTGGTGATTGGGTGCAAATTTATTTAGCGAGATTGGACGGTGACTCAGAGATATTTGATGCAAAAACAAGATTGGAAGATTGTCGAGATTCGAGCTTTTGGATTAGGCGTAACGACGGGTTTCGATAGGCGACGTCAAGAAATAGGCTCAATTGCATTGGGTTCCTATGGTGATAACATAACTAGTTGGGCAAGTCCACCCAATTATGAGTCGTAAGTGCCCGTTGAGTTTTAGAATACCATGTGCTTGGGTAATACAGCACTGCGCCAGGTGCAGTAGATTTTGAAACGGAAGTGCAACGATCGAGTTGAGTATAACTCGATAGCATTGAACGATAGAGTCGTTCGATGAGAACTGACCAACATTGGCGTAACGCATGGTGAGAAAATAGAGGATTGTATTATTGAGACAGTCCTTGAAGGATAAGACGAGATGCATTGGGTAGTTTAGAAGTTATGCGATAGCACGAGATGCGCTCAGGAAGTCTCGAGGACGGAACTTGTTCTGAGCGGTATATGGCGTAACAACCCTCTCCGCTCAACCCGGAGGGCCGATTCAAACGGCACAAGTGTAGCTATTCAATCGCCTTGCTCAGCGAGATGGCTCGTTCGATGCAAAGGCTTTCACGTTGGGATCCTCAATGGAGTCAGACTTAGGCTATCAGAAGCGCGTCCGGAGTCTAGCTCGACCGATGCGATACATCGCTAAGGTGGATGACCCCGGTGAACCTGTCTCTACTTAGCTGCACAATAGAAAATGAAAGTTGCGTGCTAGTTTACAGGCGATAACCTTTGCATGCTAATAAAAGAGATGAACGCACATAGCTAAGGGGATAACCCCGCCTTATTATCGTAAAGAACATGGAAATCTTACTTCCTAGTTGCGTAGTCGACTTGGGTCAGTTAAATCTGCAAGCGGACTTGTCGTACGCGGCGGAGCCTGTCCAAATTTTAGATCGTAAATAGAGGCAGTGGCGGAAGCGAACGTCTCGCTAGTGCGCGTACTGTGGCGAAACCACTTGGTCGAGGAGTCGACCTGGGAACTTGAATCTGATATGAGGGGAGAATTTTCCTCATTATTTCTTAGTGGTAGGCTCTATTCTTAAGTTTCGGGACGAAACTTCCTATTAGATGGTTATGATGTAACGACCCG
Source organism: Iris macrosiphon (assembly GCA_036927795.1). Lineage (NCBI taxonomy): Eukaryota > Viridiplantae > Streptophyta > Magnoliopsida > Asparagales > Iridaceae > Iris > Iris macrosiphon. The sequence goes on along the minus strand of JAYESA010000001.1, from coordinate 29,829,559 downwards.
TTCATCCCGTTCCCCCTGCTCGGGGAGCGCGGCCAAGAAATACTTACGACCGTCCGAACGGGACAGATTGAATCAAGATCCTTTCCTCGTTATGGATTGGTTTCTTCGGAATCAGGTCCCATAGTCAATGGATCGTGCCTCAAGGAAGGACTCGGCGGCAGAGTAAAGAGAGGCCTTTCCGTTGTGTTGGTTTTCATTGCCCATTTTCGATTGCCGTTTGGTTGCCTTCGTGTTGGTTTTAGGACTTGCGTTTTCTTGAACGATTTCAATGGATTTCATTGTTTTCGTTCTTAGGATTTCGTATTTCGTATCGAGCCTTGGAGATCGAAGCAAGAGGTATTGATCATCCGTTGGTGCGTGCAGGTGATCGTATAGGCGACGCGCGAGCGGAGTCTTAGGGATCTCTACTCCTTCTTCCTATACAACCGACTGTGTGAGTGGCTCTATTTCGATAAGCACCTTCTTTCCAAGGGCTCCGTTCATAATAAAAACTGACTCAGTTGTGCATTCAATCAAACGACACCACTTAAGTAATAAAGTTGGATAACAAGATAAGATAAGAAGTAGGCTTGGAACACCCATTGCTTGTCACACAAAACCTTACATAAATTCATTGATGCATGCATGTTCGTTTTGATGTTGAATGGGTTGGTATTTATTGATAGTTCAAAGTACTCTTCAATAAGTTCAAGGTGTTCTTCTATAAACTGCTGCATGTTATTTCATATAACTGTTGGTTGATTGTGATAGTACAGTAAAGCAGTTTAAGACATGATGTTCTTTAACATTGGCTAGTAAGTAAATCTATGAGGTAGAGTCATAGATATGGTCATGGGAATTCTTGTGCACAGGGGATCCAGGTTCCTGCGGACGGTTACCGGGGCACCGGGCCGTTCCGACCCGGGCGGAATCTACTTTCTTAGTACTGGGAGCGGGGAATTGTAGTGGGGCTAGCTACCCGCGCTGCAAGCGTCGCCGCCAGCCCAGACTAAACCCATGATGGCTAGTAGAACAACAAAGAAAGATGTTGTATATTTAAACTGTGCAGACTAACTATGTCTTCGTGACAGGGAAGGCTATGGTAAGTTGTACAGGTGGTTCAGACGGGACAGGTAAAGTCACCGAACGGTGGCATGTGAAGTTATGTTATTTTATTCTTGCATACCTGCTAAATGAAATCTGATCTAGGCAAGAACAGAAACCCACCTAAGAACACAAATGTTGCATGTTCATTTAAACTCATCTAAGAGCTTAGTAAAGTTGAGCAGCTAGCCTTCACCAGTACTTTTCGAAGTACTGACCCTCGTTGTAGCAGGTCCCCCGGCGCAAGGCAACGCGGCGAGGAGCTGAAGCTCTCTCTCTCCGGACCCTTTGGGATTCTTGGCGGGTCGGGGCCAAGACTTGGAGGCTCAAGCTGGAAGCCTTCCTCCCTCTCTCCGTGGCGGAAATGACGCTAAAGCGATGGTGCTTCCCCGCACAACAAGAAGTTTTGGGTTTTGAAACTATGTAAAGGGACATAATGTATGGATCGGCTATCTCATTTTGCGTCCAAGTTTGTAAGCCCGTGGGGCATTTTATACTTTTGAGTCAAGCAATGTAACCGGATGTTCATTATAAATAAAAGAGAAACTTTTCTATGCCTCAATCTGGTGTTATCTTATTTGTCTACTCTGTTGCATTGATCTAAAGAATATCCTTATGCCTAAGGCCTGGTGCACGCGCGCCCTACGCGTGCACGGCATCACGCCCGGGGGACGATTATCGATTAGGCGAAATCGGGGCGTGACACATCCTGCCCAAAATTCCATTTTCGCTAAACCTGAGTCAACTTCACGAGCAGCAATATCCAAAATCCTTCAAGTTTGTGTGAATCCATCTCATTGTCCCTCCAGACCAATATCGTGTTTCTTTGCTCAACCAACAGCTCAAATGCGTTGCCCAAAATCATAGTCCGTGCTCGCTATCATTCCGATAATCCCATCGCTTTGCTCAAGCGTAACCCAAATGTTCGTTCCGATTCGATCCATCTCTTAAGCCCAACGATGCTTTCCATTTGCACCAGTCCGTTCACGATATGCTCAACTCAATATTCGCTTGCTCCATTTTCATTCTTCCCATTATACCGACTTTTACTCACCAGCTTGTATTCTCGTTTCACGAGTCCGTTCAGGAAATTTCCATTGAATGTCCAACCAAAATATTTCCAATACCTTGCTCAAAATGTGGTATCCCATATACCACTCTGAATCAAGTCGTTACTCGCATTACAATTTCCTTCACAGATCCAAGATCCGTTTGAACCATCCCTTATGCATAATCATGCCTTTTCCAATTCGAGTCTGACACAAAACTCAGGCAACGCTTGAATTATCCAACTGTTTCTCAACCCGTCTGATACCTTCTCAACACGAGCAATCGTGCAACGATTGTCTTCCAAATATTCCAACCCAATACCTTGTTCCACACATTGTTGTACGAGCAACTCGTGCAAACTTATCCTAATATTCCCAAGCCAAACTCAAACCTGCTCAACCGATGCGCCACAGCCGAAATTCCAACTTCTATCCAACACAATCACTAGACGAGCAACTCGTGCAAGGATCTATTCTCTTCGAATGTTTCTACTCAAAATATGCCGCATAACCAAATCTCGTTAGCCAACCAACTGATCCATTGAGGCAATCAGAATCTCCCAAATGATAAGCCAAGCCAACCCAACGAAAGCCCACACTTGTTGCATAAATGCAACAACGCCAACCAACTTGCTGCACGAATGCAACAACGCCTAACGAGACTAAGCGATCCTACGAAAACCAACCAAGGCAACCCAACAAAGAATAAAATGCAGCCAAAACCAGCAATAAATAGACTTATTGCATGAAACATCCGATGCGGCACTGAGTAGAGTCAAGAGCTAAACGACACGCGGAAGCTATTTAGAGTTTGTGATGAAACGAAGGACCAAGTCCGAAGAAATAAACCGGGCGCTCTGATACCAATCGTCACGCCCCAATCTCCCGCAAGCTCGATAGTCCCCGCTGAACGTGAATCACCACGTTTACAGCTCTCCCGCAGGACAATCGTTCTCATCGGGACGTGATGCCGTACGAGCCTGGAGTTGCGCTCGTACAAGGCGATGTTGTCAAACACCAAATGTTATCATTGAAACAACCAAGTTGCAGCGGAAGTCAAGTATTGTGTACCAAGCACACAATCAGAGTATACACAGCGAAGCTCACGATAGGGTCCAAATGAGATACCCCGAGTCAATGCCACAAAGGCGATGCCACGGAGACGATGAAATAACTCTTGCTCTTTCTCTAGCCCACAAAGGTACTTACAGCTCATACATCATGTCCCGTATATCCAAGCAGCGCCACTACGTCTGTGTACCTGAAATATTGCCCACAAATGTGGGTCAGTACACAACCGTACTGGTGAGCGGGGTAACCCACTCGCCTAAGCCGACACTAAGTAAAAATAGTGAATGCAAACAGTTATATGGTGATCTTTCTAGTTGAATCCTAGATTCATTTCATGGCATATGGATGACATGTTATGGAAAGCAGTAAAGCAGTTTAAGCATGCTAGCATTCATTTCATACCAAACGACAAGCAGTTTATATAAAGCCGACCCGTCTAACTCAATGTCATCGCTTGCACGATAACATATCGAACCATCAGTCTCGCCTCAATATCCATCCAGAACTAAAGTTTATATATATCCCACTCTCGAGTGCACACTCTTGCCGAGGCAAGGTGGCCGCGCCTATACGATGCACAAACCAACCAAAGTAAAGCAAGCCAACATCTATTCTTATATGAAGTCACTGGCCAAAGGCCATAAAGGACGTTGATCGGACAGATCAATGCGGTTCTATTCGAAACAGCGCTAAGTAGCTAACCCACCTGAATCGCATCCAACCGCTGGTACCGCGCCCAAGACGCGTTACCCAATTTGTCTCCTCCATGGCCGAACGGTCCCGGTGCCCCGGAGCACCCGTTCGAGGAAACCAAATCCTGTGCCACCCAGGTTGTCCTTGACTATGCAGACACGTAGGTATGACGAGAGGATCGAACATTCTCGTCCCACCAAGCGATCCTAGACTCATTCCATCAATATCCAACCGAAATATCCATAACAACTCTTCCAACATATCCTTCCAAAGAACCCAAATCTCGACCTCAAAACATAGCCCGAGGCATCAAAATATCAAGTGTTTCATAGGCACGAAGCCTCTTCTCAACACAATCCAAATTGGTGCAACACCTATGCTCGAAGCAAAACCCATGGCCCAATGCCGTTTCAGTGGCACAATGTCACATTCGTGGCACGATGCCCCATCAAACGACACAACGCCCTCGCCGATACAGTTGTTCGGTTTTGAACCACAACTGCCTGCTTTGCAAGACAAAGCATCCTTGTGATACACGCGCACGGATGATCGTTCGCTCGCCCGAATTCCCGATATTCCCATTGCCTCAATTGTATCATTCCAACTTGTATATTTCCAACCGTCCAAGCATAATCCCAAGTAATCCAACCGATCGCCTCAAATGAATAATCCAGCTATCGTATCCAACTATCCAACGCGTAAACCATTCAAGCCACAATCCTACCAAGCCAACGACGCACACTCTATGCACGCCTCAGTGTAGTGATTCCCAATGTTTCTATCCAAGTGTTCAAGCCATTACGTGTTTTCCATATTATTAGCCATGAAGGAGTAGAGGAGAAGGGAAAGAGCCCACTCACATTGATTGATCCCGTTAGGCATCCTGTCCTGCCGATACGGCCAATCCCTTAAACCCGTGGTCCGATGCAAGCGCGATCTACTCAACTGGTATGACCGTGCGAGCAGGCCGTGCTCTCCAAATCATCCGACCGATCGGACTAAGGAAGATGGCATTATCGTTTCCATCCAGCTATTCAGTACTGTTCTGAACGAACACCTGATTTCCATTATCCCGCTAGCCATCTGCACATTGAAACCAACTCGATTAATCCTTCTTCCCGAAATCCGACATTTCAACTGTAACCAGCATTTGATTCATTCAGTCCGACTCAGCGTAACGCTCCGAGCGGTTGCGGGGCGTTACACGATCCACTAAGTTTCCACGACCAAGTTATCCATTACTCTGAATCCTATCCGACATAAGCCTTACTTCACTTGCTCAACACATTCTCAATCAAATCCTCGATTCGCTCGAATATTTCTAAGATAATCTATACACCACTCAAGGTTCGATCTATACTCTAATAATCTTCAAAACTTGCTCTATCCTCAAATCGTTTATTCATTACTGAGCTATCGTATACACCACTCAAGAATCGAGTCATCCAATTAAATTACCAATCGTGTTCGCATCATTCACTCACATATCAATCCAATTCGTTCCTTAAACTCATACACGATCTTCTAGCGTCGTCTCGATAATCTTAGTCTCATATATACCTCTACCGACAGTCATTCAAGTATCATATTTTGACATATCTTTCTGGCACGAATAACCGTTCGAACCATTCCTTAAAATCCAAGCATGATTCCATATATTCACCTTAGCTATATACCGATAACGTTTCTATCGGTAGCCATTCTAAGTCCGACTTATTCTTAACCGAATGATACTCAAATCTTGCTCGTATACTTGCTCGCACCAAAGGGTCTTGGCGCGCGATACTCAACACAACTTAGCTGGAAGGCTGTGTGTATAGCTATCCCATTTGAACGATATTCTAGTTCGTATGCTAACCCGCTTAGTGTTTTCTAAAGGTTTTCAGTTTGCACTTAACTTGTAAATTCTTGGCACGAATCTATTTCCATAATATCCAACATAATTCGGTACAAAGGACTTCACATTACTATTCCATTCAACCAATCATTCACATATACTTCCAAAAATAATTAGACTCGTTGTATGGAATATCCCAATGGAACAACGAGAGAGAGCGTACGTACATAACCCACGAACGAGCTTTCAAAACTGAGAGAATCGATACGAAGTCCAAGGACGTAAAGCCGTGCTCTGATACCAATATGTCACACCCCCGGCCCGGCAGGGCCAGAACGTCCTCGCTTGGACTTGATGTCGCGCAAGCCTGAGTTGCACCCGTGCAAAGCCAGGTCCGAACAGGCGTTTGATAACTAGTTCACAAGGTCGTCATAGCGGAAGAATAGTATAAACATAGGTATGAAACAAAAATAAGTCTTTATTGATAATGAAATAAGGTTACAAGTGTCACGCCCCAGCCCCGAGGGGTTGTATCATAATCGTTCAGGTGTTCAGTTGCTCTTTGACGTGATGCAATGACTCGCACGCGGATAGCCTATAGCGCCCCGTTCTCCCGGTGCGGAGAGCGCGGCTAAGAAACACAAGTCGGTATTATTCGATCGGGATAGATTGAATTAAGAACTCGTCCTCGTTATGGATTTGTTTCTTCGGAATCGATTCCCATATTCAGTGGACTGCGCCCCAAGGATCGGCTTAGCGGCAGAGTCAGGAGGGACCTCTCCGCTGCTATCTTTTATGCCTCGATTTTCGATGTCGCTTGTTGCTTTCGTGCTTTGAGTTGGTTTTGGGATTTGCTTGTTTTCCTTGAACGGTTTCGATGGTTTCATTGTTTTCGTTCATTAAACTGTACTTCTATTCCGAGATTGGAAAGAGAGGAAAAAGTATTAATCGAGCTGTTCGTGTGCAGGTGAACGAGCAGTAGGCGGCTTGCGAGCGGAGTCGTGAAGCGCCTCTTTCCTTCTCCTTTCCAAAAATCTAAGTGAGTGGCTACCAACCCGATTAGCTAGCCCTGCTTCCAAGCTTCACAGCTAAAACACTTGCATTCCTTCGCCCCGATCAAACAATACCAAGTAATAATAAAAGAAACCAAGATAAAAGAGAATAGACTTGGTTAGCACTGCTTGTCAATCAAACTTGGGAACGGTTACTTACCTGCATGCTTGTTCGTTTGGAACATTTATCATATGCATGAATACAAGTTAGAATGTTTGTTCTTCTTTAAATTTGTGCTATGAAATAAACTGTTCAATGAGGCTATGCTAAACGAATCCTGCAATGTTACTTATCTTATACAACGTGTTGCCTCAACTGCATAAATGTTAATGTGTTATGAACGATCGATCACGGACAACTTGTGCACAAGGTAAATAGTTCTGCGAACGGTCGCTGGGGCACTGGCACCGATCCGGTCCGGACGGAACTCAACGTTTAGTCTCACGTGATTGACGGGATGCTTGTAGCGCACCACGTGCTTTCGTTGCAAACATACTCGTCAATGACTATTGTCCATAACAGCTTCTGGCCAGTGATCCCAACGTGTATATTTAAACCTGTTGTATACTAACTTGTGTCTTCGTGGCAGGGAAGGCATGGTAAGTATTGTGCAGGTAATTCAGACGGGCAGGTAAAATCCACCGAACGGTGGCATATTCATTTCAGTAAATTCAATATACTGCTTACTTGTAAATAAACTAAGGCAAGATAGAAACCCACAAATATGCATGCTTCATTAAAACAACATGTTGATTGGTAAAGTCAGGCTAGCTCGCCTTCACCAGTATGTTTCGACATACTGACCCTCGTTGAAACAGGTTCTCCGCACCAAGGCGAACCGAGCGAGGAGCGAAGTCGTCTTCCCGATCCAGTCCAGCTGTTGGCGCACCTTCACCGCGCCCCCTCGAAGCATTTTAAAGACCGGAGTTTGCAACTTTTCATACACAAATGCAGCTCCGTGGCAAAGCTATCCTCCAGCCAGGAGGTCTATATCTTTTGAAGTTTAGTAAAGGAATATAATGTACAGGACTGCTATCTCATTTTGAGTCATCCCTTTTGTAAGCCGTTCGGCATATTAGCTAACTCGTTCAAGAGTTTGTAATAGATGTTCATTATCAATAAAGAGAACTTTTCCATGTTTCAAATCTGTGTTTTAATTTATCTGCGTACTCTGAATATGTGCTTGCTATGCAAATCATTAAAGCCTTGTGCGGGCGCAACTCCAGGCCCGCACGGCGGTCACGATTTGGGGGACGCCTCAAACGATTCTACCGAATCGGGTCGTGACATAGTGGTATCAGAGCACAGATTCAAAGTTCCTTAGACTTCGTGCTGGAAAAAGTTCCTTTAACGATTAAATTCCTATGCGAACTCTTGAACTCGCTAGGCCAAAATGAGATACGTTCATGCAATAAGTCCATAATACATTATGATTCTAATGTAATTTACCTTCTTTTGAAGGAATGGATCCAGCGCAATCTGCAGCGCAACCACCGAACGAAACACAAGAAAGTAGTTCGGGCCCTTCGGGAAGCTCTCGGAGCCAACGAGGCATGTCTCAAGTCGACCCGCTTGAACGGGTAATGCAAATGTTAGAATCACAACGACAAGGAGACGATGCTCGCCAAGCCAAGCTCGAGAGTATTCTAGAGACCCGATTCTCAGTCCAACAGAAGCAGGTGGATGCCCTGCAGCAGATAGTTTAGACTTTGGCTGCCAATCATTCCGCCGCAACAGCAACGACTCCGGTGGAACAGCCCGTGCTTGAAGTAGAGACGCCACAAATTCCAAGGCCGAGGGACGTGACTGCCTTCAACTTGGGACACTTCAAAAAAGTCTGCAACACCCCGTTCAACGGGACTGAGGACCCAGTCGTCGCTCTAGATTGGCTAGCAGAACTAGAAGATCACTTCGCTCTGCTAGAGGTCCCCGAAGAGAAGCGCGTCTCCTGCGCGCAACTACAGCTCCGCCTTAACGCACACAATTGGTGGGACGTGCATCGACGATCTCTCCAATTTGATCACGGAGAGGAGGCGATCTCGTGGACGACCTTTCGTGCCGCGTACGAAGAGGAGTTTGTACCCCCTCCAGTACAACGTCAAATGGAAAATGACTTCGTGCAACTGAGGCAAGGCAGGATGACAGTTAAAGAGTATTCCGCCGAATTCAACCGACTCTCCAAATTTGCTAGGGCCTATTTACCTGATGCAGCGAGTCGAGCTAGAAGGTTTGAAGGTGGTCTCCGTCCTGCCATCCATGCGCACGTGACCAATAATCAGTATGGGACAATGCGTGAAGTCATGAATCACGCCCTATCTCTGGAACCGCAGTATCCTCACATTTCTACCGGCGGTGTGCATACCTACAATCACAAACGCCATAGCGACGAGAGAGGAAACAGCGCCACAAAGCGCCAAAACAACGGTGGTCAGCACAGGGCAAATGCCAACCAAATCTGTCTCTTCTGCAAAAGACAGGGGCATGCCGTCAACCAGTGCCGGAAGAAACTCGGGTTATGTCTTATTTATGGTGACCCAAATCATAACATGCAAAACTGTCCGCTCTACTCTGCTAGCCATCCTCGGCATCCAAACCCCTAACGGTTGGTTCTATTCCTAAGTTTCAGGACGAAACTTCCAATTGGTTGGGTAGGATGTAGCGCCCCGTTCTCCCGGTGCGGAGAGCGCGGCTAAGAAACACAAGTCGGTATCGTTCGATCGGGATAGATTGAATTAAGAACTCGTCCTCGTTATGGATTTGTTTCTTCGGAATCGATTCCCATATTCAGTGGACTGCGCCCCAAGGATCGGCTTAGCGGCAGAGTCAGGAGGGACCTCTCCGCTGCTATCTTTTATGCCTCGGTTTTCGATGTCGCTTGTTGCTTTCGTGCTTTGAGTTGGTTTTGGAATTTGCTTGTTTTCCTTGAACGGTTTTGATGGTTTCATTGTTTTCGTTCATTGAACTGCACTTCTATTCCGAGATTGGAAAGAGAGGAAGAAGTATTAATCGAGCTGTTCGTGTGCAGGTGAACGAGCAGTAGGCGGCTTGCGAGCGGAGTCGTGAAGCTCCTCTTTCCTTCTCCTTTCCAAAAATCTAAGTGAGTGGCTACCAACCCGATTAGCTAGCCCTGCTTCCAAGCTTCACAGCTAAAATACTTGCATTCCTTCGCCCCGATCAAACGATACCAAGTAATAATAAAAGAAACCAAGATAAAAGAGAATAGACTTGGTTAGCACTGCTTGTCAATCAAACTTGGGAACGGTTACTTACCTGCATGCTTGTTCGTTTGGGACATTTATCATATGCATGAATACAAGTTAGAATGTTTGTTCTTCTTTAAATTTGTGCTATGAAATAAACTGTTCAATGAGGCTATGCTAAACGAATCCTGCAATATTACTTATCTTATACAACGTGTTGCCTCAACTGCATAAATGTTAATGTGTTATGAATGATCGATCACGGACAACTTGTGCACAAGGTAAATGGTTCTGCGGACGATCGCTGGGGCACTGGCACCGATCCGGTCTGGGCGGAACTCAACGTTTAGTCTCACGTGATTGACGGGATGCTTGCAGCGCACCACGTGCTTTCGTTGCAAACATACTCGTCAATGACTATTGTCCATAACGGCTTCTGGCCAGTGATCCCAACGTGTATATTTAAACCTGTTGCATACTAACTTGTGTCTTCGTGGCAGGGAAGGCATGGTAAGTATTGTGCAGGTAATTCAGACGGGCAGGTAAAATCCACCGAACGGTGGCATGTTCATTTCAGTAAATTCAATATACTGCTTACTTGTAAATGAACTAAGGCAAGATAGAAACCCACAAATATGCATGCTTCATTAAAACAATATGTTGATTGGTAAAGTCAGGCTAGCTCGCCTTCACCAGTATGTTTCGACATACTGACCCTCGTTGAAACAGGTTCTCCGCACCAAGGCGAACCGAGCGAGGAGCGAAGTCGTCTTCCCGATCCAGTCCAGCTGTTGGCGCACCTTCACCGTGCCCCCTCGAAGCATTTTGAAGATCGGAGTTTGTAACTCTTCATACACAAATACAGCTCCGTGGCAAAGCTATCCTCCAGCCAGGAGGTCTATATCTTTTAAAGTTTAGTAAAGGGATATAATGTACAGGACTGCTATCTCATTTTGAGTCATCCCTTTTGTAAGCCGTTCGGCATATTAGCTAACTCGTTCAAGAGTTTGTAATAGATGTTCATTATCAATAAAGAGAACTTTTCCATGTTTCAAATCTGTGTTTCAATTTATCTGCGTACTCTGAATATGTGCTTGCTATGCAAATCATTAAAGCCTTGTGCGGGCGCAACTCCAGGCCCGCACGGCGGTCACGATTCTGGGGACGCCTCAAACGATTCTACGGAATCGGGTCGTGACATAGCCGATAAGCGAGGATGACTTAGCTATATGACATGAGTCGCTGGCATAGCCATAAAGGACATTAGTCAATGACGAGGATGGAATGCAACGAAAGAATGTGAGGTACTACAAACCATCCCGTCCAAGAACGTGAGACTAAACGTGAGTTCACCATGAACTAGGGGCACGCATCAGGGCAAGTAAATACTGAACGAGAATCCTGCCACATTGCAACTGAATGATAATCACATCAAGTTTACATCTGAACGAGAATCATGTCACGTAGCTCATGGAGCAAACGCTTGGCTCAGAACAAGAATCATGGATTATCATATCAAGTTATGGATTTGGAAAGACTCTGACCTGCATGTCGTGGGACAGGCGCGGTTATTCGTACCCAACAGGGATGGCCGATTTGCCTGCGGGAGATCGGGGCGTGACAACAAGCGGAACTAGGCCGAGATTACAAGTCGCTCAAGCTCTCTCTCTCTCTCTCAACAATAAAATGTGCCAAGCAGCTTACAACTGTGTAATGATACATAGGCGATGTTCCTGTCCATTATGTCATGTATATGTACTACAGCTCTGGACGCAACACTCCAAGGCTCCAAAGCGAACTCTACTTCTTAGCTCGCACGAGGGGATACTCTGCACAGAACGAGGTTCTCCCATACCCTGCAAGCAACCTAGTGGGTTATCAGTACATTGAATTCAGTGATGGAGAGGCTTCTCGCTCGCTCAACAAATCAAAATATGTTATATTAGTTTTGTGCACCATCTATTATGTTGTCTTTCTAGTCTTGCATTAGGATCAGTTTCATGGCAATGTTACAAGCCTAATTCGTGTTGTAGTACGCCGTACGATATAAGAGTAACACGATGAGACTAACCAACTTACTATTCGTCCTTTCCTATCCAACAATAAAATCAAGTGAACCAGTACGAATATATATAATGAAATAAAAGGGATCGAATAAGCAAACACAAGTGTCACGAGCGTATTTCTGACTTAGGTGAAAGAGTTACTCAAATTACTCAGATGTGTTGCACTAAAATTTTTAAGTGTGTATAGATGTTTCAGATTACTTGTTTCATGCAAATGAACTCGCACACGGATTGCCGCAATCGAGTTGACTTAATCTATATGAACAAGGGTCACTAGCATAGCCATAAAGGACCAAATTATAGTATCTGGGCGGTTAGATGCGTCAGGTACAAGAATCTCTATATGCCATCTCCTGTCTGGGACAAAAATAGGGTGCAACACAAGGAACAAGGAACAAGGAACATAAGGCATTCCGCGCCATCTCGTCCACTCACAATTGACTATCAGAAGGTAGACGGATGATCTAAGTATAGTATGCCTTACCAAGGCCCGAATACCGTATATTGTGCCACCCCAAAATGGATTCGTATACCATAGTCGTTTTGGTCGCGCAATACCCATATGATTCCTCCCAGGCCGATACAATCCCGGTATTCCGGTGATCGTCTGAGGAATCCAAGCATATACCTCGTGCATGAGTTATCCGTGACCATGCAATTCTCTAGTCATAGGTCTCTTGTCAGGTACATATTTAAGTCAGATTCAAGTTCAAGTTCAAGATTGTTCACAAACATATCGACTCCTCTAGCCATCAAATTCAGTACATGATGAGTGTTGCTTAACTTATCATCATACAGTCCCCTAGTTTCGGGAACTACAGTGGTGACCTAACGGTCCCAGATACTTTCGGGTTCAGGCTTGCACAAAACTATTCGATAGTCTTTCGGCAAAACTAGATGATGCAAGACATGAATTGTGTTACTTGATCGTGGCATGAATCTACATGACAAGCATTGAAATGAGACGAACGAGTACTAGTTAGCATGTAAAGAAGGCAAGCATTGAAACAGTAGAAATATAAGCCCTTTACACTAGCGTGAGTCTAAAGGGTTAGTGAGAGTATTGAAACCGTACAGGGGCATATAGAGCGACACATAAGAAAATCTATCAAGACACTTCCTCTTCCATGTTCTAGACAAGCAATAAAAGATAGGATTATTCCCTTAGCTAGGTGCATTATATTCTTTATTAGCATGCAAGAGGTAATTTTTCTAGCAACTAACATTTATCGTCCGTATTTTTATGTGTGCAGGCTAAGCAAAGATATGCTCATCGTAGCCACCCACCTTAGCGATGAATCGCATCGGTCGAGCGATACTCTGAGCATGCCTTTGAAAGTCTAAGTCTGAACTCTGAAGGGCCAAGTCTGAATTCCTTTATATCAAGCGAGTCTTCTTGCCGAGCTAGGCGGGACGGGTCGTCGCACTTGCGTCGCACTGTTTGAATCGGCTCTCCACATTGACGCGAAGCGGGTCGTTACAACTAAGGGCACCAATAAAGTGATAGAAGCTATCACATCTTTTAAAAAATATCATTATTTTTTATATCCAAATTACCCTTCAAAATAAATTATGGGCTATCACAATTCTATTCCCTCTACTTCTTTCTCTCACAACTTTATATTCCTCTTGTAACATCTTCCTCTTTCGAACATTATTATTGGTGGTCTCGAACCCCATTATAAATGTTTTAAAGGTTTAGAAATCGTAACAGTCGGGTTGGGGATGACGAAGGACTGTTAAGATTCTGGCAGTCATAACTGTAGTCAGGATAATCAGAATCTTGACAGTCCCAAGACAGAAATATATAACTCTTGTCTTGGGAATGCGAAGATTCTAGCAATCATAACTAACTATAGTTAGTCGTCCACAACCTGACTATCATGATTTTAAAGCTTCAAAATTCCTATAATGGGGTTCGAAACCACTAATAATGGTGTTCAAAAGAGAAAATATTATAGAAGTAAGAGAAAATTGTGTGAGAAAAAGAGAAATTTGGCTGTTTGAAATAGTGTGTTATCCCCTACCAAATTGTTTGTTATCCCTTAACAATTTATCAACATAAGTGTGTTGTCTCTTATCATGTGATAGACCCTATTACTTTGTGTGTTTGCCTTAGTAATTTCCATCCTTATTGGACCCCATCCAACCATAATAGCACAAACTATACCCCAACATAGTAAACCCACAAGAACCCACCTATTATTTACTTAATCAAAACCCGCCGACAACTAAATCGATCCAAACACACCACCCATTTGCCTAATCAAAATCAGTGTCGACTCACCAACCAGACCCATACATTCTCTACTCCGAATTCCCTCCCCAAACCAACAAGCGCCCACCTATTATTTACAATCAAAAGCCGTCGACAACTAAACCAATCCAAACACACCACCCACTTGCCTAATCAAAATCCACGTTGATTCACCAACCAGATCCATACATTCCCCACTCAAAATTCCCTCCCCACTTGACCCAACATAATAACTTCATCTCTCTCTTACGATCTCTTTTGTTATCTCCTCTTTTTAGTTTATATCCAGACAACCACGAGGAGAGAGGTGACAAGATATGCTCCCAAATAATTATGTACGAGCATGTGAATACGTCAGAGTACACACACAAGGAACCTCTGACTAAGTGTCCAACATTATTAATGGTCATTATGTACAAATATATGTATCCACAAAACATATATAACTAAACAAGAACAAGAAAGAATATAGACATGAATATAACTTAAATAGTTTTAATAAAAGTAACCTAATGTTATCGGATATAACATCGATAGTTAAGAGTTTTAATGAAGTAAAATATCCAATAATTAGGAACAAAACTACTATAAATAAAGACTAGTTAAAAGAAAAGAATGAGAAACATGTTGAGAGATAAAAATACATGCACTCCTAAAAGCTAAGAGTCTTCGGTGCGATCATCAATCACAGGAGTTAATCTGTCCATATCACCAACATCTCCTTCGTACATTCTGCAATGCTTGGAGTACTAGTTCTCATCTAAAATTGTATGGTTATCTAATCAGGACAGAGAAAAGTACAAATACTAACGAAACTAGAGAAGGTAAACTATATATGTATGTAAAAGAATGAACATGGTTAACAGTATAGACAATATAACAAACTAAACAATAACATGGAATGAAGTATCATAGATAATAATATAAGGACAATTAACTAAGTGCTTATATAATATGTTTTAGGGACCAACTTTCAACATGTGGACTGTAGAAGTCATAAAAAGTCTCTGCGCCACCATAACCCTGCGCCAACAAAGTAGGCTAGCCTACTTACGCCATATATTCAAGCTGCCTACTCTAGTGTTCATACAGTCAGTACTCTACACCACTCAAGATAAGAGAGGCCTACGCCAACAACCTCCACACCCCTTTTGTTCCTACGCCAATGGTCGTGCAGACAGTGCTCTACTCTATTTTAAGCCATCTACTCCAACTTCCCCTGCACCACTGTCCTACGTGGACATAAAGTCAAAAAAGTAAAAAGGCAATCACTACTGGGCATTAAATGTAGAAGACTGATGGATGTTCATAGTCTACGCCCTCTGACATGCAGCAGTCGCGTGGAACAAGGAGTTGACAGTGCTGATGTTAGTGCAATGATGATTTCTTTTCACAAAAGGCAATGATGACGTGAAAGTAGCACAAACTGCCATCTGTCCACTTCCTTGGCAGGATTCAGGGCAGAAATGCAGCGTAGGCTGCCGGCTGTCCAAATGCACATTTATCATGTAGAGCATTAAATGCCAAAGATTGTCAGACTATTCGTGATCTATGTCACGCCCCAGTCCCAAAATACCAAGGGACTAGCCTCGTGGCAATGGCCAGCATCACAACTCCAATGGGCAAACCCAATTTAATGGACCCTTTAGAGTGCACTTAAGCTGTAATACAATTACAATGGTCTATAATATATGTCATAGTCTATGTATCTAATATCATCCACCAATTCATAAACAAGAGGCAAGATGATAAACCAGTCTCAACCTTCAATACCATAAATGAAACTGTCTATCACAATATAATAAATAAATATTACGGGGAATAACCCGTATCAAAATAATGAGAGAGAAAATATCCAAATACACCAGTCCTATAGTGACAATATCCAAGTCCATATCTAAGAATCACAAGGCATCATACATAAAGAGAATCTGAGAACTCAATAGAAGTCCTCCGGTACCACATCGTCCTAGGCTGCTGGTACTATTTCGATATCATCTCCTGACCCGTAAACCAACAACCAAACAAGGACATGGGTTGAATCCTTATGCCACGATAGCCCACTTTCCTGGCAAGGCACATTTATAAGCAATTTAGACGACCAATCATGTAATACGACTTGATACGTGATCTCTGGGTTATCCTAGTAATATAATTTATGAATATCCTCAGATCGTGCCATAATCGAGCAGGGCTGGCTGAACCAATGATATACAAGCAAGAATATATGTAAATGATGCACCAGTCCCTCGCAAGGGCCCTGAGCTAATTAATAATCAGTAACAGTTCTAGGCTTTCTATAGGAAAGATACTGGTTCGATCTTATAATTAAATCAGATACTGCACTCCACTAGTGCAGATGATATACAGTTTTTGTGGTGGCCAGCCTTCACTCCCAGCTAATTTAGGATGGTCCGACATGCACGTTCTCGAGAAACCATTCCTTCCAAATGCTCTACAATTAAGTTTCCTAGTTAAACCTAGGTTGGTTAAAATCTTATGTCGTGGTCACATGAATATTCTTTCTTAGATGTCGTAACTTAAGTATAGACACCATTTATACGAATCCATATTGTCACTCGAAAGTTAAATCTAGATTTACCCAAGTGTGATGCAACAATCAATACTATCTACCCACAACTAAAGTCACTGTCCAACTATCAGATTCGTGCATGGAAATAATAACATACATCACGTAGCAGGAGTATATGGCACGATGGCTCGCTATATGTCAAGTAGCACTTTCGGTGCGATCAAGTGTATCAGTACGGATACAATAGTCAGGGCAGGAACAAGTTCTAGTATCCAGATCATGACAAGTTATCAGATAGCAAGTTATTCAGGATATAATAGTCTAATACTGGTCACATCAATTTATTATATCGATGAATGAGAATAAGAGTAGTGTGAGAACCCCTCGAGATCAGATCCACAACCTTTAAACCAAACAAGGATCGGGGTTGTAGAATGTCACCCGAGTTGAACTATGCCCCTTATTCTATCCAACGTATAATAAGGTGATCAAGAAAAAGTTATCTAATTAACAAGAAAACAACAAGTGCATATATGCCTACATCTACAGGGCTCAACGTGCGCAGGAAACAGTAGGCGCACAAACAAACAAAACTAGGTTAGCGGACAAAGGTGGCTTGGTGGAGAAGAAGACTTAAGAAAGAAGAAGAATTGGTGGGAAAATAAAATAAAATAAAGTGGAGTAGGAGGGCGGTCATGTATGGGTGGGTTTAGGTGTTGGTAATTTCTAGTTTGTCACTCCACTCACTTAATTTGAATTCTAGATCTAATAGAAAAGGAATCAAATAGTTATGGAGAGAATATAATTAGTTGTGGATGGCATCTATCTAATTAAAATAGAATATTATATCCATGACTAAATGGTTATAACTAATTCTAAACTAACCACTAAATTAAAATAACTAATATTATTAGCAACCAAAAATAAATTGACAAAAATACCCCTACTCAAGTTTTTGGTGGTTACAATATATGCATAACCACCCACTGTATATGAATATCTCAGTTTAACCATGCGTATCCTAAGGTATCTTGACACAACACTAGGTATTCCATTTAGGACACAAGGACACAAGCTCATACCAATTTATGACAAAAAAAAATCTCTTTGGGAACATGTATCAAACACTCTGTTGACACAAATTCGTAATTATACCAAATTAACCTTTCAAATACATAGATCTACTAGAAATTAGTTCTCTACAACCTAATTCACCACCTAGAGGGTTAGATCTAACTATTGGGGGTTCCTACTTGTTCACTTAGAGAATCTCTACCATAAAAATTGGGGAAAACATCAATTTTACCTATTGGGAGTAGATCCCAATATAGATCCACGAATTTGAGGACGCAAAGAAGAAGAATTGGATACGATCCTCCTTACTTGGCACTCCTTCCAAGCTCCTCTTGTGCTGTCAAGATCTAGCTCTCCATTAGAAGAAGAATTGAAGGTAGAATGGGTTGATTTGGAGTAGTGGAAGAGAAATTAGGGTTTGGAGTTGAGTTGGAGAGGTGGAGAAGATGACTTAAGGAGGAGGAAGAAGAAGAAATAAAATGAGTGGAGGGAATAAATAGTTAGGGTTGGCCACTTATGGTGAGGGTGGTTTGTTTGGTTATTACAAGTTTGTCATCCCCCTCTTCATTTCAAATTTGAGATCTAATGGAAAAAGGAATCAAATTGGTTAGGATGATATCTAATTTATTAGAAAGAAATATTATCTCCGTAACTAAGATATAATTAAACACTAAACCAAACTAATTAAATTAGTATAACTAATGCTATTTAGCAAATAAAATAAGTTTACAAAAATAATCCAAAATTTAGATTTTGGAAAATGGAGGTTACAATTTATAATTGCTCATTTCTATTGGGTTTATTGATATATTAGTCTTCACCCTATTCACACACCCCCCTCTAGGTTTGCCTGCAATTAATTGTGAATGAGAACTTAGTTCATATAATCATGTCACTCAATCACAAGCTCGCAATACACGTCTATCTTAAGTATTGCTACGAGTTCGCATAATTTGCAAAAACTGAACTACATGGACTATCATGAAAATTTGTCATGGACCGCTCCCGCTTTTTGGGATACGAGTACATGACCAAGTCCAATCTACGCTTCAACAACGACGAATGTTCTATACCTCGATAACAAAATCAATTTTGTATATTTAATAATTGATCACCAAAAACCATCTTTTGCTCATCGATTACGATAATAAACTTACAAATCTAATAATTTATAAAAATCAAATTTGAAAACAAACCCATTAAACATTAAATTTCAATTTCTAAGAGACTTCTAAACTATCTAACCACCCATGATGAACCTCCAAAGGCAGTCGCATCCTCTTCTTAGAAACCATGGTGCATAAGTAGTCAGTTGCCAATTTTTTTTAACATATACAGTCAAGATTGGAGCAAGTACAAATCTAAGCTAGCAAAATACAAGTACAATACAAGTACACTATAAAGCAACAAAATATTAAGCATGAAAACTAGTTTATCAGTAAAAATATATATGTGCGCGCAAATAAAACATATTACAAGATGAACAAGACAAATAGTACGTACTCAAGTGTCTTTGGAAGTCAGCTTTGGACATGTGGATCAGATTAGGTAAAAATAATGGGAAACGAGTCTCTCCCATAAATGGGAGAAATATTAACACTGGGGCTAATATCCAAACATCTAGTAACCGTACTTGCCCTACACCCCAATCTCACCATCAATAATATTATTATGATAATAATAAGAGTTATTTGTATTTATCCTCATTATAATCCATAACTCTATTTTTTCCATTATTATTCTAATTAGTACTACCCACATTACATTGATTTTTACCCAGAGGATACAGAAGAAAACGGTCCATTGCCAATTTTAATACTTGAGAACGGAAGAAAATGGGGGATAGTACTAATTAAATTAATAATTGGTGGGACAGAGTTAGAGATTAGTAATAGAGAGGTAAATACAAATAACTTTAATAGTAATAAAATATGACATGATAATAGTATGCAAAATGATCATAAATATAAATAGGTCACTCTACTCTCATATGTGATCAAGCCACGAAAGGTAAGCATGTATAGATGAATTACGAACAATATACAATAATTCACCTAAAAGAATTAAACAAGTAGTTTCCTTAGCCTTCAGAGAATTGCTCGAATTATTAGGTGATCCCAAGCACTGTCGAATTATTAGGTGATCTCAAGCACTTCAGTGACAATCCCCAAGTATAGGTAATCCAAGGACTACTATGATAGATTCGTTAAAATATGATATACATAATTTATTTTATTTTTGGCAATCTACGAATTTAATTTACTATAGGATATATCATATATAATTATATTCATGATTTGTTTCATAATAAAATTAATATAAGTATTTATAACTTTATTCACAAGGAATTTACCATAGGTAGCTCAATTTATAATTATAACTTTTATTTTGGATTATTTAGTCTACGTAAAATATGTATATGATTAATATAGTTTATAAGTTATATTTATATAGATATAAGTTATTGGTTTTAGTTTATATATATAAGAATTAATTTATTAACTATTTACTTAATTGCTTAACCAATATAATAATTTATATTAATTATCTTATTTTAATAAGCTATATTCTAAGGTTTTATTTTATAAAGTTTATAAGTATACATAAGTAATTATATATAATTTATATTAAGGTTAATAAGCTATATCAGTATAAGTTATTGGTTTGTTTGAAATGGCAAGCGATGTATGAAGAATTACCTTCTACTACTCCGGTACATATCCTTATTAA
This sequence comes from Iris macrosiphon, assembly GCA_036927795.1. Classification (NCBI taxonomy): domain Eukaryota; kingdom Viridiplantae; phylum Streptophyta; class Magnoliopsida; order Asparagales; family Iridaceae; genus Iris; species Iris macrosiphon. The sequence continues at coordinate 29,808,913 of JAYESA010000001.1, read as the reverse complement.
ATATGGCCAACTGTAGTTTATATATCTCATGAATTAAAGTATTTGTTTTAAAAAAAATGGCAAGCGATGAAGCGAACTCTCAGTCTTGACAAGGTGTCGCGGCTTGAGCTAGCGGTGAGGATAAGAGGTGGTCGCAAATGCTAGCTCAATGCTAGAAAGGATAACAAGGAGGTCGGGAATAATTGGTCGATGCTTTTTGGTCGCAGGGGTACTGTGGAAATGTCGAGGAAGACAACAGCTTATGTCGGCATATAGTCGAGGCTGGAGAATGGGTTGGTTACAACATGGCGAAGGTAAACATGCAGCAACGTCGTGAAGTCGGTATGCTCGATCTCAAGATTCTCAACCGAGCGTGGTCAGCACATTGGCTTTGCGCGGGATATGCTGGGCTCGCGTGGGCAGTTTTATCGACGACAAGGTATCCTTGGTCGAGGTTGGTCGGTCGAGATAGTCGGGGTCATGGGTCTCGCCTTCAAGGTTTGGCAGTGGTCGGGAAGGAGGCTTTGGTAGTAAGGTGTCGGGAAGAACCTATAGTAGCACCTCATATCCACATCGGGCCAGGTGCCGATCGACAATAGGTTTAGGCATGCTCGACGAACGAACGGTCGTGTAGCCTACCGGGTCAAGCAATTTTGGTAGAGGGCGGATGATGGGCAGGAGCTCTGGATACGAGAAGTCACAATACCTTGAGGAAAGCCAATGGGTATGGACCAAAGAGCTCCCTGATCTAGGAGTACTGGGAGAGGATTTGTTTTCGATGGCTATTGTTTCGATTCATCAATGCCGCATGAGGGAGGAACATAGTTGGTAGCGAGCGGGCGAAGGTGGAGTGGCGGAGGAGTGGAGAAGGAAAATGTGCGATGGAGGATAGGAGGCGGAGCGGACAGAGGAGAAGAATTTTTTGGTTTCTCTCGGTTTCCCTTTCTTTAATTTTTGTAGGAAGGTTATTTTTATCTTATTTTTGGTTACCATCTCTTATTCTATTTGTGTAGAGATTTAATATTAGTCATTTTAAAATCTAATCCAACGAATTATGTGCCAATGATAATAGGATGGATAAAATATGGGTGAATCTGAAAAATATTTTATTTCAATCTAGAAGTATTTGAACTATTTTTCAATTATTAACAGTTTTTTAAAAATATCAGATTTTTGTTTACTTCAATTTAGCAGTACTTGAGCCAGTGGGCATCATTTCTCTTGGTTGTAATTTAATTTAATCTTAACAAACTTTAGATACTCATTGAGTTAAATTTGTGCTCGTAGCTTAGCTTTAGCGACAGATTAGCGACGTGTTAGCGATGTGTTAGCGACGAAATATTGTTGGTAAAGTGGAAACTTTCCATTACTAAAGGGATAAAAACACATAAAAGCTTACGAGAAACCGAATTTGCTGCTAAATTTATTTCATGATCCGTCGCAGATCCGTCGCTAGAACATCACTATAACATCACCCTTTGACTATAGCGTGTATGAAATAGAAATCACTATTCCGTCGTCGGGTCTGTCACTATTTGTAGTCCGTAGCCAATTTGTCAAAAATTTTGTCACTAAATGTTCGTGCTAGTCCGTCGTTGAGAGACGTTGAGCTATCGTTATTTTGGTTAGAACCACAGTAGATACTAACGAATTAATTTTGTCGGTAAGCCATCATTATTTTGGTTTAGCAACAGATTTTTTTTGTCTCTATTTTCTTGGAGATTTTGTAGTGTTTTTCTGAAGTTCCAGGTGATCCACATTCAAAGTATTTAGTTACTATTATGCTTCATTTGTGTAGGTGGTAGACGTTTTAAAGTACAAAAGGTTTCCTACAAAGCATTGAAGTTTAGAAATTTTGCAAAAATAGAAAAAAAATTTAAAAAAATTATATGGAAAGAAAAGATATGTCCTTACTAAGGACATTTCTGTTTTCTACGAATTTTAAATTATATAAAACCCGAATATGTCTTTATCAAGGACGTTTTCAAATTATAAAAACTTCTCATTTGGAAAATAATGAAAATAAAAAAAATTGAAAATGCCCTTGAACTGTTTATTATTTTCTTCTTCAAATTTTAGCTTTTTTATTATTCTTTTCTTAATTTTTGAGCCCAAAAAAATGAATATGCGACGATGCTGCATTTTGAGCCTAGGCTCGATTGGGCGCAATGTGGTATCCACACCGTTATGCTGCAATCATCTTTGTGTCAATATATATATATATATATATATATATATATATATATATCAATCAAACGTATTATTGTTTTCTTTTGCGTCAATGTAAATAAAAAAATAATTAAAATTTAAAAAAATTAAAAATGCCCTACTATGGATCTTTTCACTAATTATTTTAAAGAAAAATAAAAGTTGAAAACGCTGCATTTTTATTTTATTATTTAAAAAATTTAAAAATAAAAGTTGATAACGTCGGCCTATGATAGGCAATACTAGACTGATCTTATGGGCTCTTTCTTCGAGAATATGGTGTTTCGACATCGAGAGGAATATGGATTTGAGCTACTGGAAACAAGTGAACGCGGCTCTTGCAAACAAAAAGAAAAAAGTCAAACATGACCAGCAACATCAACTCATCCTCCGTCCAACTCCTATACAATAAGTTGTAGAGGACTCGGATAGGTCCCCTCCCCCCCACTCTTCTGTATATTCTAAGTAACTCAAAGATAGAGCTAATATTGGTCCACGATATTTACTTTATTGGACAAAACTAACCTCACATAGATAGACATTATTACTCAGCTGCAATACTAAGAGTCATTAGTCAGATTATCTAGAGTACAAGAAAAAGAGCCAGCATCTGCTACCACCAAATTCCATCACTAACGCGCCTCAAGCTTCAGGCCGTTAAGGTTCT